>CAOLHI010000016.1:687500-1301348 GCA_948474755.1 Ctenosaura bakeri | reverse complement strand
TGGCAAAGTTACTCCTCATCTGTCCTAAACCCTGGGGGTAAAGTAAGTTTGGAAGTAATCAGAATTTGTAATTTGCTAGTGACCAGGACATTTCACGAGGATCCGGATGCAAAACTGCTTTTCTTTTTTCCAGCATAGGCTCTGCCAGGGTTGAGATCACACCTGCGCTTTTTCTTGTGGCATTCCCAGGAGGCATTTTAGAAGTAGTGGGGAATTCAGACTAATTCCAGTTCCTAATCTTGACTAGGTTAGCCTCATTAATTTACCATTCAGTAGCTGATTAAGTGAGTCTGCTGTAATTGGAGTGGGCAATTGGATTTAGGGCCTGGAGATCCCTGGCAGCATTTCCTGTCCTTAGTTCAGCTTTCTCCTTATAGGACCCCCCCCCATGTGTGTTGGGTTATAAATCCTAGCACCTGGGATTACAGCCCAGTTGGAAGTTACATTCCAGCACACATGGAGTGGGACCCGTTTAGAGAAGGCTGCTTTCGCTTATGCGATTTCTTAGGGAAGCAGTGTCAACTAAAGCCATTTCTGCACTAGACTGTTATAGCTTCACTTTCAACATCCTATGGAATACTGGGGTTTGCAGTTTCCGGCCCCGAAACTGCAAACCCCAGGATTCCATAAGATGTTGAAAGTGGAATAATAGCGCTGTAACAATCTAGTGCGGAAACGGCCTAAGACAATTTAAGTGTGGTCTCAAAACCATGCCCTGTGGGGAGCTGCTTGGGGAGTCGGGTAGGTTTAGCCTGGAGAAGAGAAGTTTAAGAGGGGGCCTGATATTATGTCTGTGTGGTACTCCAGTCAACAATTGAGCTGCTGCATTTGTCCCTAGCTGCAACTTCTGAGTCTCCTTCAAGGGCAGACCCATGCAAAGCCCATTACAGTAGTCTAACCAGGAAGTTGCCAGTGCATGAACTACTGTGGGTAGGTCAAGGAAATGTCTTGGCTAGTGCACCAGTAGAAGCTGGTGCCAAACACTCTGCCACAGAGTTCGCTTGGGCCTCCAGTGATAACTTAAACCAGGTAAGCAGTGTATGTACTAAAATCACCCCTGCAGCTTCTCGGGGACATGGGCAATCTTTTTCAGAGAGGTCTCTGTAGTGACTTTGGGGGGCGTGTGTAGTCTGCAGCACCTTTGCCCATCTTTGCTGAAGAGGTCACCGTGCATTGCATTGGTCACACATGTCCTGGCATGACTATTGGGAACCAGAGACTCACTCCCCAAATCCTCAGAGCATCCCATTCCTTCCCGCAGATTTTTTCGTTGTGATTTTCTGGCTAATCTCCCTCTTGGCCAACCTGCTGATAAAATTCTGCTTTTTCTTTCTGCCCTCTAGTGGAAGACAAGGTGAAAGACCAGCTAGAAGCCGCCAAGCCTGAACCCATCATTGAAGAAGTGGTACGTCTCGTCCTTTCCTATTTTTAATTAACCATTATCTTTATCACTTTATTCATTTGTATAAATTAAAAGAATTAAAATTCTTTTAATTCTTCCTCAGGGCAGGCTAACAATGTATCAAAAACAGTATGGATTAAAACTGTATAAAAGCTTCAATACAAATTATTTTAATCACAAATTAAACAACTGATAAAGTTAAAAATATTGAACATTAAAAACATTACAGTTCATTAAAAGACAACATGCAAAGCTTAAAAACGTACCCCTCTCTCGCTGGGGCAAATTGTAACTGAATATTGCATACACAACCACAGTTCCAGTCCCAGTTGTCCCCTCTCTGCCCCAGCAGTCTGTACAAAATGGTGCTGGGTGGCCAGAAATGATGCTGTGACACTTTCAGCCCCAAATTGATTTTAGCCCCCAATCACTCCGATATCTTGGGGGTAGGTTAGGGGGTTTTGAAGGTAAGAAGGGGCAAACCTACCATCTTTTCATAGTGGTTTGGGTCACCTTGAGTGATTTCCAGATGATTTTACACTTGATTTTTTTTTTTTTTTTTTTTAGAGAGAGATCTGAGTTTCTGAATAAACTTAGGGGAAGGACTTGGGATGCACACAGGCTTGACCCCTTGCTTCAGAGGAAGCTCTCAGTTCTGCTTTGTCATGAACATAATCAGAAGCTATTTTAAAAGGATTTGTAAACTTCTGTATTATGATTTGTTTTTCTTTCTCTGTTCCTAGGATTTGGCAAATCTTGCACCCAGAAAACCTGACTGGTGAGTATTAAGGTCTGAAAAGACCTGGGAGCCCTCTTTCCCTGCTGCTTTGTTTTTTGTTTTGTTTTTTTGTTAACAGAAAGACTTAGTTAATTAATTAATTAATTAAAGGTGCTCTGGAGAGAGTGCAGTTGATTGATATGCAATTAAAGAGTCTCTGGAAAGATTGCAATTGATTAATTAATAAGTAGTTAAAGGGTCTCTGGAGAAACTGCCAAATGGTTCTTTGGTTCTTAGATTCTGGCCTGCTTAACTGCAGCGGTTGAAACCTCACCCCATGCAAAGGGATGCTCAGAGCAGATCGGAGTCTTTTTCTGTTGGTTGTCATAGTCTGATCCCCATAGACTATTGCCCATGCCTGGTTTGCCTTTCAACTAGTGAGGTTTAATGTAGGAATAGGGACTGGATTGCAGCTTCTGTCAGCCCATGTCACTTTCTGTGCTGGCTGAGGCTCATGGGAGTTGAAGTCCAACAACAGATGGAGATGGAGGGCCATTTTTGCCCCCATCCCGGGTGAGGGCACATTGCAGGATGAAAAAAAAAAGAAGATAAGGCTTAACTCCCTGAAACAATGAAAAAACAAAATAGAAAAGGTTAGAAAATGACTAGACACACATACGTATATGGTTGGCCCATCACATTTCTGGGTTTGACCTTCACATATTTGATTATTTGCAAGTTTCTCCAAACCTTCCCCTGCTCACTCCAGGCACTTCCTTCCCTCTCGGAAGCTCTGATCAGGCCGTGCAGCCCTTTAAAAACCTGCCTCTGGTCCTCCACCACCAGCTGCTGCCTGCCTAGCTAAGGGTGGCTCACAGCCTGAGTTCTCAGCATCAGAAGCCCTCTTCCAATGCCCCCCCATACCCAAGGAAGGAGATGGGCAAGATAGAGGAAGCCTAGGGCCACCGTGCCCGTTCGCCCCCTTTTCCTCTCCTTTCTCCAACCTGATTTGGACCCTGGGTGCCTGTTTTCCCCTCCTCACAGACACATGCACATATTTTGATATTTGTGGGTTTTACATTTCTATGAGGGTACAGTTCCCCCAATCACAGCGAATATGGATGGCTGACTGAATATGCACATATGTAGGTGTGCAAAGTTGTATGCCAGGGTGTTGTAGTGCTTTGTATGTTGACTACAGCTCTAGCAACCAGTGTTTGAATCCTTGCTAAGCCTTGGAAACCCACTGGCTGACTTTGGGCAAGTCATACTTTCTCAGTCTCAGAGGGAGCAAGGATGAAATATCTTGGGGGGGGAAATATAGATAAAAGCTCATGATAGGTTGGGTCTCTATGAGTTGGAAATGACGTGAAGGCACACAACAACAACAACAAAGACATGTAATAATTACAGTAAATCTCTAAATTAATCAGTTATTCCGGTTGAAACTACACAGTCCAAACTATAAATAGCAATATGGTAGATGGTCCCTGAGACATACGTCATTTGTTCAAGAAACAATGATCCAAGATCACATTGGATTCTTCATACAAACCAAAAAAGCCGGACAACACAGTCTGACTCAGTCTTCAGCAGCAGCCAGTGAAATTCTTACATTGCCCAGTGTTTCCTCCAGATAAAAGGCAATGCTAGAATATAGATTTTTACAAACTAAAAATACCTCTTCTCCATCACTCCCCACAGCCTTGTTGTCTCCAGAAGGAATTTTAAATCTGATGCTTATATTGAATATTAAATTAGACTGAGTCTCTTTCTTTCCGTTTCTTTCCCAAGCTCTTAAAAAAAAGCACTTTATTGTCTTTGGTGGCCTCTGACATTTTTAAGATGATGTTGACACATAATAGTTTATATTTTTTCTTTGAAATGGCCTTCTCTACTCAGAGCAACTGGAGGTCTTGAAAGGGCCATAAATCAAGCCTTTCCTCGAGGGACTGATAATTCAGTTCAGTCATTTCCTCCTTTTTTTTTTTTTTTTAGCCATATGCCTGTTTCTTCCGTAGCACTCTAGAGATATTCTCGGCTTCCTACAGCCACTCCGGAGTTGCAGGCAAGGGGGGGCTGGTTCTTTCCTTGCTTCCTTGGCCCCCACGCCTATGAAGGACTGGCCCTTGTGGGGGGGCTGAGGAAACGTTGGAGCCTGGTGGGCAGATGGGTCTCTCTACCCTTTACTTCCACTCCTCCTTCTGTGCACAGGTGTGCCCTTGCTTACCTGGGCTTGCTCAGTTTCAATTTCCTCCTCTTCCTCCCCAGGGACTTGAAGCGGGACGTAGCCAAGAAGTTGGAGAAGCTGGAGAAGCGGACGCAGCGGGCGATTGCTGAGCTAATACGTGAGTGATCTGTCAGCGGTGACAGGGCTGGAGGCAAGACTTGAATGGTGTAGCCATTCCTGCTGTATAGGAATAGAATCATAGAATATGGAATATACAATATTAGGTTATATACCTGGTGTTGCCTGGGATTTTATTTTTTCATAGGTAATACGTGTTAGAAAGATTTGAGACCCTGTGTCTCTAATTCCCCAAACTGTCTTGTCCAGTACCTGTAACGTATTCTCAATCCAATCTGTATTCAGAGTTATTAACATACAGAGGTTGGATTCCTGAGGGAATACACTGCCCTTCTCCTTGCTGCTAGGCCTCATCTCCATAGCAACTGGCCTGTTCAAGGTGGACACAGTTGACTGAGGCCCAAGAGCTCTCTGGCTGAGAATTTTAAAGGCCCCTCCCTAAACTGCAGACCCCAGGATTCCATAGAACCTTCTTAGGCAGCCAGTCATATGAGGTCTTTGCCTGACACAGACAAACAGACAAACTTTGACTTGCATGTATTAGATAGAATCATAGAGCTGGAAGAGACCACAAGAGCCATTGAGTCCAACCCGTTGGAGGAAGACCCCATCAAAGCATTCCCAGCAGATGGCCATCCAGCCCCAGTGTAACAACCCTCACACTCCCAGACAGCAGTGGATTCCACTGCCAAACTACTCTTACCATGAGGAAGTTCTTCCTAATATTTTGATGAAATCTCTTTTCCTGAAGTTTGAAGCCATTGCCCCATGGCCTAGTCTCTGAAGTAGCAGAAAACAGGCTTGCTCCATCCTCCATAGGACATCCCTTTAATTATTTGAAAATAACTAATAGGACATCCCTTTAATTATTTGAAAATAACTATCACGTTGCCTCTTAACCTTCTCTTCTCCAGGCTAATGGTGAATTCTGAGTGGTTTGTGTTTCCCTTGTAGGAGAGAGGCTGAGAGGCCAGGAGGAGAACTTGGCAGCAGCGGTGGATTCGGCCAGACAGGATGGAAGTGATTCAGACTGAGGTCACCACTCAAGCCAGCTCTGGAAACCTTTTCTTGATTTTCTTGGGTTTGGCTCAGGTGGTCGGTGAAGAAACCTCCCTAACCTTCTTGTGCATACAGGACTTTGGCGAAACAAGGGGATGAAACATATTTGATGCAAATCCACAAGATACAAAGACATGCCAAGGTGGTCTCCATGTGTGTGTGAGGCCCACAGCAGGGAGACGAAGGCGTGGGGCAGAGTGTCATCTCAAGGAGTTGTTTTCATGTAGGAAAAAAATAGGGGAGACCAAGGGGGAAAGGAAGAGAATGGGGTGAAGAAGTGAATTGGAATTACTTGCAGACTTGGGTCCGGGGAGATAAAACAGTGGTCCACCAAAATGAAGGGAGAGTGATCTGGGCACAGTCAGAAGGGATCCTAAGCATTCACTGTAAAAATAGATCACTCTAATTTAAGAAATTGCAGGGAGGAAGCCCCTTGAAATTGCCTCATGTGCATTGCGTGTAATTGGCAAGTTGAAGAAATTCATGAGCAGAGTTTGAGAAATTGACGGTTCTGCACTACAACTCCTAGAATGCTCCAGCCTGCATGGCCGCTGACCTTGTCAGCTGGGGGAGTTGTAGTGCCAGTGGAGAACTTTTCCAAACTCTGCTGATGAACAGGACATGGCTCTCTGCAAACCGCTTTACCCTGGCAACTGCTGAACAGTCATAGTTAGCCACTTCCAGCACAGGCAGTTCCGTGTGTGCTTAAGAGGATGCCTTTTCAAAAAGTTACAACTAATCCAGCAACAGTTGAATGTGGTGTTGCAGGAGGCACTCGAATGCAGCCTGTGACTCTTCCCCCAGGTTTGAGCAGAGAGCATCTTGCTGATAATTTGGACTTATTTTGAATGCTTTTCCCTACCCACAGTGCCGAAACTTGGCTGTGAGAGCTTGCCTGCCCACCCTCTTGCCCCTCTCTGTTATGCATCCACTATGCAGCAAAAATTGAGACGGCTGTAGACTGTGGAGCCGTATGTCAGGAAGGACACTGTGCTAAAACAGCAAGATGGCTGTGAACATTCACTCTGGGATTCAGATCTGTCGCCACCCTTCCACCCTTGCAGGAGTTGGTGGACTTGAGCTGACCTTTTAGGTGGGCCAGAGGTGGTGAAACAGAAGCTCCTGTGCTCTTAAGTGTCATGGTGTGCTTGAAAAAACTTGATCTTCCTGTCCCCTAGGTTTCTAGCAGTTGTAACAGAATTCTCCCTGCTGCTTTTGGCATGTGAAAGATTTTATTGTTTGAGGGGCTGTATTACTTTATGTTAAAGTATGGGTCCCCTGGACCAGTTCTGGGCAGAGAGGACAGGAAGAGTTCTCTGATGTCACTTGTTGAGCGGCCAAGCAGTTTTTTAAAAACTTCTCTTGCATTCTTGCCTGAGATGTTAAGTTTGCAGCTCTTTGGTATTCATTTATTTTCAAGTATCCCCACTCGGAAAACAAACATGCTACTCCTTGAGACCTAATTTTTTATTCTCAGATCAAATTGTACTGGAATTGTATGTGTATGGAATTATTTTTTTAGTAATAAACAGTTGCAAAAGTAATGAATAAAACCTAGTATGTACTTTGTATATTTTATCCTTTTTGCGGAAAGGATGAGAGAGGCAACCTCGTCCACCGTGCCTTGTTCTGTACAGAAGTTTCACACACCTGAAAAATAGCTCTCTGGAGTTGGAAAGACTTTTGCATGTTCTCCACCCAAAGCTTGGTAGGGCCTTTGCTTTTCTCCACTTCTGACCAGTCATTATCTGTACCCAAATTGGGATGAACGGTTGAGCAGCGGGCAACCGTGGTGTAGCTGGTGAAGCCACAATGTTGAGAAACCCTGATTTTGACATGGTGTGCAAACGTCTTTCCGGTTTTCATGTGTGGAGGAAAAGGATTTCCCAATGAAAGCCCAAACAGAAGAGCTGGAAGGTGGTTTAGGACACAGATCCAGGAGACATCAAAATTTTTCTGTAGCTGTGTGCAGAGTTCTAGGAAACTATGGAGAAACTATGGCTGGTTTTTCTGGCTAGCTACCTTCTGCTGGTGGCCACTATCTCTGGGACAGTAGTCCCAGAGCCACAGTCTGTGAAAGCAACCCCAGTTTCAGCCATGGCTCCTGCGTTGGAAGGGACATCTGAGCATCTAACAGTAAGTGTGAATCCTGGCTTGGGTTTGGAAGGGTACAAGAGGGGTGTTAAGGGCTGAAATAACCAAGCTTATCATAAATCATATGTAGACAGCCCTGCAAGGTAGCCTCCACTCCTTTTATCCAATTCAGTCAAAGACAAGAGACTCCCAAAACTTACAGGCAATGAGGGGGGAAACTATTAGATTCTCTGTTCTAAGCCCCCAGAACAAAATCAGCAAGCAATATTCATAGAATCCTAGAATTGGAAGAGACCCCAGGGGCCATCCAGTCCAACCCCCTGCTTTGCAGGAACGCCCATCAAAGCATTCCCGACAGATGGCCATCCAGCCTCTGCTTAAAAACCTCCAAAGAAGGAGACTCCACCATACGCCATGGAGGCAGCAGTAGAGTCCACTGCCGGACAGCCCTGACCGTCAGGAAGTTCTTCCTGAGATTCAGGTGGAATCTCCTTTCCTGCAGCTTGAATCCATTGCTCCTTGTCCTGGTCTCTGGAGCAGCGGAAAACAGGCCCTCTCCCTCCTCTACATGGCATCCCTTCAAATATTTAAACATGGCTATCCTGTCCCCTCTTAACCTTCTCTCCTGCAGACTAAACATCCCCAGCTCCCTGAGCCGCTCCTCAGGGGGCTTCATGGCTTCCAGACCCTTCACCATTTTGGTCACCCTCCTCCGGACACGCTCCAGCTTGTCCATATCCTTCTGGAAATGAGGTGCCCAGAATTGGACACAGTGTTCCAAATGAGGACTAACCAGCAGCAACACCCAAGCTCTTAGGCACTGGATTTAGAATCAGGTTGGGATTGTGTTGGTGGATTACATTGACAGAGATCTGTTGCAATGGCATAAAGATTCATTGCACCAGTGTAAATTACTTTTCTTGAGGTGCTGATAGAGACAGCAAAGGAAGAGATATCGCTCTGTGCGTGCAGTATCGTCCCTTTGTCCCTAAATAAGAATTCTGCCCCTGTGAAAGAAATTTTCCTTTGCAGAAAGTCAGATGCTGTGAATCATCAATGCAGAGAACATTTCCAGTTGCTGTGTCTGCATTCCCTTGGCTGCTTTGCTTGCCCCTTTTCCTTGGATGCCTAACTCTGTTTCTAAATGTGCAACGGAGGTATTAGGTTATTGCAATGCTGGAAATTTGAGGGTGAAAGGAATGTTTCCCTGGGGAAGTAGAATTTTTCTTCCATGGAATCAAAAAACCCTAGACTTGGAAGAGACCCCAGGGGCCATCCAGTCCTACCCCATTCTGCCATGCAGGAAGACTCAGTCAAAGCCTTCTCTTTGACAGATGGCCACCCAGCCTCTCTTCAAAAACCTTCAAAGAAGGAGGAGACTCCACCACGCTCCATTGAGGCAGCAGCCTATTCCACTGTCAAACTGCTCTCACCACCAGGACATGCTTCCTAATGTTTAGGTGGAATCTCTTTCCCTGCCGTTTGAAGCTGCTGCTCCATGTCCTAGTCTCTGGAGTGGAAGAAAACAAGCTTGCCCCAGCTTCCAGTTGTGGTAGTGAAGTGGATGTGCAGTTTTGGGTCAGCCTAGATGACCTCTGGGTGTGAGGGAAGATCAGTTAATTTTATCTGCAGTTGAAGTCTCCGTGTTTGAAGGGAATACAATGGTACTCTGTGAGACAGAACGTTAGGGAGGATGGAATATGCCACGCTATCCTTCCTTTACTTTGCAACATTTGTAGGATTACGCAGGAGAATGGTGGGAACCATTTGTATGTGTCAGTTTTCTTTTCTTGACCATGTGATGTATTTGTATTGGAGATGCATCAATTGCTCTGAATGTAAGGAGTCGGGACCCAGACTTTTGAGAAAGGATCTCACTGGGACATTGTGCACAATAAACATTTTACTTTTTTCCTAACCGAAAGGGTCTGATCTTTGACTACCCACTTTAGTAGCTAAAGTGGAAAACTGGGTCGCATGAAAGGGGACCTGGTCTTAAATTCAGTCTCAGGAGCTGTCATTATCTTACCAGCTTTTCTGGAAGTTTCAGACCTATATGAGGACCCACTCTTCTCTCCCTCCTACTTACGGAATTTTTTTTTTTTTAGGATGCCAATGGGCCTGCGTTCGTGCCAAGGTCCAACATCAACAAAGCCTGGTGGAAAAAGTGGATTCCTGGAAGGAAGAAGAAACCAAGCCGGCCACCTCACCGACCTGGGATGTTCACCTTATTGAGTGATGTGAGAGAAAAACACTGAAGAAACACCATTCTTCTTCTCTGCCGTGGGACCTAGGATTTCTCTTTCGCCTGTCCTGCAGAACTCCTTGCTACTGATTCTTTATTCTTGTGAAGGAACTTTTTCTCGGGCAGCCACGCTGAACTGGGGTGGGTGTCTCCTTGGGTGTGTCCACACCAGAAGGTTATTGCAGTTCAATGCCACTTTCGTGCCACAGCTCCATCCTATGGAAGCTTAGCATTCGTAGCTTAGGAGGTGCTGAGAATTCTCTAGCATGCTCCTTTAAACTACAGAAAATTCTAAGATCTTTATCCAACATATCCCAGAATTTGATAGAATGGAGCCAGAGTAGCTGAAGTGGTATCAAACTGGTATAAGCCTGGATGCACCCTTTATCTACATGTCGAATTGTCCCTTTTCTCATTGCAGCCGGTTGTGGATGATAGCAACATGGTCTAGAATTGAGCATGTCTCTGGTTTTCTGTATGGGGACCTCTCTTTTGTCTGTCTTTTCTGCAAGCTATAAACAGTGTGCTTTTCTACCCAGTGTTGTGATTTGTGTATGTTTGTAGCCTAGTGGTTTGAGTGTTGGACCAGGACTCTAGGAGGTCAAGTTTTGTCCAAGGCCAAAGCTCAGCCCTGGTAACACCACTGGGTGGACTTTGGGCAAGTTATACTCTCTCAGCTTCAGAGGAAGACAAAGGCAAAGCTCCTCTGAATAAATCTTGCCAGGAAAACCATTTGATAGGGTTGCCAAAAGTTGATTTGGAGGTACATAGGATCATAGAACCCTAGAGCTGGAGGAGACCCCCAAGGGCCATTTAGTCCAACCCCCTTCTGCCAGGCAGGAAGACACAATCAAAACCCTCACAACAGATGGCCATCCAGCCTCACTTTGAAAACCTCCAAAGAAGGAGACTCCACCACACTTCCAGGCAACAGCATAGTCCACTGTTGAACAGCTATTACCCTCAAGAAGTTCTTCCTGATGTTGAGGTGGAATCTCCTTTCGTGTCGTTTGAAGCCAGGGCTCCATGTCCTAGACTCTGGAGCAGCAGAAAACAGGTTTGCTCCATCCTCCATATGACACCCCTTCAAATATTTAAACATGGCTGTCACATCAGTTCTTAACCTTCTCTAAAGATAACCAGCTCCCTAAGCTGCTCCTTGTAGGGCTTCATGGTTTCCAGGTCTTCTACCATTTTGCTCACCTTCCTCCTCCTCCAGCTTGTTAATATCCTTCTTGAATTGTGGTGCCAAAAACTGGACACAGGATTCTAGTGAGATGTGACCAAAGCTACACCCCATGATTTCTCTCTTCTCTTGTTACTCCAGCTAATGGTAAACTTGGTTTTTTTCATGCCACGTGGAAACCTGGAGGAAACCAACTGCTCTTTGGTGGTTTCCCCTTCCCTTTTCCTCTTCCTTCTGGTGGAGGAGGCAGTTTGGAGAACTTCCTTCCTCCTTGAGGGATTCGTTGATCCCCTCCTCTCCCGCATTGTTCAATGACATCCCACTCTCTCTTGGTCTACATTCTCCACCCCTGAATCCAGATGCTGAATTGTGTGATCCCACACCGAATGCCAAGGGCCATGCCTAATTTCTGGCTGCTGATGCTGTCATTGGGATTGGTGCTCAGCAGCTCTGCCACCTTGCAGGAGATGCCAGGTCAGGAAGATTCTACGTTGGTGGAAAGAGAAGGCCTCACAGATGAAGCCAAGCAGGATGTGAGTTTGTAACAAACCACCAACTTGACCATATCAATAGCTATTTGTCAGGGAGTGTCCTTATTATCTGCAACCATGATGAAATCTCATCTCCCTTTCTCCAAATCAGAGAGATCCTTTGGAATATCATAGAATCATAGAATCCTAGAGTTGGAAGAGACCCCAGGGGCCATCCAGTCCAACCCCCTGCCATGCAGGAACACCCATCAAAGCCCTCCCTTTGAGAGATGGCCATCCAGCCTCTGCTTAAAAACCTCCAAAGAAGGAGGAGACCCCACCACACTCCATGGAGGCGGCAGCAGATTCCACTGCCGGACAGCTGTGATGGTCAGGAAGTTCTTCCTGATGTTCAGGTGGAATCTCCTTTCCTGCAGCTTGAATCCATTGCTCCTTGTCCTGGTCTCTGGAGCAGCAGAAAACAAGCCCTCTCCTTCCTCTACACGGCATCCCTTCAAATATTTAAACATGGCTCTCACGTCCCCTCTCAACCTTCTCTTCTGCAGACTAAACATCCCCAGCTCTCTAAGTCTATCCTCTCAGGGCTTCTTGGCTTCCAGGCCCCTCACCATTTTGGTCGCCCTCCTCTGGACTTGCTCCAGCTTGTTGTTTCAAATAGGACAATGTGGTTTCAAATAGGACAATACTCCTGTTGATGCAGCAGCCAAGAAAGCCAATGCAATTCTGGCTTGCATCAATAGGAGTATGGGGTCTAGGGAAGTGATAGTACCACTTTATTCCACTTTGGTCAGACCCCACCTTGAATCCTGTGTCCAGTTCTGGCCCGACAGTGCCGGAAGGATATGGACAAGCTGGAACATGTTCAGAGGAGGGGAACATCCAAGTGTGTGTGGGGTGCATCCAGGGAGGGTTTGTGGTGCTGAGGAACTGGGCTCAGAGCCATCCTTAACTGGCCAGAGTGGCTGGTGGAAGAGAAGGAAGACCAGAGATGAGTTTTTAAAGGACTGCATAGCCTGATTGGAGCTGCTGAGAGGGATGGTTTCCCTGGGGTGGGGGGAAGCCCCTGAGTTGGGGGAACAGGAGTTGGAGAAGTTTGCAAATAATTAAATCCATGAAAGTCAAACCCACAAATGTTGGAGGGCCAACGATATGCCCAAGTTCCTCTACCATTCCTCGCAGGGTTTGCTTTCCAGATCTTTGACCATCTTGGTTGCCCTCCTCCGGACATGTGAATCCATCACCTTTCTTCTGAGAGCATCACCGTACCAATTTCTTCACCTCCAGTCTCCCTTGGAATGGTGTAAAGCCACAAGGAACATTCCGTAGCTCCCTTGTTCCCATCATTCCAGAATACAGGGCGGTCTTATACCAGTGTTTTTGGGTTTCCTTAGTTCAGCTCAGGACGATTTAAACCTTGAGCCATTTCTCTCTCACCCTTAGCGGGGGGGATGCACCCATTTAGGTGGTATTGGCTTTGGGGTTGTCCAGGTAGAATTAATTGCTTAGGGACCCAATTAAGGCCATTTCCGCGCTAGGCTGTTATAGTGCTATTATTCCACTTTCAATTCCATAGGATGTTGAAAGTGGAATAATAGCACTGTAACACTCTAATGTGGAAATGGCCCAAGTCACCCGCTGCAAAGGAGTGCCAAATCCAAAGACAGATCCTTTCTTTGCATCCGCCACCAGCCATTGTAATAAAAGCAGAGCATTCTAGTAAAGTGAAAAGTTACCATTTTTACAGTGCTTATAAACCATTATAGCTAAATGATGTCTGTATAATAGACACTAGGAGAGGTTCAGAGAGCTATATAAAGCCAGACTCCAAAAAAACCACAACAACCCCATGCTCCATCTTGTTTAATACCTGCTATGAATTTTACAGAAATACTCATCGCCTTTTATTATCCAGGTCTGCTAAAAGAAAGGATACATAAAAATCAGATGAACACCCTGGCACAGATGTTAAGACAGTGGAAATCAGTTCCCTCCTCAAATCTGTGGCTGGATAGCAGTACGTGTGAAAGGGATCTAGGAGTCTTCATAGACCACAAGCTGAACATGAGTCAGCAGTGTGATGCGGCAGCCAAGAAAGCCAATGCAATTCTCGGCTGCATCCATAGGAGTATGGTGTCTAGATCGAGGGAGGTACTGGTACCACTCTACTCTGCTTTGGTTAGACCCCATCTTGAATACTGTGTCCAGTTCTGGGCACCCCAATTCAAGAAGGACATGGTCAAGCTGGAGCAAGTCCAGAGGAGGGCGACCAAAAGGGTGAGAGGCCTGGAAGCCATGAAGCCCTATGAGGATAGACTTAGAGAGCTGGGTATGTTTAGTCTGCAGAAGAGAAGGTTAAGAGGGGACATGATAGCCATGTTTAAATATTTGAAGGGATGTCATGTTGAGGAGGGAGCAGGCTTGTTCTCTACTGCTCCAGAGACCAGGACAAGGAGCAATGGATTCAAGCTGCAGGAAAGGAGATTCCACCTGAACCTCAGGAAGAACTTTCTGACAGTCAGGGCTGTCCGGCAGTGGAATCTGCTGCCTCTGTGGAGTGTAGTGGAGTCTCCTTCCTTGGAGGTTTTTAAGGAGAGGCTGGATGGCCATCTGTCGGGAGTGTTTTGAGGGTGTTCCTGCATGGTAGGGGGTTGGACTGGATGGCCCCTGGGGTCTCTTCCAGCTCTACATTTCTATGATTCTATGATTCTATTCCTTATAAATAAAAAGGTCAAAACAGAAGCACATGGACTACTGGTTCAATGCGGCCCTCACCACAAGACACCCATCAGCAAAAAGGGCTTGAGATGCTCTCCCCGGGAGTAAGACAGGCTCAATCTCCATTAACAAAGTGGCTTTTGCGCCAGAGATGTGTGTGATGCCCAACACCAAACAGAAACTTTGAGAAACCTGGGAAGGTGCCTTGCATTCAGGGATATAATTCTTTGCTAATATCATTCTTGAAGGAAGGAACAATTAATTGCAGCAATTCTCGTTGCAAGAAAGTCTCTGAAAACTTCATAGTTTAAGGAAGATCATTTGCAGTTTGGGACTTATTCTGCAATAAGTTTAAACTAGAACCCCAAGTTTGAACTAGAAGCCCTAGTTGGCATAGACAGAAAATTGGGAATGCATTTGAATTCTGCATTGCACTCTCTTCCAGGGGGCTTGTGCAGCCTTTTCTACTGAAATCAAGGGAAATAGGAAGCAGGTGCAGAGAGGAGATGGTTCTTGGTGATCACCCTTCTGGGGGTTCCTGGAGCTCATCTTCTCAGGGTTCCTCTCCTCCAGTTCCTCTCCATCCAGACTGGCCACCTTGTTCTCAGCCTTTGATGCCGCTGGGCAAATTTGCCCCAAGGACAGCCATGGAGCCTATCTTCCAGGCCTTTTTCTTCTTCCCCTTCCCAGACCGCTGCATTCTTGGGTCCTGAGAAAGAGAGAGATCGATCCAAATTGGGTAAGGGGAGAGGATATGGGAGAGGGGTCTAGAATTTAGGATGCTCATCCCAGAGCTTAGACGTTGCTACATTCTGGACTGCAAATCCCAGAACCTCCCAGCCAGCATTGTAGTTCGAAAAGTTAAATTTTCCATACTCTGAATATTGCACTCGGCGATACTGAACACTGTAATTCAAAAAGGTAACTTCTCCAAGCTTGGAGTACTGGATTTGGACTATACTACCACCAATTTGGGGACTGCAACAGAATTTTGCAGTGTGCCATACCACTGAATCCTAGAGTCCTAGTGTTGGAAGAGACCCCATGGTCCAACCCCTTCTGCCATGCGGGAAGATAGAATCCAAGCATTCCTGACAGATGGCTGTCGAGCCTCTCTTTAAAAACTTCCAAAGAAGGAGAAGACTCCATCACATTCCCTCGAGGCAACAGTGGATTCCACTGTCAAACTGTTCTTCCTTCCTTCCTTACTCATCTCTTCTCCTGAAGTTTGGTAAGCCATTGCTCCATGTCCTAGTCTCTGGAGCAGCAGAAAACAAGCTTGCTCCATCCTTCATATGACATCCCTCCAAATATTTAAACATAGCTATCACATTCCCTCTTAACCTTCTCTTCTCCAGACCAAACATACCCAGCTCCCTAAGCTGCTCCTTATAGGGCTTCATGGTTTCCAGCCTTCCACCATTTTGGACACCCTTCCAGCTTGTCAATATCCTTCCAGAATGGAGTGGCACCATCCCTTCCCTTGA
This sequence comes from Ctenosaura bakeri, assembly GCA_948474755.1. Lineage (NCBI taxonomy): Eukaryota > Metazoa > Chordata > Lepidosauria > Squamata > Iguanidae > Ctenosaura > Ctenosaura bakeri. Next base: position 1,285,643 of record CAOLHI010000016.1, on the reverse strand, counting down.
CCTAGACACTAGGCTCTTATTGGTACTGTCCCTAATCGCACTGGGTATTTTAGCTGCTGCATCACACTGTCACACTTCCAGACATGAAAAAAATTAAGGCCATTTCCTCCCTACACTGTTGTAGTGCTATTATTCCCCTTTAAACATCCTGTGGAGTTCTGGGGTCTGTACTTCCTGAGGCCAAAGAGCTCCCTGGCTGAGAATCCTAAAGGCCCCTCCCTAAACTCCCAACTCCCAGGGGTTGGAGCAGTTCGACAGTGGAATCTGCTGCTGCCTCGATGGAGTGTGGTGGAGTCTCCTCCTTTGGAGGTTTTAAAGAGAGGCCGGATGGCCATCTGTCAAGGGGAGGTCTCTGACAGTGTCTTCCTGAATGGCAAAATAGGGTTGGACTGGATGGCCTCTGAGGTCTCCTCCAACTCTATGATTCCATTTACTCAACAGACCTACTCCAGTTGGGATTAGTAAACAGATTCAGGACAATCTTGAAATATTAAGCCAAGAAACCTCCTTGCCAGGTGAACAGTCACCCTGTGGCTGGGGGATTCTGGGAGCTGCAATCCAAGAAAGGGAGGGAACGAAGCATCTTGGTGTTGCCCCATTGGTAAACCCTGTCCCGGGGTCTACAACTTTGATATAAAATATAATTTAATACGCCAGAGAGGTCAGCCAGATGAGCACGTAGGCAGCAACGGTCGTATGACCGGAAAAACCAGGTCAGGCCAGTAAACTCCGCCATCCCGTAGCCACAGGAGACCTCAAGCTGTGCCAACTCATAGTGGACAAAACGTCCTCAGCCTTTGAGGAGCCAACTGGAAGGGATTAAGGTGCTTCCCCACTGGTAGCAATAGCATCTTATCGGGCAAGGACCATCTGCATAAACCCACACCGCAACTCAAAGCGGCGGAAGATCCTGGCACTTTGGTAACATCTCCTTATCTTCTGATATCAAAGAAGGTGCTGGTGTGGAGTTGTTTTTCCGTTGCCGTCCCCTTTGTTCTCCCCGGGAGAGGATTTGCCCTCGAGGTACATTTCCCCTACAAATAGTCCCCGTTTTTGGCTGGTTCTTTGGATAACTCCCGGTCATGCCAACAGACCTTTCCTCCCGGCAGCCGAGTAATCGGCTTTCGCTGAGCTTTACTTCTATCGCTGCTTTCTCGGATCAAGGACTTCAGGAAAAGGTGCAGCATCACCCAAACTACAAATCCTCTAATAGTCCCTCTATCTAATTTCCACTCTTTGCCTTTCTATAGGGCTTGAATGCATGTGTCAGTGAATGCGTGAGACTTCCATTCAATAAAGTACTGGTACCACTCTACTCTGCTTTGGTTAGACCCCATTTTGAATACTGTGTCCAGTTCTGGGCACCCCAATTCAAGAAGGACATGGTCAAGCTGGAGCAAGTCCAGAGGAGGGCGACCAAAATGGTGAGAGGCCTGGAAGCCATGAAGCCCTATGAGGATAGACTTAGAGAGCTGGGGATGTTTAGTCTGCAGAAGAGAAGGTTAAGAGGGGACATGACAGCCATGTTTAAATATTTGAAGGGATGCCACGTAGAGGAAGGAGAGAGCTTGTTTTCTGCTGCTCTGGAGACCAGGACAAGGAGCAATGGATTCAAGCTGCAGGAAAGGAGATTCCACCTGAAACTCAGGAAGAACTTCCTGAGGCTGTCCGGCAGTGGAATCTGCTGCCTGGGAGTGTGGTGGAGTCTCCTTCCTTGGAGGTTTTTAAGCAGAGGCTGGATGGCCATCTGTTGGGAGTGCTTTGAGGGTGTTCCTGCATGACAGAATGGGGTTGGACTGGATGGCCACTGTGGTCTCTTCCAACTTTACATTTCTATGATTCTATGTAGAGGAGGGAGCAGGTTTGTTTTCTGCTGCTCCAGAGACCAGGACAAGGAGCAACGGATTCAAGCTGCAGGAAAGGAGATTCCACCTGAACCCCAGAAGAACTTCCTGATGGTCCGGGCTGTCCGGCAGTGGAATCTGCCGCCTCAGAGTGTGGTGGAGTCTCCTTCCTTGGAGGTTTTTAAGCAGAGGCTGGATGGGCATCTGTCGGGAGTGCTTTGAGGGTGTTCCTGCATGACAGAATGGGGTTGGACTGGATGGCCCCTGGGGTCTCTTCCAACTCTAGATTTCTATGATTTTATGATTCTAAGTCATTTATTGGATCTTTTTGTGTGGTTTTTTTGGGAGGGGCTTGGCCTGACCCTGTAAAAATTGGGTAAAAGATCTTGCTAGGCTACCCTGCCTCTCGTATTGCTATCGTTCATGCTCTGCTGAGTTTACCTTCCCCATCAAGAGGAGCACATTAAGGCATCCCTCTGGGCCCCCCAAAATTTCAAGGTAACATTGGCTTACCATGGCTGGTAGGTGTCTGGCATCCCCTTGCTGGTTCACCTCTTCCCCCAGTCCTCTAACCGCATCTTCTTCCACCTTGGCCAGTTGTCCCTGTGAGCTCGGTCTGGAGCTAAGGGCTGCAGCCAAGACCCCAAGAACCAAGAGGCAGAAGAAAGCACCCATCTTCTTCCTTTCACCAGCATCCGCACCAGCTGGGCACAGCATCTCCAAGATGCCCGGCACAGTGGAGTTCACCTGAGCAGGTGAGGTAGGCTTGGCTTTTCTTTTTCTTTTTAATGGGAAGCTACACAAAGAGAGGTTTGTAGCAACTGACCTCATTCTCAGCTCTGCAAAGTCCCCGGGGAGAAGCCATCATCCGAGGAGGCCCCTTCCGCCAAGATATCCTGGGAAATCTTGGACAAAGGCCTCTGGATGTGCCGAACAATGGAAGAACCAAGGTCACTGGGTTCCTTTTTGTTTCAAAAAGACCTGGACAGATTGGAGAGCTGGGCCAAGGCGAGCAAAATGAAATTCAACAGAGAGAAGTGTAAGGTCCTACACTTAGGTAGAAAAAATGGAATACAGAAATATAGGATGGGGGACACGTGGCTGGATAGCAGTACGTGTGAAAGGGATCTAGGAGTCTTCATAGAACACAAGCTGAACACGAGTCAGCAGGGTGATGCGGCAGCCAAGAAAGCCAATGCAATTCTTGGTTGCGTCAATAGGAGTATGGTGTCTAGATCGAGGGAGGTACTGGTACCACTCTGCTCTGCTTTGGTTAGACCCCATCTTGAATCCTGTGTCCAGTTCTGGGCACCCCAATTCAAGAAGGATATTGACAAGCTGGAGCAAGTCCAGAGGAGGGCGACCAAAATGGTGAGAGGCCTGGAAGCCATGAAGCCCTATGAGGATAGACTTAGAGAGCTGGGTATGTTTAGTCTGCAAAAGAGAAGGTTAAGAGGGGACATGAGAGCCATGTTTAAGTATTTGAAGGGATGCCATGTAGAGGAAGGAGAGGGCTTGTTTTCTGCTGCTCCAGAGACCAGGACAAGGAGCAATGGATTCAAGCTGCAGGAAAGGAGATTCCACCTGAACCTCAGGAAGAAGTTCCTGACAGTCAGGGCTGTCCGGCAGTGGAATCTGCTGCCCCGGAGTGTAGTGGAGTCTCCTTCCTTGGAGGTTTTTAAGCAGAGGCTGGATGGCCATCTGTTGGGAGTGCTTTGAGGGTGTTCCTGCATGGCAGGGGGTTGGACTGGATGGCCCCTGTGGTCTCTTCCAACTCTACATTTCTATGATTCTATGATTCAAGCAGGTCTGGCACAGAAATGGCTGCGGACTGAGAGAGAAAAGATAAAGTCTCATGGCAATGAGCAAGGAACACCTATTTTGCTTCTGATAGTTTGGAAAGACTACACTACAGATGGAGAGAATGTTCAAAAAGGTTTCAAAAATGATTGCAATAAAATCTGTTTCTCAAATGGGGGGAATCTTGGATTGATGAGAATTTTTGCAGTTGCAAAATGTCCAGATTTGGGAAGGAAGCACCTAACTAATTCTTCCTGAGGTTCAAGTGGAAGAAGGTGAAATAGATTGGCTCACCTGGTGCTGGCGAATGGGGCATCGTGCTTCACTTGCCATCCTGGCACAGGTTTGAGGGGTTACTGGACCGATTGGGCCAAGGTCCTGTTAGCACTTGTGTAGTGCAACTACGGGCTCACACAATCTCTCTAGGTTGCAGCGTTGCACAAGGAATGAACTTCCAGCCATCCATCTCTGCAGTATAGAATCATAGAATCATAGAAATGTAGAGTTGGAAGAGACTCCAGGGGCCATCCAGTCCAACCCCCTGCTGTGCAGGAACACCCTCAAAGCACTCCCTTTGACAGATGGCCATCCAGCCTCTGCTTAAAAACCTCCAAGGAAGGAGACTCCACCACACTCCGAGGCAGCAGATTCCATTGCCAGACAGCCCTGACTGTCAGAAAGTTCTTCCTGAGGTTCAGGTGGAATCTCCTTTCCTGCAGCTTGAATCCATTGCTCCTTGTCCTGGTCTCCGGAGCAGCAGAAAACAAGCCCCCTCCTTCCTCTACGTGGCATCCCTTCAAATATTTAAACATGGCTATCATGTCCCCTCTTAACCTCCTCTTCTGCAGACTAAACATCCCCAGCAATCTAAGTCTATCCTCACAGGGCTTCATGGCTTCCAGGCCTCCCACCATTTTGGTCGCCCTCCTCTGGACTTGCTCCAGCTTGTCAATATCCTTCTTGAATTGGGGTGCCCAGAACTGGACACAGTATTCAAGATGGGGTCTAACCAAAGCAGAGTAAAGCGGTACCAGTACCTCCCTCGATCTAGACACCAGACTCCTATTCATGCAGCCGAGAATTGCATTGGCTTTCTTGGCTGCCGCATCACACTGCTGACTCATGTTCAGCTTGTGGTCTATGAAGACTCCTAGATCCCTTTCACACGTACTGTTATCCAGCAGTACCGTTGCTCACAGTTAAGGACATGATGTAGTCATGTAGCATTGTAACAGTCTAGTGTGGAAATGGCCATAATCTAACCTACGTTCTAGGGAATGGAGATCTCAAGATGCTTGAGATTGGAAAAGGGGAATTTCTAGTTTTGAGAGTGAGGGTTTTATTATGAGTATTCTATCACACCTGCATGGCAGGGGCTTGGACTCAAAGGCCCTTGTGGTCTCTTCCAGCTGTATGATCCTGTGATACTTTACATATATATTTTTTTAAAATACATGGCCAAAAATCTTATTTTCAGGCAACCGTGAATGACCACTAGATGTCAGGAAGACACCACATTGTAGTTGAACACTGCTGTTTAAAAGTGTAAGTCTTGGAAACTTATCCAGGGGCAGCCGTGTTCCTAATTCCTAATTCCAAATTCCTAAAATCCAGAAGACAGCAATCCCTTGCTTTATCAAGTCAACCAGAAAATGCACAAAATGCATCATATGCAAGCTTTCGAAGCTCCCTTCACTGGCTTCTTCCTCATGTTAAAAATCATACCAGTCATTTTTTTTCTTCCAACTATATTTGTGCCCATTGGGTGCAATGGTTTTTTTCTTTCCTGGAAACTTGCCAGGCCCAACTACCCATGGCTCAGGGACCACCCTGTTGAGCAGGACTGCCCCTTGTTATAATGGGTGCCCTCTATTTAAAGGTTGCAAGCTTTTGCTTTTATATGTATTCTAAACAAGATGCTACCCCTAATCTTATATTCTTGGGGGTGAGCCCTTCATAAAGGCAGAAATGTGTATGTCCTGTAATTTATGAATGCAGAAAGTATGTTAATTTTACAGAGACACACATGGGTATCTTGGATTTTGACTGACTCCTATTGCTGTTTGGAAAGCTTGGCAACACTATTCCGCACTAGCCTGTTACAGTGCGATGATTCCACTTTCAACCTCCTCTGGAATCCTGGGGTTTGCAGTTTCGGGAGGGGCTGGCCGGATGTCCTTTGAGGTCTCTTCCAACTCTATAGAGGCCGGCCCCTCCCGGAACTGCAAACCCCAGGATTCCATAGGAGGTTGAAAGTGGAATCATCGTGCTATAACAGGCTAGTGCGGAAATGGCCTATGTGGAGGTCACAAAAACCAGCAAGGTCTGGCAAAATCCAAGAAGCGATACTGTGAAAACTCACACCTCTTTAGCCCAGTCTGGGAACTGGAGCACAAATTCTCTTTCGCTTTTGGCATTTTCCCGTGCTGAGAAACGCAGGCCAAAGTTTCCATGAATTGTCATGAAGGTCATAGAATCCTAGAGTTGGAAGAGACCCCCAGGGGCCATCCAGTCCAACCCCCTTTTGCCATGCAGGAAGATGCCATCAAAGCTGTACCTTTGACAGATGGCCACCCAGCTGCTCTTGAAGAAGCTCCAAAGAAGGAGACTCCACCACACTCCTAGGCAGTGCAAATTCCACCACTGAACTGCTCTGACCATCAGGAAATTCTTTCTAACGTTCGGTGGAACTCCTTCTCCTGAAGTCTGAAGCCACTGCTCCATGTCCTAGTCTCCAAAGCAGCAGAAAACAGGCTTGCTCCATCCTCTATATGACATCCCTTTCAACATAGCTATCATCTCGCCTCTTAACCTTCTCTTCTCCAGGCTAAACACACCTGGTTCCCTAAGTTCATAGGAAACACATCACAAAACTGACGTGGAAACAGGATGGAAAGATCTTGGAGTTTCCACTTGTAGAAGAAGCTGAAATAGATTTGCTTACCTGGTACTGGCGAAAGGGGCACCGTGCTTCACTTGGCATCCTGGCACAGGTTTGAGGGGTTACTGGACCGATTGGGCGAGATCCTGTTAGCACTTGTGTAGTGCAACTACAGGCTCACACAATCTCTCTAGGTTGCAGCATTGCACAAGGAATGAACTTCCAGCCAGCAATCTCTGCAATGCCGTTGCTCACAGTTAAGGACATGTTAGGATTGGAGGCCAGAATCTTTTATGTTATGAAGGCATAGCCTAGAGCTATGCACTCATGTCTGCTATGTATTCACAATCCCTATGTAACCCTACTTTAAGGACTATATAAAGACCACGGGCATCCTCCAGTTCACCACTTATCGGGAAGCAGTTGCTGCAATCGACAGGGGTCTTTCCCCCATTGCTCAGGAAGTACCTGGCCGAGGGTCCCATCACCCTTGGGTGAGTGATCTCTTGCGCAAGGGGGATTTGCAAAAAGGGGTCCTGTCTCTGTCTGTTGTGCTTAAGATCCCTCGACGGAACTGAGTGGAACAGATCCCTGCGAATCACAGCAGCTGCCTCCCGGTAAATGCTCACTGGGGGGATTGGGCTGCAATTCACTACCCAGTATTGTTGTAACAGTGCTACGTAGTATGTAAAGGTCATACAGGATTTCAGCCCACGAGTATGCACGCTTGTTGACAGTGCAACTGCTTGTGAGCCCTCACGGAAGCCGCGCAAATCCTTGTGCAAATGCGTTCCGGATGCTGCCCTTGAGAAACGGCAACCGATGGCATAAGGAAAGTTACACGCGTGGAGGGGCACAGTGTGACTCCCGTCACGATGCAAACACGGAAGCAAAGCATATAAAGAAAAACAAAGGTCGCTTTCTGTTCCTTTCCTGTTTGAGAAAAAGGCCTCCCCTGGACTTAATATGGCATGGGGTGTGGGTGATAAAAATGTCCCCACGCCTTCTAGAGGGGCAACTGTTTTGGGAAAACATTGTTTTTCATTTTTTTACCCCCCTCCCAGCACAAAATGGCTCTTTTCCCAAACATGCGATGCACCTGCGTAGGAAAAGTCTCAACCCGGGCTCACAAATTAAACATTTGTGATCCAGGCTGGGTTTTTTTAATGGCCATCTGTGAGCAGCGGAGAGCTGGCCAAAGGGCCGCCTGCTGCTGTCATTTAAAGCTCCCACTGGCGTCGTTGTTGGGAGCGATAGAATTTGTGTGCGCATTCCGTGCATAACGTCGCTCCCACCCGACCCACCTGTAAAGCATCCATCACAGGTGGTTGCTATAGAAACTGTCTCCCGGCTGATGCTCTCGGTTGCAACCCTCCCCAGTCTTCTGGCATCCCTGTGTGTTGTTCTGTTGATGGGGGACGATGGGACTGGCAGTCCAACATATGGAACAGATGGTTATAGAATTTGTTGTGAGATTACCTGCTCCCCCAAATCACTTGGTACAGCCTTATAGTCACAATGTGCAGAATAATACAGCAAAAATCTACGAAAGAGGGATACCTTTATAAGCCAATTGAAATGTATAAAATCTATCATGCCAGCCTTTGAGACTCTACTGCAGCGGTTCTCAACCTGTGGGTCGCAACCCCTTTGGGGGTCGAATGACCCTTTCACAGGGGTTGCTTAAGACCATCGGAAAATACGTATTTCTGATGGTCTTAGTCTCCATTCCCTCCTCGGTGGTGGTGCACAAGCGCGAGCCACGCGCTCGCGTCCTCCTGCCCCCTTTGGCGGGAGCGCATGCAGCCACAGCGTCGCCACAGCAGGAGTGGTGGTGCGCAAGTGTGATCCATGCGCTCGCGTCCTCCTGCCCCCTGTTCAGAAGGGACTGAAATCGCTCCCCTTCTCCGCTACCGGGAGAACCTCCCATCTGATGGGCCAGCTTGGGGGGGCGGTGGCAGCACGGGGGGCAGGCCCCCTCTTCGCCATGGCCCCTGCCCCACTCGCCATGGAGGGGGGCGCTGCGGAAGGGCCGGGGGGCCGCAAGGCGGTGCTTTTCTGGGGGGCGAGCTGTGCCCGCGCAAAAGACAAAGGCGCTGGGATTCCTCCCCCCGGCCAGGGTCGACACTCTGGAAACTTTTCCCACACTGCCCCCCCAGCGGAAACGAGAGCGAAGCAGAAGCAGAGCCCGGGGGGGGGGTTCTCGGAGTTTTTTCCCGGGGGAGACACACGGCTCCTCTTTCCCTCCCTGCCTGCCCCCCCATTCCTGGCTGGCGAGGTGGCCTTTGCCGGGGGGGGGGAGGCATTGTAAATAATAAATAATTTTATGGTTGGGGGTCACCACAAGATGAGGAACTGTATTAAAGGGTTGCGGCATTAGGAAGGTTGAGAACCACTGCTCTACTGGCTTCTTCATCAGCTTGCTTGCCTGGTGGAGAAGCCAGTAGAGCTCCGAAAGCTTGCACGATATATTTTGTGCATTTTGGCTGGCCAATGACGATATTGATCCTTTGTAGATTTTGGATTTGAAGGCAGCAATCCTAGGCATTCTCATCTGTGGGACAATTTGGAGGACTTCCTTCTGAGTGAACATGCAAAGGTTGTGCCTCTTGGTTTCTAAAAGGCTCCCCACAGCGGAAAACCGGTGTGCCACAGTCTGATTAAGTAAAGAAAACTCTCCTTATCTAAATCTCTGAACGTTGACTGGAGATAAGGATAGCAAAATAATGAATCAAAGCATTGCCATTTGTTGCACCAAAAATGAACAACTGTGATCCATAGTAAGCTCAGTTCACAAACTGTAAACTTGTTTCCCCTCTTTATATCAACATCCCCATTAATTTGCACAGGCTATTTTCAATGCGCTATTTCCTGCTGTGCTCAGTGTGCTTGAGTAAAGAAAAAGTGAATAACCATGGACAAAGGGTAATATAGGATGGGTGACACTTGGCTTGACCACAGTATGGATGGGGGACACGTGGATAGCAGTACGTGTGAAAGGGGTCTAGGAGTCTTCATAGACCACAAGCTGAACATGAGTCAGCAGTGTGATGCGGCAGCCAAGAAAGCCAATGCAATTCTCGGCTGCATGAATAGGAGTCTGGTGTCTAGATCGAGGGAGGTACTGGTATCACTCTACTCTGCTTTGGTTAGACCCCATCTTGAATCCTGTGTCCAGTTCTGGGCACCCCAATTCAAGAAGGATATTGACAAGCTGGAGCAAGTCCAGAGGAGGGTGACCAAAATGGTGAGGGGCCTGGAAGCCATGAAGCCCTAGGAGGACAGACTTAGGGAGCTGGGTATGTTTAGTCTGCAGAAGAGAAGGTTAAGAGGAGACAGGAGAGCCATGTTTAAATATCTGAAGGGATGCCACGTAGAGGAAGGAGGGGGCTTGTTTTCTGCTGCTCCAGAGACCAGGACAAGGAGCAATGGATTCAAGCTGCAGGAAAGGAGATTCCACCTGAACCTCAGGAAGAACTTCCTGTCAGTCAGGGCTGTCCGGCAGTGGAATCTGCTGCCTCGGAGTGTAGCGGAGGCTCCTTCCTTGGCCTTTTTTAAGCAGAGGCTTGAAGGCCATCTGTCGGGAGTGCTTTGAGGGTGTTTCTGCATGGCAGGGGGTTGGACTGGATGGCCTGTGTGGTCTCTTCCAACTCTAGATTTCTATGATTCTATGAAAGGGATCTAGAAGTATTAGTAGACCACAAGCTGAACATGAACCCACAGTGTGATGCCGCAGCCAAAAGAGCCGATGCCATTCTAGGCTGCATCAAAGGAATATAGTGTCAAGGTTGAGGGAATGAATGGTACTGCTGTGTTCTGCTTTGGTTCAGACCTCACCTGGAATATTCTTGTGTCCAATTCTGGGCACCCCAGTTCAGGAAAGATATTGACAAGCTGGAATGTGTCCAGAGGAGGGCGACCAAAATGGTCGCAGGCCTGGAAACACTGAAGCCCTGTGAGGAGCGGCTTAGGGATCTGAGTATATTCAGCCCGGAGAAGAGAAGATTAAGAGGGCACGTGATAGCCACGCTTACATATTTGGAAGGATGTTATATGAAGATGGAGCAAGCTTCTTTTCTGCTGCGCTAGAGACTAGAACATGGAGCAATGGCTTCAAGCTAAAGCAAAGGAGATTCCACCTAAACATTAAGAAGAACTTTGCGAAAGTGGGAGCAGATCAACAATGGGATATGCTGCTGCCTCAGTGGAGTGTGTTGGAGTCGCCTCCTTTGGAGGTTTTTAAACAGAGCCGGGATGACCATCTGTTGGGAGTGCTTTCGTTGTGTCTTCCTCCACGGCAGAAGGGGGTTGGACTGGATGACCCTTTGGTTCCCTTCCAGTTCTAGGATTCTATGATTTGCTATCAATGTCCATTTATTCAAATGCCTCTTATTCGTGGCAAACCAAGTTCCAAGTCTCAATTAGCAACATGGAGCAACAGTTCATTAGCAGTTACAGGAAGTAAGAAAATGTGGGTCGTCATCCAACTGTAACAGTTCATCAAAATGTCTCCCATGAATAAATACACACCAGGATTAAGCAATACGTTAATGATTTGTGCTGCGGCCAAATGACAGAAATACCAAAACTTGCTCCAAGCACACTGAGAAAAAAGTGGGAAATGGTGCAAAGATTTTTTTCCTGCCTTGCAATAGCCTAGCTGGTGTGTACTGTACAAAAAATAAAAATTAAAATTAGAGAAAATAAAAAGAATCTACAAGGGGATCCACACTGAACAATAACTGCAGTTTCATTCTAACTTAAGGGGGATTCTGGATTTTGCAGTCCAACAATATACACAGGTTTCTCTCTGCACGATGTGATCGAACTATAAATCCCAGTATTCTATATAATGGAACTACGGCAATGAAAGTCATGTCACACTCCTATAACTGTGCCATGTCAATACGCTGCATGGCTTTTAAAATCTTTTTTTTTCATTTGATAATTTGTTAATAAGATAATTTGTTTAATTGAGTTTTAACTAAGGTTCCCAGATGTCAGGGCCTGTTCCCTCTCATTCAGTCCGTGAGGCATGGAGGAGGGATATCAGGGTGAGACACTGCCATTAAAAATGTGTATGTGTAAGTGTGTGTGTGTGTGTGTGTGTGTCTGTGCGTGTTTGTGTGTTTTCTTAATTTGGATTGGGAAATCCTAAAATAGATTGGATTCCTGTTGGTTACTTCCAACTAGAGTGGAACCACAGGATCAGGTGTTGAATGGTGAGTCAACCGGGAAGTAAACCAAATGTTTAAATGGATCTGCTATATTCAGGATCACAAGCTGAACATGAGTCAACAGTGTGATGCAGCAGCTAAAAAAGCCAATACAATTCCGGACTGCATCAATAGAAGTATAGTGACTGGGTCAAGAGAAATGATAATACCACTCTGTTCTGCTTTGGTCAGACCCCACCTGGAATACTGTGTCCTTTTCAGGGCACCACGATTCAAGAAAGATATTGACAAACTGGAACATGTCTAGAGGAGGGTGACCAAAATGGTCAGAGGTCTGGGAACTATGATGCCCTATGAGGAGCAGCTTAGGGAGCTGGGGATGTTTAGCCTGGAAAAAAAGAAAGTTAAGAAGGGATATGACAGCCATGTTTAAATATTTGAAAGCATGTCATAGGGAAGACAGGACAAGCTTGTTTTCTGCTGCTCCAAAGACTCGGACATGGAGCAATAATTCAAACTACGGGAAAAGAGATGCCACCTAAATATTAGGAACAACTTCCTGATGGTAAGAGGAGTTTGAGAGTGGGATATGCTGCCTCCATGGAGGGTGGTGGAGTCTCCTCCTTCTTTGGAGGTTTTTAAGCAGAGGCTGGAGGACCATCTGTCAAAGGGAGTGCTTTGAGGGTGTTCCTGCATGGCAGAAGGGGGTTGGACTGCATGGCCCCTGGGGTCTCTTCGCACTCTATGCTTCTATGATTCTCTCTTGTGGAAGCAAAACTTTTATTTTTGTTTTAAGAGGGATGTGGACGAGTTGGAGTGGGTTCAGAGATGGGCAATGAGGTTGATAAGAGAAGAGAAGGTTAAGAGGGGACATGAGAGCCATGTTTAAATATTTGAAGGGATGCCATGTAGAGGAAGCAGAGGGCCTGTTTTCTGCTGCTCCAGAGACCAGGACAAGGAGCAATGGATTCAAGCTGCAGGAAAGGAGATTCCACCTGAACCTCAGGAAGAACTTCCTGACAGTCAGAGCTGCCCAGCAATGGAATCTGCTGCTGCCTCCATGGAGTGTGGTGGAGTCTCCTCCTTCTTTGGAGGTTTTTAAGCAGAGGCTGGGTGGCCATCTGTCGGGAGGGCTTTGAGGGTGTTCCTGCATGGCAGAAGGGGGTTGGACTGCATGGCCCCTGGGGTCTCTTCCAACTCTACGATTCTATGATTCTCTCTTGTGGCAGCAAAGCTTTTATTTTTGTTTTAAGAGGGATATGGACAAGCTGGAGTGGGTTCAGAGATGCCATGTAGAGGAAGGAGAGGGCTTGTTTTCTGCCACTCCAGAGACCAGGACAAGGAGCAATGGATTCAAGCTGCAGGAAAGGAGATTCCACCTGAACCTCAGGAAGAACTTCCTGATGGTCAGAGCTGTCTGGCAGTGGAATCTGCTGCCTCCATGGAGTGTGGTGGAGTCTCCTTCTTTGGAGGTTTTTAAGCAGAGGCTGGAGGGCCATCTGTCGGGAGGGCTTTGAGGGTGCTCCTGCATGGCAGAAGGGGGTTGGACTGGATGACCCCTGGGGTCTCTTCTAACTCTATGCGTCTATGATTGTCTCTTGTGGCAGCAAGGCTTTTATTTCTGTTTTAAGAGGGATCTGGACAAGCTGGAGTGGGTTCAGAGATGGGCAATGAGGTTGATAAGAGATATGGCGAGTAAAACATATGAGAAGTGGTTGAAGCAGCTGGGCTTGTTTGGCCTGGTGAAGAGAAGAGGGAGGGATGGCATGATGGCACTCTCCAAATACCTCAAGGGGAGGGAGCAGGTTCGTTCTCTGCTGCCTTGGAGGAAAGAAGGAGCTCTACTGGTTTTAAGTTGCGGGAGGGTAGATTTCGACCGAACATTAGAAAGACTTTCTTGATGGTAAGAGCAGACTGGCCATGGAACCAACGATCTGGAGAAGTGGTGGTGTCTCCTTCGCTGGAGACCTTCTGGCCAGCTACCTGCTGGAGATGCTCGAGCTGGAAATCCTGCACTGACCAGGGGGTCGGACTCCATGGCCCATGAGGCTTCTTCCAACTCTAGGATCGCTAGGATTCTATCAAGCGCTCCAAGCCAAGGTCACCACGGCTGGAGCCTGGAGTTGAGCGGGTCGCGATTTCCTCAAACCCTTTGCCAGGGAACGAGAGAAGCGCAAGAGTTTTTAATAATACCTGCAGTTCTTTTTTTAGCATCCTTAACATCTTTAAATGGAAATGGGCTATAATTTGGAATAAGGAAATGTACTTTGCAGAGAATCAACGGGTTTGATGGAGGCAAAGGCGGGAGGGGAAGGCAGCCGTGAAGAGAGGCAATCAGGTTGTGATTATAGGTTTTATCATCTTGTCGGCCTCCCGGGCGTACAGTGGATGCAGCGTGAAATAAAAGCTCAAACAAGCCAAAACCACACTAAATCACTGACGGTGAGTTTTATGGCATCCCAGAGTTCAGCTGAGCTTTTGAATGGCTCTTTGGAGGGAGAGTTATTGAGAAGAATTGTTTCAAAGAGGTTGGTAACTACAGTTGACCCCCCATATTCACTCGGGTTAAGGGCACAAGATTCCTGCACTAGTGGAAAAATTGCAAATGTCGACATGGGTGTGTGTCTCTTATGGGAAAGGGGCCACGGCACGATGGGAAAAGCAGGTACCTGGGCTCCAAACCAGGGCCATTTCCACACTAGAGTGCTATAGCGCTATGATTCCACTTTCAACATCCTATGGAATCCGCGTGGCCACTCCCGAAACTGCAAACCCCAGGATTCTATAGGATGCTGAAAGTGGAATAACTGCAAAGCCCAGGATTCCAGAGGAGGTTGAAAGTGGGATAACTGCAAAGCCCAGGATTCCATAGGAGGTTGAAAGTGGAATAACTGCAAACCCCAGGATTCCATAGGATGCTGAAAGTGGAATAACTGCAAAGCCCAGGATTCCATAGGAGGCTGAAAGTGGAATAACTGCAAACCCCAGGATTCCATAGGAGGCTGAATGTGGAATAACTGCAAACCCCAGGATTCCATAGGAGGTTGAAAGTGGAATAACTGCAAACCCCAGGATTCCATAGGAGGCTGAAAGTGGAATAACTGCAAACCCCAGGATTCCATAGGAGGTTGAAAGTGGAATAACTGCAAACCCCAGGATTCCATAGGAGGTTGAAAGTGGAATAACTGCAAAGCCCAGGATTCCATAGGAGGTTGAAAGTGGAATCACTGCAAAGCCCAGGGTTCCATAGGAGGTTGAAAGTGGAATAACTGCAAACCCCAGGATTCCATAGGAGGCTGAATGTGGAATAACTGCAAACCCCAGGATTCCATAGGATGCTGAAAGTGGAATAACTGCAAACCCCAGGATTCCATAGGAGGTTGAAAGTGGAATAACTGCAAACCCCAGGATTCCATAGGAGATTGAAAGTGGAATAACTGCAAACCCCAGGATTCCATAGGAGGTTGAAAGTGGAATAACTGCAAAGCCCAGGATTCCATAGGAGGTTGAAAGTGGAATCACTGCAAAGCCCAGGGTTCCATAGGAGGTTGAAAGTGGAATAACTGCAAACCCCAGGATTCCATAGGAGGCTGAATGTGGAATAACTGCAAACCCCAGGATTCCATAGGATGCTGAAAGTGGAATAACTGCAAACCCCAGGATTCCATAGGAGGCTGAATGTGGAATAACTGCAAACCCCAGGATTCCATAGGAGGTTGAAAGTGGAATAACTGCAAACCCCAGGATTCCATAGGAGGTTGAAAGTGGAATAACTGCAAACCCCAGGATTCCATAGGAGGTTGAAAGTGGAATAACTGCAAAGCCCAGGATTCCATAGGAGGTTGAAAGTGGAATAACTGCAAAGCCCAGGATTCCATAGGAGGTTGAAAGTGGAATCACTGCAAAGCCCAGGGTTCCATAGGAGGTTGAAAGTGGAATAACTGCAAACCCCAGGATTCCATAGGAGGCTGAATGTGGAATAACTGCAAACCCCAGGATTCCATAGGATGCTGAAAGTGGAATAACTGCAAACCCCAGGATTCCATAGGAGGCTGAATGTGGAATAACTGCAAACCCCAGGATTCCATAGGAGGTTGAAAGTGGAATAATTGCAAACCCCAGGATTCCATAAGAGGTTGAAAGTGGAATAACTGCAAACCCTGGGATTCCATAGGAGGTTGAACGTGGAATAACTGCAAAGCCCAAGATTCCATAGGATGTTGAAAGTTGAATAACTGCAAAGCCCAGGATTCCATAGGATGCTGAAAGTTGAATAACTGCAAAGTCCAGGATTCCATAGGATGCTGAAAGTGGAATAACTGCAAACCCCAGGATTCCATAGGATGTTGAAAGTGGAATTATAGTGCTATAACACTCTAGTATGGAAATAGCCCAGGTCAGAGAAAAGAGAAAGAAAAAAGTGGCTCAGCATGATTGGCCCTATACTTCCTTTCTCCATCCTTGGTTGTGGGGAGACAGTGGGAGAGGGTTTGGGGTGCTGAGAAATTAGACTGCCAGCCATCCTTAGCTGGCCAGAAAGTGACTGGGGGAGAAGGAAGAAGACTGGAGGAGGGTTTTTTTTTTTAAAGGGCTGGACGGCCTGATCAGAGCTGCCAAGAGGGAAGTTCCCCCCAAAAATAAGCACCTAAATGTGGGGCAGGGGTTGGAGAAAGCCACAAATAACCAAATCCATGGAAGTCAAACCTGCAAGTGTGGAGGGTGGGCTGTACTTTGTCACAGACCCCCCCCCGATGCCACAAAGACCGCTTGCTTTCTTGTTTACTGACTTACCTGCTTTGCTTGTTTTTCTCCAGCATTTTTCCAGTGCTACCTTAGACATCCAAAGTTAAATATGCAAAAAGAACGGGAAGGCAAAACAACCAAAGAAATGCAATGCAACACAGGCATTGACAAATACATCAGAGTTTTATGTTGATGTAAAAGGAAGGAAATCTAATTGCATGTATATATCTCACCAGAATTTGGAAATACTACATTTGGGAGACTACAGCTTCCAGAATTCTCCAATGACAGGCTTCCCCACTTACCTGACAGACTAGGGACTGGAGCACTGTCAGAAAATGGAACTGGTTGAAAAATGGAAACTGTGTGATATGGAATTGGAAACAGAGAGAATCAAAGAATCTATGATAGTTTGGGCACAAAATATTGGGCATACGATAAATCTGGAGCACTGGGAAAAAAGCTGGGCTAATACACAAAAATTTACTTTAGCTCAGAATTTGAAGGAAAATTGCTGCATAGATGGTACCTAGATCCAGTGAAACTTGCAAATATATACAAGTTGGAAAATAAAACATGTTGGAAATGTTCGCAAGAAAATGGAACCTTTTATCATATGTGGTGGAAGTGCTGTGAAGCTAAGATTTATTGGAGAAACATTCACAGATTAATGACAGAAATTTTACAAATAGAGTTGCCCATGACACCTGAATTATACCTCTTAAAGATGCTACATCAGGTTGACAAGAAATATAATAGATATGAATTTATAATATTGTACATGGTATCGGCTGCTAGGATTGTATATGCGAGATATTGGAAAAGAGAGGAAACACCGGAAATGCAAGAATGGATACAAAAGGTTTTAGAATTTATTATCTTAGAAGACCTCACTTATAATTTGCGGTATGAAAAGCAGACAAGGAAATCTGATGATCTGAGATCAATTAAGACAGTAATAGAAGAGAATTGGGCATAGATATGTAATGAGAAGAATAGATGAGAAATTGTATATTGATATGATGAGAAAGAGATCTTGTATACTATAATATGTAATTTAATGAAGCTAGTCTACATTAGAAAATTGGTTTTTATTGAGATCACGATGAGTTAATTAAATAGAGGTTCTAACAAGAGGTGAGGGGAAGTTATAAGAGAAACGGACAGATTATATGAAAACATGTTATAGAAGCTTGTTTTTGATTTTGAAATTATGACAATACAAGTGTGTTATGTTGAATAATAATTGTTTTAATAAAAATAATAAAAAAGAAAAAAAAGAAAAACGGAAACCGTGGACTATACTGGAGGGAGCATGAAGGACTTATGGGGACTCACTTGGGACCGACGGTGCGCACCCTGCTTGCAAAGTCTCTCAGCTGGCTTAGCACCTTTTCCCCCCTTCACAGCTGGTTTTGCAAGCAGTGTGCATGTGTGAGCAGTTCCAAGTGAGCCTCTGTAGACAAGAAGGAGCCCTGGTGGCGCAGTGGTTAAATGCCAGTACTGCAAGCCACAAGGTTGTGAGTTCGATCCTGCCAGGCTCCAAGGTTGACGCAGCCTTCCATCCTTCCGTAGGTTGGTAAAATGAGTACCCAGCTTGTTGGGGGCATCTATAGAAATGTTTCGAAATACATGCTATTTGTAAGTTGTTCGCCGCCTCGATCAATATGGAGAGGCGGAATACAAATAAATAATAAATAAAATAAAAAAATAAAAAGAAGTATTGATAAAAGAGTGGGATCCCCATCCAATGAATGGAGCTTGCCCTTAATTTGGAAGCATCAAAAGAGCGAGTTGTCAGATAACAGAGAGTAAAAAGGTGGGGATTGTCTGTCATATGGCCACAAGTTCTAAATCTGGCAACGGGCGGAGGCCTTCCCTAAAGTTGGAACTGGTTCACACCTGGATCTCTCCTATTTCTTGTGTCCGCACCTTATTGGTAACTTCGCCAGCTCCTTTTCTTTGGGTAGCTGAGCTCCGTTTCTAAAAGCTCAACTCACATTTTAGGTTCTTGCAATGCAAGAAATCTGGGGACTCTGTTAGCAGGACGGAATTCTTTTTTTGAGGGCAGAAAGACCTCATTTTTTGGAGACCCCATAACTATGTCTCTGTTGTATTCTTGCAGGAATCTGGTTCTAACTAAAGATACTTTGTTCAGCAAAAATCTGTCATGAGTTTTGTTCCATCAGAGCCCCGGAGGACCCTACAGGCACTGGAAGCCAAGAGAGAGTGTTCCCAAGCTACCCCCCGTGCCCGTAATGGCCGTCGGCAGAGAGGACATCTGCTTCTGACACCAACCCCCAGAAGAAAGAAAGCCCCATTCCGTGCATCTCTGTAGGCCTGGCAATAATGAGTACTTGGCCCTCATTCGTGGCAAAGCGAACACCCTGTCCAGGCTTCTCTGGTCTAATTAGCCAATTATCATGTGGAAGCATCCCAATCATTCCAAAGCCACAAGGTTTTGGCACGTAGTATCTTTCCCATCCTGCTGCTTTTATGGCTGCAGCTGTTTTCGGAGTCTTTTGCAAGCCCATCACTGTTTTCCTTTCCCCATTGATCAACATTGTACCTTTTTATCAGGATAGGTTTGACATGTAGCCTGGAGGATAGAAAAAGAGAAAATAAAAACAAAAGTGAGACACCAAGGAAGGTGGCTGGTGAAGAAAGTGGATCTGTAAATCAGAGGCACAGCTTTCAGGTAGTTAGTCTGGTTCGAAACTGCTTCACTCTTTGGAAGAATCACGTGGTGTATGAAAAGGAATATTCCCTGCACTTAGAAATCTAGCACTCCTGGGAATCCCCCTGTCCTAGGTATACTAATTTTCTATTTTCAGGGAGTGTAGCTATACATCAGGATGCATGCCTCCCGTCATAAGCCCTGGTGGCGCAGTGGTTAAATGCCAGTACTTCAGCCGCAAGGTTGTGAGTTCGATCCTGCCGGGCTCCAGGTTGACTCAGCCTTCCATCCTTCCGCAGGCCGGTAAAATGAGTACCCAGCTTGTTGGGGACAATTAGCTAAAACACATTGTAAACCGCTTAGAGAGCACTTAGCGGATAAGCGGTATAGAAATACATGCTATTTGTAATTTGTAATAAGGTATTTGCCAGATGTGCATTAGAATAGATCAGGTAGACAGCTTAGGCATTGCTAGAGTTGGATAAAATGCTTACAAAGTATTGAACACCAATTATTGATTGTGACAATGTATCTGTTTTAAACTTGCTTGCGTATTCCAGTATATCAAATGGTTAATCCCTTTATTGCCCACTGCGGTGATGTATCCAGTAGAGGAGGAGAACATCAGAGCGGGGAAAACAAAAGTGCCAAAAGGTGTTGTGAGAACTGGAAGTGTTCAGAGATATGGGGCAGGAAACAAGTCCCAGCCTCAAGGATGAAAGACAGGAAACAATTGTGAGTCTGGGGCCATTTCCACACTAGACTCTTATAGCGCTATTATTCCACTTTCAACATCCTATGGAATCCTGGGGTTTGCAGTTTAGGGAAGGGGCCCTTGAGGATGGCCTTTGAGGCCCCTCCCTAAACTGCAAACCCCAGGATTCTATAGGATGTTGAAAGTGGAATAATAGCGCTATAACAATCTAGTGTGGAAAAAGCCTGGGAAATGTCTAAAGATTCAGGGTGCTGTTAAACTTATGATCTTTTCCTATCATAGCTTTGCACACCTAAATTTGTATGGAAAGGTATAAAATCTGTAACCGACATGTAGGTTTTAGTCTCAACAACTTTGGACAAAGTGTGCTGTGCTGCTTGCTTTGCAAAATAAACATTGCTGCCGAAGTTTGTGGATTGCAAGTTATCCAGGGCATGACACTATGAGAGAGTATGAGGCTGAGAGTGTGTGACCTGCCCGAGGTCACCCAGTGGGTTTCTATGACTGAGTAGGGATTTAGACCTCGGTCTTTGGAGTTGTAGTTCAAGGCTTAAACCACTACACTCGCCACCCTGGCTTTCTCTCCTTTGCCTCCCATTCCCCCAAGACCCACACGTCATCTCCAAGCACCTCACAAGCCTGGCTGGCCCCTCCCGAAACTGCAAACCCCAGGATTGCATAGGATGTTGAATCATAGAATCATAGAAATGTAGGGTTGGAAGAGACCCCAGGGGCCATCCAGTCCAGCCCCCTGCCATGCAGGAACACCCTCAAAGCACTCCCGACAGATGGCCATCCAGCCTCCGCTTAAAAACCTCCAAAGAAGGAGACTCCACCACACTCCATGGAGGCAGCAGATTCCACTGCCGGACAGCCCTGACCGTCAGGAAGTTCTTCCTGAGGTTCAGGTGGAATCTCCTTTCCTGCAGCTTGAATCCATTGCTCCTTGTCCTGGTCTCTGGAGCAGCAGAAAACAAGCCCTCTCCTTCCTCTACATGGCATCCCTTCAAAAAAAGTGGAATCATTGCGCTGTAAGAATGTAGTGCGGAAATGTGGCATGTTTGTGTATTTCTTATAGTTTATGACTCAATTAAAGGGTTCCTCTTTTAAAAAAAAAAAAATGATGTTCATTTGCTCAACACCGCCCTGGAGGGAGACCTTTGAGCTTGCCAACGGAGGTGTTGGCTGGCCAGCTGTTCTCCTGGTCTGCGGCCAGTGCAGTGGCCTTGCGAGCCAACACCGTCCGGCGGTTGCGTCGACAGAAGCTCCGTCGCAACCGTCCCACGAAGCCACGGTTGGCCGAGGGGACGAGGAGGGGAGAGAGAGAAAAATGGGGAGACGGAGGGGAGAGCAGTTGCAGAAGGGCAAATGAAAATAAATACACGTTGGCTCTAATGAATCAAAGCCTGTTACAATCAAAACACCTCGCCCGGTCAGGAGGAATGCCTGAGGGCCTCGTTTGTCAAAAATTGTACAGTTGCTGGAAAGCCGCAGAAGACACATCATTGCTCAATGGCCACAAGGAAAGTCTTCTTCCTGCCTGACAGCAAAAGTGGGGCGGAGGGGAGTTCTAGCAGCAAAGGATGCTCGGGAAAAGCTTTCTTTCTTACCTGCCCTTCCTATTTGTGCACGCTCAATAAATGCACACTCAGTAAATTGTGCACGCTCAATAAATATAATTATAGATACAAGATTCTGTCCTGGGCTCTGTGATTTTCAACATCTTTATCTTGGATGAGGGAATAGAGGGCATTCTTATCCAATTTGCAGAGGACACTAAATTAGGAGGGGTAGCTAATACCCCAGAGGACAGGATCAGAATTGAAAATGATTTTCATAGATTAGAGAGCTGGACCAAAACTAATAAAATGAGTTTCAAACAGGGAGAAGTGTAAGGTAGTACACTTGGGCAGAAAAAAAATGAAATGCGCAGATATAGGATGGGTGACACCTGGCTTGACCACAATACATGTGAAAAGGATCTAGGAGTCTTAGTAGAACTGAACATGAGCCAGCAGTGTGATGCGGCAGCTTAAAAGGCCAATACAATTCTAGGCTGTATCAATTGGAGTACAGGGTCTGGGTCGAGGGAAGTAATGATACCACACTGTTCTGCTTTGGCCAGACCCAAACTAGAATTCTGTGTAGGTACCTAGGTACCACAGGTCAGGAAGGATATTGACCAGCTGGAACGTGTCCTGAGGAGGGTTACTAAGATGGTAGAAGGCCTGGAAACCTTGAAGCCCTCTGAGGAGTGGCTTAGGGAGCTGGGTATGTTTAGGCTGGAGAAGAGAAGGTTGAGGGGTGACATGACAGCCGTGTTTAAATATTTGAAAGGATGTCACATAGAAGATGGGGCAAGCTTCTTTTCTGCTGCTCCAGAGACTAGGACAAGGAGCAATGGATACAAGCTGCAGGAAAGGAGATTCCACCTGGACCTCAGGAAGAACTTCTTGACGGTCAGAGCTGTGGAATCTGCTGCTGCCTCCATGGAGTGTGGTGGAGTCTCCTCCTTCTTTGGAGGTTTTTAAGCAGAGGCCGGATGGCCATTGTTGGGAACGTTTTGATGGGTGATCCTGCATGGCAGAAGGGGGTTGGACAGGATGGCCTCTGGGGTCTCTTCCAACTCTAGGATTCTGTGATTCTATGGGGTATAAATACGGTGCAGGAGCAAAATGAGAGTCTTACCTCCCAAAATGAGAATCCTGCCTCTGTCTAGGAAATTTTCATTGAGTCCTCAGATTCCTAGCATTGGAGAGAGCAAGGAAGATCCTGAAAATCTCTCATGGCTAGAACTCTACTGCTTGCACATCCCCTTGGTTGGCTGGCCAGCCCCTTCTCTTGCCCAGCGTCACCCCCTGAGTTTCCACGGCTGAGTCAGGATTCGAACCCTCATCTCCTGAAACCCTCATCCGGCACTCAAGACCACCTGCCATGCTGGCTCACAAATAGAGATAGAGTTGTACTTTCCTTTTTTTGTTTTGTTAGTTGTTCCATCTTCCTCTGGTACCAAAACTCCGTTCATATCCCCCATTATGAAGATTTGTTCCTGTTTCTTCTCTTTTATATTGCAATTCTTCACCAATCTTCTCCTAAAATTTACTTTTATTGTCCAATGGAGAATATATACCAAGTAACAATAAGGGTGTGTTTGGGAGTTGAACTTGTGCTCCTATGTAGTGTCCCTCTTTGTCTTTAAATACTTCTTCTGTAGGATATTTTGGGTTGACATATATTTCCGCTCCTCTCTTCTTCTTTTCAAAAGCCGAAACGTAACAATTTCCTGGTTTAGGGTTTTTCAAATACTTTACATCCCGATCTCTAATCTTCGGCCCTTTTCGCATTGAGGCTTCTCGCGTGAGCGGGAGAGGGCGGCTTGCGCGAGAAGCCTTCTCCGGGAGGCTGCCGCTTCCCCCTCCTTCCTTCCGTAGGTGAAGGAACGAGCAGGGAAGCGGCAGCCTCCTGGAGGAGGCGGCGGCTCGCGCGTCTGCCCCCCCTGCGCAAAGCAGGAAGCTTGCGCGTCCGCCCCCCGCGAAGCAGGAGGCTCGCGCGTCTGCCCCCTCGCGAAGCAGGAGGTTCGCGCGTCCGCCCCCCCGCGAAGCAGGAGGCTCGCATGTCCGCCCCCCGCGAAGCAGGAGGCTCGCGCGTCTGCCCCTCGCGAAGCAGGAGGCTCGCGCGTCCGCCCCCCCACGAAGCAGGAGGCTGTCGCGTCCGTCGCGCTAGCGCCCCGCCCCTTCCTTCCGCAGGGGCGGAGGGAAGGAAGCGCTACCCGGCCGCCTCCCCGACGCTCCGCACAGGAGGTAAGTGTGCGCGGGTGCTAGGAGCATTGCGCGAGCGCGGGTGATTTTCGCTTAGAGGCGAAAATCAAAAACCCGCGATCGCGCCGCTGCAGCCCTGTGAGCGCGGCGGAAGTGGGAGTGCGTCATGCAGAGTGATGCTCCCACTCCCACGAGGCTCAGGGGGCTCTCGTGCGATAGAAAGCCCGTGCGAAAAGGGCCTTCGTCTCTTGTAAACATATTTGTCTCTTGTAAACATATCCATGGCCGAGTCAGGATTCGACCCCTCATCTCCTGAAGTCCTCATCCGGCACCCAAGACCACCCCGCCATGCTGGCTCACAAATAGAGATAGAGTTGGACTTTTCAAGGCGATGCTCTCGCCCCAACATCCCTCCCCTTGTTCTGAGGTCTGGAGAAGTGGGGCCAGGTTCTGAAGTCTCGGGCATTTTCTGGATGCCCAAAGCTTCCCTGCCCCTGCTGCGCTTTAGCTGAAGGCATTGAGCCAGGGATCATTTATATGCAAAGCCCGTCCTCCCCTTGGCCAAGGGTCACACAGCACATTCCTCCCGTAACAACCTGGGTTCTTTCCCCGCCGCCGTGCGCCATTTCTCAAACCACCAAACGCGTTGGCGACAAATGTTCCATAAGAGCCATAAATCAGCCCCCAAAAGAAAATGACCCTTGTTTGGAATTGGAAAAAAAGAAAGAAAGAAAGAAACAAAAATCACTCTATTTGTCCATCTGTGATGGAGCCTGGTGGACCAGAGGCAGGGAGGAAAAATAATACACGTAAGGGCCGAGGAAATAAACCGCTTCTCTCTCAGCAAACTTTGGTGGGTTTGCTCTCCCTCTCGCTTCCCCTTTCATCCTTTGGAGAGGTAGTTCGTAATTCCGAGATTGTTACAGAGCATCGGTGGAGGCTGAGATAAACAAGCACGGATAGATCAAACGCTTAGGATCTGAGCTGGAGGAGGAACCAGAAGTTGGGTATAGATGGAGGAGATTTAAATTCAAAGCAGCCAGGGATTCGTCCCAGGAGAGACAAAGGACCTTTCTGCACTACGCTGTCACAGTGTGGTCACAGTGTCACAGTGCTATTATTCCACTTTCAACCTCCTATGGAATCCTGGGGTTTGCAGTTTCGGGAGGGACCGGCCTGATGTCCTTTGAGGTCTCTTCCAACTCTATAGAGGCCGGCCCCTCCCGAAACTGCAAACCCCAGGATTCCATAGGATTTTTTATTTTATTTATTTATGTATTTATTATTTGTATCCCGCCTCTCCATATGGATCGAGGCGGCGAACAACTTACAAACAGCATGTATTTCGAAACATTTCTATACATGCCCCCAACAAGCTGGGTACTCATTTTACCGACCTGCGAAAGGATGGAAGGCTGCGTCAACCTTGGAGCCGGGCAGGATCGAACTCACAACCTTGTGGCTGCAGTACTGGCATTTAACCACTTGCAGTACTGGCATTTAATCACTGTTGAAAATGGAACAATAGCGCTATAACAGTGTAGTGCAGAAATAGCCATAGTTGATGGGACAATGCAATGAGTGGATGTTGGACTGGGACTTCGGAGGTCCTCGTTTGAGATCCCCCTTCCAGGCCCAAGCTATGAAACGTTCTGGATGATCTGGGCCACTTCTGCACTAGACTGTTATAGTGCTGTGATTCCACTTTCAACAATCCTGGGGTTTGCAGTTTCGGGAGGGTGTCCTGTCACTGCCTATTTCCACCCTGTACTGTTATACTGCTATTATTCCACTTTTCAACATCCTATGGAATCCTAGGGTATGTTGTTTAGGGACGGACCTTTAGAATTCTCAGCCAGAGAGCTCTTTGGCCTCAGGAAACCACAAACCCTAGGATTCCACAGGATGCTGAAAGTGGAATCATAGCACTATAACAGTGTAGTGTGGAAATGTCTGAACCCAAACTTCTCAAGATTGATGGGGGGAAGAGATATATGTAGGTTGCCCTGAGCTCTTTGGAAAAGGTAACAAAATAATACGGAAGCCAAAATCCTCTTCCTTACAAATTCAGCGGTAATTATTTCTGTTGTTCAATTAGGGGATCCAGTTCATGGTTGTATAAACAAAGCCGTGTCTAGGGCTGTTTCCGCACTAGGCTGTTATGATTCCACTTGCAACACCCTATGGAATCCTGGGCAATGATTCCACTTACAACACCCCATGGAATCCTGGGGTTTCCATGATTCCACTTGCAACACCCTATGGAATCCTGGGCAATGATTCCACTTGCAACACCCTATGGAATCCTGGGGTTTCCTTGATTCCACTTGCAACACCCTATGGAATCCTGGGCTATGATTCCACTTGCAACACCCTATGGAATCCTGGGGTTTCCTTGATTCCACTTGCAACACCCTATGGAATCCTGGGCTATGATTCCACTTGCAACACCCTATGGAATCCTGGGGTTTCCTTGATTCCACTTGCAACACCCTATGGAATCCTGGGCTATGATTCCACTTGCAACACCCTATGGAATCCTGGGGTTTCCTTGATTCCACTTGCAACACCCTATGGAATCCTGGGGTTGATTCCACTTGCAACACCCTATGGAATCCTAGACTATGATTCCAATTGCAACACCCTATGGAATCCTGGGGTTTCCATGATTCCACTTGCAACACCCTATGGAATCCTGGGGTTTCCATGATTCCACTTGCAACACCCTATGGAATCCTGGGGTTGATTCCACTTGCAACACCCTATGGAATCCTGGGGTTTGCAGTTTTGGAGGGGCCGGCGGCCCCTCCCAAAACTGCAAACCCCAGCATTCCATAGGATGTTGAAAGTGGAATCATGGCACAATAACAGTCTAGTGCGGAAATGGCCTCAGACGGTGCTGCCCAAGGGGTTGGCCCCATTGCCCCATTATGTACGGATACGGGAGGCCACCAGAAAAGGCTGGCAAACTGCACCCGTCCCAGCTGGCTTGGGATGAGTCCGTAGACTTTGAGAAACAGGCGTGCTTTGAAGGGCAGAAGAAAAGAAAACATCGGAGGAGAACCCTGATGAGATAGAAAAGCAACAGTGGAAAAATCGGGATGCAATTAGGAAATACCTTCATGGAAGAAATGAAGGCCACAATGTGAACTACGTTCAGAAATATGATAGAAAGGGGTAGGGGGGGGGGGAAGCAAAATTGCCAACAGTTTTCGGCTTGGAGAGATACTTGATGCAAAAAACCCCCCTCCAAAAACAAGAAAAACAAACAAACAAAACCAAAATGGTCCTTTGGAGAGGAACAAACAGGGCCTTGGTGATGGTAAAAGATTTTTCTTTTTGAGGAATTATTTACACCTAGACACTAGGGAGAGTGAGGCTGGGCAGCCAAAATCGACTGTGGTAATTTTGAAAAAATAAACTTTTCAGCAGAAACCTGCGGGTTTTGTCCCACATTTATTTTGTTTATTTAATTTCTGTTGTCCACAATGAAGCAACTCGCATACAGAGATATTGACTGTTAGGGATTAAAAATTTTTGTAAAAACTTAGCGGGCAGCGCCATTCATCCGTTTAAAAGACAGGTTTGATTCGCCAAATGGGAATTCGCGTCTTCGGGGAAATGGTGCCCAGTGGTCCTATTAATCATAGCTTTTATGGTTTTTCATGTTTTCGTGCGGTTTTGGAGGTTTGGATGAGTCAGGAATTTTTCATATTCCCTTTCTTTCCTCCATTCAAGTTGTCTTTGCGTCCAGGATTTGGGACCAGTAAAATTTACGAAGGGTTTCCGTTTAGAAAAGCGGTTTCTTTCCAAGGTGGCCATTTCGTGACGGCAATATCTGCTGCTGTTGTTGAAAGTCTTTCCATAATTTTGGTCCAAATGGCCAAAAAAGTGTGGTCTCAAAAGTTTTAAAAAAAAATAGAGGTGGGTGAGCCTTTCCAAATACTTCCCCTTATTCTTATGCATTTGGTAATTTTGTGAAGTACTTGGAGAAATTGCAGTTTCCAATTGCTATGCACGGTTGTCAAGGCTGGTAGGAAGAAAACATTTCTATGGATACCCTGGGCTGTAAAAACGCCAAATAAACGGATCCTAGAGGAAATCAGGGCTGAACTCTCCCTAAAAACCGAGATTAAATACACTGAGAGTGTCGTACTTTGGATGCATCATGAGAGGACTCACTGAGTTGCTAGAAAAAGCAATAATATTTGGTAAAGTAGAAGACACTAGGATTATGGTGGAGTCTCCTTTGGAGGGTTTTAAAAAGAGGATGGATGACCATCTGTCTGGAGTGCCTTGATTGTGGCCATTTCTGCACTACCCTGCTACAGTGCCATTATTCCACTTTCAACCTCCTGTGGAATTCTGAGGTTTGTAGTTTAGGGAGGCCAAAGAGCTCTCTGCCTGGGAATTCTCAATGCCCCTCCTTAAACTGCAAACCCCAGAATTCCATAGGAAGTTGAAAGTGGAATCGTAGCACTATAACAGGGCAGGGCGGAAAAGGTTTGTCTCTTCCTGCCTGGCGGAATGGGGTTGGACTGGATGGCCCTTGGAGTCTCTTCCAACTCTAGGACTCTGATTAAATCCATAGACCTTCTGGAAAGCCTTTGTAAATTGCAATGAAAAATCAACCAAGTCTTGCAAATTTGGATAAAGTCCCTGCTTTAATCGATGAGCTGGAGATTTGAGCACGGTCCTTTCCTCTTGCCTGGAGATGAACCCACAAAAACTGGAGAATTTGTTCCTTCTTTTCTGGTGGTAACCCATGAACATTGGGTACTTGGGGCCAGGCCCTGAGATGAGGGCCATTTCCACACTCAACTGTTACAGTGCTACTATTCTCTCCCTAAACTGCAAATCCCAGGATTCCATAGGATGTTGAAAGTGGAATCATAGTGCTATAACAGTAGCCATTTCCACACTAGTCTGTTACAGTGAAATGATTGCACTTTCAACCTCCTCTGGAATCCTGGGGTTTGCAGTTTCGGGAGGGGCTGGCCTCTAAAGTTGGAAGAGACCTCAAAGGACATCCGGCAGGCTCCCAAAACTGCAGCCCCCAGGATTCCAGAGGAGGTTGAAAGTGCAATCATCGCGCTATAACAGGCTAGTGCGGAAATGGCCAGTCTCGTGCAGAAATGCTCCTAGTCAACAGCTGTTCCCCATTCTATTGGTAGCTGTCTCTGTATGTGAAGATGACATTTTTTTCCCCCATCAACGATGAAAAATTCCTTACATCCTGACACCAAATAACAATTTATGTTTTGCACCGGAAGCAGTAAACTACACATAATTGTTGCAGCTGCAATTCACTTTTGTTCCATGGTGCACACAGTTTAGCGAGTGCTCTTGGGCACATTGATATTTCAAAGCCCAATTTACCCACCACTAACAACCAATGATGACAGAGCTCTTTGTACACCAGAAAAGGCTTTCAAAATAAAAAGGTGCGGGTTAATGCAAGCTGGGAACTTCTTTCCTTTGTAAATTCCCTCTGATTTAACAGTCCCTTTGACTGCCTTGTCTTGTCATCATGCGCATCGCAATTTTCACACCGCAGGGGTTCGTTGTCTTGCTGCTAAAACTTGGGACTCCAGACCACTGACAACTGAGCCATGCACCTTTCGTCAAATTAGGTGGCGTAAAGGTGGTGTCATACTGGCAGTTTTATCTCCAAACGCCTTCCTAATGATTGCTTTTTTCTTAATAGCTGCCTTTTTGCCTTTTTCTTAGGAGCGGGCTGATTTTTGGACTGAGCAGTCCGAAACAAGCCCTGCTCTTCCCCGATTTCTGGTTTATTTCCAGTATATTTATCAACGGCTAACCACACCAAGGACTTGGAGATGCGCTCTCTAACCTTGCTTCCAACCCTCGTAACCTTCCCACCACCAAGCTATAAGCAGTGATGGATTTAAGTCTTTTACTGCAATCTTTTACTCATGTCTCTACTTGCAAATCTCAAGTCAAGTCTCAAGTCCTTGCAAGACATTTTCAAGTCAAGTCTCAAGTCTGGGAGCCAACTTTCTACCCCAACCCACATTCCAGAATTTCTGGACAGAGTCAAATAAAGTCAGTTTTAACAATTTAAGTAGAGTCAGCCCACCACTTTTGGGATTATACCATTAGCAGCTTCAGAAGTGGAGACTAGGATCCTTTTTACTTCCCCGCTGGGGGCTTTTTCAGAATTGGAGGATAAGATCTTTCTTATTCTCCATTACTGAAGCTTCAAGAGTTTTAAAAGGAAAGATCCTTCCTCCTCAAGCCCATTGCCTAATATTTTATCTGTTCCCCTCTGAGATACGCACCCTGCACTCTGGGCATAAGTCTTGCCTTCTGCTCTTAGGAAAAGTTTTAGAAAGGTCCTCCTATATCTAGAGGGAACAAGCTGCTGCAGACTTCGAGCCCATTGCCTAGCCCATTTGCTAGTCCCTCTGAGAAATGTGTCCACACTCAGTTGTGTAGGAATGTGGGGGTGGGAGAGGTGATTCGCTCCGGGTGGCAATGTTTTTGGGGTGTCCTGGCCTGGAGCCACACCCCCACACTCCCTGGCCATGCTCCCTTGCACCACAGTGATGCCCCCGTGCACCGTGGCCACATCCCTTGTGCCATAGTCCCCCCTCCGCACACTCCAAGCTCCGCCACTGTCCACTTCTGCCGCCTTTTTCTCCAAACTTTGCACATTTCTCCTGAAGGGGCAGTGAAATCTGAATGCAGTCAAACAGAAAGAAAAACATTTCCAGGAAGGCTGCACTGAGAATTGTGTCAACGCCAGTGCGTCATATAAAATGATATTTTTAATTAAAGCCTAGTAACTTTGTCTGCGCTCTCTCAAATTAAATTGGACAACAGACGATGATTTCATTAGCTGACCTTCGGTCCTGAGTGTGTGCTTTGCATCTTCTCTAAACTAGTTCCTGCTTCACTATTAACATATTCTGAGACCATTTCCGCACTGGACTGTTATAATGCTATTATTGCACTTTCAACATCCTCTGGAATCCTGGGGTTTGCAGTTATTCCACTTTCAACATCCTCTGGAATCCTGGGCTTTGCAGTTATTCCACTTTCAACCTTCTCTGGAATCCTGGGGTTTGCAGTTATTCCACTTTCAACCTCCTATGGAATCCTGGGGTTTGCAGTTATTCCACTTTCAACCTCCTATGGAATCCTGGGGTTTGCAGTTTTGGGAGGGGCTGGCTCGGCCCATATTTGCTGCAATATTCCACACAATACAGGCAAGCCAGAAATAGCCGTCTCGCCGCTTCAGGAGACCTCAAAGGCAAGTACTCTATTATGTATGCATGCTACTTACAAAGGACTCCCTGCCCCGAGCAGGCAACTAGACAAGCCGAATACTCAAATGTCAAGCACTGCGCATCTGCATACTGGCTATTCTATTGTCAATTCGGACCTGACTTAATCATGCTAAATTCTGACCTTTTGGAGGCTTTGTCTCCAGCCCAAAACTCATTGTTTTCCCCTAAGTATGGACTAGCCTGTAGCTGCATTTCTCCCTATAAAAACCCCTGACTCTGAGCACTTCTTTGGATCGCTCGGATCGCTCCCGATTTTTATCCTGTCTTGCTGCCGCTTTGCTTGGCGAGCCTTCCCCTCAGTTCCACCTACTGAGACTCCATACCAACGAACCCAATCTGCAGACTACCCGGACTTCAGGACAGGTGTAGTATTGCCCAAACCAACAATTCCTCTTGAAATTCCTCTATCCCACTCCAACCTTTATTTTCCTATAATTATCTGTGTGAGTGTGTTGCATACACTGTTTGTCTGTATTTTAATAAATATCACAATTATTCTGATACTTTGGTGTGCTCCTTGGCTTGGCCTGACCCCGTAGACATTGGGTAAAAGATTCCGCTGCAATGCCCTGCCTCTTGCATTGCTAGCTTGTGCTCTTTGACTAATTTCCCCATCTTGTTTAATTGTGAGTGCATTTAGGTGTCCCTCCCGGGACCCCCAGAAATCAGGGTCACAATCTCATACATTCTGGACCAACAAGAGTTGGAGAGAGTTTAACGTTCAGTTCATTGGCTTGTTCGTCCAATGTTCTTCCAGAAGACGCCAGAACTTTTTCGTGGATGCTACTACCATCCAGACCTCCCGTGAGGATTCCTCCTTTTCATTGCTGCCTTTGCACCCCCGATCGAAAAGTATGGCTGAGCCTTCAGTTGGGAGCTGTGAATTTTGTCCGCCTCTGCTATATTTTTCTGAAACAGTTTCTGCTGGCAGACAAAGATAATGGCTTGGCATTTTGCAAGGACAAAAAGCCGCTCTTTGTTCGGGATGCTTTGCAAATGTCATTGCTGATGAGGTTGTCATTTTGGGGACGCAGGTTCAGCTCTTCACTCACCGCTGCCCTGAAGCCTCATTTATGTGGCTGTGGAGGTGGGATGTCTTCCAATTTAACCTTCCCTCCCCAATTTGCTCAAAAAGCCAGTTAACCTTGCCTTCCTGGGAGCTTCAAAATTAGGATTGTGGTTTGTTGGTTCGTGCATCGCACTGAAGGTGCCCAAAGAGAATGAAGCAGTTGTCTTTTTTTTAGGATGCTCTCTTTCCACCCTTCAGGAAAGATAAAAATCATCATAAATTTCATTCTCCTGGGCAAGAAGGAATAATTTCCCACTTTTCCCCCTCTCCTTGCTGTGCAGAAATCATTAAAAGCTGTCCACCTTCTGAAGACTGTTCTATTCTGTGTCTTATCTGCCTAACCTTTTTTGGCACAGAAAACAGCATTATTTGCAAAGTCTTGGAAATAAAGTTGTAGAAAAAAATATTCAAAAATATTTTTAAAAAATGGTTAGTGGGTTTCTCAAGTTTGGGAAGCCCTGAGTGGAAAATCCTGGGTGGGTGAGAGTCCACTACACCTGAACCTCAGGAAGAACTTCCTGACGGTCAGGGCTGTCCGGCCGTGGAATCTGCTGCTGCCTCCATGGATTGTGGTGGAGTCTCCTCCTTCTTTGGAGGCTTTTAAGCAGAGGCTGGAGGGCCATCTGACGGGAGCACTTGGATGGGGGTTCCTGCATGGCAGAAGGGGGTTGGACTGGATGGCCTCAGGGGTCTCTTCCAACTCTAGGATTCTATGCTTCTAACGGCAGGTTTGTATGGGTGAATACAGTCCTTGAAATAGCCTGGACCTGAGCCACTGCTGCTAAAGGGCACACATCTGTCTCACCGACCCGTGGTGCCATGCGGCT
The DNA here is from genome assembly GCA_948474755.1 of Ctenosaura bakeri. Classification (NCBI taxonomy): domain Eukaryota; kingdom Metazoa; phylum Chordata; class Lepidosauria; order Squamata; family Iguanidae; genus Ctenosaura; species Ctenosaura bakeri. Next base: position 1,252,839 of record CAOLHI010000016.1, on the reverse strand, counting down.
GGTGGTGCTCTTGGAATTTAAGCTTGAAACGAACTCACGTAGAAATGTGTTCTTAAGAAGAAAATAGTGCAATCTTTTTCCAGGAAGAAAAAAAATTGGTGTGCTTTTTCTTCCGCAAGTGGTAATTAAACTGCCCTTCAAAACCCATTTCCTGGCTAATTTGTTTCTATCGCCTCTTATCTATGCTTTCCCTGATTATAAGCTTTTTCGGTTGTACCACCGGCTGGCTTTGCTGACGGCTTTCTGTTGGACATTGATCTTCTGTCTCGGAGAAGCTGCTTCCCTCATTTTTCACGAGGTCTTTTCTTTCTTTTCTTTTTTCTTTTGCCCTGTTTTTGTGGAAATAAAGAGCTGCACCGCACAATTCATTTAGTTTTTTTACAGAACCTGTTATGAGATGTCTGTTGAATGTACTGAACGAGAATCTAATCAACTTGCTTTATTGATCTGGTTTCAAGCAGTGCTCATCTGCAGATTCAGTATCTATATTAGATAGTTATACCAGTTTGATGCCACTTTACCGTCCAGAACTTTGTCCCAGGGCAGGGGTGGGTAATTGTGGAGGGTCAGGGGTTATTTTCCCTCATGTTGTTACCACGGTTCTGACATGCCCGGTGATAGCACTAGATATCTCTTGATATCAAACTTATTTGGTCTTCACTGGACCTTTTTCTGCCACCCTGCTCCACGTGTTTGCAAGGGCCACCGGACAAGCACGTAAACAGGCGCGGCCATTAATGTTTGGACATTCCAATCCCCACTTAGGCAGGCAGATTAATGCCTCTGCGTTGCTTCAGGGACCATTTCTTGCAGACAGACCTTGCTTAAGTATGACTTTGCACAAAGGCACATGGTCCTGAACTGGCACCCTCTCAATGCCGGGCCATTTGCATACTGGCTGCACCATTGCCATCCAGTGCTAAGCTAATCATGCAAAACCTGACCTTTTCCAACGCTTTTGTCCTGCTCCAAATTTCCTTTGTTCTCACCAAGCATGGCATGGCCTGTAGGCACAATCCACCCTATAAAAAGTCCCCGTTTCCGAGCACACCTTGGAACACTCGCCCCTTGGACACCCCGGAACGCTCCGGACTGCTCTCCTGCCTTGCTGTCGGTTGGTCCAGCGAGTTGCCCCTTAGCGAACCACGCTGAGCTTTCTTCCCTGCAACTCTCCGTTTTCTCCAGGACTACAAGAAAAGGTGTCGTATCACCCATTTCCCCAAAAAACTCTTACTTCTAATTCCTAGTTAGCTGTGTGCTTATGGTGTCTTTTTCTGTTGTTTGTCCTTTAATAAAACTATTATTTTTACTATTTAAAACTTTGCTTGACTGCTCTTCTGACCTGACGCTGTATACATAGGGTTGCAAGATCCCAGCTAAAGTTACCTTGCCTCTCGCTAGCTTAAGAGAGTGCTTGAGTTAATTTCCCCATCTTGTGTTTTTATTTGGTTATTTGGGTGCCCATCCCGGGACCCCCACAATACAGGGTAACAATGTACTCCCTCAGTGGTCCACGCCATGACATTTCAGTGTGCTTGAGCTATGTTATAATAACAGCACTATAACAGTCTAGTGCGGACATGGCCTATGACTTTATGTTTGTAAGGCTGCTCAGTCTCTCCCAACCTCTCTCTCTCTTTCAAGGCAGTGCTCTTGCCCTGAGATTCCTCCCATTCAGGTCCAGAGAAGAGGGGCCTTGACATCTGGGAACTCTAGTACCAGCTGAGCACAATCTGTGAAGGACGGAATTATTTCCATTATTTCCATTTCTCTTCTGAGGTTTTTTTTTTTTTTGATGGAAAGAAAAAAAATCAAAGGACTTGATGGAAGAAACCCAGGAGAATAATAAGCTGAAGAGCGCTCTCTCTTTCACGCTGTGCAATTACAACAGTTTGATACCACTTTGGCCATTTCCGCCTTACACTGTTGTAGTGCCATTATTCCATTGCCAACTTCTGGTGGAATTCTGGGCTTTGTAGTTTTCTGAGGATAAAGAGCTCTCTGGCTGGGTATTGCCAAGGCCCCTCCCTAAATGCAAGCCCCAGGATTCCATAGGATGCTCCAAAGTGGAATAATAGCATTATAAGAGTATAGTGTGGAAATGGCCTTTTACTCCCACAGATCCGTCCCATGGAGTCCTGGGATCTGCCGTTTAAGGAGGGTTACTTCAAATTCTTTGTCAGAGAACTTTAGTACTTCCACAAACTACATATTCCAGGATGGCTTAGGATGCAGCCATGGCAGTTAAAATGGGATGAAAGGACTTTCACATGGTGGGAAAGAGGCTTCCAGAAAGGAAGGGAAGCCACTTCATAAAGGCTTCCTTAGGAAGCAAAGTAAATCCAACCGAGAGAGACCTTTTCGTCGTGAGGACAAACTTCATGGATTTCAGGGCATCTGCTCTCCAAAAAGGGCTGCCTCTGGCCCAGCCTTAAAAGCCAAAATGGCTTTTAAAGAAAACGAGGTAGAGAGAGAGAGGTGGGAAAAAGTGGCGTGGAGATGGTTTCTCACCTGTTACTGCAGCCAATGTGACCTTAAACATTTTTGATAAAGTCCTGTTGGAGAGCCTGCAATCCATACCGGCATTAAAGCAGGTGGAAAAGAAAAGAAAAGAACAGATAACCAAGGATTTTCCTTTTCTTACTTTCTTTTTTGAGCCTCTCCAAGTGTGATGCTCTCGGGGCCTTTGCAAATGGCAGCTATATAAAGCTTTTGACGGACAGATGCAGAAAGAGAGGAGGAAGATTTCAAAGGAATGGAATAGTTGGTTCAAGTAGTTTGTTTACTGACAGGGCTGGTGCTATCGGACTGATCCCCTTTATCCGGCTGAATGAAACCCAAAAGAAAGGATTGCGTCACGCTCTGCTCTATTGATAAAAATCCACCCTCTCTCTGCCCTAAGCTGTGCATGAAGGAGTGTGTCAATTGCTACCCAAACACATTTGGACTGTGATGCTTTTTACCAGATTGCAAAGATGTTCCTCCGATGTACGGTCGGCACATTTGCAGGTTTGACTGTCACAGATTTGACTGAATTTCTCCAACCCCTGCAACCTCCCCCACCTCAAATGCTTCTTTTTGGGGGCCACTTTCCCTCTTGGCAGCTCCAATGAGGCCACACAACCCTTTAAAAACCTGCCTCTGGTCCTCTGCCTCCTCCGCCGGCCCCTGCCAGCCAGCTAAGGAGGGCTCACAGCCGCATATCTCTGCACCACCAACCCCCTCCCCACACCTAAGGAAGGAGATGGGCAGGAGAGCAGAAGTATAGGGCCACCAGGCCAACCCACCCACATTCCCTCTCCTTTCCCTGACCTGGTTTGGACCCTGGGTGCCCGTTCTTCTCGCCATGCCTTGGCCCCCTTCCTCCCCACACACACACACATTTTGATCTTTATGATTTTCCCCTTTCATCTTTAAAAATAGACTGGGTAGGCCCAATTGCATAGGGATGGGGAGGGCAGGGGAGCAGTTTGCCCCAGGTGGCAATGTTTTTTGGGCATCCCGACCTGTAGCTACCACCTATTTTGCTGTTGGATCTCTTCCTGTAGGTCATTCCACCATCTAGGGGGCAGCCACTGCAAAGGTCCTCTGGGTGACCGTTGCCAGTCTAGTCCTGGCTGGTTTAAGTAGATGTCCCCCAGAGAACCTGAGTGTACAGGGTGGGTTGTATGGGAGGAGGCGACCCGGCAGGTACCTTGGACCCAAACCAAGTAGGACTTTAAAGGTAATAACCAACACTTTGTACTTTGCCTGGACTCTAATTGACAGTGGAGTGATTTTAATATTGGTATGATATGCTCACTCCTCACTGCACCTGTAGCCAATCAGGCTGGATTGGACCATTTGGAGTTTCTGAACTTGGTACAAAGGGAGCTCAATGTATGGCGCATCTTATAGAATCATAGAAATGTAGAGTTGGAAGAGACCCCAGGGGCCATCCAGTCCAACCCCCTGCCATGCAGGAACACCCTCAAAGCACTCCCGACAGATGGCCACCCAGCCTCTGCTTAAAAACCTCCAAGGAAGGAGACTCCACCACACTCCATGGAGGCAGCAGATTCCACTGTCGGACAGCCCTGACCGTCAGGAAGTTCTTCCTGAGGTTCAGGGAATCTCCTTTCTTGCAGCTTGAATCCATTGCTCCTTGTCCTGGTCTCTGGAGCAGCAGAAAACAAGCCCTCTCCCTTCTCTACATGGCATCTCTTCAAATATTTAAACTTGGATATCGTGTCCCCTCTCAACCTTCTCTTCTGCAGACTAAACATCCCCAGCCCTCTAAGTCTATCCTCATAGGGCTTCTGGGCTTCCAGGCCCCTCACCATTTTGGTCGCCCTCCTTTGGACTTGCTCCAGCTTGACCATGTCCTTCTTGAATTGGGGTGCCCAGAACTGGACACAGGATTCAAGATGAGGTCTAACCAGAGCAGAGTAGAGTGGTACTAGTACCTCCCTCGATCTAGACACCATACTCCTCTTGATGCAGCCGAGAATTGCATTGGCTTTCTTGGCTGCCGCATCACACTGCTGACTCATGTTCAGCTTGTGGTCTATGAAGACTCCTAGATTCCTTTCACACGTACTGCTATCCAGCCACGTGTCCCCCATCCTATATTTCTGTATTCCATACCACTGGAAGCCATGAAGCCCTTTGAAGAACGCCTTAGGGAACTGGGGATGTTTAGTCTGCAGAAGAGAAGGTTAAGAGGGGACAGGATAGCCATATTTAAATATCTGAGGGGATGTCATGTTGAGGAGGGAGCAGGCTTGTTTTCTGCTGCTCCAGAGACCAGGACAAGGAGCAATGGATTCAAGCTGCACCTCAGGAAGAACTTCCTGACAGTCAGGGCTGTCTGGCAGTGGAATCTGCTGCCTCGGAGTGTAGTGGAGTCTCCTTCCTTGGAGGTTTTTAAGCAGAGGCTGGATGGCCATCTGTCCAAGGGAGTGCTTTGAGGGTGTTCTTGCATGGCAGGGGGTTGGACTGGATGGCCCCTGGGGTCTCTTCCAACTCTACATTTGTACGATTCTATGATTCTATGATTAACCAGGAATCCTTGTTATGTTTGTCCCTATCTTGTGTCAAGCCTTCAGGTTGTATATATTTACAGTCTTTGGCTCAGTGCAGGCTTGGCACCGCTTGTATCAAACAATCTTTATTTTATCCCAGCTGGAGTTTGGAGTTTTGGACTTCGGGATGCGAACACAGCCCGCTCCATCTTCCAAGGCAGACAATTACACAGCGGAGCGTCCTGCTGGAAAAATCTCACCCTTGGCCGCCGAGAGGGGCGGATGCGTTTGGCAAGGAGGTTGCATTCTGTTCCCCTATCTTGCCGGGCAAATGCTTCCAAGGTAAAGTCAAACCGAGCAGGAAGTACGGTGGTTTCCAGCCAAAAAAGTAGACCAGTCTGTCGAAGGCAAACAGGGTCCTTGTGTAGTCGGTGAGCTTCGCTCCTTGGCCTGAATTTCCTACAGACGCTCGATAGTTTTCTCACCCTTGGACATCCCATAAACATCACCCATGGAATTAAGCAAGGGGTAGCAGCGGGGAGGAAGCGTCTTCTAAAAGAGTCGCTGGAGCAGAGATTGGGTTGCAGTTCCAGGACAAGCAGAAATGTCTCTCAATGTGTTTCTAAGCCATGCCTCTTGTGGCATCTTTTTCCATGCTTTTGGGCAACACAGAACACCTTATTTTTTTTTACAAGGCAGAAAGCTCCAGGTGGGGAGAAAGAGAACTTTGTATTCCAGGACCCAATACTGAACATGTGAAACTCTGGCTGGAATTCACAATCGCAGCTATGAAGGTGTGATGTCGATTTGTAACTGATTTGTGTTTATGATCCCTCTGTATTCAATAAAGTAAGGAATAGGTAGGGAATGCGCAAGTCCCCCAGTCCTGTCTTACTGGATAGTACCTGCTGTGAGTGCCGAGGTTCTGTTCCCCTATTTATTTGGATGCAGCGGACGGATGTTTCACCCCCCTCACACCAGCAATCTCTGGTGCGAGGAGGAATTGTGACAAAGATCCTGCTTCTGATTATTGCACAGGAGATTGTTCACAGGAGTCAAAGACCATTTCTGCACTAGACTGTTATAGCGCGATGATTCCACTTTCAACCTCCTATGGAATCCTGGGGTTTGCAGTTTTGGGAGGGGTCGGCCTCTATAGAGTTGGAAGAGACCTCAAAGGACATCTGGCCGACCCCCTCCCTAAACTGCAAGCCCCAGGATTCCAGAGGAGGTTGAAAGTGGAATCATAGTGCTATAACAGTCTAGTGTGGAAATGTCCAAAATGTCAGATTGCTGTATTCCAATGAACAGGAGACCAGATACCTGTCGCTCACAGCAGTTGCTGCCTGGTAAGTCAGGATTGGTGACTGGCTGATTCGGACATGCTACTTAGCTACGCAGTTGTGATGAAATTAAGCAGCTGATCGAGAATCTCGGCTGTCCTTTTGCTGTCGTTGCAATCTCATCCCCGTTCCTGTGACCCTCAAGTCTCTAGTTCTTATCTTCTTTCACTGTGAGATTGTGGTTTTAATGTTGGACTACAATTCTGGAGACCAGGGTTTGAATCCCCACTCAGCCGTGGAATTCTACTGGGTGACCTTGGGCAAGCCACACTCTCTCAGCCTCAGAGCGAGGCAAAGGAAAATCTCTCTGAAGAAATCCTGCCAAGAAAACCCTGTGATAGGTTCATCTTTGTGTTGCATAAGTCAGAGACAACTTGACGGCATACAAAACAACAACAATGAAAGATGTCCTAATTTTTTTTTATACTACATGACTGTTTGGTGGCCCTCTACTTTTCCCTGGATACCAGGCCTACAGTTCCTTCCTTCCTTCCTTCCTTCCTTCCTTCCTTCCTTCCTTCCTTCCTTCCTTCCTTCCTTCCTTCTCTCCTTCCTTCCTTCCTTCCTTCCTTCCTTCCTTCCTTCCTTCCTTCCTTCCTTCCTTCCTTCCTTCCTTCCTTCCTTCCTTCCTTCCTTCCTTCCTTCCTTCCTTCCTTCCTTCCTTCCTTCCTTCCTTCTTCCTTCCTTCCTTCCTTCCTTCCTTCCTTCCTTCCTTCCTTCCTTCCTTCCTTCCTTCCCTCCCTCCCTCCCTCCCTCCCTCCCTCCCTCCCTCCCTCCCTCCCTCCTTCCTTCCCTTCCTTCCTTCCTTCCTTCCTTCCTTCCTTCCTTCCTTCCTTCCTTCCTTCCTTCCTTCCTTCCTTCCTTCCTTCCTTCCTTCTTTTCTCCTTCCTTCCTTCCTTCCTTCCTTCCTTCCTTCCTTCCTTTCCTTCTCTTCCTTCCTTCCTTCTTCCTTCCTTCCTTCCTTCCTTCCTTCCTTCCTTCCTCCCTTCCTTCCTTTCTCCCTCCCTCCCTCCCTCCCTCCCTCCCTCCTTCCTTCCTTCTTTCCTTCCCTTTCCTTCCTTCCTTCCTTCCTTCCTTCCTTCCTTCCTTCCTTCCTTCCTTCCTTCCTTTCTCTTCCTTCCTTCCTTCCTTCCTTCCTTCCTTCCTTCCTTCCTTCCTTCCTTCCTTCCTTTCCCTCCCTCCCTCCCTCCCTCCCTCCCTCCTTCCTTCCTTCCTTCCTTCCTTCCTTCCTTCCTTCCTTCTCTCCTTCCTTCTCTCCTTCCTTCCTTCCTTCCTTCCTTCCTTCCTTCCTTCCTTCCTTCTCTTCTTCCTTCCTTCCTTCCTTCCTTCCTTCCTTCCTTCCTTCCTTCCTTCCTTCTCTCCTTCCTCTCTCCCTCCCTCTCCTTCCTTCCTTCCTTCCTTCTTTCCTTCCTTCCTTCCTTTCTTCCTTCCTCCCTCCCTTCCTTTCCCTCCCTCCCTCCCTCCCTCCCTCCCTCCCTCCTCTCCTTCCTTCCTTCCTTCCTTCCTTCCTTCCTTTCCTTCCTTCCTTCCTCCCTCCCTTCCTTTCCCTCCCTCCCTCCCTCCCTCCCTCCCTCCCTCCCTCCCTCCCTTCCTTCCTTCCTTCCTTCCTTCCTTCCTTCTTCCTTCCTTCCTTCCTTCCTTCCTTCCTTCCTTCCTTCCTTCCTTCCTTCCCTTCCCTTCCCTTCCCTTCCCTCCCTCCTTCCCCAAAAAGGGATGCATTGAAAGCTTATAGGAAATATCATAGCAATGCTACACTATGCTGGCTTTCTCCTACTTTACAAAGCATCATTATCTTTTCTAGTGAGCTATAACTTCTCACCTTACATCCAAAGTATGACAGCCTCAGCTTTGTTTCTAAAGAGAATTGAGGCTTGGTTTGTTTTAAGACCCATCTATTTATCTTTTGAATGGTCCGGGTGTGCACAGAACTCTCTCCTCCCTATTAGATGTTGCTGACAGCTATTTACCTGATGTCTGTATCCACCTCGTTCTTTATTTCCGAGATGCATTACTTGCTGTATCATTAAACAGCTCTCAAGGCCGCCTGCAACAAAAAAACACAAAGAACATCCAAAATCCACATAAATCAAATCAACCGCAGCCTAATAAAACAGAGAGCAGCAGAGGCTAAAAGAAGCATCAAAAAGAAGCTCTTTTGGAGGATAACAGAAACCGAAAGATAGAACTACTTTAAAAGATGATTTAGGAGCAAAAACAAGCAGAGGATTAAAAGGACTTGGAATAATAATGTAAAAAAGTCTATGCTGGGTATTGAAAAATAGCAAAGTCAGTGGCCATTTCCGCACGGGACTGTTATAGCGCTATGATTCCACTTTCAACATCCTATGGAATCCTGGGGTTTGCAGTTTCGGGAGGGACTCGTTCTTCACAAAATTCCCTATGGTAAAAGATGGGAAAATTCTTACAGGCTTTTTGTATGTATACGTATGTAGGATTGCCAAAAATAAAGTCGGAAGCTACTTTTCTTTTGCTGTATTTTTCTTTCTATATCTTACTTTTCTTTCTTCTTATTTTTTCCCCTCTTTCTTTTCATTTTTCATTAAAATATCTGTATTTTTTTCCTTGTATTTTGAAAAACTCTTAATGAAAATTATATAAACACTTCTGCTCTATACCTGAATAAAGTTTGTGAGCTCAAGTTATCCAGGATGTGACAGATCTTGTCCGTTGCGCAAATGCACAGGATGTGCAATTCTTGGCATGTGGAGTTTCGGGCTAGAGACAAAAGCCCTTTTCGCATCTTACTTTTTTGCGCGACGGGGGAGGGCGTCTTGCGCGAGAAGCCTCCTCTGAAACGCTGCCACTTCCCCCCTCCTTCCTTCTGCAGGTTGCTTCCTGTTTGCGCGACCGTTGCGCTAGCGCCCCTTCCTTCCTTCCGCAGGGCACTGTGGGAGCTGTAGGCTGCGCTGGGGAAGGATGTGCCACCCACCCAGCTTGCCGACACACCGCACACAGGTAAGTGTGCAAGGGCGGTGCAAGCATTGCACTAGCACGGGGCAAAAAAAATGTGTGCCCGCCCTGCTGCAGCCTCATGAGCGCCGCGCAAGTGGGAGTGCGTTGTACGGAGCGGCGCTCCCATTTGCTCGGTGCTCAAGGGGCGCTGGCGCTAAAAAAAAAAAATGAGAAAAGGGCCAAAGCCTCCAAAAGGTCAGTATTTTGCATGATTGGGTTATGACAGCATTGTCAATAGAGTAGACAGTATGCAAAAACGGAGTGCTTGACATGTGGAGTTGTGCATCACAAAACCTGCAAAAAGTGTGTGTTCTGATGCATCACTGGATCTTGGCTTGCAGAGAAGCAGGGATCTTGCAGATCTGGTTGCTGGGTAGAAAACATCGGGACAGGGCGAATTTCTCAGCCATCCCTGCTCCAGGTGGGAAACTTATCAGGACATTATTACGGTAAGGCACAGCATTTCAAAGTGGCTCAAGAGAGGGGGATCGATAAATAAATCAAATAAATCCATCCTGGAGCAACCATGTACATTGGACCATTTCCGCACTAGCCTGTTCTAGCGCGATGATTCCACTTTCAACATCCTCTGGAATCCTGGGGTTTGCAGTTTCGGGAGGGGCCGGCCTCTATAGAGTTGGAAGAGACCTCAAAGGACATCCAGCCGGCCCCTCCCGAAACTGCAAACCCCAGGATTCCAGAGGATGTTGAAAGTGGAATCATCGCGCTAGAACAGGCTAGTGCGGAAATGGCCTTGGTCTCATTCCATGGAACCAGACCGATGGTGATATTGTATTTCAATCCTATTTTTTTCTTGCTGGAACTGCACATTGTGCTTCCTTCTTTATACAATTTTCTGTGCGTGAGAGAGAAAGAGATTCTCTTTATCAGAATAGGTAGCAATTGGAAACTCGAACCTTCTCATTTGTTTCAAAGGAAATAATTTTGGTGGGAAGAGATAACGGGAGGCAGCAGCCAGGCGTGAAATGGCAAAAATGAGTCAAGGAGACTGGAAATGGGCTGCCTTCCAGCTGCTGCATGGCTTTGACAAAAGTTGTTTTTTTGGCAAAGGCAAGGAAGGAAGGAGGTGCTTCTTTTGAAGAAAAAAGACAACGGAGAGCCAAGTTCATCTCGGCTTCTCTCGCTTTCCAACATGTCCAAAGAATCCGAAGGAGCCAGAGATTCAGGGAGTCACACTTTCCCTTTTGAAATGGTCGAAGTGTTGGGCCATTTCCGCATGACACTCTTATAGCGCGATGATTCCACTTTCAACCTCCTATGGAATCCTGGGGTTTGCAGTTTCGGGAGGGGCCGGCCTCTATAGAGTTGGAAGAGACCTCAAAGGACATCCGGCCGGCCCCTCCCGAAACTGCAAACCCCAGGATTCCAGAGGAGGTTGCAAGTGGAATCATCGCGCTAAAACAGGCTAGTGTGGAAATGGTCCTCGTCTCTTGAGCAGCAGAAAACAAGCTTGCTCCATCTTCCCTATGACATCCCTTCAAATGTTTAAACACGGCTATTATGGTTAGAAGTGACATAATAGCCATGTTTAAATATTTGAAGGGGTGTCATAGGGAAGATGGGGCAAGTTTGTTTTCCTCTCCAGGCTAAAGAGACCCAGCTCCTTAAGCTCTCCTCCAAAGGGTTCGTGGTTTCTAGGCCTTTTGCCACTTTGGTCACCTTCCTCTAGACACGTCCCAGCTTGTCAACGTCCTTCTTGAATTATGGTGCCCAGAACTGGGCACAGGACTCCATTTTGATCCTTTTGGTCACCCTCCTCTAGACATGCCGCAGTTTTTAAATATTCAAAGAAGGTCAATTGAGGTTTGACAAAAGCAGAATAAAGTGGTACTATTACTCCCCTTGACACTGTATGCCTATGGATGCAGCCTGGAATTGCATTGGCCTTTTTAGCTGCACCGTCACACAGAACTGATGGTTCTCTTCTAGCTGGGAGTAACAAGAGGATTAAGGCCCATGTGAAATGGTGCCACTTCTGGAACTCCACTTGTGTAATGGTTAAAAAATGGTGCCGCTTCTGGAACTCCACTTGTGCAATGGTTAAAAAAAAGTACAACCACATGGGTAAACCAGTGTAGGACACCAACTGAATTCCAATTGCTATGCTTTTGGATAACGACTCCCAGCATCCCCTCATGGCTGTGGTATCTAAAGGATTCTGGGTGTTGTGCTCCCCAGAAGTGACTTCCCCCCAAAAAGATCAGCTAGTTTGTTACCCTGTATCTCGGGGGTCCTGGAAGGGACACCCAAATATCCAAATATGAACACAAATGGGGAAATTAACTAGAGCACACTTGTTGGCTAGCGAGAGGCAGGGTAACTTTAGCGGGGGGTCTTTCGCCCAATGTCTACGGCGGCAGGTCAATGAGCCAGGCAGTTTCAGAATAAACCAGTTAATGTTTTATTAGAAAATAACAAATAAGACAGGCAGACACTACTAGCTGAGAAATAGGAAAAAGGAGCGGAAAAGGGGAGCTTAGGGATAGGCAATACGACACCTTGATCTTGTAGTCCGGAAAGCTGGAGAAAAAGGGAACTCGGCGCCGAGAGGGACTCGTCACACAAACCGACAGCAAGGTGGGATGAAACTCGAAAAGCAGGCAGCGAACTCTCAAAACTAGGGGTTTGTATGGCAGAAATTGTGCCTGAGGGCCAGACCATAAACGCTGGGTATGTTTAGTCTGTAGAAGAGAAGGTTAAGAGGGGACATGATAGCCATGTTTAAATATTTGAAGGGATGCCATGTAGAGGAAGGAGAGGGCTTGTTTTCTGCTGCTCCAGAGACCAGGACAAGGAGCAATGGATTCAAGCTGCAGGAAAGGAGATTCCACCTGAGCCTCAGGAAGAACTTCCTGACGGTCAGGGCTGTCCAGCAGTGGAATACGCTGCCTCCATGGAGTGTGGTGGCGTCTCCTCCTTCTTTGGAGGTTTTTAAGCAGAGGCTGGATGGCCATCTGTCCAAGGGAGTGCTTTGAGGGTGTTCCTGCATGGCAGGGGGTTGGACTGGATGGCCCCTGAGGTCTCTTCCAACTCTATATTTCTATGATTCTATGATTCTATGAGAACAAAGCAAGTTTCGGACTGGACAAAGGCTTGGAAAAGAGTCTGAACTGCTGCTATCGGATTAGCGCCGGTAGATCAATAGTGTGGCCAATGTGCAAATTGGGGAGCACTTAACATGGCCTTGTTAGTCATTGGTGCAAATCTGGCATCGTTGTAAAACAAAATGAATCTGCAAGCCAGGTCCCGGAGCAACAACCAAGGCTTTTGAAATGCCCGCCTGAGAGGGGAAGTTGGAAATCCCTGCCATTAACGGTTGCTCCTTGTGTCGGGGGACCCTTGCACTCATGAACCAGGGTGCCAGCACAAGGTCAAATTATTTGATATCAAAAGAGATATCTAGTGCTATCAATGCCCAGGTCTGAACCACAGTAATTGCAGAAGTCTCTTCCCCGAAACCACTGGTTTGGGGTGGAAGAGTGGAGGTTTAGTTGGAAATTGCATCCAGGGCTGCGGAAGGCAGATAGCACCGGAGAACCTAAGATAAAAGGGAAGGTTTTGGGAAGGCAGCACCTGAAATACAAATCAGCAAGACAGCAGAGCCTCCCACGGCCTCTGAAGAATAGTGGATGCAAGAGCTTAAAGGGCACGGTTAAAAACTTGAAAGTCCAAGTTAAAAGCTGAAGTTCATGGAGGAAAGAAACAGTATTTAAAATGAAATCAATAAAAACAGCACCGGCGAAAGCAGAAGAGAACAACTCAAGGAGTGTTTATGTCACCAGCAACAGAGGAGAAAATATCACAGGTGGCAGGGTTTATCTCAGCAGTTGCCGACACTGCATATGCCAGCTGGGCGGAGGTGGCACACTGGGAAAGTTCACACTTTCAGTCCCTGCTTGGGGCCCTGGGGGGTGAGCAGGGGTGGGAAGAAAGAGAAACAGAGCTTGGGAACGTTGCTTGCTCTGACTGCAATCCCTCATAGGCTGGCGGAGACCCACATAGGGCAGATACAGGCCATTTCTGCTCTAGACTGTTATAGGGCTATGATTCAACATCCTATGGAATCCTGAGTTTTGCAGTTTTTGGAAACCCCAGGATTCCATAGGATGTTGAAAGTGGAATCATAGCACTATGGCCATTTCTGCTCTAGACTGTTATGGGGCTACGATTCCACTTTCAACATCCTATGGAATCCTGGGGTTTGCAGTTTTTGGAAACCCCAGGATTCCATAGGATGTTGCAAGTGGAATCATAGCACTATGGCCATTTCTGCTCTAGACTGTTATGGGGCTACGATTCCACTTTCAACATCCTATAGAATCCTGGGGTTTGCAGTTTTTGGAAACCCCAGGATTCCATAGGATGTTGAAAGTGGAATAATAGCACTATGGCCATTTCTGCTCTAGACTGTTATAGGGCTATGATTCAACATCCTATGGAATCCTGGGGTTTGCAATTTTTGGAAACCCCAGGATTCCATAGGATGTTGAAAGTGGAATAATAGCACTATAACAGACTAGTGCAGAAATGGCCATAGAAGCATACAGCTGGAAGAGACCCCGAGGGCCATCCGGTCCAACCCTATTCTGCTGTGCAGGACATAAGGAGACTCTTCCCAAGACCTGAGGCTTCTGGATGCCAAAATCTGACACTGTAGAATGGCCCCAGTTCCAAAACAACAACAACAAACAAACAAAAACAAAACAAAAACAAAAAAAAAAATCCCAAGACCTTGTAAGAAAACCCAGACATTTTAAAAAGGCCCCCAGACCGGAATTTTGGCTCAGAAAAAGTGGATATGTCTGGAAAAAGGAGGACATATGGTAACCCTATCTTAAACGTACAATGGATTTGAGACATCCCCTTTCTTTTTTTAACCCCACTCCACCCACAGCCGGACTGTATGTTCTTGGTATGACGCGTTCGGCACCATCGTCTTGCATGCCGGGCTTCCATTTCTTTCTCCGTCGACTCTGATGAGACTCGACAATCACCTAGAATTGGTGCCTTTTCTCCACCTCTCCTCCACTGGTGGCAGGCCAAAGGAAATTGCATGCATGTCCCAAACTGGAACTAGCAAAGAATTCTTGTGCAATGAAGCAACTGTACTTTTCTGCCCTTGAGGGAGGGCGTTGACATCACACTGGGCAAGAACAGGGAGAGAAAGAGAGAGATTTAATTAAAAATCAGATTTTGGGACTTCAGATTTACCCCGGCTCTGAAATTCAGGCCATTTCCTCACTAGCCTGTTATAGTGCTATTGTTCCACTTTCAACCTCCTATGGAATCCTGGGCTTTGCATTTATTCCACTTTCAACCTCCTATGGAATCCTGGGGTTTGCAGTTATTCCACTTTCAACCTCCTATGGAATCCTGGGCTTTGCAGTTATTCCACTTTCAACCTCCTATGGAATCCTGGGCTTTGCATTTATTCCACTTTCAACCTCCTATGGAATCCTGGGGTTTGCAGTTATTCCACTTGCAATCTCCTATGGAATCCTGGGCTTTGCAGTTATTCCACTTTCAACCTCCTATGGAATCCTGGGCTTTGCAGTTATTCCACTTTCAACCTCCTATGGAATCCTGGGCTTTGCAGTTATTCCACTTTCAACCTCCTATGGAATCCTGGGCTTTGCAGTTATTCCACTTTCAACCTCCTATGGAATCCTGGGCTTTGCAGTTATTCCACTTTCAACCTCCTATGGAATCCTGGGCTTTGCAGTTATTCCACTTTCAACCTCCTATGGAATCCTGGGCTTTGCAGTTATTCCACTTTCAACCTCCTATGGAATCCTGGGCTTTGCAGTTATTCCAATTTCAACCTCCTATGGAATCCTGGGGTTTGCAGTTATTCCACTTGCAATCTCCTATGGAATCCTGGGCTTTGCAGTTATTCCACTTTCAACCTCCTATGGAATCCTGGGGTCTGCAGTTATTCCACTTGCAATCTCCTATGGAATCCTGGGCTTTGCAGTTATTCCACTTTCAACCTCCTATGGAATCCTGGGCTTTGCAGTTATTCCACTTTCAATCTCCTATGGAATCCTGGGCTTTGCAGTTATTCCACTTTCAA
Organism: Ctenosaura bakeri; assembly: GCA_948474755.1. Taxonomy (NCBI): domain Eukaryota; kingdom Metazoa; phylum Chordata; class Lepidosauria; order Squamata; family Iguanidae; genus Ctenosaura; species Ctenosaura bakeri. The sequence goes on along the minus strand of CAOLHI010000016.1, from coordinate 1,237,426 downwards.
CCTCCTATGGAATCCTGGGCTTTGCAGTTATTCCACTTTCAACCTCCTATGGAATCCTGGGCTTTGCAGTTATTCCACTTTCAATCTCCTATGGAATCCTGGGGTTTGCAGTTATTCCACTTTCAACCTCCTATGGAATCCTGGGCTTTGCAGTTATTCCAATTTCAACCTCCTATGGAATCCTGGGGTTTGCAGTTATTCCACTTTCAATCTCCTATGGAATCCTGGGCTTTGCAGTTATTCCACTTTCAACCTCCTATGGAATCCTGGGGTCTGCAGTTATTCCACTTGCAATCTCCTATGGAATCGCTGGGCTTTGCAGTTATTCCACTTTCAACCTCCTATGGAATCCGGGGGCTTTGCAGTTATTCCACTTGCAATCTCCTATGGAATCCTGGGCTTTGCAGTTATTCCACTTTCAACCTCCTATGGAATCCTGGGCTTTGCAGTTTCCATTTCAACCTCCTATGGAATCCTGGGGTCTGCAGTTATTCCACTTGCAATCTCCTATGGAATCCTGGGGTTTGCAGTTATTCCACTTTCAACCTCCTATGGAATCCTGGGGTTTGCAGTTATTCCACTTTCAATCTCCTATGGAATCCTGGGGTTTGCAGTTATTCCACTTTCAACCTCCTATGGAATGCTGGGCTTTGCAGTTATTCCACTTTCAACCTCCTATGGAATGCTGGGCTTTGCAGTTATTCCACTTTCAACCTCCTATGGAATGCTGGGCTTTGCAGTTATTCCACTTTCAACCTCCTATGGAATCCTGGGGTTTGCAGTTATTCCACTTTCAACCTCCTATGGAATCCTGGGGTTTGCAGTTTCGGGAGGGGCCGGCTTCTATAGAGTTGGAAGAGACCTCAAAGGACATCCGGCCGGCCCCTCCCGAAACTGCAAACCCCAGGATTCCATAAGAGGTTGAAAGTGGAATCATTGCGCTATAACAGACTCGTGCGGAAATGGCGATTCTATGATTCAACAGTCTTAGCTGTGGATTCCTTCCCTGGGAGGGGGTTTGACTCGATGGCCATCAAGATTGCTTCCAGCTCCATGATTATAAATCAAGGCTATTTTTCAAAAAACAAAAAACAAAAACCCTCCCTATCTGTATTTCTATCCTAAAAGAAAAACACTCCATTTTAAAAAATAGTTCTTCCAATAAATGCTTCCTTCTTTGGGACAACAGTCTCTCTTCTTTTGCTCTTCTCCAGTCAGAGCTGAGTAAATCTGGGGGGACTGCAGCTCCCAGAATTCCCCGACCAGAAGCTGGCTAGGGGATTCTGGGAGTTGTAGTCCCCCCAAATTTACTCAGAGGACTGGAGAGCCATCACCATCTTTAGAAAGTCAGCTTTCCAGGCTTTGTAACATCCCCGAGGGTCACAGAATTCGAGTTCAAACTTGGAGGGTGTACGGAAAACAAGATGTAATGACATCTTGTTTTTTTTCCTTTTAAAAAAGTTATACAACCCCCTTGTCGTCTTCTGTGTGTTCCACTATGAGGCTCATTGCAAACCGCAACAATTTAATAACCATTATTTCACGAGTGTCTCAATAATCAGCATTTTTTCCCTGTTAGAAACACAGCTGCAAATCCCCAAACCACCCATGTTGGTTTTACGACCGTAGAGATTTCTCGTAAAAGCCTGCAGAAGTATCCATTGACAGGAGCCCATATAAATATTGTTCTCGTTCAGAGAAAGGAATGAAGCTGTTTCATTTTGAGCTGTGCTGGAAAGAAAAGAAGGTTTTGCAATGGGTATTATTTTCCCCATAATGTTGGAAAGTTCTCCCACCTTTCTAGCTGTTTTTCAGGAGTTGCTCTACTAGAGAGAGAAAATATTGGTCCATTCAGTCTCAGCAAAGCCAGTTCCAGATTTAGAAGACATACCTTCACTCCTAACAAGCTTTATGATGCTGTCATCTCCACCAGGAGAAGGTAGACTGAGATCCATGGGCACATTTTTGTGATCATTTGCTATAGAATATCAAGGTCCACTTGTGGTTATCACAATAGCTTTGACTTTTAGATGTTCTTTGGTTTTTACTCTGCAAAGGAGAGGAAGTAGAAGAGAAGGTTAAGAGGGGGCATGATAGCCATGTTTAAATATTTGAAGGGATGCCATGTAGACGAGGGAGAGGGCTTGTTTTCTGCTGCTCCAGAGACCAGGACAAGGAGCAATGGATTCAAGCTGCAGGGAAGAAGATTCCACCTGAACCTCAGGAAGAACTTCCTGACTGTCAGGGCTGTCCGGCAGTGGAATCTGCTGCCGCCTCCATGGAGTGTGGTGGAGTCTCCTCCTTCTTTGGAGGCTTTTAAGCATAGGCTGGATGGCCACCTGTTGGGAACACTTTGATGGGTGTTCCTGCACAGCAGGGGGTTGGACTGGATGGCCCCTGGGGTCTCTTCCAACTCTATGCTTCTATGATTCCCTCTTGTGGCAGCAAAGCTTTTATTTTTGTTTTAAGAGGGATATGGACAAGTTGGAGTGGGTTCAGAGATGGGCAATGAGGTTGATAAGAGAAGAGAAGGTTAAGAGGGGACAGGATAGCCAGGTTTAAATATTTGAAGGGATGTCATGTTGAGGAGGGACTGGGCTTGTTTTCTGCTGCTCCAGAGACCAGGACAAGGAGCAATGGATTCAAGCTGCAGGAAAGGAGATTCTACTTGAACCACAGGAAGAACTTCCTGACGGTCAGAGCTGTCCGGCAGTGGAATCTGCTGCTGCCTCCATGGAGTGTGGTGGGGTCTCCTCCTTCTTTGGAGGTTTTTAAGCAGAGGCTGGATGGCCATCTGTTGGGAATGCTTTGATGGGTGCTCCTGCATAGCAGGGGGTTGGACTGGATGGCTCCTGGGGTCTCTTCCAGCTCTATGATTCTATGATTCAATGAAGGAGCAATGGATTCAAGCTGCAGGAAAGGAGATTCCACCTGAACCTCAGGAAGAACTTAATCCTGACGGTCAGGGCTGTCCGGCAGTGGAATCTGCTGCCTCCATGGAGTGTGGTGGAGTCTCCTCCTTCTTTGGAGGCTTTTAAGCAGAGGCTGTATGGCCACCTGCTGGGAATGCTTTGATGGGTGTTCCTGCATAGCAGGGGGTTGGACTGGATGGCCCCTGGGGTCTCTTCCAATTTTATGATTCTATGATTCTATGATTCTATCTGTGTTTGACTTCAGCAGCTCACACCTACAGCTTCCTTTCTTTTTTTTAAATCAAGAAGAATATCTCTTCAAAAGATGAGTCTCTTGGGACTTGTTTTTCAGCTGCTGTCAATGGATTTGCAGAGTACTGGGCTAAAATCCTCTTTTTATAATAACTTCGCAGGCTCCTTCTCTGTGGCACAGGAAAATGCCGCCTCTTTGGTTTCTTCAAATGTCAGCTGCCAAAGCGCAACGCCACCTGGTCACCATAAAACACTCGAAGGAGCTTTTGAAAAAGATTAAAGACAATCAAAGCAAGGGAAGGTCTCTCAGGATTTTCAGCCAAAATAACAGAAAAACAGCAGCAACAACAAAAACAACACCATTTTGCCGGAGGAGAGATTTGCTCTTGAAAGCAAAAAGCATAAAAATAAGCTGGACCTAAGAAGGGAAGAGAAAATTGTTCTCCGGAAGTGACGAAGTGGACATCTCCTTTCGAAGCGACTGGACTTCCAAACATCTCTGACAAGTCCAAGCTTTAAAAATTGCTTGATGGGCAGAGGTTCCTAGGGGGTCAGGAATGGTGGGAGGATCTCCAGATCTCAGCCCCATCATCTCCAATCCTCAGAGTTGTGGAGGAGGAATCTCAGGGCGAGAACACTGCCTGGAAAAATGTGCGCATACATATTTCCCCCCATTGCTTAGATTTAACGGCATGCTCTGGGTAACTCTGGGGGGTGTTGAGAGAGTCTCAAGCAAAAGAGCTGAATTGAATTAAACTCACAAATTGCAATCCCTGAACAGAGCGATGAGGAAAGATAATGGTTTCATAACACACTGTCATTGATGTTGTGTGTCTTCAAGTCATTCCCGAATTTTGGCAAGCCTAAGGAGAATCTATCATGGGGATTTCTGGGGCTGAGAATGTGTGATGTGCCCAGTGGGTTCCCATGGCTGAGTGGGGCATTGAACTCCGGTCTCCAGGTCGTAGTCCAACACTTAAACCACCACGCCTGTCATTTTTTAAAAATTATTATTTATTTGTATCCCGCCTCTCCACATGGACCGAGGCGGCGAACAACTTACAAATAGCATGTATTTCGAAACATTTCTATACATGCCCCCAACAAGCTGGGTACTCATTTTACCAACCTGCGAAAGGATGGAAGGCTGAGTCAACCTTGGAGCCGGGCAGGATCGAACTCACAACCTTGTGGCTTGCAGTACTGGCGTGCCCCAGTCCAAGGACCTGTGTGCAAATACGGGCAGGATCTTTCGCAACAGCCATGACACACAGACAAGAACAGCGCAGTACTTATGCGAAAGGGAGAGCCCACAAGACTCAGAGCACTTGTATAGGGAAGACATATTAATTAGACAAACAGCTGCGGGAGGTTGCTGGTCAATAAATACGAGAGGCAGGGAAGGTAGAAGTCTGTAGCCGACAACTGCCATTTCCCATGGAAGCAGCACCGTCCTCTTTTGATCCTTGGCTTGTGCTCCTGAAAAACCTTGAGCCTTGCTTTGTGTGCTGACCAAGCTGTTTGATACTTCCTTGAAATGACACTTTATTGAATTTACTGACTGCTGAAACAAGAATGGTAACTGACAGATAAGCTTCTGTAAGGCCTTTTCCACATGGGGTTTTTGAAATGGTGCAGTCCGTCCTCCAAGGAGGAGGTCTGCACCTCGGACTGGACTGGGTCGGACCTATTTAACGTAGATCTGCACCTCAGTCCGGTCCGGAACGACCCAAGTGGTCCTCCAACATACTTTTGAAAGTCCTGTTTCTTTCGGTCCTTCAAAAGCACGCAGTGTGCCACTGTGAGCCTGCTCCCTTATGCAGATTTGCAGGCTTGCACCAATGCGAGCCTGCGATCTGCCCAGGGGCGGGCATTAGGCTGGCGAGCTTCAGCGGTTGGTCAAGACCCTCGACCAACTGGAAGCCGCCATTTGGGACGCCAGAGCAGTGCGTATTGACGAGCACGCACTGATCCGGAGCGCTGTGGACCGGACCGGGGAGCCAAAAGGTCCGGTGAGTAGCGGCGCGTGGCGATTCCCTCTCCCGGTGTGGAAAAGGCCTCTATCTTGAGTATGGCTGTTTCTGTAGACTCTAAGGCCCTTTCCACACCTTACCTTTTCCCGGCACTGGGGTGCAGGGATTGTGCAAACAGCCTCCGGTGAGAGGTTCTCACATCATGAATCCTTCGGCTCTGCACGAGCTGCCTGCTTGCGCAAGAGCCCTGCCTCTTCCTTCTGCAGCTCAGCCTGGGAGTTTCCCAGGCTGCACTGGGGCAGGAAGCGCAACCGGTGTGGCTCCAGAGGCTCCGCATGCCAGGTAAGTGCACACGGGGCCTGGGAGCAATGCGCGATCGTGCACCATTTTCAGCTTCTAGCCGAAAATGAAAAGGTGCGTGATCGGCGCCTGCCGGCCCCTGGAGCATCGTGCAATTGTGAGTGCATCATGCAAATTGCTCCTCACAATTGCACGATGCTCCAGGTGCCCTTTCGCATGGAAAATGCAGTGCAAAAAGGGCCTAAGTAAGGACTGGGAACCTTGGTTGGCTTTCTAAATAGGACACCACCACACTGGCTGTCTTTGTGACACACTACATATGTTAATACAGGGTTCCTCACAATGATGCATAGAATAAAAGCCACCTTCCCAGAGAAGATTTTGAGCACACGGTAAAGGAGATGTATTGCTATCATGTGTTGACATTAACTAACCTTAACTGAACTTCCACTGGCATAGGGCGCAATAGGATTCCAGTCACTGTGACGCTTTATTTGTAGAAGGTGTGTGTGCGTGTTTTGCTGTTTTAAGCATCCTTCAAGACATCCTACTAAAATCTAGCTAAATAATGGATATTGACACTCAAAATGCTGGAAGTCAGGAGAGAAAACTCCATCAGGCGCTGAATCCAAAATGTCATTTTGGTCTGAATTGAAACTTGAAACTCTGACAGAATATTGTGTTTCCCCCATGGGTTGGTATATTTCAAATGTGTGTGCTATTTTTTAAAGTGAACATTTGCATGAATCAGGGAGTTCATAGTATTTGTCTCCTCCTCACCTTCTTCCAAAACTTGTTCCTGTAGCTTAAAGCCACCTGCCGCATAGGCTAAAGAGAGCACTGGGTATCTAAAACTATTCATTTACGAGAAAAATCTCCTCCTGCAATACTTTTCAAATTATTCTCCACTACAGTCTGCAAATGTTTAGTTCTGTACTAGTGCTGCATCACTTGACATATGTTACTGCGGCCCAGGCCTACCCGGTGATAGCACTTGATAACATTTTGATATTAAACCATTCAACTTTCCTCTACCACCCCGCTCCATGTTTTTGCGAGGCCTCTGGACAAGCACGTAAACAGGCACGGCCGATAATTGCTGGACATTCCATTCCCCACCCAGGCAGGCAAAACAGAGCCAGTTCGTCGCTTCAGGGACCTCTCCGGCAAACACCCTTTTGCTTATGCGCAATACTAACAAAGGCACCTCTGCCCTGAGCAGGTAGCTGCACAAAACTGTGCCAAGCACTCCGCATTTGCATACTGGCTACACTATTGTTGTTTCGGCGCTGAGCCAATCATGCTAAACTCTGACCTTTCCAAAGCTTTGTTCTGCTCCAAAATCATATTGTTCTCACCGAGTAAGGTATGATCTGCAGTCACAATTCACCCTATATGAACCCCCCGATTCCAAGACCACCTCGGATCGCTCCCGAGTTCCAGACCGCCTTGCTGCTGTTCTGTTCGGCGAGCTCCGCTCAGCAAACCGCGCTGAGCTTCTTCCTGCACCCCAACGAACTCAATCTTCAAGTCTCTTCAGGACTACGAGAAAGGTGTCATATCACCCATTTCCCCCGAAAATCCCTATTTCCAATTCTTCCGCTAGCTGAGTGATTGTGGTGTCCTCACTGTCTGTTTGTCCTTCAATAATAAAACATCATTTTTGCTATTTTAAAACTGTCTGACTGCAGGTTGACTTGCTATACGTCCCAAGCTTCGTCTAAAGATCCTGATAAATCATTAACTGAAAACATTGCTCATCTGGAGGCCGTTCAGCAGAGGCTAGGAGTTCTTATGCCGGGACAGTCTCCATAAAAAGCACTTTATCTGGACTGAGAACACATTCTGGATCTGAAGCACAGGAGACTTCCACCCCTGCTTTATTCTTTAGTGCTTGCACGTGCAGCATCAGTAAACAACGATGTTCAGTTGAATAAAAAAGTCTGTCCACACGATAATTTTTGCATCAGATATTTGTATAAAATATTTTCCCATATGCTTATAGTTTTAAGTAGTCCTTGTGAAAATAATTATCAGATTTTTTAATTTCAATTTCCAGTAAGCATATAGTTTGACAGGTCTGCGTCACTGTATTATTAATATTAAGTGCCAGCATGTCTCTGTTAGTGCTTCTTCTTGGATTTCAAAGAGAATTATTAAATGTTTATGATACCTAAATTCTAAAACAACAACAACAACAACAAAAACTGTCTGACTGCTTGGCTGACCTGACCCCATAGAAGCTGGGTTGCAAGATCCTGCTACGTTACCCTGCCTCTCGCTAGCTTTAGTGAGTGCTCCAGCTAATTTCCCCCCAAAGTTGCTGTTTGTTGTTTGGTTATTTGGGCGCCCCTCCCGGGACCCCCAGAGAACAGGGTAACACATATATGAAACCCACTGCTTTTAATTTCCTTTTCTCACCTTGCTTATCATAGCCATTTTCATGATGAAAGGAAAGAGAAGGAGGGTGATGCTGTTTAAAAAATCCTTGACACTCTGCATAAACATTGCCAATTATTTCCAGATATATCCAGTCATAACTCATTCTTCCTATTGAGCTTATAATTTTCGTCTGCGGGCACAACATTCAAGGTTGCATTTGAGGCTTCCATTATCCTTATAATTCCTGCTATTATTATTGCTATTGGGCAGGTATCTTTTTTTCCTTTTGTTGCTGCTGTTATTTGCTGCGGAGTTGACTTTGATTTATGGCAACTCTATTAATGAGAGACCCCTAAGATCTCCAGTCATCAACGGCTTTGCTCAGATCTTGCAAATTCAGGTTGGACGGGACTTTTACCCTTTGGGCTGCCCTCCCCTGGATGTGTCCTAGCTTGTCAAGATCATCTTCGCTGCTAGTGAGAGTTCAGGCCTGATTTGCTCTGCTTTGCCTTCTTATAGAAAGAACTGACACAAAACAAATGGCTGGCAGAGAGGAACCAAGGAACCAACTGGTTCCAAATGGGCTGTTGAACTGTTTTCCCTCTTGCGGTATAACAACCGTTCTTTGCCAGTATCAGCATAGGCTCCTGGTATAGGACCAAAGTATGGGAAGAAACTCTCCAGGGACCTTTTAATTAGGAGGACAGTCCCATTAAAACCTGCCCAAATACCTGCATTGATGTTTTTCTGGCTACAGACCACTGTGTTCGCATTCAGGAGTTTGTACTGGGACTCCGTGTCCCCTCCATCCTTCTACTAAAGTTGAATCAGCAAGCGGAGAATGGGCCATCTTGGAGTGAAAATGGAGGTGGGTTGGGGTGGGGAGAAGAAGACTGTCTAAGCTGCACAAGGACCCTCTCTCGCTACAACTGTGTTGGCTGTAAAAATGCTATGCAATCGTGATTGCTGTGTTTTCTTGTGCACATTTGGCACCATTATGGGATTGCAGCACCCGTTAATGCTGAAACCTTATTGCACAGAAATTGTCTATAGCAGTGGTTCTCAACCTTCCTAATGCCGTGACCCTTTAATACAGTTCCTCATGTTGTGGTGACCCCCAACCATAAAAATATTTATTTATTATTTACAATGCCTCCCCCTTCCCCCCCGGCAAAGGCCACCTCGCCAGCCAGGAACGAGGGGGGCAGGGAGGGAAAGAGGAGCCGCATGTCTCCCCAGGGAAAAAACTCCGAGACCCCCCCGGGCTCTGCTTCTGCTTCATTCTCGGGTCCACTGGGGGGGGCAGTGTGGGAAAAGTTTCCAGAGTGTCGACCTTGGCGGGGGGGGGAATCCCAGCGCCTTTGTCTTTTGCGCCGGGCGCAACTTGCCCCCTGGAAAAGTGCCGCCTTGCGACCTCCCGGCCCTTCTGCAGTGCCCCGCTCCATGGCGAGTGGGGCAGGGGCTGTGGCAAGGAGGGGGCCTGCCCCCCGTGCTGCCGCCACCCCGCCAAGCTGGCCCGTCAGACGGGAGGTTCTCCCGGTAGTGGAGAAGGGGAGCGACTTCAGTCCCTTCTGAACAGGGGGCAGGAGGACACGAGAGCATGGCTCGTGCTTGCGCACCACCACCAAGGAGGGAATGGAGCCTAAGACCATCGGAAATACGTATTTTCCTATGGTCTTAGGTGACCCCTGTGAAAGGGTCATTCAACCCCCAAAGGGGTCTCGACCCACAGGTTGAGAACCGCTGGTCTATAGGCTGATTCCTCAAACATTGTCCCGGTCCTTTTTCATTGTTTCTTTTCAGAGGAGGGTCATGAAGAGAGAGACGAGAGAGCACAAGCAACTGGCCTCTCTTCTTCTCAGCATCTACCCTACTTCTCATCCTTGCCCCATACATTTTCCTGTCATGGCATTGTGGGAGAGAAGAGAACCAAAAGCCAAGGATTTCTGTCCTCCCTCTCGTGTTTCTCTTCCACCCCAACCCTACAGCAGCATGAGTGTGGGTGTGAGAGAGGAGAATGAGGTATTATCACACCATGGTGTTGTACCATTGTAGCAACAGAGATTCTGGAAAGGGGCTGGATTTTCCTATTCAAAGCACATGTCCACGGACCACCCTTTGACCTCCCTAAATCGGCATAACAATGCAATTGAATTTTCACACAGGAAATCCTAGTATGACAGAAGTGTTGGCTTCTGCACTACAGCTTGGGTGCTTCTTATCCAAAATGCTTGGAACCAGAAGTGTTTTGGATTTTGGAATATTTGCATATACATAATGATGTGTTTGGAGATGCGACCCCTACCTAAACGCAAAATTCATTTATGTTTCAGATGCACTTCAATGCCCATAGCCTGTTTTAAAAGATGTTTTTAATCATTTTGTGCAGGAAACAAAAGTTTGTGTGCAATGAACCACCAGGAAACAAAGGTATCACTATCTAAGCCACCCATTTGGGATTTTGGAGGAATTTGGATTTTCAGTTTGGGGATGCTCAACCTGTATATAATGCCTAGAAATCCATTTGCATCGGCCTGGCCTGGCAGGAGTTGCACCCCAAGCCAGGAACCCGATTTAGCCAGAAATGGGGAGTTTGATCACCTGCCAAAGGATAGTGTGGTTAGAATTTTTTGGGGGACCAGGTTTACCCTTGGCTGTGAGGGGTTGCAAAAGGGCTGGGATTCCTCTCTGCAGTATAACGTCTACTGCACCATTGGCCACCAATAAAGTTTATTGCACAGCAGTTACTTGTGTCAGTGTTGGCACCAAAGTCCTGGGAAAACCTGGAATGACACTCAGCCCATTTCCGCACTAGCCTGTTATAGTGCAATGATTCCACTTTCAACCTCCTCTGGAATCCTGGGGTTTGCAGTTTCGGGCTCCCGAAACTGCAAACCCCAGGATTCCAGAGGAGGTTGAAAGTGGAATCATCGCGCTATAACAGGCTAGTGCGGAAATGGCCTCAGTTCCGGGAGAGAAGAGGAGGAGTGAGAGTTTCAGCCACACCAACATTTAGAAGTATAATCACAAGCCAGAGAAGTCGTAGTAATAAAAGCCATATATAAGTTAAAATTGCAGCAAGTTAAAATGAACACAATAAAACAGAGAAATAAAAAAAGATGTTGGAAGGAAGAAAGAGAAGGTCACTAGAAACTCATATTGAGTAGAATTATATTGAGATGGCAGGGCAGCCCAGTAGCAAAGCAAATATAATGTCTCAGAATATCTAATAATGGATAATAACCAAGAATTTGAGATGCTTGGAAAATAGTAAGGCAGAGAAACTCACGCCAGAAACTGGCCAAATTGTGGAAAATGTAGCTGAGTTTGGAAGGCAGAAGACAACGGTCTGGTTGTCATATTTTTACAAGAGACAAGAACACACAAAAAGAAGAAGGGCTTGTAACAGGTCTTTGCAGTTTCATGCATGCGTTACATGAATAGTTATTACAAATGAGAGTTCAACAGCAACACATCTTGAAACTTGCAGCTTGTTTAGATCTGTTCCATGTCCCAGATCTGTGAAATGTGGATGATGGGCAAAGGCTGATGGACTTGGTCTGCTCAGCTTGGAGAAAGTAAGACTGAGAGGTGATATCATAAAAAATCTTTAAATATCTGCAGGGACGTCATGCAGAATCATAGAATCATAGAAATGTAGAGCTGGAAGAGACCCCAGGGGCCATCCAGTCCAACCCCTGCCATGCAGAAACACCCTCAAAACACTCCCGACAGATGGCCATCCAGCCTCTGTTTGAGAACCTCCAAAGAAGGAGACTCCACCACACTCCATGGAGGCAGCAGATTCCACTGCCGGACAGCCCTGACCGTCAGGAAGTTCTTCCTGAGGTTCAGGTGGAATCTCCTTTCCATTGCTCCTTGTCCTGGTCTCTGGAGTGGCAGAAAACAAGCCCTCCCCTTCCTCTACTTGGCATCCTTTCAAATATTTAAACATGGCTATCAGAAGATGAAGCAAACTTGTTCTCTGCTATTCCAGTGGGAAGGACTCAGATGGATCCACGCTACAACAAAGGAGATTTTACCTAAAGATTCTGAGGAACTGCCTGACAGTAAGAGAAAATGATGGGCACTCTATGATTGTAGGTTTTTAACACACAACTTACCCAAAGGACTGTCTCTCCCTCTATAAGCCTGCCTGAGCAGAACAGTTCAAGAAGGAGATTGACAAGCTGGAAGGTGTCCAGAGGAAGGTGGCCAAACTAGTCAAAAGCTTGGAAACACTTTGAGAAGCAGCTTAGGGAGCTGGGTATGTTTAGCTTGGAGGAGAGAAGGTGAAGAGGTGACCTGATGGCCATGCTTAAATATTTGAAGGGATCTCATAGGGAAGATGGGGCAAGCTAGTCTCCAGTTGCTGCAAACTGAGATGCAAAAGATAGTTTGCACTTTGTTAACTCAGTGGGAAGACGAGGAGACGAGGGGGGCCAGGGCATTGTCCATCCCTGTGGACCCAGGCAAAAGCAAATCCTGCAGCCTCTTCTCGCTGATATGTAATAACTTTTACCCCTCAATCGCTCTGCTGTTGCTCGACTGCACAAGCCCTGGTTTTCATTTGTAAAAAGTTGGAAGATCTCTCTCTTACACGCACCGAGCCCATTAAATTTTACAACATTTGGGGAGGAGAAAGGGGAGGGAAGACTCCACGGAGCCTGCAGAGGATCCATCCCTCTACACCTGGGCACGAGCTGTCAGGGGAAGGATTGTATGCTGGGGACATCTTAGTTTCTGCTTGCGCCACTGTTTTTATGGCTTTGCATTTCAGGTGTTCCTGTGGGTGTTTTCTTCCCTTTTGGAAAGTCCAGCCAATGGTCGCTGTAAATAACTCAGGATTAAGCAAACAAGGGAACAGCTCCAGAATCAATGGGTACAAGGCTCAGAGAGGGCCAGGAATCCATCAGGAGGACATGGCAACATCTCCCAGGAGAGCACAAAGGCAAAGCCTACAGTAAGTTTCGGGAGTTTGCTTTCCAGAAGCCACAGGCCCGGTGGTGTCAACCTGTCCTCAGATCTCACGCTTTGCTCAAAAACCTTCTCCAAATGTGGCTGGAGGGAAGGGCAGAGGAGTCTTTGATCTCAGTGGGGTTTGGAAGACATTCGGCATTTTTGAATGGGAGCTTTCCAAGCCAAAGACATCTTTTTTGGACATCTGGCATCCACCACGCTCGGCTTCTTTTAGAAAATCTGGCTCTCCCCTTTCCTTCCTTCTGCACAAACATTTGTTTTTCATGCACAGAAAAGACATCAAGTGACAGGTCTTGGGGGCCACAAGGAGGAATATCTGCCCTGTGGCCTCACCTTGCTCTGAATCGAGCATTTCTGTACCTCACACATGAAAAATGGGATGGATCCAGGTTGGGTGGCGAAAAAAGACAACTTTTCTATGATTATTGTGGCCAGACTTATATTAGTTAGTCTGATCTAGAAGAGATCCATCGTTGAATGGTGAGTTACATGTACAGGAAGCCTGCTCCTTTTGAAGCCCCGGTATCTGACAACTTGCTCTTTTGGTGCTTCCGAATTAAAGACAAGTTCCATTCATTCAGTGGGGGTTCTGCTCTTTCTTCTGTTCTTCTTGCCTGCAGAGGCTCACTTGGAACCATTTTCTCTGTTTGCAAAGCAAGCCGAGAGGAGAAAAAAGGGTTCTAAGCTGCCGGAGAAACCTTGCAAGCAATGTGCGCATAGTTGGTCCCATGTGAGCCTCCGTAAGTCCACCATGCTTCCTGCAGTACAGTACAAGGATTCCACTTTTCAACTCAAAGCACACAACAACATTGTATACACACACACACACACAGAGAGGATCATCATAATTTTTCACTGTTGGTTTCATTGTGTTTATTGTGAACTGCTTTGGGTGTTTTTAAAACCAAAAGCTCCGCTTCCAACATCACCACCACTGGCATGATATGCATGGTTGGTGGTGATGTGATGGAAGAGCAAGCAGATGGTGCAGGGATCCAGATCCAGATTTGGATTCAGAAAATTCTGGATTCGTCCCATCCCTAAATGTATTATTTGCCTGTGTCTTAATAAACGTCCACTTGTTTGTTTTCACCACTGTTTCTGTCTATTCATATTGAGTTTGGTGCCGAACCTGGTCATACTTACTACATTGAACCCATCAAAACAACCCAGACACAGGAGGTCCCCCGGAGGCCCGAGTACCCAATCCAGGAAAGGATGGAGGGGAGAAAAGGGCATGGTGAGTGGCTGGGACTGCCTGGCAAGGGGATCTGTCGCAGCTTGTTATCACGGTTATGATATGTCTGGTGAGAGCACTAGATATCACTTTGATATCAAATAATTTGACCTTGGCTTGACCTTTCTCTGCCACCCTACTCCATGTGTTTGCAGAGGTCCACTGGACAAGCATGTAAGGGCACGGCCATTAATGGTTGTACATTCCAAAACCCCATTCAGACAGGCAACTTAAGCCTCTCCGTTGCTTTAGGGAAAAACCTCCCTGCAAACTGGCTTTGCTCTGCGCATATCCACACAAAGCCACTCGGCCAAGAGCCAAGCCATTCCTTTATGTCGGGCCATCAGCGAACTGGCCACGCTATTGTCATTAAGTACTAAACTCATCATGCAAAACCTGGCCTTTTCCAACTCCTTTGTCCAACTCCAAATTTCCTTTGTTCTCACCAAGCATGGCATAGGCTGTAGGTAAAATCCACCCTATAAAAGGTCCCCACTTTTGGGGCGTCTTTGGACTACTTTGGACTTCCATCCCGCCTTGCTGCTGGTTGTCTAAGGAAACTCCCCTTAGCAAACCACGCTGAGCTTTCTCTCCCAGAACCCCATCTTTCTCTCCAGGACTATGAGACCAGGTGTTGTATTATCCGCTCTCTTGAAACTCTCCATTCCGTTTCCAAGTTAGTTAGTATTTGTCGTGTCTTTCGTGTTGCTTGTTCTTAATAAAATGTTATTTGTTACCTTAAAACCTTGTCTAGCCGCTCTCTGACCTGATGCTGTAGACTTAGGGTTAAAGATCCTTGCTAAAGTTACCCTGCCTCTCGTTTAGCCAAAAGAGTGCTCAAGCTAAATTCCCCCAACTTGTGTTTTTATTTGGTAATTTGGGTGCCCCTCCCGGGACCCCCAACATACAGGGTAACAAGCTGCTCTGACAATGGAAACTGCATGGCCAGCGCTTTCCCTGTGGGGAGAACGGCCTTTCGTGTCCGCTTTGCCCGACGCTTCCAAACTGTTCCATCAAAGGATCTTCAAGCGCTCTGTGAAAACACGGAGCTGTTTTTAGGGCTTTGAAAGGTAAGCTGCGGTGATGCTGATGGACAGAAAATGCAAGAAAAAGAGCATAAGATTGGAAGTCCAAAGCTGGAGGGGAGGCGAAAGAGCACACCGGCCAAGGTACCACGTTTCCATGTTGACACAGACCTGAGCTGCCAGGTGAGTGTCAGCATCGATCAAAGGTGCTGTTGACAGGGTTTAGTCCTCCTGCATGAACAGCTTCCAGATTGGCTTCCGATGCTGAGTTGTTTACACAAGCAGTGAGCAGCAGAAGGCCGGCGGGCCTGATCCAATTGCAAACTGCGGCTGCATGACGGTGCCATCTAAGATTGCCAATCTCGGGAGGAGAAAGTGGCTGAGGATGCTTCGCTGCTGGGGCAATAGTAGCAGGTCGGTGGGAGCCACAAGGGCTTGGCTTACATCTCCTGCAGCTTGTCATCCAAACGTTCCTTCAGCAAATTGAGCTGGTGGAATCAGAGATCTACATTTCGGGGGGCAAGCCAGGGGTTGAGCAGGGGTCCTGATTCTTAGAGTAAACTCAGATTGAAAGAGCTATCGTGGGGTAGTAGTCTGAGTGCTAGACTAGGGCCATTTCTGCACTAGCCTGTTATAGCGCGATGATTCCACTTTCAACATCCTCTGGAATCCTGGGGTTTGCAGTTTCAGGAGGGGCCGGCCGGATGTCCTTTGAGGTCTCTTCCAACTCTATAGAGGCCGGCCCCTCCCGAAACTGCAAACCCCAGGATTCCAGAGGAGGTTGAAAGTGGAATCATCGCACTGTAACAGGCTAGTGCAGAAATGGCCCCAGGACTCCAAGAGATCAGGGTTCAAATCACTGCTTGGCCATGGAAACGTAGAATCATAGAGCTGGAAGACACCCCTAGGGGCCATCCAATCCAACCCTATTCTGCTAGGCAGGAGGACACAATAAAAGCATTCCCTTTGACAGATGGTCATCCAGATTCTGTTTAAAAAACCTCCAAAGAAGGAGGAGACTCCACCACAATCCCAGGCAGCAGTGGATTCCACTGTCAAACTACTGTTACGAAGTCCTTCCTGATGTTTAGGTGGAATCTCTTCCCCTGTAGTTTGAAGCCATTGTTCCACGTCCAAGCCTCTGGAGCAGCAGAAAACAAGCTTGCTCCATCTTGAAAGGACTTCTGTTTTGTAGGTTAGTCTTCTAATCAACACACTGTGCCTTATTATTTTGCTCACTGTTGTTGTTTTTAAATTCTACCAAGTGAATTTCAACTTATGGTGAACCTATGAATCAGAGACCTCCATGTCCCCTGGTTACTAACAACGCGGCTCAGGTCTTGCAGACTCTGGACAGCCATGGCTTCCTTGACTTGGGCCATTTCCGCACTAGACTGTTATAGTGCTATTATTCCACTTGCAACATCCTATGGAATCCTGGGGCTTGCAGTTTCGAGAGGGGCCAACTGGCCCTTCCTGAAACTGCAAACCCCAGGATTCCATAGGATGTTGCAAGTGGAATAATAGCGCTATAACAGTCTAGTGCGGAAATGGCCACACACATGGCATGCAAGAAAATCTCAGAGTCAACCCCAGCCTCTCCAGTCTGAAAGGACTTGCAGTAGAAGGACCAGACCACAAGAGGGGAATCTTTTCCTGAGACCTTGGGGTATAACTAGCAGCCACAGAAGACCATAGGGAGATGGGGGGCGCATTGTTTTCCTATGTGCAAGACAGCTTCCGATGCATATTTTGGCTTTATTTTGGTTTTGTACATATTTTGCACATATATATTCTTGTACATATTTTTATTACAAAATTGTCAAAACAAACAAACAAGAAAAAAGAGGGAAAAACAACAAAAGAAAAAAAAAGACAGACGGACAAAAAAGAAAGAAAAAGTTTAACATTGACTTCTGACTTTCCTAACGAGGGTTATACATTTTACTATCTAAGATAACTTCCCCGACTATATTCTATTCACGCTCAACTCAACCAATGATCAAAGCCTATAGTTAACATGTTTTTCTCACTTTTTTATCAAAAGGCAAAGGGCCTTTCTGCACTGCACTGTTATAGTGCTATGATTCCACTTTCAACCTCCTATGGAATTCTGGGATTTGTAGTTTCCTGAGGCCAAAGAGCTCTCTGGCTGAGAATTCTAAATGCCCCTCCCTAAACTGCAAAGCCCAGGATTCCATAGGAGGTTGGAAGGAGAATAACAGCACTATAACAGGGTAGTGCAGAAAAGCCCAAAGTTTTCCAATCTTTTGAAAATGGTGCAAATAATTTTTCTCTAACCGATGTTGATAATTTATCCTTTTCCATAAGGTCAGTCAGTTCCAGCAACCAGTCTTCCTTGGTAGGCATTATGGCCTTTTCCCATTTCTGTGCATTTGTTAATCTCACTGCATTGGCCATATATCGTAATAATCTTCTATATTTCTTCTCCATTTGGCCATCCATCAGTCCCAATAAACACAATTCAGGTTTGAGTTGAATATTAACTTTTAATTCAAAATTCAAAATGACCTGGATAGATTGGAGAGCTGGGCCAAGGCCAACAAAATGAAATTCAACAGAGAGAAGTGTGAGGTCCTCCACTTAGGTAGAAAAAATGGAATACAGAAATATAGGATGGGGGACACGTGGCTGGATAGCAGTACGTGTGAAAGGGATCTAGGACTCTTCATAGACCACAAGCTAAACATGAGTCAGCAGTGTGATGCGGCAGCCAAGAAAGCCAATGCAATTCTCGGCTGCATCAATAGGAGTATGGTGTCTAGATCGAGAGAGGTACTGGTACCACTCTACTCTGCTTTGGTTAGACCCCATCTTGAATCCTGTGTCCAGTTCTGGGCACCCCAATTCAAGAAGGATATTGACAAGCTGGAGCAAGTCCAGAGGAGGGCGACCAAAATGGTGAGGGGCCTGGAAGCCATGAAGCCCCATGAGGAGCGCCTTAGGGAGCTGGGGATGTTTAGTTTGCAGAAGAGAAGGTTAAGAGGGGACATGATAGCCATGTTTAAGTATTTGAAGGGATGCCATGTAGAGGAAGGAGCGGGCTTGTTTTCTGCTGCTCCAGAGACCAGGACAAGGAGCAATGGATTCAAGCTGCAGGAAAGGAGATTCCACCTGAACCTCAGGAAGAATGTCCTGACGGTCAGGGCTGTCCGGCAGTGGAATTTGCTGCCTCGGAGTGTAGTGGAGTCTCCTTCCTTGGAGGTTTTTAAGCAGAGGCTGGATGGCCATCTGTCGGGAGTGCTTTGAGGGTGTTCCTGCATGGTAGGGGGTTGGACTGGATGGCCCCTGGGGTCTCTTCCAACTCTACATTTCTATGATTCTATGATTCTATGAATCAGACTATGCCTTTGCTTCCAAAATTCCTTAGCCTTTTTGCAAGTGCACCGCATGTGATAAAATGGCCTTCCTTGTTGTTCGTATTTCCAACATACATTAGATGCCCCTTTATGCATTCTGGACAATTTTTCTGGAGTCAAATACGAACAGTACCTGATTTTATAAAAATTCTCCTTGGAAAAATTTGACTACATTTCCCCCCATTGTTCCATCTGTATTTTGCATCCCAAGTTCTGAGCCTGCTCTATGCATGTTGGCACATTGGACGCCTACGTGTTTCATGCTACCGGTGCTGCCCACAAAATAATACATGGGTACGCTTGCTGTCATGGGGCCGCCCGTCTATCAAGCGCTCCATTCATTGTGGCCACGTTCCACAGACAGTGCCCAGAAGCTCCTCGTATGTGCTGTTCCCCTTCGCCCGGGACGTTTCCTTCAAATGTTAAACCAATATTAGCAGAGCGAATGGCCTTCTCTTGTTCCTCACCAAGCACGGGGGCTCCTGCTAGACACGCTCCAGCCCCTTATTAGCAGCTTGGCTGATTCTGGCAAGAAGCTCCACAATCAGAGCTCCAGGGTAAACATCTCTTGTTTTGAAGCCCTTTGCAAAGTGGCAACCAAAGGCAGCCTGGGAGCTGGGCAGGAGCTGGTGCTGAGGTCCAGCATCTCACAGTTTCTCACATCAAGCAGCGAGGACCTGGAGTTGAGGGGACAACTGGCGGGCAGGTGAGAAGAAGGTAGCCTGGAAGCACAGAACGTGAACCTTTGAGCTTCCTTCTGTGATAATGTTGCTCAGAACGGAGCTCAGAACTTCTGTGTTCCACAGGAAACCATGAAACATGGGGCCAGGGGCCACCTCTCGCAACAAGTCTATCACGATGGAGCTCAGCACTCTCCACAGCTGGGGTGGCCAACTGCGGTCCACCATTGTCCACAAAAGGAAGGAGGAACTGGAGACGTCCACCAAATTAAAAATAGACAAAGTCTCAGGATGGAGTGTAGTTTCTCGGTTGAGGGAAGTAACAGTACCAGTCTGTTCTGCTTGGGCCAGACCTTATCTGGAATGTTGTGTCCAGTTCTGGGCAGCACAGTTCAAGATAGATATTGACAAGGTGGTGTGTGTCCAGAGCAGGGCAACCAAAAGGGTCAAAGGCATGGAAACAATGAAGCCCTCTGAGGAATGGCTTGGGGAGCTAGATGTGTCTCGCCTGGAGAAGAGCAGGTCAAGAGGTGATGTGAAAGCCATGTTTAAGTATTTGGAGATCTCATGTGGAAGATTGGGCAAGCTTGTTTTCAGCTGCTCCAGTGACTAGGGCCATTTCCGCACTAGCCTTTTATAGCACTATGATTCCACTTTCGACATCCTCTGGAATCCTGGGGTTTGCAGTTTGCAGAATCCTGGGGTTTGCATCCTCTGGAATCCTGGGGTTTGCAGTTTGCCGGCCCCTCCCGAAACTGCAAACCCCAGGATTCCAGAGGATGTTGAAAGTGCAATCATCACGCTATAACAGGCTAGGACAGAAATGTCCTAGGACATGGACAAAGGGTTTCCAATGTCAGGAAAAGAGATTCACCTCAATATTAGGAAGAATAAGAACTGTTCAACAATGGAATATGGTGCCTAGAAGTGTGGAGGAGTCTCCCTCTTTGGAGGCTTTTAAACAGAAGCTGGATAGCCATTTGCCAGGAATGCTTTGATTGTGTCCTCCTGTATGGCAGAATGGGGTTGGATTAGATGGCCCTTGGTGTCTCTTCCAGCAATATGATTCTATGAGCATTTCCGCACTAGGCTGTTATAGTGCTATTATTCCACTTCCAACCTCCTATGGAACCCTCCCTAAACTGCAAACCCCAGGATTCCATAGGAGGTTGAAAATGGAATAATAGCACTATAACAGTCTAGTGCGGAAATGGCCTATGAAAGAGTTCAACGGACATTCTGTTAGGTATTTACATCATCTCAAACTGACTTCCAACCATATAAAATGAATGGCGAGGGTCATAGAATAATAGAATCTTAGAGCGTGAAGGACCACAAAGGCCTTCTAGACCAACCACCCTTTGGTCAGACCCCAACTGGATTCCTGTGTCCAGTTTTGGGCACCACTGTTTGGGAAGGATATTGAGAAGATGGAACATGTCCAGAGGAGGGTGACCAAGATGGCCAAAGACTTGGATATCAAGAAGCCCTTTGAGGAGCAGCTTAGGGAATTGGGTTGTGTTTAGCCTGGAGAAGAGAAGGGTAAAAGGGGACATGGTGGCCACATTTAAATATTTGAAGGGATGTCATATGGAAGATGGAGCAAGCTTGTTTTCTGCTGCTCCAGGGACTAGGGCATGGAGGAATGTACCTATGAAGGTGGTGGGACTGGGAGAAGACCCTCTCCTGAGGTTCTCAGGGCCTGGGCAGGCTCATGATGGATGACACAGTCCTTCAGAGAGCCTGAACTTAAGCTGAATGGGAGCTTTTTGGTTATGATAATCAGCTCAGAATTGAATTGTGTGCAAGTAAGTGCAGTAAGTGCAGACTATTGGAGCATAAATGGATTTGGCTTTATTTTTTAACCCTGTTCAACAAGCCCAGTGATCTCTGCTGAACGAGCCAGATGAGCCCTTTACGCTCTCTTTGCCTCGACAGATGGGATCACTGCTTTTGACATATTGCCCGGTCTTGTGTCAATAGCTGTTCTGTGTGCCGCGTGCATTTTTTGAGCATGACTTGCCACCAAAGCAGTGATAAAAAGGTGAAAAGCAAGAGGTGAATCACTCTTCCCCACTTGTGGGGGTGTTAAGGAATAATAACAATAATAATAAAAAAAAAAAACCCAGAACGTGTGCTGCTTGCAGAGTGGCTGCAGAGGCAGTGACTCTGAGTAAAAGCAGGAATACTGCTGAGTAAGGTGACAGGGGAACGGCAGGTAAATGACTCCGAATTAATCGACTTTCAAATAGGCTCAGCTAATTTCTAAGGCGAGAACTTCAAGCAGCCGGACCAGTGAGATTTGCTGTGTAAATGTGGATAGCCTGGGGTGGTGGGGTCTGCCAACTTTTAGAAATGGTGGGGTGTGAAGGAGGAGGAGGAAGAGAGAATGAGAGCAGGGCTGGATCAAGGCTATGGCAGGCTCTTGTTGACCTTATGTGGAAGCTGCCTTCTGCCTACCATCACCTTGCACATACCTTTGTTGCTCCTTCCACCCTCCCACTCACTCCCCAGCCATTTCTGCACTACAGTGTTATAGCGCTATTATTCCACTTTCAACCTCCTGTGGAATCCTGGGGTTTGCAGTTTTGGGAGGGACCTCAAAGGCCATCCTCAAAAGCATCTCCCATGCAAAAGGGCGCCTGGAGCATCATGCAATTGTGAGGAGCGATCTGCATGATGCACTGCAGGGTAGGGCAGGTGCTGCTCATGCATCTTTTCATTTTCGGCTTTCAGCCGAAAATGGTGCGCGATTGTGCATTGCTCCAGGGCCCCACATGCACCTGCCGTGCTTCCTGCCCCAGTGCAGCCTGGGAAACTTCCAGGCTGCGCTGCAGAAGGAAGAGGCAGGGCTCTCTCTCTACTTCCTTGGGAGCAGGCAGCTTGTGTTCTTTAATGTAGTTAATGTGTTTAGGGGGTTGGTTTTAGATGGGTTGCTGGGTGAGGAGGATTGGTTATGTTTTAATGCTTTTAATGTATTTAATGTATTGTTGTAGTACCACCTCGATCCATGGGGAGAGGCAGGATATAAATAAAATTATTATTATTATTATTATTATTATTATTATTATTATTATTATTATTATTAATATTATTATTATTTTCCCCGCACCCCAATGCCGCAAAAAGCTAAGCTGCAGAAAGGGCCTGTATGTTTCACCTTTGAAGCAGAGAGGATTTGGGCAGTGGGCAGATTGTTGTCAACATCTTTTCAAAAGCTTCTGTCACTTAAAGGCTTTATGCGGCATCCGTGCTAAGATGGAGTCTGATCTGTTCATCATTACCTGTGATAAGAGGAGCCCTGCTGGACCACATAAAAGGCCTGTCTAGTCTAGCATCCTGTTTCCCGCAGCAGCTGACCACACATTGCTAGGATGCCCAGAAGCAAGACACGGAAGAAGGGAATCCACCGTTTTCTCCCAAGAACTGGCATTCAGCAACATGCTGCTTCTGCGTCTCATCCTGGAAAAAGACTTTACTCAGACGAATCCTCAGCCAAGTTAAGCATGAGATTCTCTCCAACTGTTCTGATTTGGCAAGCACAGTCCTGATGAATCCTTTACCACCCCACTTTTTCAGCTGGTTTCAAAATGTCCCAGTTTTTCTTGCCTCCTTTCTCCCTTTGCCCTCAGCTTACTGCAGTTGCTTCAAACTGAGTTCAAAAGGAGTTTGCACTCAACTGATTCAGCAGGAGGGAGAAGAGAGAAGGGGGCAGAATCTTGCCCTTCCCAGTAGGCTCAGGTAAACTGCTGCAGCGTCTCCTGGCTTTCTTCTTCGGTAATAACTTTTTCCATCTTGACTATACTCTGATACAGTCTGGCTGCACACCTCCCAGTTTTCATGTGTTGCACCTGTTGCACATGACCCCAGTTCCTTTTGCACACTTGCAATCACCCACAGCTGGGGCATGATGCAACACCTTTGCAATGGGCTGAACATTTTCTCCAGGGTTCCCTGCCTGGAATCCCTGATGCAGGGTGTGCCATAACAGACAGCCATCATGGTGCAATGGAAAAGAGCTGGGAAATATAATGAGAAAGGTAACCAAAATGATCATAAAAAGGAAGGAAGGAAGGAAGGAAGGAAGGAAGGAAGGAAGGAAGGGAGAGAACCAGCGTGGTGTAGTTGTTTGAACACTGGATTGTGACCCCAGAGACCAGGGGTCAATTCTCCGCTTGGCCATGGAAACCCACTCGGTGACCTTGGGTGGATCACACGCTTTTAGCCTCAGGAAACTCTGGGGTCGTTTCCGCATTGGACTGTTATAATGCTATTGCAACATCCTATGGAATCCTGGGGTTTGCAGTTTCGGGAGGGGCCGGGAGATCTGGCTGCTAGTCTATAAAGACTTATGCCATCATAAACCTGCTAGCTTTTGAATTTCCAGCAGATTCTTCACTGTTTTATCACTCTCTTTTAGGCGGAGTCGGTAACACTTGATAAGCAAAGTAACACATGATAACAATCTCAGGGTAAGAGTGTGGAGGGGACAAACAGAAGTCTTGTTTTCACATCTTTTCCTTCCCTGAATTCCACATAGAATTGAAGAGCTTCCCAGATCTTGTACACAACCACATTCCACCTCGTTACCATTTGCAATTTGCAATTCGGATAAGCCAGCAGCGGCGCTCTGCACCCAGCCCTTGGCAATCATCTAAAGAAAAAGGCGAAGCATTCCCACTTGAGATTCGCTTCTGATGACAAATTAAACCCAATGCCTGCCGTTTGGACAATTAACACTATTACTGTTAATGTTTTGCAGGACCGACCTCAGAAAGGTGGCAGTTCTTGCAATCAAAGCTGCTCTTTCTGGTTGGGCTTTGCTGGATAATAAGGAACAATTAACAGCTCATCAGGCCCTCTTTTGAGCGGAGCCCATGCCAGCAGCCACCTTGCTCCATGCTCAAAGCTTGCAATTACTCTAGATTACAATAATAACAATAATTAGGCAAACATATTACACGGTACAATCTCTGCACTGCAAAGTTCAGGAGCCAAAAGTAATTTCCCCCCCAGTAGTTATCACTCAGCTGGCAACTCTGTCGTTGTTGAACATCTCAAGATGAGCGGGCAGCTTTTGCATCCCAGAAAGAGCATGAGAACCTAAAGCCACTAGGGAATCGTGGTTTGAGGGCTGGGCTAGGACTCCCGGAGGCCAGGGTTCGAATCTCTCCACAGCCACAGAAACCCATTGGGTGACCTTGGATATGTCTCACTCTCTCAGCCTCAGAGGAAGTCAATGGGAAAACTCTGAAGAAATCTTAGGAGCCGGTGTGATGTAATTGTTTGAGGGATGGACTAGATCTTTGGGAGACAAAGGCCATTTCTGCACTAGCCTGTTATAGTGCTATTATTCCACTTTCAACCTCCTATGGAATCCTGGATTTTTCAGTTTAGGGGGGAACCTCTAAGGCCATCCTCAAAGGGTCCCTCCCTAAACTGCAAACCCCAGCATTCCATAGGAGGTTGGAAGTGGAATAATAGCACTATAACAGGCTAGTGTGGAAATGGCCAAAGAAATAGCCAATACACCAAGTCGTATTCCTGTCTTGTGGGTTATGGGAGCTGTGGCCACACTTATATGGGGAAAAGAGGGAAATCAGGCAATAAACATCCTTTGTTTTCACCCTACCCTCTTCCACGAATGATACAGGTAAGGAGACAAGCAACAAGAGAAGCAATGTGAGCTCTGTGTTGAAGATGGGCTACCAGGAACTGTCCCTTTTGCAGAGGAAATGGATAATTCCAGTGGAAGCGACTTAATTGGCTGTGTCTGCCAAATGAAGACAGGCGCGCAGTAATTGTCTCTGATCTGAAGGTTAATCCAATCAAATACCAATGGAGGCCAGCCTGGAAACTGATCCCTGAGCCAAATAAGTCCCCTGTGCAGATCAAAAGCATTTCTTTTCTTTTTGTTTACGTCTTTGGTAAACTGAGCTTTGTGCTGGCTCAGGTTCATTGAGCGCAAGTCTAGCAAGCAGGAGAAATTATGAAAATGGCAAAGTCCCCAGAGTTATTGATTCTGCTTCCTCTTGTCCGGAAGAGGGGCAAAGAAGTCCAGAAACCCCACCCTTTGAGAAGCAAAAGGGGAAGAGCCAGAGAAGTTTCCAACTCCAAGGCACATCACCTCCCATTCTGAAGGGTGTTTGGTGGCTGGTAACAATGAGGAGACCTCTGAGAAAATGCATGCTCAAGCAATGGAGATCTGTTCTCCCGTCAATCTGGATGAAGCAAACTGGCATTTCCTCCCCATTCCACCATCAATCTCCAGTACAAGGAGAAATTGTGACAAGGATCCTGCTTCTGGTTATTGTCACTGGCAGATGAGGGTTGGAAACCTCAGTCTGCTGCATCTTGATTGTTGGGGAAACAGACCTTCGTCACTTGCAGTGGCTGCTGCCCAGTAAGGCAGGTCAGGCCAGGAGACACAACTTAAATATACAGAACTAAGCATCTTGTTGGGAGTTAGAGTTTCTCAAGGTGTTAGCCCTTTGGGGAAATGCTATGAAAGCTAAAGCTGTAAGGAATTAGCCTTCTTTTAGCAGAGTTGCAAAAAAATCATGTCCCAATTTCTGTGTGACTTCCCTGAACTGAAGGCTGACTTGAAAGCAAAACAAGGCAGGCAGTTTCAGGTTCCAAACTTAAAAGATTTACTAATAAACTTTACAATTACATATAGAATCATAGAATCATAGAAATGTAGAGTTGGAAGAGACCCCAGGGGCCATCCAGTCCAACCCCCTGCCATGCAGGAACACCCTCAAAGCACTCCTGACAGATGGCCATCTAGCCTCTGCTTAAAAACTTCCAAAGAAGGAGACTCCACCACACTCCATTGAGGCAGCAGCAGATTCCACTGCCGGACAGCCCTGACCATCAGAAAGCTCTTCCTGAGGTTCAGGTGGAATCTCCTTTCCTGCAGCTTGAATCCATTGCTCCTTGTCCTGGTCTCTGGAGCAGCAGAAAACAAGCCCTCTCTTTCCTCTATATGGCATCTCTTCAAATATTTAAACATGGCTATCCTGTCCCCTCTTAACCTTCTCTTCTGCAGACTAAACATACCCAGCTCTCTAAGTCTATCCTCATAGGGCTTCATGGCTTCCAGGCCTCTCACCATTTTGGTCGTCCTTCTCTGGACTTGCTCCAGCCTGACCATGTCCTTCTTGAATTGGGGTGCACAGAACTGGACACAGTATTCAAGATGGGGTCTAACCAAAGCAGAGTAGAGTGGTACCAGTACCTCCCTCGATCTAGACACCATACTCCTATGGATGCAGCCGAGAATTGCATTGGCTTTCTTGGCTGCCGCATCACACTGCTGACTCATGTTCATATACATTGTTCATATACATTGTTCATATACATTGGAGAAACTAAATCCTAACTAACTAACAAAAGATTAGTGAAGATAGTAGCTTCATTCTTAACTCACTAACTTCTTGGTGGAGAGGGCTAGCACAGCAGACAGAAAGTGCTAGAAGAAAGATTGCAAAAGGGGCAAAGAAAAAGAGAGAGATGGTTTTCTATGGAAGGCCAGTGACTGATTCGAGTGTGTATCCTGGGTCGCATGGTCTGAATACCATAGCCAATGATTTTAAATGACAAAGTAACAGTTGAGACTTATGCTGGCTAAGCCCCTCTTGTCTTAGAACAAGGGGGGCTGGGGAGAGAATGCTAGAATTTTCAAAAACATCTGATGTAGACTCTCAGCCAATATTGACAAATTGGAACTTATCCAGGTGGGGTGGAACAGGATGGCAAAGGGTAAGAAGACAAGTCCTATGAGGAATGGCTTAGAGAGCTGGATGTGTTTAGCCTGGAGAAAAGAAGTTTGAGAGGGAATACCAGAACCATCCTTTCTTTCTTATCTATCTGTCTGTCTATCTATCTATCTATTGAAGGGATGTCATATAGAAGATGGAGCAAGCTTGTGTTTTGCTGCCCCAGAAGACAGGACCAGAAGTGATGGATTCAAAGAAAAGAGATCCCACCTAAACAGTATCAAGAACTTCTTGACTGTAAGAGATGTTTGACAATGGAATAGATTGCCTTTGGAGGTGGTGGTGGACCTCCTTCTTTGGAGGTCCTTAAAGAGAGGTTGGATGGGCATATTTCAGAAGAGTTTTAGTTGGGATAAGATGAGCCTTGTGGTCCTTTACAACTTGGGGAACTTTCATAGAATCACTGAGTTGTAAAGGACCACAAGGCTCATCTTATCCCAACTAAAACTCTTCTGAAATATGCCCATCCAACCTCTGTTTAAGGACCTCCAAAGAAGGAGGTCCACCACCACCTTCAAAGGATACAGGATGTTAAAGAAACAAGAGACAGAAGTGGGTCAAGTGGGATGGACAGATATGGGAAGATGAAGATTTCTCCTTTGTCTTGGATGATACTTGAACCAAAGAAGGATTCAAGGACTGTGAGGTATTTGAGCACAGAAGTATCGATCTCAACAGTCTACTTAGATCCTAGAAAAGCAGATAAACATAGTGAAACAGAGTGGGGAGAATGGGTGCTGGCATGATGGCCCTGTTTTCTTTCTCACCTATCTCCTTCCTTGGGTATGGGGGCCACCAGAAGAGGGTTTGTGGTGCTGAGAAATCTTGCTGTGAGCCATCCTTAGTTGGCCGGGCAGCAGCTAATGGAAGATGACCAGAAGAGGGTTTTTCAAGGGCCTGGACCCACCCAGAGAGAAGGTTCTCCTGGAAAAGAAGTGCCTGATGTGAGGGGGCAGGGATTGGAGAAACTCACAAATAAATCCATGAAAGTTAAACCCACAAATATGGAGGGCAACTATATAAGTGCCTTCAAGTTGCCTGTAGATTTATGGTGGCTCCATGGATTTCACAGGGTTTATACTGAGAATTGGTTTTCCCAGTTCCTTCCTCTGAAATATAGCCTACAGCACCTGGTATTCACTGGGGATCTCCCATCCAAGTACTAACCAGGGCTGACCCTGCATGGCTTCCAAGATCAGGAGGAAGCTGCCACCTTTAGGCTGTTTAGACCACTCACTGCCTTTCAACTCAGAAATGAAAGACATCTGAAGAACGGCTCTTTTTAATCCATACTCCCAGACTGATTGAAGCGTATGCTAAGGAGGTAGCTCAGCTTCAATATGCATGCACAAAATTGTGCTAAAGTGGTGTTTTTCATCAGTGACAGTGCTCTTGAACGCTATTAAAATAAGACTGAGATGTTTGCCTCTTCTTACTCTTGCTCCACACCAGTTTTGAAACTTGAAGCTATTTATAGGGGGTCATAATAGAAGACCAACAAAAATGAGGCAGCAAAGGAAAGCCTGGAGGCAGAGCGGGATAATCCAGAGAATAATGAGGCAATGGGACTGTGACATGGCCCACCAACAAGACTTAGCAGGCTTGGAAAGCATTTCCCGGTGGATTCAGTCAGGATATATGGAGGAAGCAATAAAACTGAGAGTGTCAGAAGGTATTTCAGCCAAGAAGCACAATGCAAAATAATCTTATCCACCATGTGGTGATTCCCCTCAACAGTATTTATGACCTTAGTGGGTAAAATGTGACCAATGGACTAAATATAGCCCTTGAGACCCCAAACTTTGGTTTCTTAGCCCCCTCCCAAGCCCCCAGACTCCTCTTTTTAAAATGTACTGATTTTTGAGCAATTTTTAGGATACCAGTAACTGGCCACATCACCCCAAATCAACTGCAAATCCAGAGGTTTATTTCCTCTGCCACCTAGAGGCCCCTAATCCCCCCTGGAAAAAATGATAGTTGGCCAAAACGGTGGGCAGAAGTGTCACAACGTGACTTTTTGTGCAACAGAACATGATGTTTGGCTTGCTGGGGTAGGAAAAAAATGGCTGCTACTCGCTCCTCCATGGCCCAACCCTGCTCTATGGAGACATCTTTATTTAGCCAAGCAAGGGGTACAAAATCCATCAGGCCAGCTTTCCAAGCCTCCTGGCTTCCTCATGAAGCAAAGATGATAAAATGGCAGAGGAAGAACAGAGATGATGTTTGAATCACAGGTCTGCATCTTGCTTGAGATGTTTGCTTAAGGTGGTGTTGAAGGTAGCCTTAAGGGAGGGTCAACCATGATAGAGAACATGTCCCTTCTTGGCCATTAACAGACTAGGAGCAAAGCCAATAAAGGTCCTGTGCCTACAGGCCACAAGTTCCAGGAGAGGCAAACAGTGGTAGGGAGATGTAATTACAAAGAAGTCAAGCCAGGCCAGATCATAGATGGACCACTAAGAAGGCTCATCACAGTTGTCAGGCAACAGAGTGCCAAGATATTCAGCAGGCGAATGGATACAGCTTAGCAGTCCAATAAAGCTTGCCTGTCCAGGGTGAAGCAGAAGCAGCATCCACTGTTGGTCCAAAGGTCAGAAATCCAGTGGGCAACAGGTCAGACAGTCCAAAGGTCAGAGAAGGCAGGCAGATGGTGAACAGGAAAACTGTAGCACACACAAAGGCTGGGGCCAGCAGATACAAGAGTTGTTTATGGTGTCGAGCCACCACCCTCTGCTCTCCGTAAGAAGGCTGGAGGCAGCTGGCTCTCCTCCTGGCCTGATTAGTTCCTGGTGTGTTTGCGTTGGCTCGTCCTCCTTCGAGACTGCTGTTCACCTGGAGAAACTGACTCCTGGCCCATGACACCTGAAGTGCAGTAATGAGTTCTCTACCATTCAGGAATCCACCAGGAGAAGCCAGTAGTCACAATAACTGAAAGGGAAAGACAACCTACCCCAGGACAACCTCAAACACCACTTAAGCAAACATCTCTAACAGGAATGCAACCATTCCTAAATTTTGTTCTCGTAGGCAAGACTAAACAATTCAACTGCTTTTCTCTTTGCTGCAAGAAATTCCGCAAAAACTGCCCGGTTTTCAAGAACAATTTTGAAGTTTGGAATTTATTTTTCAGTGGGGGGAAAAGAAATCACACTTTGAAAAAAATGTATAAAATGGCATTTTCTGTGCAGAAAATATGATTTTCCGTTCAGAAATGCAATTTTCTGTGCAGGAAACTTGCTTTCTTTACAGAAAATGCCATTTAAAGCACAGAAGATGCTATTTTTCTCAGCAAATGCACACAAACAGAAGAAATCCCAGTCTGTGAAGACTGTCATCTGTGCACAAGTCCCCTCCTTTTCCATCTTCAAATAATTTTTGAAAATTCTTTCCATCCGTAATCTCAATCTTGTGAACCGAATGCTGAGAGTTCTCTTCCCCTGCATATTGTTTTACCATCTTTGCCCAACAAAGAAGCCAGAAGGTTGCTAAAACTGGCATGATGCATTTTGTGCCTTTGGGTTGGCTGAATAAAGGTAACATAATCTGTATTTTGGATTTTGTTGTATTTCGTTGTACGGTCAACATGACTAACCTATATTTTTTTTCAAAAAAAAAAAAGAGGTTGGGTGTATTTGGTTATGACTCATGCAGATTCTAGTTTTGGGCTGCTCCTCAGCCTTTTATTTCCTCTGCCAGGGGGATGTCACTTGAAACCATATTTCAGAAAATTCGGGCAAATGCGTTTTTGGAACCAAAGTACGGAATTCGGTTAAAATGAATCTTTGTTGGGGATGCCATTCTTTACTAATTTTGTTCTCCAAGGAAACAGTAATTAACTCCTGCTATGAGAAGGTCTTCCAAAATTGCACATTTTTTGAGGACGATGCACAATTCTGGATTTATTCTGAGCAAAATTCACATGTGGTATTTTCCCATGGAAACAGTGTGCTGTAGTTGGGGACTTATTCTGTGCAAAATGCACGTGTGTAATGTGTGCATGGGAGCCAGCATGGTGTGGTAGTTTGAGCATTGGACTATGATCCTGGAGACCTGGATTCGATTCCCCACTTGGCCATGGAACCCCCCTGGGCATGTCACACTCTCTTAGCCTCCGAAAACCCTGTGATAGAATCATAGAATCATAGAAATGTAGAGTTGGAAGAGACCACATGGGCCATCCAGTCCAACTCCCTGCCATGCAGAAACATCCTCAAAGCACTCCTGACAGATAGCCATAGGGTCACCTTAGAGTTGCCAACTAACTAACTCAGATAGGACCAGCGCCTTAAATAGCTCATTTAAAGTTCAGACTAAATCCCAGAGCAGATTAACCACCTCCTGCAGTAGAAGCCATGAAACACCAATTCCGGCTGCATCTGAGGCTGTGTGTCCTTTGGACGCACAGAGACACAATGAGGTTGAGCATCATTTACACCTGCTTGCCCAATCTGGCACCCACCATCTTGGGCTACCATGTCCATCATCCAAGAGGATGTTACCTAGGGATGACGGGGTTATGTAGTCCATCTTGAGGGTCCCAGGTTGAGGGGGAGCAGAGGCTCACATTTCTATTTTTAAAGTTTCAAATGAAAATGTGTCCAAGGGTGCCGACAGTAACGGTGCCGCTGGGTAGGCTCGTTCTGTAGACAAATGGGTGGTGGAAATGGATTCCATGCTGGATGAGTTTTGACGGGCTTCTCCTAATTAATGACTCCTGCCGACCAGCTGCCCTTGGATCCAGAGAGGGAAGTATTTCTTCAGCTGGCTGCAGCTGTTCGAATGGGAGCCCTCGCCAGATTGGTAGCTCGGAAAGCTAAGCTGAGAAAGAGCGCATGGCCGACGTCTCTCTCCAGTGATTCTCATTCAATCTCTCTCCCTGCCTCTCCTTCTCTTCACCCCCCCAATGTTGTGCTACTGCGGTGTCGAGCAAAAAAAGTCACCCCAAATACCCCTTCTCCTGTCCCTGATGTGGGAAGGTCAGAGGGAAACCCTAAGGCTAAAGAATGGCACAACTATGCAGAAGGAAAGTCTTTTCAACCAGGGAAACCAGAGGTCTCAGGTTCATAGGAATCTCAAGGAAAAGTGGATTAAGCTAGTGTTTCTCAACATTTTCCTGACCTTCCAACCTTGTTTTCCTTCCTGTGACCGCCCCCCGTCCTACTGGGAGAAAGGGAGCTATTTAAATATTTTGCAAACAGAACATGCTTTGATGTAAAGTCGAAGGCTTTCATGGCCGGAATCCATGGGTTGTTGTGGGCTTTCCAGGCTTTGAGGCTGTGTTCTAAAACATGCTTTATTTATAATTTTTATAATTTATGCAAAATAAAATTACATAAAAATGTATACTTTAAGTATTTCTTGATCAATGCGACCTTTGTGCTGGACGACCAGAAACAAGCTTTTTTATATCCGGTTCTATTGCTGGGAGGGATAACCGAAAATCACCTCTGTCCATTACGTTAAGACGATTCCGCGTTAGGCTGAGTAAATAATTTACACGACTGAAACGGGATTCTACCAAATACAAAGTAGGAAATGCCATGAAAAACAATTTTGCTTTATGCCAAAGCTGTGAAAACTTTTTAGATATTGTAGTCCTTCTCCAAAAATGGTGTTTTTCTTGGCTGAAAGTCACTTTGGCTGCAGAGTGCTCGTGGCCATCCATCCAGTGGGAAGCATGGTCAGTTCTCTGCTCACTGGACTTCTGTTTTCTATTTTCTTCGTAGAATCATAGAAATGTAGAGTTGGAAGAGACCTCAGGGGCCATCCAGTCCAACCCTCTTCTGCCAGGCAGGAACACCCTCAAAACACTCCTGACAGACGGCCATCCAGCCTCTGCTTAAAAACTTCCAAGGAAGGAGGAGACTCCACCACACTCCATTGAGGCAGCATATATTCCACTGCCAGACAGCCCTGACCTTCAGGAAGTTCTTCCTGAGGTTCAGGTGGAATCTCCTTTCCTGCAGCCTGAATCCATTGCTCCTTCATTGAATCATAGAATCAAAGAGCTGGAAGAGACCCCAGGGGCCATTGAGTCCAACCGCCTAACATGCAGGAAAACCTTCAAAGCACTCCCGACAGATGGCCATCCAGACTCTGCTTAAAAACCTCCAAAGAAGGAGGAGACTCCACCACACTCCATGGAGGCAGCAGATTCCACTGCCGGGCAGCTCTGACCATCAGGAAGTTCTTCCTGAGGTTCAGGTGGAATCTCCTTTCCTGCAGCTTGAATCCATTGCTCCTTGTCCTGGTCTCTGGAGCAGCAGAAAACAAACCCTCTCCTTCCTCTACATGGCATCTCTTCAGATATTTAAACGTGGCTCTCCTGTCCCCTCTCAACCTTCTCTTCTGCAGACTAAACATATCCAGTTCTCTAAGTCTATCCTCATAGGGCTTCATGGCTTCCAGACCTCTCACCATTTTGGTCGCCCTCCTCTGGACTTGCTCCAGCTTGACCATGTCCTTCTTGAATTGGGGTGCCCAGAACTGGACACAGGATTCAAGATGGGGTCTAACCAGAGCAGAGTAGAGTGGTACTTCTCTGTTTTTCCTTTTTCTTTCCTGTTTTCTTTTCTCAGTCACTTCTCTATTTTCTTCACTTCTCACTTCCCTCAGTGGCCCCCTACTCTTGTGCTGTGGACCCCATTTGCATCATTTTCACCTGTGGTCCCCTTGGAATATCCTGGAGCACCCGAAGGGGACATATGGTCCCCGGTTGAGAAATGCTGGGTTAAGCAGTTATAGCACACTCTGCAATGTGGACGGCTGTTGTGGTGTAGTGGTTTGACTATGGAACCTGGAGACACATAGTCTTAGAAAATGAATGGTTTTAGAAACCAAAAAAAGTGCTCTCTTAAAAAAAAAACACTGGCCCATGATACAGGTGGGCTTAAGCTGCAGGAACAAGTTTTGGAAGAAGATAAGGAGGGGGGAAATATGGTGAACTCTTGGGTTTGTGCACAGGTTCAAAAACCATTTGAAATATATCGTTTTGATAAAGCCATGGGGGAGCCACAATTCTCCATCTGAGTTTCAAGTTTTAATTCAGACAAAAATGACATTTTGGATTCGGCACCTGGTGGAGTTTTCTCCCCTGACTTCCAGTGTTTTGAGTGTCAATATTCATTGGCCATTTCTGCACTACACTCTTATAGCACGATCGTTCCACTTTCAACATCCTATGGAATCCTGAGGTTTGCAGTTGAGAGAGGGGCTGGCCCTGCGCTCCGGAGCAGATTTGCAGGTGTGCACAAGTGCGTGCCCGCAGATCTTCCAGGGGTGGGCTTTCGGCTAGCAAGCTTCTCCGGTTGGTGGAGAGCCTCCACCAACCGGAAGCTGCCATTTTAGATGCCAGAGCAGCGCGGAGCGATGGGCTCGCACTGCTCCTCATCCCAACGGACTCACCTGGACACTCAGAAAATCCGGTGAGTCCTGTTTTCGCGTGGCTCCTTCCCCACATCTGGAAAGGGCCTATGCATCTACTGCATTTATTGTGTTATTTGGACTGGTAATTGTTTTTTTTTTTTTTAATTTCAGTACAGTCTCATATTGTTCCTTCAAACAGTTCCACTTTCTGTTGTCCTTTTTAAAATTGCTCTGTTGCTTATCTTCTGTGTTTATAATGAAAATCAATAAAGACAATCTGGAAAAAAAAAAGAATACCAAGGTGGTGGTTATTCTTATCATGTCTGTTTGCAACTTTGCAACTACTGTGAAGTAATGCCTGAAGGAACATGCCTTCATGTGTAAGATATTCTTCCGCTAATGTAGATTGCTTGCTTAAAATAAAAGCTTTTCTTTAAAGATCTCCTCTCTTGCACACTCTGGGCTTTTCTGCACTTTGGGGGAAAACGGAGCAGTCCATTACTCACCAGACTGGCCCGCTCCCCCGACGACCCATGCCGATCTGGAGCAGCGCGTGCCCGCACTACGCACTCTCCGGGGACGAAAATGGAGGCTTCCGGTTGGTGGAGGCTCTCCACCAACCGGAGAAGCTCGCCAGCCAGAAACCCGCCCCCGGAAGATCTGCAGGCTTGTGCTGGCGTGAGCCTGCAAATCTATACTTTTGCGCAGCGATGGACTGGGGCGTGCCAGGCTATTGAAAGTCCTGTTTCAATCGTGCACCGTGAACGTCCAGTTATGGGTGTTCCGGAGCGGGCTGAAGTTCGGACACACGGTAAGTAGTCTGAGCTCAGTTCGCCCCCAAATGCAAACGTCCTTGTGGGAGGACGCACTGTCCCATTTTAAAAACCAAGTGCGGAAAAGCCCTCTCTTTCATGTGCCTTTGCTCAGTGTGTGCATTTTATGCACATAGGATTCTCGTATCCTGAAGAAGGGAAAGGGTCTGCAGAGTCAGCTGTGGAGAATGTGCAAAATAAGTTCCCCAGTACCTTCCTACTGAGTTATTGGATCACAGGGGTTAAATCAGTGGGTGGTGGCAGCTAGATGATCTTCAGAAATCCCCTCTCCTACTGACAGCAAGAGCAGGGATCGTTCCCGACAATGATGCCAATTTCTGAGAGATGACAGCAAGGGTACCCAGAATGAGATGCCACGGAAGATTGTCAGCATCTCTGGTGGAACGGAAATAGCTTTGCAAAAGACGCCTTGCCTCAGGGTCAGGGAGCTCAGGTGTCATTCTGCACAGCAGTAACAACATAATTAGCTTTTTTTTCTGTGCAGGTTTGAGCTCCAGTAGCAGGATTGGAGAGAACAGAGGCTGGATTTCACACACTACTGGAATTTGCCTTAGGATGCATCGAGGTTTGAACATTTCGTTGGATAATTGTCAGGCTGGGATCCGATCCGGTGCCCAAGAGCAAGCCGACTTGACAGGTGAGAAAAGCAGAGAACTTGGCAAGCAGCTTTTGGGGACTGCAATTCCCAGAATGCACCAGCCATTTCCCCAAGCTTTGTAACATGTTTCATGCATTCATGCATTTTATTCAACATCCTAAACTGGCACTCCAAGCGTCTTACAGAAATGAAAGCAGATACAGCCTGAAAAACACATAAAGGCTAATGTGTGCAAAATTTTTATTGCTTCAAAATTTCATTCCCTGTAGAATTATTAAAAAATAAAAAAGAACCCAATTTCAAACATAGCCACTGAAAAGGGAAAAATTACAAACTGTAAAACATCTTTTAAAAAAGCCCTTTCCTTATAAAAATCAGTTGCCCGAAGCCCATCAGAATATAAAAAAGAAGGGAGTCAGGAAGTGGAAGGGATATATTTTAATGTTTTATGGCATCGGGGTGGGGTTTGTGTGATTTAAGGGCAAACCCCCCAACCACACCGATTTTAAATAAATAAAAGTAAAGTAAAAATAATTGGGAAGGAAACACTTCAGCTGGCAAAGGATACTCCGGTCCATCCAGTTCATCCGTTCCTATCCTCGTTGCTTATGACGGATCCCCTGAATGCCCCTTTTCTGCCCCAAGCCTCAACTATATCCTTAGCTGCTACCTTAACCAGATGGTGGAGGCGAGGAGAAAGAGCCTATTTAGAAACCGGCTCTGTCCCTTGGCCGGGCTTGTTTAGCTTGTGGTGGGCACCGTGTCAACCCAGCCTCTCTGGCTGCACCCTGGGTCACTGGCTGTGCCCACCAAAAATGCCCTTGGCTTGGGGCAAAGGGATCTTCTGTGCTCCCGACCACAGGTTGGTTGGCTTGAAATGGGTTGTGGGAACCAGAAGACTCGCCATTTCTTTTTTGGATCAGCCCAAATAGGGCCCATTTGGCCCAGAGACTGGTGGTCTACTGACAGGGGCCAGCCTGAACCCACAAGGATGTTCATAAAAGCAGAGATATGAAGGCCGTTGGCACTGAGGAGGGGCTGGGGCCAAGTAGAGGAGGACCACGCTTTATACGCAGAAGGTTCCTGGTTCAGTTCTTGGCGGCAGCTCTATGTCTGGCTAGAAAGAAGTGGGGATGATTAGAGAACTTACCCCTATATATTCAGTTTATCCAACTTTCTTCTCTTCCATTTCATAGATTCCTAGAGTTGGAAGAGACCCCAAGGGCCATCCAGTCTAATAAAGCACTCTCAACAGATGTCCATCCAGCCTCTTTGAAAATCTCCAAAAAAAGGAGACTCCACCACACTTGGAGGCAGCAGCATATTGCAATGTCCAAGAGCTCTTACCATCAGGAAGTTCTTCCTAATGTTTAGGTGGAATCCCTTTTCCTGTAGTTTGAATCCATTGCTTTGTGTCCTTGTCTCTGGAGCAGCAGAAGACAAGCTTGCCCCATCTTCTATAGGACATCCCTTTAGATATATAAACATGGCTGTCCTGTCCCCTCTTAGCCACCTCTTCTCCAGACTAAACATCCCCAGCTTCCTAAGGCACTCCTCATAGGGCTTCATGGTTTCCAGGCCTTCTGTCATTTTGGTCACCCTCCTGTGAACACATTCCAGCTTGTCTATACCTTTCTTGAATTGAGATGTCCCAGAACTGGACACAGCACATCATCATCATCATCATCATCATCATCATCATCATCATCATCGAATCATAGAAATGTAGAGTTGGAAGAGACCCCAGGGGACATCGAGTCCAACCCCCTGCTATGCAGGAACACCCATCAAAGCACTCCCGACAGATGGCCATCCGGCCTCTGCTTAAAAGCCTCCAAAGAAGGAGGAGACTCCACCACACTCCATGGAGGCAGCAGCAGATTCCACTGCTGGACAGCCCTGACCGTCAGGACGTTCTTCCTGAGGTTCAGGAGGAATCTCCTTTCCTGCAGCTTGAATCCATTGCTCCTTCATTGAATCATAGAATCATAGAGCTGGAAGAGACCCCAGGGGCCATCGAGTCCAACCCCCTGTTATGCAGGAACACCCATCAAAGCATTTCCAACAGATGGCCATCCAGCCTCTGCTTAAAAACCTCCAAAGAAGGAGGAGACTCCACCACACTCCATTGGGGCAGCAGATTCCACTGCCAGACAGCTCTGATCATCAGGAAGTTCTTCCTGAGGTTCAAGTGGAATCTCCTTTCCTGCAGCTTGAATCCATTGCCCCTTGTCCTGGTCTCTGGAGCAGTAGAGAACATCATCATCATCATCATCATCATCATCATCATCATCATCATCATTTATATCCCACATTTCCTCCAGGAATGGTACTCAAAGTGGCTTACCAGGGTTACAATACAATTAAAAAAAATGCAAAGAGTCAGCATTAAAACAGAATTAAACTATTAAGGAATTTCCAATATATATTTAAAGTGTGGCCATTGGCAGGGCTGGCTGGGGATGAGGGGAGTTGTAGATCAACACACCTGGAGGCCACCAGGTGGGCTGGGGATTTACCTAGGATTGTAGTGTGTCCGAGAAGTGCTTCTCCAGCCTTACCGTCTGGGAATCTGCTGAGAAATAATCCGTGTAATGAAAAACCCTACTGGCAATGTGTTGGGAAAAGGAACAAGCCAGCCACTCTGCCAAAAGGGATGTCATTTTGGATCATGGAGCTTTGCTTGTTTGCGCCTCAGTGATGCTCTCGATTTTTCCAAAGACAGATGCTGATCCTTTGGGTTGATGTCACTTTTGTTTCTTGTCCCTGTTTGGTCAATCCCAGTGAATAAAAACAGAGAACCTCCCTGTAGCGATTACTCATTTTGTAGGTGCGGAAAGTCTTTGTTCTGAAACCTGGATATAATGGTCAAGATACTGCACCTAGATTGGGGATGTAATTCATTGCTAATTTTCTTCTTGAGGAAATGGGGAATAATTGCAGCAATTCTCTTTGCTGCGGCCGTCTTCCCGGGGGGGTGACAGGAGCTGCTCTGGAGGAAGAGACCCCAGAGGTCATCCAGTCCAACCCCCTGCTATGCAGGAACACCCATCCAAGCATTTGCACAAAACAACACAGTGCAAATTCTGCGCAGAATATGTCCCAAGATCTAAATGCAAAACAGAGAGCAAGCTAGTGAAGGACTACCAGCAATTTTGGGAGGGACAGCTGGGTACACATTGACAAAAATGTCCTTATGGATGTGCAGTGACAGCTCCAAGGCAACTCCACTTTTAGGACTGTGAACTGAATGTGGATGCTGCACATCATACCAAAAAAGCCATCGGCTTTGGTAGAGGAGACATTGACAGCATTCTGACCATAGCAAGACTGTGGCTTATTGTGAACAGAAACTACCTCCCTACCAGCTGAAATGTCTACATTAGAGAGTCCGTGACACAGAGGTTTCCTCCGGAGCAGCTCCTGTCACCCCCCAGGGAAGATGGCCTGGCTCCAACCCTAGTTGAGCTACCCTATTATTTTGCCTGGCTATATTTAATCTCTTCCCTGAGCCCAAGAATTTGTTTTGAGAACTGAAATGGAACACAGCTCAGAGTCTTGCCACCTGAAAATCCACACCTGTCCACCTCAAGTTGTTTTTTCCCCCTCCCTTTTCAGTGGTTTAATTGAAGGAAAAAAAAATCCTTTGTGGATTATAAAAAATATCCACCCTGCACCATTATAGGGGTTTGATACCACTTTAGCTAAAGTAGCTCCATCTAATAAAAGCCCGGGATTTGCAGTGTGGGGAGGTGCTTAGAATTTTAATGAACTCCTCTGAGCCGTAGCAATAGAGCTCTCCAGCAGGGAATTCTGGAAACCTCAAAAAGCACAAATCCCAGAATTGCATAGGATTGAGCTATGGCAGTTAAAGTGGTATCAAAGTCCTGAAATTATGCTGTGTGGATGGCCATTTCTGCACTAGCTTGTTATAGTGCAATGACTGCACTTTCAACATCCTCTGGAATCCTGGGGTTTGCAGTTTCGGGAGGGGCCGGCCTCTATAGAGTTGGAAGAGACCTCAAAGGACATCCAGCCGGCCCCTCCCGAAACTGCAAACCCCAGGATTCCAGAGGATGTTGAAAGTGGAATCATCGCGCTATAACAGGCTAGTGCGGAAATGGCCGATACCTTCCAGCTTTGCTTTCTGTCTGAACCCAGATTTATTTCTGGCTGTGTCTGCACTGGATGGTTTTGTTCCGGTTAGGTCCCCCCCCAGCTTGTGGGTCTGATCAGAACAGTGGACATCAAGCTAACACATTTTTCATTTCCTGAGAAGAACAATTTATAGCAAGTGAGCTCTTCTGCAGTTCAGCTCCAATCCAACAGGATGGAAAGAAATTTTATTTTTATGGGTGAAATTTACAAACCATTATATTTTCCAGGCTTCTTTCAATTAAAAGCTGGCCTTCCATCTTGGAAATTTAATAGCTCACTCGTTTTAGGGACAGAATATGGCCGTGTTCGGTCCTGACCATGAACAGCCTGCAGATAGCAAATAAACATGATTTGCAATTGTTTCACAACACAGAGACACTTTCCCAGCAAATTAGCAATGTGGTTTTAATCTAAATTGGAAACACTGGTTTGCCCTAGGTAATTACCAAAGAGAATTCTTTCTTTTCTGGGACTTGTTCATCTTCAAGGAAAGATCTAATTTTCCCTTTTGGGGAAGTTCTTTTTTTAAAAAATGGTTTGCAGTTGTGCACAGTTGATATTTTGAAATTTGTTGCTCTGTAATTGAAGCAACATCTCAGGCCCTTTCCGCAACTTACCTTTTCTCGGCGCTGGGGTGTGGGGATTGCGCGAGCAGCCTCTTGCGAGAGGCTCTCGTGTTCCTGCTTGCTTCAGTTCCGCAGCTGCTGCGCTGGAGCAGGAAGCGCGAGCACCATGGCTCCAGAGGCTCTGCACACATGGTAAGTGCACGCAGGGCCCTGGAGTGATGTGCGATCATGCACCATTTTCGGCTACAAGCTGAAAATGAAATAGTGCGTGATTGGCGCCTGCAGGCCCTGGCAGCGTTGCGTAATTGTGAGGACGCCATGTGGATGGCTCCTTGCAATTGCGTGACGCTCCAGAGGCCCTTTTGCATGGTAAATATTGTGCCAAAAGGGCTTCAAAATGCAGAGTGAGGGTAGATGCAGAAAAAGGGTGGAATTCTGTGATAGGACATTTCCGCACATGGGGACATTTGCGGAAGAGAGAAGTGTAAGGTCCTACATTTAGGTAGAAAAAATGGAATACAGAAATAGATCCCTTTCACACGTACTGCTATCCAGCCACGTGTCCCCCATCCTATATTTCTGTATTCCATTTTCAATACCTAAGTGTAGGACCTTACATTTCCCTCTGTTGAATTTCATTTTGTTCGCCCTGGCCCAGCTCTCCAATCCATCCAGGTCATTTTGAATTTTGATCCTGTCCTCCGGCGTATTAGCAACCCCTCCCAATTTGGTGTCAACAGGACATTGTAGGACATTGACCTATAAGACTATTATAAGCATTAATTTGTTTTTGTTTTTTGGGGGGGGTGGCAGGCGGTAGGGGAAAATGCTCGTCCATGTGAGCCTGAAATACTTGGAAATATAAAAATAATGATAATAAGCATAACCATGTTGATAAACAGAGGGAGTAATCAAGAAAGGAATCCACATTTGTTCATACTTGGAGCTGAACTGTCCTCATCTCCACACTGTTCCCTCTTCTCAGTTCTTATATCAATTTTTATTTTGTAAAATCCCAAGTGTCAGCAAATTCCTCTCATGCAATCAACAAACAACTGGCCCAAACTTTTCTTTTATTTATTACGGATGGATGTCTTGGGTTTGTAAACAAGTCTTGTGCATTGTGTTCAGTCATTTCCAGACACATGTTACTCATTGCAAATCATCTGTTGTGAAAGGAGAAGAAAACCAACCGTGAGTAATTGTTGTCAAACCATTATTATTTTCCCTTCCTTTTTTTGCTTTTGTTTCTCCCAGCAACACGGATGGAACAATTTTCCCTGCCGCAATGGATGCTTCCAACAACTTCTAGCATAGAGGAGTAGACCCATAACTCATCCTTGGGACAAAATTAAGCATGTAAAAATGGATTTCTCTCCTCCCCCGGTCCCTGAAACAATATCTGTATCTTCAGGGCCCGCTATATTCTGCAGACTCAGGTCCAGAAATCGTGAATATATACAATTTTTCCAAATACAAACAGGCTCTGTTTGCAAAAGTGAGGCTTCATTAATAACTTAGTGCCGTTGTGTAGCTATACAAAATTTATTGCTGTTGAGCAAGGCTCAGAGATTGCTAGCAGGACAAGAATATGTCTCTTAATAGGATATCCGAAGGGTTGTTGCTCAGAGGTTTTGCAACCTTGAATTGTGCCTACAAAGTCACTAGAAATCAGTGCCTTTCTTTTAGCGCTGGGACAAAGCCAGAGCATGGAAACCTTACCTTTTTGGACGACAGCTGCCAGAATTTCCCAGCCAGCACAGGCAGAGGATTCTGAGAATTGTAGTCCAAGAAAGTAACTTTTCTGAAGCTCTGGCTAGGGCACCCAGAACTGCAAGCCCCTGTTCTGCAAGTTCTGGCACCAAAGAACCTCCAAAGAATTTGCAGAACTGCTTTGACAACTTTGGAAGACCGTTTCCTCATTCTTTCGGGTAACAACGGGAATCCTCTTTTTTCCAAAAAGCCCTTTGATGAAAAGACAGTTGTGACCACAGAGCTCATATTCCACTGTCCTGAGGGATCCAGGCTGGCCATCATCCCCAAAGCTGTCCAGGGAATATGAATTGCCCTGAGCAGATAGGATATCGGGGGCCTTGCTGTGGCCCCCGAGAAGGACAGATGGGTGTTTGAGGCCCTTTCTGCACTACACTGTTATATTCCACTTTCAACCTCCTGTGGAACACTGGGGTTTGTAGTTTCCTGAGGCCCAAGAACGTTCTGGCTGGGAATTCTCAAGGCCCCTCCCTAAACTACAACCCCCGGATTCCATAGGGTGTTGAAAGTGGAATAATAGTGCTGTAATAGTGAGGAAAGTGGAATAATAGCACTATAGCAGGAAATGGTCATCAACATTGTTCTGGAGAGGGGTGGGCAACTCTCAGGGATAAAGGAGCCCTGTTGATCTTGGAAGTTTCCCTCACCCTCAATTTTTTTAAATGTTTAAAAATTGGTGAGCTCGGGGGGGGGCACAAAATGGTCTTGGGGCCACATGTGGCCACCAGCCACATTTTCCTTACCCTGTGCTAGAGCCACGGAAGGATAAGTACAGAAGCTAAGTGAGCCAATTTATTTGCTTTATGTCTGGCCCCCATTACCTTTCTGTGGGCTAGGGATGGAAAGAATGTTGTAAAATAATTATTGAAATCTTAAAAACATTTTTCTTGAGGGCTGCAAAACTCTGATGAAAAGAGACCTGGATTAATGAGAATGTTCAGGACTGAGGCCATTTCTGCACTACACTCTTATAGCGCAATTATTCCACTTTCAACATCCTACGGAACCCTGGCCCCTCCCGAAACTGCAAACCCCAGGATTCCATAGGATGTTGAAAGTGGAATAATTGCGCTATAAAAGTGTAGCGCAGAAATGGCCTTACTAAGGGACAAAATTTGCTTGCGGTATTTTTGCACAGTAAGCCACTTTTTCTTGGCAGGAAATGGTGTTATCTGCAGATAAAATTACATTTCTGTGAAATTACATTCCCTAGAAAATGTTATTTCCTGTGCAGGAAATGCTGTAGTTGGCTGCTTATTCTGTGCAAAATTCATATGTGGTTGTTTTGAGCAGAAAACAGCATGATTATCAGGAAATAATATTTCTGCACATAAACATCATTTTCTCTGCAGCAGATGCAGTTTTCTGTGCAAAAACACTGTGCATGAATTTTGTACAGACTGTCCGGAATTGCGAATAGTCTTCTAAAATGGCAGAGTTTTTGAAGACTGTGGTCATTTCCGCACGAGACTGTTATAGCGCTATGATTCCACTTTCAACGTCCTATGGAATCCTGGGGTTTGCAGTTTCAGGAGGGGCCGGCCTCTATAGAGTTGGAAGAGACCTCAAAGGACATCCGGCCGGCCCCTCCCGAAACTGCAAACCCCAGGATTCCATTGGAGGTTGCAAGTGGAATGACTGCAAACCCCGGGATTCCAGAGGATGCTGAAAGTAGAATAACTGCAAACTCCGGGATTCCATAGGAGGTTGAAAGTGGAATAACTGCGAACCCCAGGATTCCACAGGAGATTGAAAGTGGAATCATAGCGCTGTAACACTCTAGTGTGGA
Source organism: Ctenosaura bakeri (assembly GCA_948474755.1). Classification (NCBI taxonomy): domain Eukaryota; kingdom Metazoa; phylum Chordata; class Lepidosauria; order Squamata; family Iguanidae; genus Ctenosaura; species Ctenosaura bakeri. Next base: position 1,193,442 of record CAOLHI010000016.1, on the reverse strand, counting down.
AATGGCCAACTGTTGTGCAGCTGGAAAAAGATTGCTTGCATTACCCATGGCTTCCTCCAAGAATGAAATTAGTGGAGAACAGCATCCTGACTTTGGTCCACCCAGGTCCCTCCCATGAAGACTGATCCCCATCACACGAGGGTTAGAAACCGGGAGTGGCCACGGGGCCAATTTCCTCCTTCAGATCTTCCACAGATTGGACTCTTCAGGAAGCACAAATACCTCCATTGACTTCTTCAGCCTCTATCCACATGGCAACCAGAAGCGAAGATGTGTTTCTTCCTGTTGCCATTTGGAAAGTGGCTACAGAGGAAAACTATTTCAGTTAGTATGGAGACCAGGAGTGCTTGTGGAGCGCGGGAATGGATAGTTTTGCCTGTTTTCATCCTTTTCAAAGAGGATTCTTTATGAATTTGGGCAAAAATTGCTGAAAATAATGCTGCTTATAGGAAATTTGGAGAACTGGTGGAAGCCTTCAAAACTGGGGCCCAAGTGCTAAGGGCCACACCTATTCCACCCCAGATATAATAGCTGTAGGTATTACCAGTCTTGACTTGACCTATCTTGGAAGAAATGGAGGAGCACCATGTATGAATAGGACACATGTGAATTCAGTCCAGACATAGCTTTTATACCCTTGCAATGGCAGCTGCTGCAGGCCAAAGAATTGCCGGAGGAATGGGTCTCCCAATTCAGGAGAAATTCTTCCCAACGAGCATGCCATCTGGGAGATACGGCGGGCTGTTTGGCACGGCACGCAGACTGTACCAATGAGCATTTGACATGGTTTTGCTCCTCACTGCAAAACCACTGGCAGTGAGTTAATAAACTGCATGACAGGAATAACCTTGACTGCAACGCCCTTCAACCAAGCTTGGCAAAGTTACTCTTTTCGGATGGCCACTTCCAGAACCCCAGCACAGAAGATCTGGGATTGATTATCCGAAGAAGTAATTTTTGAAAAGTTCTGGCTAGCAAGGGCCGCGGGGACAACTGTTTTACATTTGTCCAATTTTGTCTTCTCTTCTGCAGAACTGAGACCTCTCCCTCTAAATACATTCTTTAAACAATAAACTCAATTTATGTACATATAGAAATGTAGAGTTGCAAGAGACCCCAGGGGCCATCCAGTCCAACCCCATTCTGCCATGCAGGAACACCCATCAAAGCATTCCCAACAGATGGCCATCCAGCCTCCTCTTAAAAACCTCCAAAGGAGGAGGAGGCTCCACCAAACTCCATGGAAGCAGGAGTAGATTCCACTGCTGGACAGCCCTGACCATCAGGAAGTTCTTCCTGAGGTTCAGGTGGAATCTTCTTTCCTGAAGCTTGAATCCATTGCTCCTTGTCCTGGTCTCTGGAGCAGCAGAAAACAAGCCCTCTCCTTCCTCTTCACGTTCTCCTTTTTGTCGTTATTTATGCTTAGATGGCCATGTGCAGCCAAAGGTGATAGAAGTGTCAAACTGGGCTGGAATATACATTTTTTTTCTTTTGGACTCCAATAGACTTCTGCCTCCTGCCCACTACTTTGCAATACAAGACAGACGTTGGGAGTCTATCATCTAAATCAGTGGTTCTCAAACTCGGGTCTTCAAGGTATTTCGGACTCCATTTCCCGGAAGCCCTAGCCAGTTTGGATTCTGGGAGTGGAATTCCAAACACATGGGGGACCCACTTTGAGAACCATTGATCTAAATGCACTGTTTTGTCCTTCCTAGAAAAGTTACTTGAGCCATCAGGGCTAGCAACAGTTACGTGCTCACGTAGCATGGCCTTCAGGTAAGGCCAACTGACTAATTATGATAGGAAGAAGTATATATGTGGGGTGAACAGGCAAGGTGGAATTCTTATTTTTGTTAATGGTCACAACTAAAGAGTTAGATAGACAATCTAGGAGACACAACTGAACATCAAGGGCCAAAATCCCATTCTTAGCCCCCCAACTAAAGTAGATCCATGGAATCAATGGAAGTGATAAAGATGTTGACTTTCCAAATTCTTTCTGATTCAATGGATCAATTCTAGCAGAGGTGAGCAATTGGATTTAGGTTGAGATGTCTGCACTTCTGCTTCAGATCTTTCCATTGTAGTTTGTTAAATAGGTTTGGATCTGATTTGAGTATTGTAGGCATTGGAGTCTTTGCAACAGTTTGGAAAGAAATCTAGGAGGAACTTGAAAATTAAATGAGAAATATCAAGGACCATATGGAAGCTACATTACTATCTTCAGCCATGCATGCTGCAATGATAGGGATTACTGCTTGGTGTATCTACACCTTGCTCGTGAGTAGGCTCAGCTCCAAATCCTTCTAGCATTCTGAGTTTTGCCACAGGGTAGAGTTGTGGGTACATTGCCTTGAATAGGAAGGGGAAAAATTGTGATGTCAGAAGAGATCTCTGGAGATAGTCCTGGTCAAGGAGAAGGTTAAGAGGGGACATGATAGCCATGTTTAAATATTTGAAGGGATGCCATGTAGAGGAAGGAGAGGGCTTGTTTTCTGCTGCTCCAGAGACCAGGACAAGGAGCAATGGATTCCAGCTGCAGGAAAGGAGATTCCACCTGAACCTCAGGAAGAACTTCCTGATGGTCAGAGCTGTCTAGCAGGGAATCTGCTGCTGCCTCCATGGAGTGTAGTGGAGTCTCCTCCTTCTTTGGAGGTTTTTAAGCAGAGGCTGGGTGGCCATCTGTCAAAGGGAGGGTTTTGATGGGTGTTCCTGCATGGCAGAAGGGGGTGGACTGGATGACCCCTGGGGTCTCTTCCAACTCTACATTTCTATGATTCTATGATTCTATGAGGTGGGCTGTAATCATAAATGGCTGCAAGCCTACTGTACATCAAGGCAAAAAAACCCAACAACCACCAGTTGGGAAATCAAGAAAAACTGTTAAATGTCTGGGTTTCCCTTAGCTAAAGAGGTTTTCTTGGAAATAGAGATGGTTCCCCAAGACTTGGATCTTCCTTCTGTATTGGACTTTGATAGATGTTGGCCAGGAACTTCTGTTCTTCTAGGCAAGTACGACATCAGCAGGAAGGGCTTGGAGAACTGACCCAGGAACCTAGGATCACTTCGCAGTATAACTTTGGTGCCAGTTGTCCTGCCTCATACACACAACTTCTGCATGTGTGATTTTCCGAGAAGGGAACACATCCTGCTCTCAAATAAGGACTTATCCTGCCGTCATGCAAAGAAGACTGGAGATGGGGCATTCCATTGGATTCCTTTCTAGCTTTCATATCAGTTGTCTCGGGCCATTTCTGCATTAGACTGTTATAGTGCTATTATTCCACTTTCAACATCCTATGGAATCCTGGGGTTTGCAATTTAACCGCAAACCCCAGGATTCCATAGGATGTTGAAAGTGGAATAATAACGCTATAGCAATCTAGTGTGGAAATGACCTTGGTTATTGATCTAGAGCTATAAGCTTACAATGCTTCTGCAGAAGTGGAGAACTAATAAAATAATATCAAAAACCATGGGATGTATCAAGAACAACGGTAGAATTCTGCTTTTGCTTTTAAAAGATTAAGTGCCTTGACCACATGGTTATGGTGAAATATTGCAAAGTGTGGGAGCAAGCCATAGTAAAATCCAGACCTTAGGGGAATTATTGTTGGACTACAAATCCCACAAATTCTGGGAGATGTAGTCAAACTGGGTGGCAGTGGGGGATTCTGGAAACTGGAGGCCTGACATTAACCTTTCCAAGCTCCACCTCTCAGCAGCAATGCAGGGAGCTGGCTAAAGTTTTAAATGCCGTGGTGCTTGGTTTGCCTGTGTTTGTGTGTGAACTGGAGTGAGAGTTTTTGTTCTTTTTAACAGCCCCTTATCTTTTCATACGACTACCCGAAGCAGCAAATGTGATGCAAAAGAACAAAGCTGTGGAATCCATTATGCAAAACATGACCACAAGCGTGCAGATTTGTATAATTTATATCAATCATAGGATCCATCTTTTCTTGGTGAAACAATTTTAAATTACACAGTGCACACTGCTCTGCTTGTACAGCCAAGCCATTGGTTCATCCACATTCCCTTCTGAGTGGGGAGTGCCATGTCTCCCATACGCCATCCTAATTCCTGGGGGCCCATCCACACTGCGCAATTATAGCACTATCGTTCCACTTTAATTGCCACGGCTCCGTCCTGTGGAATCCTGGAGTTCGAAATTCAGTGAGACGCTGTTGCTTTCTGGGTGAGAATTCTAAACGCCCCTGCCTACTCTGCCAACCCCAAGATTCCATGGGATGGAACCATGGCCCTTAAAGTGGAATCAATGTGCTACAACTCTGTAGTGTGGACGGGCCCCAGAACACTTTATCCCAAATTCAATTAGGGCCTATCCAGGCAACAGATGCAAACTAGTTTTTAAATGGACTTAATTACTGCCAATGATTCCCCCCGGAGCAGCTTTTGGGAACAGGCAGGGAGTAAGGGATACTAAGAATTAACTCCCATTTTGAGGGGCAGAACCATTTTATTGCATGATTTCATTGGCAAAGAGAGGGATTCCCTGTAGCTTTGTGCAAGAACCTTATTATTACATTATTTAATAATTAGAGGTATGTACAGAAAAAAATTACAGCTATTACACACCAGTCACAGTTTAGTTTAAGGGCTCTTTTGCTTCCAGAGTTTGGATTGCCAAACGGAAAGAAGGAAGGAACTGACCTTGGCATAGAGGCAAGTTTAGCAAGCATACCCTCTGTCCACATAACTGTAGTTTGGGGGAGAAGGTGCTTGAATAAACTATTCTTAGCCCCCTCACCGAACTACAATTCCTTTGGGGCAATGGAGTCAGCTAGGAGCTGTACAATGCAATAAAATCGAGATAGATTTCCAATAGGGAGATAAATCTTCACAAATCTCATTAATCACAGACAAGAATGGATAATTTTAGGGGTTTTTCCCCCTCTTTGCTGAGAGTAAGGCCATTTCCGCACTAGACTTTTATAGCACTATGATTCCACTTTCAACATCCTATGGAATCCTGGGGTTTGCAGTTTCGGGAGGGGCCGGCCGAAACTGCAAAGCCCAGGATTCCATAGGATGTTTCAAGTGGAATCATAGCACTATAAAAGTCTAGTGAGGAAATGGCTTAAGTCATCCAAAACTGTAGTTTTTGAAGAGTCTTCAGGGTTTGGGTCTTATTCTGTGCAAAAAAAACCACGCATGTGACCTTTTTTGTACAGAAAATGGTATTTTTGCACAGGAATTTTGCTTTCTGTGCAGCAAATCCTATGTTCTGCACCCGAAACTTGTTTGCTGCATAGAGGTTTTGCTTTCTGTGCAGATAATGATATTTTGCAGAAAATGATCTATATTGCAGGTAAATTTGCTTTCTTGTGCAGAAATGTTGTTTCCTGCAAAAAAGTTGCTGTGTTCAGTGAAGGAAACTTGCTTTCTATGCACAGATCTTGTAACGCATCACTTCCCAACCCTGTGTTCAACCAGCCGACAGATCCCAAGATCCTTTGGTGGTGGTGGTGAAACAGGACAGTGGAATAGGTACAAACCTAGTAGGATGTTACAGTACAGATATATCTCCCAGAAAGAGGAAGCATGGCACTGATACGAAGCTGGAGCAACCAGCTATCTTTTGCTTTCCTATCATTAAACTAATGCTCCTTACTTTATGGCATGTTGAAAGAATACTTTCCACCTTTATTTCCATGTGGTAGTTATTAAAGAGGGTTGCCACAAAGTCATGCTCTTTGGATGGATCAATTCCTGGAGGAACTTGCAACTGAGACCTTACAGAACTGGGTCTGAATCAAAGAAGGACTGAAGCCCTACGCCCAAACCTACCTACAGCTGTTAGCTACAGCCAGCAAGAAAGAATTCACTGCTCTGAGCCCATCTTGGGTGGATCAATCACATGGCAAAACCAATTTCTTTGCAAGAAAAGAGGAACCCACAATGCCCTAGGGTAGCTTGGACCTCTAAAGATCAACCCTGATCAACCAAAACATGACACATAGACAATTCCCTTCTGTTGGTCTTGGGCTGCAGACCAACTCCATGGAGTGCTCTTTGGTACATCCTTGTAAACAGATTATTTCCTACATTTGCAAACTGATATGGCAAACTCCAATGGGGTCTACAGATCCCACACCATCATGGACACCTTGAGACAGCAGACGATGGAGTAAAGCGTGTGTGATCATCAGACCGTTGGCCTACATTTTCCCAAAGAACTTGATTTCTTGTTCCAAAGAACAAGGGGAAGGGGAACAACTGTCTGTAGGCCCTTCAGTGATTGGCTGGGTATTCCTTTGAATACTCAGAGCTTCCTGGGAACCTCTTAGTTGAACATCTAGCCATTTCCTCTATGTCCCTCTACATCACTGTCTCCTTTTCTTCTTCAACAAGTACCGTTGGCTTGTCTCCGTTGTAGAGTCCTGAACCATTGAGATATTCCTCCTCCTTGTTATACTGTTCCGGCCCTGAGGAAGGCATAGAATTCTCCGAAATGGAGCCGTTTTTGACATATCCTGGCAAATTCCGATGTCCATTGAGAGAACCTGGAATGAGTCTCGTGTTGAGATGGAGGGCGATCCCCCCTCTCGTGGTCACGTTAGTGACGCTGGTGTGGGACACCATGGGTCCGTAGCTGTACGTGGTGCTCCCACTGCGGGCCTTCCGTTTAAAGTCAAGCGCTAACGTCCATCGGCTCCATGACTTCTTTATTTCTGCTTGAACCTGGCCGAGTCAAGAAAGAGAAGGGAGACTTATTATGGGATACTGAGCAGTGGGAAGCTTTTGAGAGTGATTGCATGGAAATTGTGGGCTGAGCACTTTGTCCTTTCCTAAACGAAACGTCCAACAACAATTTAGCAACTAGGAATGTCTCTCTTTGACCATCTCTTTGGCCATCTTGTCTGCAAGAATGAGTAGTTTCAAAAATTATCTCCCCACTGGGTGAGATCAGAGGCATATCTAGCATAAACAGCTCCTATGGCAAGCATGGAAGTTGCACCCCTTCTTCTGGGGTCGTGGCCACTTCCTCCTCCTCTTCCTCTGCTAAATCTTTGGCTTTTGCGCGCCTCCAGCATTGGCACCCAGGGCACGTGTCCTACTTGCCCCACCCTAGATACACCTCTGGGTGAGATTATGAAAGGTTTTTTTTTTGTGATTTTTTTAAACAAAGAACTCCATCATGCAGAAAAACACCTCCTTGGATTTTGTGCAAAACATGTTTTATGTGTACAGATAAAATTGGCCCAAATTGCACCATTTTCTGTGCAAAACCATGTTTTTGGACAAATTCATTTTTCACAAACAAACCCAATACCTTAAAAAAATGTCATGACGGTAGCATTTTTTTCCCTACGAAGTTGCTCAGTGTGTTCAGACAGCTTTTGTCATCAAGAAAATCTGTATTTTTTCATGCCCTTAGTAGCAACTGAGAACATTGTCACCTGATTAAAGAAACCTGATTAACACTGTCACCTGATTAAAGAAATCTTAAGCCCTTTCCGCACTAGAGTGTTAATAGCGCTATGATTCCACTTTCAACCTCCTATGGAATCCTGGGGTTTGCAGTTCCCGGAGGGGCCAGCCAGCCCCTCCCGAAACTGCAAACCCCAGGATTCCATAGGAGGTTGAAAGTGGAATCATAGCACTATTAACACTCTAGTGCGGAAAGGGGCTTAGTCAGTGAAGCTTAGCAGCTTTTTCAGCTAACATTCAGATTGTTTCTTTTATCTGTCTCAGGATCTGGTCTTTCTCATCACTTGCCACCTGATTCTTTTCACATGTGATGATGTGCATCGAATCTGAAACCTTTTCCATGCCAGGTTTGTGCTCTACCACTGCTCTGTAGTCTCCCTGCAGAAGATGGCAGGTGGTTAGGGTTCTCGGAAAATAAAGGTTGCAGGTTCCTCAGTCACAACCTCCTGCCTCTTTCACTGCTTTAGCTTTCAGGTGGCATCTCAGCACCCACATCAGCAGAGCCGCATGGGAGGAAGAAGCTCTATGAGGAACAGCTTAGGGACCTGGGTATGTTTAGCTTGGAGAAGAGAAGGTTGTTGTGGGCCTTCAAGTCATTTCCAACTTATGGCACCCTTAAGGTGAACTGATCACTAGGTATTCTTTGCAAGATTTGTTCAGAGAGATTTGCCCTCACCTTCCTCTGATGGTGAGAGAGTATGATTTCCCCAAGGTCACCCAATGGGTTTCCATGGCTTAGCATGAACTCGATGGGTATAGACCAACACTCAAACTGGTCTCAATGGTTATGGACCAACGCTCAAACTGGTCTCAATAGTTATAGACCAACACTCAAACTGGTCTCAGTGGTTACAGACCAACACTCAAACTGGTCTCAATGGTTATAGACCAATGCTCAAACTGGTCTCAATGGTTATAGGCCAACACTCAAATTAGTCTCAATGGTTATAGACCAACACTCAAATTGGTCTCAATGGTTATAGACCAATGCTCAAACTGGTCTCAGTGGTTATAGACCAACACTCAAACTGGTTTCAATGGTTATAGACCAACGCTCAAACTGGTCTCAATGGTTATAGACCAATGCTCAAACTAGTCTCAATGGTTATAGACCAACACTCAAACTGGTCTCAATGGTTATAGACCAATGCTCAAACTGGTCTCAATGGTTACAGACCAACACTCAAACTGGTCTCAATGGTTATAGACCAACGCTCAAATTGGTCTCAATGGTTATAGACCAACGCTCAAACTGGTCTCAATGATTATAGACCAATGCTCAAACTAGTCTCAATGGTTATAGACCAACACTCAAACTGGTCTCAATGGTTATAGACCAATGCTCAAACTGGTCTCAATGGTTACAGACCAACACTCAAACTGGTCTCAATGGTTATAGACCAACGCTCAAATTGGTCTCAATGGTTATAGACCAACGCTCAAACTGGTCTCAATGGTTATAGACCAATGCTCAAACTAGTCTCAATGGTTATAGACCAACACTCAAACTGGTCTCAATGGTTATAGACCAATGCTCAAACTGGTCTCAGTGGTTATAGACCAACACTCAAACTGGTTTCAATGGTTATAGACCAACGCTCAAACTGGTCTCAATGGTTATAGACCAATGCTCAAACTAGTCTCAATGGTTATAGACCAACACTCAAACTGGTCTCAATGGTTATAGACCAATGCTCAAACTGGTCTCAATGGTTACAGACCAACACTCAAACTGGTCTCAATGGTTATAGACCAACGCTCAAATTGGTCTCAATGGTTATAGACCAACGCTCAAACTGGTCTCAATGGTTATAGACCAATGCTCAAACTAGTCTCAATGGTTATAGACCAACACTCAAACTGGTCTCAATGGTTATAGACCAATGCTCAAACTGGTCTCAATGGTTACAGACCAACACTCAAACTGGTCTCAATGGTTATAGACCAACGCTCAAATTGGTCTCAATGGTTATAGACCAACGCTCAAACTGGTCTCAATGATTATAGACCAACGCTCAAACTGGTCTCAATGGTTATAGACCAACGCTCAAACTGGTCTCAATGGTTATAGACCAACGCTCAAACTGGTCTCAGTGATTATAGACCAACACTCAAACTATGCTGGCTCTCTGAAGGCTGAGAGGTGATATAGTAACAGCCATCTTTAAATTTCTGAAAGGTATAACCTATGCAATGGAGTGAATTTGCTTTCTGCTGTTCTAGTGGTGAGGACCTGATGCAATGAACTGAAACTGGAAGAGATTCAACCTGAATATTAGGAAGAACTTCCTGTTTGCAAAGTTGTTTAACAGTGGAACAGAGAAGGGTGGACTCTCTTTCTTTAAAGGTCTTTTAACAGAGGTTGACTGGCCATCTTTTGGGAGAGCTTTATCTGTGCATGGCTGGAGGTGGGACAGGTTGGACCTTGTGCTCTCTTCCAACTCTCTCCTAACTCCTCTAGATATGGGCCATAATCAAAGTTGGAAAAAGTCCTCTTTTTTTGGATTCCTTGAATTCTTCCAGCCAACTTGGAGTCCAAGTTAAGTAACTTGTGCCAACTTTGGACATGATAACAGAGCAAAGAAGATTCCAGAGGTCTCAGACCGTTGTGTTTCATAGATAGATTTCTCTGTCTTCACAAGGAACATGTTTTACTACAAAAATAAGTGACCGAGACAGATTTTGGCTAAATTCATGATAACAGGACTTAAAAATAAACTATTGATAGAGGAAATCATATTGACAAAGGCAACGATGCATAATTTGAGAGGTGTAAACATGCAAAATCGAAACATGTGATGAATCTGTTGCTGGATGGTACCATTTCAGAATCGGGGGTGGGACATGAGGTACTCCCTCATTTTTTAAAGACACAACAGGACACAACCAGTTAGGCTAATTCAATATCTTCTCAATATCCTATTTTTTTAAAATATTCAGAACATACAGTCTTTCCTTTCTTTGCTCTAGGAAGTGGTACAGTCCAGGGACAGAGACATCACATTGGGCTACAACTATGTGGTTTGGTTCTGAGATACTTACCTCCCCATTGCAAAAACAATAGATAATGGCAACAAAAAATCCCTAGGAAGAGGAAGAAAAAGAACAGATTAAGATCTATTTAGCATGGCTCAAAGCTATTTGCAGAATCTGAAAAAAAAAATCTGAAATCTCCCAACTATCATCTTTGCTAGCAATGGAAAGAATATTTGAAAATATTTGAAAAATGCTTGAGAAACAGGTTTCTTGAGCGTCAAGTAAATCTGAGTGTCAAGTAAATTCACAATTCAGGATTTATTCTGTGCAAAAATTTGCATGCAGTTGCTTTGTGTAGAAAACTGCCTTTTGTGCCCAGAAAATAATAGGTCGAGCCTTCCACCATTGCCCATTCTAGGTCTATATGCTGCCTCTGGGATTCAAGGAGTATTAAAAAAATTAAAAACAAATGCAAGTAAGAAGTTGAGCAGATGGCTTGCAGGGCATGAACACAGAGCTGTGTGGATCTCCCGGGTTTAAAACAGGGCAGCTGCCCTCTGCTTAGGATGCACCATACCTGGAAAGAGTTGAAGAGCATTTCATAGTGCATTTGAATTTGCCAGAGGATCCCTGACACTTCGGTGTACGGCATAGCCATAAAAACGATATAATGAACTCCAAAGAGAGGCATCAGAACCAGGGTAGATTTCAGCAGCTTCCTGCAGAATAGAAGATAGGAAGTAGAAAGAATAAAGGACTCTGAATTACTCTGAACCTGGAGAGCTCCGTTGGTTGACATTTTCCAAAGCATTTTGCAATACAGTTGTGCCTTTTTGTGATGGTGTTAGCATGTCGGGGAGATCAGTGATACTGCAAAGTGCTTTGCTTAGATCCTGCAACCCAAGAGAGGATATTCTGCCGATCCCCGCTGCATATGAAACTTACCAGTTTCGAAAATCAAATCTCCCGCTACCTTGATATTCATAGAATCATGGAATAATAAAATTGGAAAAGACCACAGGGGCCATCTAGTCCAATATTAATGCAATCAATCAACAGATGACTGACCTTAAAATAACAGATTTCTACAATGCATTGATATAAGGCATTATTTATCATGAAAATGACACAACAGTAAAATGCAATAGAAGATCTTACTATTAGTTTGAGACTATAACAAAACTTGCAATCATTCACACACACACACAAAAAGATGCCTAGCATTTCTCTAAACTTAGATCTACTTTTGTTCCATATTGATAATTAATAGTACTGGTCAAACTCCTGAATCATAGAGTTGGAAGAGACCCCAGAGGCCATCCAGTCCAAGCCTCCTGTTATGCAGGAATACACCATCAAAGCATTCCTGACGGACGGCCATCCAGCCTCTGCTTAAAAACCTCCAAAGAAGGAGGAGACTCCACCACACTCTATGGAGGCAACAGCAGATTCCACTGCCGGACAGCTCTGACCATCAGGAAGTTCTTCCTGAGGTTTAGGTGGAATCTCCTTTCCTGCAGCTTGAATCCATTGCTCCTTGTCCTAGTCTCTGGAGCAGTAGAGAACAGGCCTCCTGACCTGAGTTTAAAAGGTTGTGGCTGGATCTAGGAAGTTGTCCACAATGGACCAGGACAGGAGGAACATCACTGGGATATTAAAAGACACCTATTGGTACAGGAACATCCAGTCCAGGGGAGGGTGACCAAAATGGTCAAAGGCCTGGAAGCCAAGCCCTAGGAGTTGGTTGGATATTATTAGCCTGGAGCAGTGAATCATAAAATCATAGAGTTGGAAGAGACCCCAGGGGCCATCCAGTCCAACCCCCTGCTTTGCAGGAACATCCATGAAAGCATTCCCAAGAGATGGCCATCCAGCCTCTGCTTAAAAATCTCCAAAGAAGGAGACTCCACCACACTCCAAGGCAGCATATTCCACTGCCGAACAGCCCTGACTGTCAGGAAGTTCTTCCTGAGGTTTAGGTGGAATCTCCTTTCCTGCAGCTTGAATCCATTCCTCCTTGTCCTAGTCTCTGGAGCAGCAGAGAACAGGCCTGCTCGCTCCTCGACATGACATGCCTTCAGATATTTAAACGCGGCTATCATGTCCCCTCTTAACCTTCTCTTCTGCAGACTGAACATGCCCAGCCCCCTAAGATGCTCCTTATAGGGCCTCATGGCTTCCAGAGGCTATGAACTGTAACATCATAATGACAGAGCTAATTCACTGACATGACGTGCAACCATGCTGGTGAACTGTGTTGATACCAAATTGGGCACTGAGCAAGATGTCCGACTGTGCAGTGGGATTCCCAACGTGCCGAAGGGAACATTGTCCATCAGGACACATTGCACAAGGCCATGCTGCTGGCTTCGCTTGCATAGGGATCCCAACGGCACATTGCTCCCCTCTTGAGAATCTTGCCCCCCAATGTATCTGCCCAAGGATTCAGATCTATAGGCGGGGCAGGTCCTCCTCCATGCCCCACCAGTGAGGTCAATACAGAGAGTCAGGACATGGGAGAGGGTCTTCTTAGCTGTGGCACCCCAGCTGTGGAATCCCTTCCCACTAAAGGCCTGACTGGCTCCAAAACTCTTGTCATTTAGGCGCCAAGTTAAAACCTGGCCGTTCACCAAACCCTTTTGAGGTTCATTAATTCAACCCAGAGACTATCTTAACAGTTTTAAAAACTCTTAAAATCTTTAGATCTGCTTTCAGGTTTTTATTTTATTTAAATTATCTTACTGTTTTTTAACTTGTTGAACCTCTTATAATGCTCTTTGTAAGCTGCCCTGAGATCTCTTGATAAAGAGTGGCATATAAATGTTTTAATAAAAATAATAGGTAAATAAATAACATTGCACAATGGTGCAATTCAGCTTCACACAATTGTTAAGTCAGCACAGCTTCTCAAGAGGAGGCTTTCTATTGTCCCAAATAGTTGTTTTCAATGCTACCAATTCAATATATTGGTGGTGGGACATATATATTTAACCCCAGGCCCAAAGATGATGTAAGATTATAAAATTATGTAAGATTAGATCATTCAGCCACGTGCTGAATTATACATTGTTTATGCTATGCAGTTCTTGTTTTGAATGGCAACATCATTCAATGGGATGAAAAACTTGAACATGCAATCAAATGATCACAATTTTTAGAGCCTTGATGTTCAGTTTTTCAGCTTTGGCATCATCTCTTCGACAGGAGGTGATCTGTGAGCAGTTAATTTGTGCCTCAGCCAGCAGAAAGTTAACATGGGCAAAGGTAAGGTCCTTGTGGATAGGTCTTTTCTCAGAATAGATCTAGCCGGTGGTCAAGTCATATAACCATCTTATGCCCTTCTAGATGCCTTTCTCCATACCTTAACCTTCCAGAAAATAGTGAAGCATAGTACAGCTAATGCTTAAGATTATTTTAAGGCCTTGCACAGTATTAGTTTGGAACTGTTCGATGCCTGCTTGCAACGAGTAATATAAAACTGGCAGGCTGCCTTCTGAGAGCTCCAACTTTTTTTCTGGTTTCGCTTCTCTCCTGCTTCTGCAATAAACATGAACGCATCCAACCCACTTTTTGTTAAATTATTGGAATGTTTGCAACAATGTGCAACTCTGCTTCCACAACTGTGACCTGAATTTGGAGGTTCAAAAATATCCCAGTACTTGCATGGAAAACATATGTATGAACAAGACATCAACAGAGCTGTGAGATATCCATCCATCCATCCATCCATCCATCCATCCATCCATCCATCCATATCTATCTGTCTGTCTGTCTGTCTGTCTGTCTGTCTATCTATCTATCTATCTATCTATCTATCTATCTATCTATCTATCTATCTATTCTCTTTCCACCTACCTACCTGCTTTACCGAAGAGCCAATTAAACTTCCTATTTTCCCCCAAACCTCTTCCTGTCTCTGCAGAAAAGTCTTCCATTCCAAACATTGGATTTTATAAATAGTACCCTTGCTTTGCAGTTCCCCACTACCTTCAAGGTAGATCACTTATTTTTTGTTTCCAACCCCTTATTGTCACCCAAGCAGGACTTCAGTAGAATTGTTACGGGGCCGTACAAAGAACAATAGCCTTGATTTTACCATATCCTTATGAAAACCTACACTTTGCATAAATACATTTTGACGGAAGATTAGAGCTCTTTAAAAAATAAACCTGAATTAGCCTGAGGAATTGTCTGCAGGCCTCCCATGAACCTGGACCTCCAGGGCACGTTCCAGCAAAAGCATCTGATGAGAAAGCTACGGTCCTTTCTTCCTAAAAAGCCCCCTGGCAACTGTCATTCTTGCCTTGGCTGCCTTGAGGCAAAGTCATGGTGACACATTCAGCACAGAGACACCAGGGTTGAAAGCTTCAGCAGTTTAAAAATACCTCCCAAGGAGGAACAGCAAGTGGAGGCAACACCCTTGTTGCAATAGTTCCATTGGCTGCCAGTCCATTTCTGGACACAATTCCAAGTTCTGGTTATGACCTAGAAAACTGAGACCCAGGCTATCTGAACGGCTGCATCTTTTCATCCGGGTCCTCCCATCTTTTGAGACTTTCCAGGGAGACCCTTCCCTCTGTCCCACCAAGTGAGAGGCCCTTCCCTAAATTGCAAACCCCAGGATTCCACAGGATGTTGAAAGTGGAATATAACAGTCTAGTGCGGAAATGGTCTAAGAGTGTAAGTTATTGTTTTGCATTTCACCTGGGCAAAAAGGCAGCAGTAGTTAACACTTGAGACCTGTGAGTTGCCATTCATAGAATCATAGAATCATAGAAATGTAGAGTTGGAAGAGACCCCAGGGGCCATCCAGTCCAACCCCCTGCCATGCAGGAACACCCTCAAAGCACTCCCTTGGACAGATGGCCATCCAGCCTCTGCTTAAAAACCTCCAAGGAAGGAGACTCCACTACACTCAGAGGCAGCAGATTCCACTGCCAGACGGCCCTGACTGTCAGGAAGTTCTTCCTGAGGTTCAGGTGGAATCTCCTTTCCTGCAGCTTGAATCCATTGCTCCTTGTCCTGGTCTCTGGTGCAGCAGAAAACAAGCCCTCTCCATTGCACCATCCTATGAAATTCTGGGGTTTGGTGTTTTGTTTAGAATCCACAGTCAGGGAGCTCTAATGCTTCACCAAACTCCAAATCAGCTATGGCTGGTAATATGCAATCAAAATGCCTTATTCTTACAACATTTTGCTGCTGAAAACTGGACACTGAAAAAGACCAAGGGGTAAATGAGGAAGAATGCACAACTTAAGGCTGCAATAGTTGCCTTTTGCCTGAACCCACCGGGAAAGGCATGAGTTTTCTCCTTCCTCTCCTCTCCTTCTTACTGAATGCAAACTACTTTTGTACTTTGAACTCAGGGCCTTTCTGCACTACACTGTTATAGTGCTATTATTCCACTTTCAACCTCCCATGGAATCTGGGGTTTGCAATTTAGGGCCTCGAGAACTTCCCACCAGAGAGCAATTTGGCCTCAGGAAACCACAAACCCCAGAATTCCACAGGAGGTTGAAAGTGGAATAATAGTACTACAACAGTGTGGTGTGGAAAGGCCCTCAGTTTTGCAGCAATTGAAGGAGGGAAAAAGGGGGAAGTGGGGGGAAGAGAGAGAAAAATGGGACATTTTCAAAGCAGGTGAAAGAGTGGGACCACAAAGGAAACCATCCCTGCTAAATCCAGACAGTTGGAGAGGACGAAGTGCTATAATCCTGCTGTGAAAGAAACCTAAATCTTTGGGTCAGGCAGGAGATAGAAATTAAATAAATACAGATAGATTGCCATTTGGAGTGCAACCAAGAGCTAGAGAAAGTAAGACCACCCAGGAAACCTCAGTTTGTCACTCTGAGATTCCTAGGGAGGCTGGATGGGAGACGAATGCACGGATTGCACATGCACGGATTGCACACAAATGCCACAGACCTCCAGAGCGTAGCATCTCAGAGCGAACGGCCAGAGGAGGACATCTGGTACCGTTTAGAAGCAGCGGTGCTCCCTCGGGGAACAAGATCTGACTGGAAATGATGCTGAGAAGGGGAGGGAGGTGGGGTGCCCTGCCAACAGCTGCCGTGGCACCGCATGGAGCCAATTACCGAGGGGGCAACCACCGCCCGTAGGCCCACAGTCTTTCCCGTCCCTGGCAACCGACAGCCCGTTCGGAGCCGGGGAGCTGGAAAAACACCGTTCAGAGCCGACGGAGGGCCTCCAAACCATAATTAATAACAAGCCTCAAAGAGCGTGAAATAAATAGTAGGCAAATGATAGGCCTCTTGACCAAGCTGGAAAACAATCCTGGGCATTTTTTAAGGCTGGTTGCAGATTGCAAGCTCCCATTCTCCCTCCTTCATGCTTCGAATTAAACATTTTCCTTCCAAACGCTCAAGGTCCGCGCCGCACCCCCTGCCCCGTCCTCTCTCTCCAAACAAGCCCATTTGGACAAAACGGCTTGCCAGCGTCGCTCAGATGTGGCTAAACCGTTCGAGCCGAACAGAAGACTTGTATGTTGGCTTCTGGAAATGCCACGTTTGGAGCGCCCCTGCAAGCTGACGCGCCGGCCTCAGCCGGAGCAGGCAGAGATCTCAAAGGTTGATGACAGGTGTCGTTCGACATTCTTGCAGCAGTGCGTGGTGTCTTGTTCGAGGCCAAAACCACTTCTGAAAAACCCGACATTCTGTTTTGACCAGAGAAGAGCTGGGAAGGCTGTGACGCTGAGAAATCCGAAGCCAAGGAGTTGGTTGATGTCTTCGGGCTGTTTGTGAAATCCGTCCCTTTCTCCATAGCCGCTCGGACTGTTTTGCCCCATGAAGATCTTCCAGTTGCTGGATTGTTCTCAAGAGAAATCCTGCCTTTTAGCAATGAATGACTCTCCCACCATATGTCCCTCTTCCTTGATAAAGGCCATTTCTGCACTATACTGTTATAGTCCTATTATTCCCCTTTATGCATCCTATGGACTCCTGGAGTTTGCAGTTTATGGAAGGGCCTTGAGAATTCCCAGCCAGAGAGCTTCCTTTCATCTGTCCTACCCATTCAACTTCATTGGACGATTCCAGAAACTACAAGAAATTACAAACCCCAGAATTGCCCCAAAGATGTTGGAAGTGGAATAACATCACTATGGCCCTTTTCGCAGCGCCGGCGCTCGTGCAACGGAGGAGGGCGGCTCGCGCAAGAAGCCTTCTCCGGGAGGCTGCCGCTTCCCCCTCCTTCCTTCCGCAGGCGAAGGAACGAGCGGGGAAGCGGCAGCCTCCTGGAGGCGGTGGCGGCTCGCATGTCCGTCCATCCCCCCCCCGCGCACGAGAAAGGCGCTTGTCCTGTCCATCCCCCCCCGCACACGCGAGAAAGGCGCTTGTCGCGTCCGCCCCCCCGCGCACGCGCGAAGTAGGACGTGTTGTGTCCATCGAGCTAGCGCCCCGCCCCGTCCCTTCCTTCCGCAGGGGCGGAGGGAAGGAAGCGCGACCCGGCCGGCTCCCCGACGCTCCGCACAAGAGGTAAGTGTGCGCGGGCGCTGGGAGCGTTGCGCAAGTGCGGGTGATTTTCGCTTCGAAGCGAAAATCAAAAAACCCATGCTCGCACTGCTTCAGCCCCGTGAGCCCGGCGGAAGTGGGAGTGCGTCGTGCGGAGCGACGCTCCCACTCCCACGAGGCTCATGGGGCTGTCGCACGAGAAAAGGCCTGTGCGAAAAGGGCCTATAACAGGGTAGTGTGGAAATGGTCAGACTCTGAATAACCAGCCTGTGGACTCTATGCCCTTTGAATATACCGTGCCAACTTGTAATGCCATGATCCACAGTCATCTGAATGTATGAAGAAGAATTAGGAATATATGGAGATGATGAAGAGCAGAAGAAAAATGCACAAACTATAAAATGTGATTACAGAGAGACTGTTCTCCCCTCATCCCATAATACTGGAACCTGGAATTGCCCAATGAAGTTGAATGGGTAGGACAGATGAAAGGAAGCACCTCTTCACACAGTGCATGGTTCAGCTGGTGCTCTCGGATAGAAGATGTGAAAGGCCATTTCCACACTAGACAGTTATAGTGCTATTATTCCACTTTCAACCTCCTATGGAATCCTGGGGTTTGCAGTTTAGGGAGGGGCCTCAAAAACTTACCTATACTGTTGTCTTGTATCACATCTCCCTGCATTGGTCTCCCGGAGTTTGGTTGCTAGGACCCGGATGATTTTGATAAAGAGAATAAAATTTGCCTGGAAGAGAAAAAGTAAAATGAAGAGTTGCTAATGGGAAAGAGCCACCAAAACTCCAGTTACATTTGTTCATTTATTTCATATTTGGCTTTCTCTGAATAAATCTTGCAAAAAAACCAAAAAAAATAGTTTCACGTTACGGTCACCATAGTTTCAGTTTACGGTCACTATAAGTCAGAAATGACTTGAAAGTATAAAGTAAGAACCAGTTACTAGCAGACAGCATTTGTAATGGCTTTTAGTCAAATACAATATTTATTTTTTTATTTAATTATTTATTTGTATCCCGCCTCTCCATATGGATCGAGGCGGCGAACAACTTACAAATAGCATGCATTTTCGAAACATTTCTATACATAAAACTGATTATTAGCAGACAGTGGCTGAAGATTAGGGTAGGGAGAGGCGATTCAGACCACGAAAATCTGGCTGCTCTGAGCTCCTGGGGGAAGGAAAAGGTATTGCATTTGAAAGCATGCCTTCATTTCTCTCCCCGACCCAAGCTGAGACCGGCTGCTTCTCTATGGTTGATTTGCCTCCCGTTTCCCTTCACTCCCCACCGGTAAGCAACAACACCAAGGCCCTTTCCGCACGTTCCCTGCTCGCGGAGGTGGGGGGTGCCGTTCGCGCAAGCAGCCTCTTGCGCGAGGCACTCACATCGCTCCTCCGTTCTCCCGCAGCTGGCTTCCTGGTCGCGCGACTGTTGCGCTAGTGCCCTGCCCCTTCCTTCTGCAGCGCAGCCGGGGAACTGTAGGCTGCGCTGGGGGAGGAAGTGCGACCAGCCCACTCATCTGACGCACCGCATGGCAGGTAAGTGCGCGAGGGCCCCAGGAGCACTGCGCGACCGCGTAGTATTTTCGGCTGCCAGCTGAAAATAATAAAATGCACGTGCGTCCCACTTTAGGCTCGTGAGCATCGCATGAATGGGAGTGCGTCGTACGGACCACCGCTCCCATTCACGCGACGCTCAAGGAGCCCTCTCGCAACAGAAACTGCGTGTGAAAAGGGCCCAAGAACTGAGGTTTGATAGCTGCCAGGCAGTGGGAAATGTAGGATCTTAGTCACTGTGGCTGTTTCCGCACTAGACTGTTACAGTGCTATTATTCTACTTTCAACATCCTATGGAATTCTGGATTTGCAGTTTAGGGAGGGGCCTCAAAGGCCATCCTCAAAGGGTCATTCCCTAAACTGCAAACCCCAGCATTCCATAGGATGTTGAAAGCGGAGTAATAGCACTGTAACAGGCTAGTGTGGAAATGGTTGGCTTGGATGGAGATTTTGTCCTTCTATGAAGAAAATCCCCAGGAGATGTGCATAGACATTTTTTTCCCCTTGAGAAGTTTCCAAAAGCAAATCAATGAATGAGTGGAGGCCCTGCGGTCCGCCTGTTGTTTAGTCTCTGTGGGCACATCAGCGCTTTATGCTTGGCTGTTTTCTTAATTCCCCAGCGAGCCTGTCATCCTTTTTTCCTCCTTTAACAGCAGGCTTCTTTTTCCTCCCTCCCATCTTGTTAGGCCCAAATTCTTCTTTGTTGCAAGCTTTTTCCTTGTGTCTTTTTTTGGGATGGGAGAAGGAGGGTTTTGCACTGGAGCAGAGGAAAGGAACACCGAGCTTTCTGTGCGCTCATCCAGCCTGGCAGTTTTGCACTCAGGCGAAATGAAGCAAATGGATGCAAGATCGTTCCTTGCCGCTCTTCCCATTTCTGATTTTGCTAGGGGATCTCCTCTTGAATTTGGAGACGATTGGTTTTGCATTGCGAGGAGAACCATAGCTCTGAGAGGTTGGAAAAGCCACTAAAAACCCTGACCTTTCATAAGGCTAGTTTTGTACCCTCCAGCTATCCTGATTTGTCAGGGACACTCCCAATTGAGGCTCTATCATCCCACTTTTCCAGCTGGTTTTAAAATGTCCCAGTTTCTTTCTCCCCCTTCATCCTCTCTTTGGGCATTTCTGCACTGTGCAGTTATAGCGCGATTATTCCACTTTCAGCATTCCGTGGAATTCCGGGATTTGTAATTTCCTGAGATCCAAGAGCTCTCCGGCTGAGATTTTGAATGCCCCTCCCTAAACCACAAACCCGAGGATTCCAGAAGATGTTGAAAGTGGAATAATAGCACTATAACAGTGTAGTGTGGAAATGGCCTTCATTTCAGTTGCTGCAAACTGATTTCAAAGTGCAAAAGCAGTTTGTACTCAATTAACTTAGCATGAGCAAAAGGAGCAGAGGAAGCAGAATTTTGTCCTTCTTTGTAGACTCAGGCAAAAGAAAAGTCCTGCATTCTCTCCTAGCTGGTCTGTTCTGAGGATCATTAATAAATTTTGCCATCTTGACCACACTCTGATGTTTCTTGGCCACATGCATCCTGTGCCCTTTTCAGTGCCACTGGTGTGAAAAGCCTCCTCCTGGAGGGAATCACTTCCCTTGCGCTTCCCTCTGCACCAGCTCCGTGCTGGATGGAAGGAAGCGTGATAGCTCCACTTCTTCCTTCCACAGTGCAGCCGGGTACTTTCCCAGGCTGCGCTGCGGGAGAAACCGCGAGCATTGCGCTTCTTGAGGTTTCACATGCCCGGTTAAGTGCGGGAGGGATGTGGGAGGAATGCGCAATTGCGGGTCATTTTCAGCAAAGAGCCGAAAATGATATAATCCGTGGTTGCTGCGGGACTACTACAGGAGCGCCATGCTATCGCAAGAACATCATGTGGAACCATCCTCTGTGTTGCTCCCACGGCCATTTCGCATGCAAAGTAGCGTGCAAAAAGGGCCCTGGTTTTTATCTGTGAAATGTTGGAGGGTATGCAGTTTCCCAAAAAAGCCAGTTTGGGGTAGTGGCTTTTGTAAGCATTAAGGAGAAAAAGACCCGGCTAAAATGCAATTGCCCCTCAAATGATCTCCTGCCTCAGAGATGGCTTTGCTTCCCACTGCTTCCACCCGACGAAACAAAACAGGACAAACTCATGCAAGGTGTTAACAAAACAGGACAAGTGATGCAGTAAAAAGTGGGTGAGAGAAAGTTCATGCGGTCATGCAGGCACTGGCTGCTCCAAGGCCAGTTAAGTAGCTAATTTCTGCTATTAAACCCACAGCCTACAAAGGAGACGTTTGCTCCAAGCCCAGTGGGAGAGAAGCGGCTTTTCCCAGCAGTCTTCTGCCTCCAACATCTTTGTCATTAATTTTCCACGCCAATCTAATTTCTGGAGGTGTCCCCTGATTGTTCCAGCGTCATCCTCATGGAATGACAGTGGGTTTGCTGAGTTTCTCAGGGCCCTGGGGATATAACATTTGGGACTCCGGGGGAAACGGAGGTAAAGGTGAGCAAGCCAGGGTGGTGTCGTGGTTTGAGTCCTGAACTACGACTCTGAAGACCTGGGTTTGAATCCCTGCTTGGCCATGGAAACCCAGGCCAGTTCTGCCCTACACTGTTATAGTGCTATTATTCTGCTTTCAACATCTTGTGGAATTCTGGAGTTTGTAGTTCACTGAGGCCAAAGGGCTCTCTGGCTGAGATTTCCAAAGGCTCCACCCTAAACTGCAAACTCCAGGATTCCATAGGAGGTTGAAAGTGGAATAATAGCTCTATAACAGTCTGGTGCAGCAATGGCCCCACTTGGTGACCTTGGGTAAGTCGCACACTCTCGGCCTCAGAAGAAGGCGAAAGCAAACCCCTCTGAACAAATCTTGCCATGAAAAACCCACGATAGGTTCACTTTAGGGTCACCATAAGTCAGAAATGACTTCAAGGCATGCCACAACAGCAGTGCAGCTTCAGGTCCAGACTGGTATAGCATAAGTTAAGACAATGGAGTTGCAGCAAATCCCACAATCCCATCGCTGTTGGTGAAGGCAGGGACAGCGACTGGCCGGCCCCTCCCGAAACTGCAAACCCCAGGATTCCATAGGATGTTGCAAGTGGAATCATAGCGCTATAACAGCCTCGTGTGGAAATGGCCTAAGTTTCTGCTACTCACCATCACAGCTGTGAGGATGGGCACCTGAATGAACCATTTGAAATAGCCAGCACTTAAATCCCAGCACCTGCAGAAAGAAAGACACCGTCACAGTTGCATTACAATCCATGCTTACGCACCAATCCATTACAATTACAATCCATGCTTATGCTCAGCAGTACCAAGGAATGACTTCTTCTTTGGCATTTCTCTCTGCTGCCTAGTTATCTTGGGCACCTTCAGAATGGCAGAGCCAGTCTTTTCAACGTATGGTTAGACGGTGGAACTCACTGCCACAAGATGGTGTGATCATTATCAGCTTGGACAGCTTTATGAGAAGACTGGATTAATCCATGGAGGAAGGGACCATCAAGGACTACGTGTTGGGATTTATTTATTATTCCTTTCATTAATTTGTATGTCATCTTTTCCTCGAAACATAGGACTCAAGGAGGCTTGGAGCTTATCAAAAAGAACATCTCATGGTGGCTAAACAGGCTGAATTTTTGCATGACGAAAGTCCAGAATGGTGAAAAATTTCACTATGTCCAGATTTTCTCAGCAGAGAGTCCTGATGGACAAGACACCTCTTTTTCTTCAAGGGTGAGACAAGGGTTGAATATTCTTTCTTAACTTTCCTTCATTTACCTTGGACATTCTTTTGTGTTCTGCTTATAGCAATTGAGACAAACTTTCTGGGAAGCTCTAGGAAGAACCGAAGCACTTACTTATATGTTTATTTTTAAAAGCAAAAGCTCAGCTTTAGGACTTACTCTGTGTCTGCTAACGTCGCCCGTAAGCTAGCCCAGACCATGACAAATACAGCTGGCAGACCTGGAAAGAAATGGAGAGATTGCACGTGAGTGTCTACAGTTTCATTTCACCCGCATTTTTGGTCCAACGGGTTCTCCCCATAAAGTGGGAGATGTCTCGGTTCTATTGCCTTCTTCCCTTTTGTTTCTCTAAATCACTAAAAATTAGACTTTCCAATTGCATTCAGTGTTCAAACCATAGAATCCTAGAGCTGGAAGAGACCCCAAAGGGCCATCTAGTCCAGCCCCATTCTGCTATGCAGGAAGGCATGTTTAAAACATTCCTGACAGATGGCCATCCAAGCATATCCCACTGTCGAACTGCTCTTAACAGCAAGAAGTTCTTCCTGATGTTTAGGTGGAATCTCATTTCTTGTAGTTTGAATCCATTGCTCCATGCCCTAGTCTCTGGAGCAGCAGAAAACAACCTTGCCCCATCTTCCACTTGTTCATTTGTGACACCAGAATCTCTTGCACACTAATACTTACAGTGTTTGGACCCCATTCTAAGTGCTGTAGCTCCATCCTATGAAATCCTGAGATTTGTAGTTTCATGTGGCATTTAGAATTCTCTGCCAGAGAACTCTGGTATGAAACCAAACCACAAATTCCAGGACTCCATACAATACAGCTATGGTAGTGGAAGTGATTTCAAAGTGTTACCATTGTGTTGTGTGAAAGAGAACCAAGAGGCAGCACCAGGGATGCTCTGTGATGAAGCAAATTTGTATCAGTATCTCTTTCTCCATCAGTGCACAAAAAAGGTCTCTTTTGCAGAACACAATTATAAGACTTTGATACCATTTTAACTGTCATGGGTCCATCCTATGGAATCCTCAGTTGTTGTTTTTTTTAATTTGATGATGTATTTTGAATTCTCTGCCAGAAGGCACTACACCAAACTACAAATTCCAGGATTCCATGGTATGCAACCAGGGCAGATAAAATGTAATTGACATGCTGTAATTGCATCATGTGAAATGTCTATGGAAATGCCTATGAAGACCAAGATGGAAATGCCTAAGAAGACCCCACCAACAAAGGTCAGAGATGGAAATGTCTATGAAGATGGAAATGCCTATGAAGACCCCACCAACAAAGGTCAGAGATGGAAATGCCTATGAAGATGGAAATGCCTATGAAGACCCCACCAACAAAGGTCAGAGATGGAAATGCCTATGAAGATGGAAATGCCTACGAAGACCCCACCAACAAAGGTCAGAGATGGAAATGCCTATGAAGATGGAAATGCCTATGAAGACCTCACCAACAAAGGTCAGAGATGGAAATGCCTATGAAGATGGAAATGCCTATGAAGACCCCACCAACAAAGGTCAGAGATGGAAATGCCTATGAAGATGGAAATGCCTACGAAGACCCCACCAACAAAGGTCAGAGATGGAAATGCCTATGAAGATGGAAATGCCTATGAAGACCCCACCAACAAAGGTCAGAGATCAAAATGCCTATGAAGATGGAAATGCCTATGAAGACCCCACCAACAAAGGTCAGAGATGTTCACCTCCAGAGATCTTTGCTAGTCCCTCCTGGAATAAAGAGCGAAGGTATCTTCGGAGAACTGCAAAGTGGGATTGCTCCATTTCCCCCACAAACCAGTTCTGAGCTTTGGGCTTCAAAAGGCTCCCCAAAATTGCAACCCAAAGACAGCCCTGTGTCCTTGCATGTGTGTAATGGGGAGCTTGTGGAAAAAATACACACAATCAGCCCTTTTGCTAGAAGGTTGGGCCACTGAAATTCCATTCTGGATCCACATCCGTGGAACAAGCAGAACTCAGATTGCTAGTAAAGTCTGAACAAGGATATAAATCTTCACTTATTTCATTCTCACCAACAAGAAAAAGTAGGATTTAAAAAGTTATCTCCCTGCTCAGAGTTGCTAATGACAGTTTTTGAATGTTTTTGGATGGATTTTTCAGTTTTCAGGAGATGTTTTTGGTGAGGGAATAGTTTGCTTAAAAAAACCCCCTAAGATTATTTTTATACCACACATAGCATTTTAGAGCACAAAACATTGTGGGACACACACACACACACACACACACACAGACTATGCATGGTCACATTTATATGGTATGGAAAAAGACACTGCTTTCTAAGCAAATATATTTCTCAGTGCAGAAGAACAAGGATTCTTTGGGAAATCAGGGCCAATTTTCCCCTCCAACTCTCCCTACGTGTTACTCCCCCCAACAGTGCCCCCAAATACCTCTCTCTTCACCCGAGTCCTTCTCAAAATGGAAGTGACATCGTGTCACATCTGGCCACCATTTTGAGAAGGACTCAAATGAAAGCAGATATATTTGAAGTTGGGAGTGGGTTATGGGAGGCTTCCTGTGTGGGGCTGAGAGTATTTTTGCACATTTCGGGGCCCTCCTCAAAGTTGCCTGAAAATTGTACTTTATTTTTTAAAAAGGTTGGGGCAATCGGGGAACCTTTGGGGGAAGAGTGGAGGATTTCAGGGGCCACAAAAGTGAGGTCCAGGGGCCACATGGGTTGCATTTTGCCCACTCTTGGTGTAAATGCATTAGCCAGAAATTTGTTGGTTCACATCCTCTATTGAAATGGCTAGATGCTCTGGGCTGACGCATGCCTTTCAAGATTGCAGAAATAAGGGTTGCTCCCACAGTGCCAGTTTGTATTGTGATGTGCATTTGGATGTACCTGGATGGGGTGGTGCACCCAAATAACCAATCATGCCTTGAGTTGCATATTTGAGTTGCATATTCAGTTGCAAATTTGACTTGCATATTCAGAGTTGCCCAATGTTGCCATTCAAAATAAGAGTTTTGGACCATGGCCAACGCATGACTCCACCTGTGGGGATTGAAACTACATGACGCTGACGTGGGATTTCAGCCAACGCTTCTTAATCAGTGACACACCCCAACAGGCACGAATGCACAGTCCACTTTCCACAAAGCAGAACAAGGTCCGAGAGGTTGCGCCGCCGACGTTGACTTCCATAGTATCCACATTGTATGCGCTGTGCATCTCCAGTCCATACACACAGTGTGTACAATGCAGGTCCTATAAGGTCAGGTTATCTCAGGGAAGAAGGGGACACCAAGTGGCAGGGCTGTGGTGGAACTCTGCTCTCTCTCCCCACATCTGGATGGAACCACGGAAGTCACCAAATGGATTGCATTAAGGTAAAAGGCAGCAGATGTCAGACGATGGAATATCAACTTGGTTTTTTTCCCTAGAACCCTGAGACATCTACATGGAAGATAAGGAACTGGGGAGCCAGGAACTAATTTTGAGTGCCTGAACTGAAAGAAGCTCACGTCTCTTCTACGCAGCAACACAAACCTTCTATAGGAGCTACAGGAAAAGAGGTTCCACCTAAATATTAGGAAGGACTTCCCGATGGTGAGACCTGTTCGACAGTGGAATGCTGTTCTTGTTGTGTGCCTTCGAGTCATTTCCAACTTATAGTGACCCTAAGACAAACCTGTCATGGGGTTTTCTGGGGTTGAGAGTGTGTGACATGTGTGGGCTTCCATAGCCAAGTAGGGAATCAAACCCTGGTCTCCAAGGTCAGAGTTCAACGCTCAAACACCACTATACCACGCTGGCTTTCCAGGCCATTTCCACACTAGCTTGTTATAGCGCGATGATTCCACTTTCAACATCCTCTGGAATCCTGGGGTTTCGGGAGGGACCTCCCGAAACTGCAAACCCCAGGATTCCAGAGGATGTTGAAAGTGCAATGATTGCGCTATAACAGGCTAGTGCGGAAATGGCCCTAGCATTGACCATAGCCCCTTATTATTTCATTTTTAGATTTCTTATTGCTCCAAAGGTCCATCAATGGTTTCCAGTCTTTCAAAAAAAAAAAAATCTTCAGTTTACTTTGGGAATAATAACCTTCCGTGGAACTTGTTGGGCACAAGTATTTTTAAAAGCACTATCCATGCTGCATTGTATGTGTGTCAGGGCTGGAACACACAGAGCATTCATCGAAAATGCTGAAAACCAACTCCGTAGTTTGGACGTAAGTGGTTTTGTAAATGGTTGTACCATAATTTTGTTTCTCGGAATTGTTCTTTGGCATGCTGCTAGACTCTTGTTTGCTCAAAAAGGGAAAGATTTGCAAACTCCATTGCAAGAAGAATGGTTGTTGAAGTTGTTAGGCCTGGCTGAAATGGACATATTAACTCCATTGATTAAAGTAAGTACTGGGATCCAGTGATGATATACTTGAGAAATTCTTGGGGAATGTTATCAACTTTTGGTTTTGAAAATCAGTAGTTGAATCTAATTCCCCGAAATCATCACTGACCCCTTCTCCCTCTGGCTGTAAAGTCTCTGGCTGTTTCCGCACTACACTCTTATACGTGATTATTCCACTTTCAACATCCTATGGAATCCTGGGGTTTGCAGTTTAGGGAAGGGCCAGATGGTCTCTCTTTCCGGAAAGATAAATTCCTCCTTGACCTCTGATCCCTCATCCATCACACCTCTGTTCCGTGGAGTACAAGCTACTTTTGCCCTTGGAACTCAGTCTGAAGCAACCAAAGGAAGCTGAGAGGGAGGGAGGAGAAATTGGGATACTTTAAAAGCAATTGAAAAAGGGGGATGATGGAGGAATAATCAGGATTGTCCCTGTCAAATAGGGACAGTTGAAGGGTGTGCAGCCCATAGCCTACAGGTTTAAGACCAGGCTGACATAATGAGTGAGGTTCTTGGCTTTGGTCCTAGGTGACATCCACCCCTCCATAAAAAAGGAGATGAGAGTTGGATTCATTTAAAACTCATTACACTGCTCTGAGCCCTTGATAGATGGCACTTAGATGAAATTCTCCCCATAAAACCTAGAAGGAGCTACATTTATATTGTCCCTGTCCAGGCCTTCTTTGGATTGCATCTCTGGAGAGCACAACACAAGAGAAACCGATTCCTTGACCCCTTTCAGGAACTGTGGTGGAAACCATTTGAGAAGCAAAAAGCTTTCTAATGTTTCCAGGCCATCACAGGTGCAGTAGGCATTGTAAGTCCACAGGTCGCCTCATGGTGCATGCCTACACACACACACACACACACACCAGTATTCTCTGCCAATGCAGAATTTTTTCCTTCTTCCTCTGGCATTCTGGTTGTCATCTTGCTGGTGCTTTACACACACGTAAATTCACTTTTGCACCCAGTTGCACATTTGTGGCCATGGAGTAACCTCCGTATTAAATTCATGCAGAGTTCTGCATGAGTAACGGTTGCACATTCTTAGATAACATTCTTGCACAGTTATGTGCGTCACTGCCTCCAATGGAACCAGAGGCCTCCAACTGGAATTGTGGAAAAAGCGGACATATGCACAGCTATGCAATCAGTTGCACAATGTTGATACAGTATGGTTTTGGTATCTGCTGGGGTTTGGTTCCAAGACCCTGTGGACATCAACATCCATGGATGCTCAGGCCCCATTACATGCAATGGTGCAGCAAAACGGTGTCCCTTATATAAAATGGTGGACAACTCAAACAAATGCTGGAGAGATCTTGAAGATCTGTGAAGAGGCAGGAGGCTAAGCAAGGTATGCCTACACTGGGCTCAACATGGAGCAAAATCAAAATGTACTTTTTGGATTTTTTAAAAGGTTTTTGGGTTGTGGTTGGTTGAATCTGTGGATGCAGAACTCGTGAATATGGAGGGCCGACTGTATTTAGCGTGAGATGGTGTAGCACAACCACCACCTAACCATCTGAAGGTAGATTTGCAGTACCCCAGGACACAATAGAGGACCTTGGCTTCTCTTTTTTGAAATTCATTTTGATAGCTCCCCATCAATATCCAAGCACTGAACATCATCTTCACCTGTTGGATCACCACTACATCATGTTGAAGACTTTGGCCATTTCTGCACTACGCTCTTTATAGTGCTATTATTCCACTTTCAACATCCTATGGAATCCTGGGGTTTGCAGTTTCGGGAGGGGCCGGCTGGATGTCCTTTGAGGTCTTTTCCAACTCTATAGAGGCTGGCCCCTCCCGAAACTGCAAACCCCAGGATTCCAGAGGAGGTTGAAAGTGGAATCATCGCGCTATAAGAGCGTAGTGTGGAAATGGCCTTTGATTTATTGAGTCAGGTTTGAAAGCAAAGGAAGACTCACCCCAGCCAAATAACGTGAATCCCCAAAGATATTTCTTCTCTGAGAAGAATGCCATGAAGATGAGGCTGTGGAGGTAAAGGCCCTCCACCAGAATCCAGTAGTAGTTGGTGGCGAGGAAATAAAGGAACAAGGTAACGGCTACCTTACAGCCCACCTGAGGGAAAAGCACAGAAAGAGAGAGGGAAAGAGAGAGGTGAACAACACAGCGCCAAACCATCACAGTCTAGTTCTTTGTAAATCTTTGCAAATTTCATTCTCATAAATAATCTTACCATTTTTAATGCCTGCTGTCTGAAAGTCTTTGAAAACCGTGCCATTTTCATGGCGTATTTACAGTGTGGGGCTTGTTCTGTGCCAAGAAATTACGTGGGATTTTTGTCCTGGTTTGAGTAACACGGGAGAGATGTAACGCAGGCCATTTCCGCCCTACGCTGTTATAGTGCTATTATTCTACTTTCAATCTCTTGTGGAATTCTGAGGTTTGTCGTTTATTGAGGCCAAACAGCTTTCCGGCTGAGAATTCTAAATGCCCCTCTTCTAAACTGCAAACCCCAGGAGATTCCATAGGAGGTTAAAAGTGGGATAGTAACAATACAACGGCACAGTGTGGAAATGACCATAGTTCTTCCAGTGGATTGTTTGTGCTCTGCTGTGCAATACAGGCTCTTGGCCGCTGGAGGCTTCTCGTTTGTAAATGTCTGCACAGCAAGGTAGCAAACGTTGCAGCTGAGTGGCACACTTTGTCCTTCCTAATGTTTAGGTGGAATCTCTTTGCTTGTCCTTTGAATCCCTTAGTTAGCGTTCTGCTGTTGGGAGCAGCACTAAACAAACTTATTCCACCTTCTATATGACACCCCTAGAGATATTTAAAGACGGCCATCATATCACATCTCAGGCCCTTTTCGCATGCAGTTTCTGTTGTGAGAGGGCCCCTTGAGCATCGCGTAAATGGGAGCGGCGGTCCATATGACACACTCCCATTTACGCGACGCTCAAGAGCCGGACGCAGAGAGGATGCGCACCTTATTTTCGGCTTTAATCCGAAAATGGTGCGCAGTCGCGCAATGCTCCCGGGGCCCACGCACACTTACCTGCTCTGCAGTGCATCGGATGAGCCGGGCCGGCGGCTTCCTCCCACAGCGCAGCCTACAGCTCCCAGGCTGCACTGCAGAAGGAAGGGGCAGGGCTTTCATGCGACCGGCAACCCAGCTGTGGGAGAACGGAGGAGCGATGCGGGTGCCTCACGCAAGAGGCTGCTTGCGCGAACGGCACCCCCCACCTCCACAAACAGGTAATGTGCGGAAAGGGCCTCAGTGTTCTTCGGGCTAAACACACTCAGATACCACAGCTGTTCCTTTCAAAGCTTCACTTCTAGGCCTTTGACTATCTCGTACACCCTTTTCCAGACACATTCCAGCTTGTCTATATCCTTTTTGGATTGTGGTGCCCAGAACTGAACACAGGATTCCAGGAGGGGTCTGACCAAAGCAGAATGGAGTGATGCTGTTACCTCCATTTACCCGGACACTATACCATTATACAGCTTAGAATTGCATTGGCTTTTTAACCTGCTGCATCACACTGTTGGCTCATGCTTAGGTTATGGTCTACTAAGGCTCCTCAGTCCTTTTCACAGGTACTGCTTTCAAGCCAAGTGTCACCCCTCCTACAGTTGTTCCATTAGGAGTTGTACTTTCTCAGAGAGTGTGTGAGTATGGTCCTTGGTGCAACTAAATACTCACAAACCTCCTTCTTGCACTTCTGAGTTAGTGGGTTGGGAACTAATTTACTGTTGCAAAATGGCTGTGGTGCACCATCAGTTGTAGAACTGTGGGATCCAGCATAGCAATGCTGTTGTGTATTTATGCAATGACAGAATGGTGGAGTGTTTTGAACATTGGACTACAACTCTGGAGAACATGTTTCGACTCCTTGATCAGCCATAAAAACCCACTGGGTGATCTTGGGCATGTGCCACTGTCTCAGCCTCAGAGGAAGGCAAAGGCAAAACCCATCTGAACAAATCCTGCCAAGAAAACCCAATGACAGGTTTGCCATAGGGTCACTTTATATCAGAAATGACTTTATGGTACACAGCAACAGGACCACAAGCATGTAGGATCTTGGCGTCTGTATACTTGGAACTATCAGCGCTTGGATCTAAATACATCCAAATTAGCATCTTTTTTAAAGGTTCACACTGCGAAAAAAGAAGAGAAACAGGTTCAACTGAAAGCAGCAGAGAAAGGTTTGACAATGGGATGCAGTGCCACCTAGTGGTTAAGGCAGAATGGGAACTGGGTATCAATGGAAGACGTCTATAAAATATTATTTATCTAAGGCCATTTCCACACTAGACTGTTATAGTGCTATTATTGCACTTTCAACATCCTATGGAAGCCTGGGGTTTGCAGTTTAGGGAGCAGCCTTTGAGGCCCCTCCCTAAACTGCAAACCCCAAGATTCCATAGGATGTTGAAAGTGCAATAATAGCACTATAACAGTCTAGTGCGGAAATGGTCTAAATAGGACTAGCAAGGTGTCATGATTCGAATGATGGATTAGGAATCTGGGAGACCAGGCTTCAAATCCCTGGAAATCCATTGGATGACCTTTGGAGAGTCAAAATCTCTCATCCTTGAAGGCCATGCAAACCTCTTCAGAATAGATCTGACCAAGAAGTCTCTACGAAAGGGCCCCATCATGTTGGAGTTAGCTTGAAGAAACACAACATAAACAAGGCACCGTTTAAGTGGCACTTTGCAGAACATAAAAGGACAGGTTCCCTGACCAGAGGAGCTGACATTGTGTGATGGGACATGAAAGGACCAGAGAGAAGCAGAGAGAAGCAGCGAAAGGATATGCCCTTGTTGTAGTCAGAGGCACGAAGCTTTATTTCCAGTAGGAGTACATGGGGGATGGATGCCAAAGACTAAGGACCAATGATGGGTTCTGAGACGGGATCGCAAAGGAATAACGCAAGTGTTTATGCAAGCATCTTGGAGCACAAATGGAAGCTTGAAGGAGACACACACAGAGAGAAGAGCATGAAGCCAGTGCAAGGGTTGCAAGGTGGTCATTCAGTGATCAAGAGCCAGTGGGGTGTAGTGGTTTGAGTTTTGGAGTTTGACCCTGGAGACCAGGGTTTGATTCCTTGCTCACGTATGGAAACTCACTGGGTGACCTTAGGTGCATCACACACTCTCAGCCCCAGGAAACCCATGAGAGGTTCACCTTAGGATCACCAGAAGTTGGAAATGACTTGAAGGCAGACAGTAACAACAAAATTCAATGGTCAGAGGAGAGGAGGTTGTCAGGTGAAACAGTGGAAGGCTACAGGGAAGAAAGGAGGCCAAGGCTAGATACCCAGAGAGATCATCAAGTAGATCTCATACAATGGTCAGAATCTTCTTGGTTGAAATATCTCCTCTTCATTTTGTCTCTTCAATCCTACTCTTCTCATTCCAGTGTCAACATTTAGATTGTAAGTATTGCTATTATTCCACTTTCAACCTCCTGTGGAATTCTGGGGCCTAAGAGCTCTCTGGCTGAGAATTCTCAATGCCTCTCCCTAAACTGCAAACCCCAGGATTCCATCAGAGGTTGAAAGTGGAATAATAGTTCCACAACAGTGTAGGGCATAAAAGCCATACGTGACTGACTTACGATTTCAACCACTGTTATCAAAAGTGCCTCCTCATGTTTTGCAAATGCAGGCCAGCCATGGTTCCCTGGACTGAATTAATCCACCGACAGTGTGGTCTTCTTATTTTCCTACTGTCTTCCACTTTATTAAGCATAGTCATCTGTTCCCATCAGATGTCATCTCATGATTTGTTCAGAGCATGACAGCCTTAGTCTAGTTGCATTGACTTCTAGCGAACATGTAGTTGAATCTCATCAATCCAGTTGATCTGCTCTAGTTACGACTAAACTAGGATTCACACCACTGGTTTATTTGAAGAGCATTCTCCACTATTTTGCACTTTCACTCCACACCTGTCCTAGCTCTGGAGTCTGGAAAGAGAACAACTTCAGCTAGATACTCACAAGGGAGGACTTG
This sequence comes from Ctenosaura bakeri, assembly GCA_948474755.1. Taxonomy (NCBI): domain Eukaryota; kingdom Metazoa; phylum Chordata; class Lepidosauria; order Squamata; family Iguanidae; genus Ctenosaura; species Ctenosaura bakeri. The sequence goes on along the minus strand of CAOLHI010000016.1, from coordinate 1,159,846 downwards.
TCTGCTGGAGGTGCCTCAGTGATGGACTTGAAGTCTTCTTCTGAGATCCTCTCCATCTCCTCCAGCGCGGAGCCAGAGTACAGGACTGCATCCTTCACAAAGATACTGATGGCTCGGAGCATGAAGGACACAAAGAGGTGCATGTGGATATAATTCCGTGTACAGTGCAATCGCCTGGGAAGGATGAGACAAGGGGAGAATCAGCATGGAAAGGTACCGTCTGGGACATCAATTAGTCAGGAATGGTTTTCTTTTTGGTCCCCCTTTCTAATGACATCCAAAAGATTCATCCATAAGCCTCATAAGCCCAACCCAGAGGTGGACAATTTTTGCTTCTGTGGTGGTCCTCATGGCCAATCTTCCCATGGAAGTGATGCAATATGACATCACTTCTGGTTTAGCATTTGAACTGCGTTTTTGCTCTTTGCTGGGAGGGTCAAACTGGGGAGATACTAGCACAACCATATATCTTCCAACTGCCCAATTTGGTGGGGACAATACCTCTGTCATCCCACATTTCCAGCTGCTTTCAAAATGTCTCAGTTTCTCTCTCCTCCTTCCACTTTCTCCCTTTCTGCTTGGCTTACTCCAATGGTTTCAAGCCCAACTGAAAGTGCAAACATAGTTTGCGTTCACTTAACTCAGAAGCCTGGAGAGGAAAGGAGAGGATGGGGTAGAATCTAGCACTTCCCAGTAGGCTCAGGCAAAAGCAAACTGCTGTAGTTTGTGTGTGTTGTTTCTTATCAATACAGCCCTGCTTTCATTCGTGGAATGTTGGAGGGTATGAAACCATCTTCTCTGAAGATGTTTTTTGTTCCATTTCTGGTGATTTGGGGACTTTCTGCTTAGTTTATTTGACTTGTGCAATTATTTCAAGAGGAAAATGGCAGCATTTGGGCTTACTGCGCGCCTGTGTGTGTTGGGGGGATGAGGTCTATAGGAAGGCCCTGGGGGAGAAGTTGGCCCCTGACCTCCATGTGGTTTCCCACCCTTACCATAAACTACGGGTGGGGAAGCTCAGAACCTAGGGATGGACCTGGCTCTCTTGAGGTCTAAATCTGACCACATGGACCTTCCCAGATTGGTGCACCACTTTCCCTACAACACAATCATTTAGTGTGTTCCCAACCGATGGACATTACCTTATTTCCATATTGCGTTACTCTGCACCTTGCCTTTCAGTGAAAAGCACATGGTAGTCAGAGATGCTTTTGTTCAAGTCGGTTTTGGGCAATTCTCCTTTCCTAAATGGCACCACCACTGAAAAGGCCCTGACATGAGCTGCCACTTGCTAAACTGGGGCTTTTCTTTTCTCCTGCCTGGTGCCACCTCCAAAAAAGGAACTACCACAAACACCCACTTGCCCAAAGTGGACGTTTCTCCTTTCGTAAATGGTGCTACCACCAAAACTTCTTGCTCCTAGTTACCACTTGCCAAACTGTTAGATTATGGGAGGACCACATGGCTTGTGAGGTTGAATCCAGTCCTCCTGGGGTTCTCTGTGGGGCTTCCCTAGAATGCAAGGTCTCCTTCCCCATGAAGGCTTCCCAATTCTTCCATATCAGCCTGCTGCTTTCTAATAGTTTAAAATCCTCCTCCCAAAGCTTAGTTACTAGCAGTAAGTAATGGTATTTTTGGGCCCCATCCTTTCTTCTTAAGCCATTTCTGTCCTATAGTGTAATAGTGCTATTATTCCACTTTCAACCTCCTGTGGAATTCTGGAGTTTGTAGTTTCCTGAGGCCCAAGAACTCTCTGGCTGAGAAGTTGAAAGGCCTCTCCCTAAACTGCAAACCCCAGGATTCCACAGGATGTGGAAAGTGGAATAATAGCACTATTACAGTGCAGTCCTTCATGCTCCTCACGCTGGAGGAGATGGAGAGGATCTCAGAAGAAGACTTCAAGTCCATCACTGAGGCGCCTCCATTCACCACTAGAATGAAGCTCATGAGAACTTTTCTGAAAGGCTATTTAGCCTGCGGGTTGAAAGAAATTCCTTGCCTTTGCCTTAAATGCACATATAGGGGCTAAATTGGATGAAAACAGAGACCCCAAATTGAAACTGCTTACCTGAAATAGCCCAGGATAAGAACAGCAATGGTGAGGGAGCTCAGCGAGATGGAGTAGCCCACAGTATAGATTAAATAGAGGCGATAGAAGACTTCCTGTAAGAAATACCAGGTCAGTCGGTTGTTGCTCCAACTATGATGGGGTTTCTTGGCAAGCGATCTTCAGAAAAGGTTTGCTGTTGATTTCCTATGTCTATCCACTGCCCTGGTATTATTCCTTGGTGGTTTCCCATTCAAGTACCAACTAGCCCTGACCCTGCTTAGCTCCCAAGATCTGGTGCTTTCAGGGTACTAAGTGCAAGAACTTAATATTAAGAAAATTCCTAGAAAAACAGCATTCCTTTTTCTTTGGCAATGCAGAATAGCAATGGCAGTCAGGACGAGAAATGGACAGAGAAAGCTTTGAGGGGAACCATGGTGGGGAATTCAGTAACAAATGGTGGATCCATGGGATGGTGAATCTGTTCTGGGTTTTAGTCTGAACTTCAAAGGACGTATCCAAGGGGCTGAGTTTATTTTGTCATCTTCACTGTCCGTATAGGCACTGAACCCACACCAGGTTTTTTGTTGGAACTTTGAAGAAGCTAGGCAAGATGTTGAAACAGTTTGGAGGAAAGGGTGAGGACCTCAGAGAGCGCCTTTAATGTTCAGACAAAAACCAGGAGTGGATCCACTCACCGGCTGACCTGTAAACCATCCGCCACTGTTGAGGAAGTGACTTGACTCACATGCTTCTGTACCTTTAATTTCAAGAAATTATTTAAATTCTCCAAATAACTTTAGTTATTGTGCGTAAGAAGAGAAGGGCATGAAATGCTCCGGGGAGAAAAAGATGAAATGATTGTTGTTGGTAAGAAAAGAACGCAGCCAATTTGTGGTTCTTCTCCTCAGACAAAATTTCTGCTCCAGTTCACGAGAAGCTATTAAAATTGGGAGAGGGCAGCACGGGCGGTTTGTACATTCTTAGATTTGTACATTTGTACATTCTTAGATAACAAGAAAAGAGAATTACTGGAGGCATTTTGAGTGAAAACAACATATGTGGGCAAATATTTTTTGGCCAAGATCCTGTGTCAAAATGTATGGAGGGTTGCACTCTGCGCATGCCTCTGTGCACTATTCCTGCCACAAAAGGCAACGTTTGAGCCCGTGGGTTGCTGCCACATCTGCTTACTTGTTGGGTGAGGGGTGGTACACTAGAGCTCTCCAGCAAAGAATCGCCACTCTCTCAACAAACTACAAACCCCAGGATTCCACAAGCTGAGCCATGTCAGTTATAGTGGTATCAGACTGCAATAAGAATGTAGTGCGGATGCACCCAAAGCTCTCCTAAAAATGCAAAGCAATGTAGTATTTCCCCATTGTTTTTTCTTTTTTTCCAAGCAAGGAATTCCCTCCCAAAGGAAGTTACGTCTGGGCCCATCCTCCTTTGCTTTTCCAATAGATCTTAACATTTTCTGTGTCTTTGTTTTTATCCGTGCTTTCCTGAGAGTTTGAAGCTGGGCTTTTAAACTGCAGCTTATTTTTAATTTCCTGGCACAAGGAGTTGGTTTTGAACACATATTTAAAATGTGTTTTATAATGGTTTCATTATGCCCCTTCTTGACCGGCTTGGGAAGGCTTTGCCTTAATGGATGACAGCAATGCTTCTCAAGCCGATGGATCGCTGACTCTCGCTTATCCATTTAACTCTCAGAAAGAAGAAAAGAATTGGCAAACTTCCTCCGGTTAGCCCCTTTCCATTCTTGCTGGGCCTTTCCCTTCCCCGTGCCTGTTCCCAACCTCACTCCCTTCTCCTTGCAAATTTGCAACAGAGATTTCTAAATGACATCTCTGGTTTTGAATCCGGACTCGAGGAGAGTGCCCCTCCCTTGGAATGCTAACCTCAACCCTATTACATCAGAATCCCCGAGACCTGGGAACTGGGAATGTTTTCCTGGCTGCGTTGGCCACTGGAGCGGCGAGCTTGCCAACGTTAATCTATTCAGAAACTAAATAAACACAGGAGGCCGCAGCTACGGTGGAAGCAGCTGGTGAGCGAGAAGGAGAGAGCATGCCTTCTCCCCTGAAGTTGCAGATTTCGGTCCTGGAAGGAGTCAATCCTCAAGACCTTGCACCCTTAAGGCTAGAGAGCAGGGCAACCAGAAGGCAGAGCCAAGAAGGTGGCAGAGGTGGAGCCAATTAGCGTTGCCAAACTAGAGAGAGCGCCTGTCCAATTAGCAGTTGTGCAAAGGCAGGGATTTCAGCAGGTGTTGCTGGTTACTTGACCAACAGCACCTGCTGAAATTCCTTCTTCTACACAACCATTAAAGGGATAAGCTCCTCCTCCAGCCGGTCTTAACAGCCAGCAGTTGCATCGAGCAACTGAGCTCAGTTCTAACGGCAATCAGATGGAGTTTACAGACCTCTTCTTACAAATAGCACGTATTTCTATACCGCTTATCAGCTAAGTGCTCTCTAAGCGGTTTACAATGTGTTTTAGCTAATTGCCCCCAACAAGCTGGGTACTCATTTTACCGACCTGCGGAAGGATGGAAGGCTGAGTCAACCTGGAGCCCGGCAGGATCGAACTCACAACCTTGTGGCTGCAGTACTGGCATTTAACCACTGCGCCACCAGGGCTCCATAAAAAACAACTTACAAATAGTATGTATTTCTATACATGCCCCCAACAAGCTGGGTACTCATTTTACCGACCTGCGGAAGGATGGAAAGCTGAGTCAACCTGGAGCCCAGCAGGATCAAACTCACAACCTTGTGGTTGCAGTACTGGCATTTAACCACTGCGCCACCAGGGCTCCATAAAAAACAACTTACAAATAGCATGTATTTCTATACATGCCCCCAACGAGCTGGGTACTCATTTTACCGACCTGCGGAAGGATGGAAGGTTGAGTCAACCTGGAGCCCGGCAGGATCGAACTCACAACCTTGTGGCTGCAGTACTGGCATTTAACCGCTGCACCACCAGGGCATTCTTCTGCCAGTGAGAGAAGCTGTGATGAGGAATTGCAACAGGGATCCTGGTAGTCCCTGCCTTGTCATTGGCTGGAGAAGGTTGGCGTGATGAAGTTCTGGGGGATGTGGCCATCTGAGGCGCCTGCACAGCCTGGAAACAGGTTGCCAGGCAACCAGAATAGCACCTCGGGAGAGAAACTCAGCCCAGCAGTGTGTGTGGGATTATACAACAGCAGTTCTATAATCTGGGATTTTGGAGGATTTTGGGTTTCTGGATAAAGGATGCTCAACTTGTAGTTGTAATAGTAGTAGTAAAGCTAATACTTATACTAACGATAGCAATAGTAATAATAACATCATCATCATCATCAATCATCATCATCATCTCTGGTGGTGCAGTGGTTAAATGCCGGTACTGCAGCCACAATGTTGTGAGTTCGATCCTGCCGGGCTCCAGGTTGACTCAGCCTTCTGTCCTTCCATAGTCGGTAAAATGAGTACCCAGCTTGCTGGAGGCAACTAGCTAAAAATACATTGTAAACTGCTTAGGGAGTGCTTAGCACTGATAAGCAGTATAGAAATGTAACTAGTATAACTGCTATTACTTAATAATAATAAAATAACAACAACAGCATACATGCACAATGTGAATAATATGTTCATAGTGGGAATTTAGCTCACCCTTTCCCTGGTGTCAATGGTGAGGAATTTGGCACACTCGCTGTAGTTGGCCCAGGTGCGGTTTGTGCTGGGCACCACAACCCAGCTCCCGTTCATGTCACACCGTCGATAGGCATGGCCTAATGGGGAGAGGAAAAAAAAAGAGAGATAATTTAAACATGGCAATGAGGCAGTGCCTAACCTCTGGCTAAGGCCTGACCCAGAAATACAACAGTTTGCTGGGCCTGAGCAAAACGGCCAGTATCATTTCAGCCTGTAGGTGACCGATGACAGTTTGAAATGCTCCCATTCATATAATTTCCTTGCAAGTAGAAAAGTAGGATGGGGAGAGGAAGCTACGAGTTTTCCTTGAGGAGCTATGTTTTTTCCTAAACATATGAAGGCATTGTGGATTTTCAAAAGTTAATCCCTTACCCCTTTGTCCTCACACCATCTCTGTTATCTCAAGGCTCCACCGGTATAATCTATGATTTTGTACAGGGGCATCCATGATATCCTCACATTAGGTGCAGCATTTGGGGATGAAGTGAACCACATAACGTGGGTCACCACATCAGCAGTTTAACTGCTAAGTGAGGGTAGATGCTCCTATGGGCAGCAAGGGCAAAGAAGAGGAAGGAATTTTTTATCCAACAGCATCCAAGAACACAAATATATGCATATGCCAAAGTTGCTGACGAGCAGGAAAGTCAGCTGTGCTTTGCAACCCAGGAAGAAATTTCATTGGGACTGAGTGGTGCTTTGCAGTGTGGAATCCGACGGTTGGCACTTTGCTGGCACCTGCTTTGTAGCCTAGATGCTGTTGCACGGAAGGGAGTTCTACCACACAACCTGTCAGCAGTTGTGTGTATCTGAGCCCTGCTTTGCAGTTGTTTTTAACTGGAATGCGCCTTGCAGACTATTGCTTGGAACAAAGCTGTGCTTTGTCATCCAAATATCCAGTTATGCAACACCGAATACATCTGCACCATATGTTTACAGTAGTTTGATTCCACTTTAACTGCCATGGCTCCATCTTGGCTTTTGCAATTTGGGGAGGGACTTAGAATTTTCAGGGTGGTTTGGGAGAGTCCACTAATAGAGAATTCTAAGGAAATCAGCCTATCAATACCAGGATTTCGGAGGATGTTGCCATGAATTAAAGTGGCATTGAATTGCTCTAATGGCATAGTGCAGATACTGACGGGAGATGATTTACAGCAGTGGTTCTCAATCTTCCTAATGCCGTGACCCTTTAATACAGTTCCTTATGTTGTGGTAACCCCCAACCATAAAATTATTTATTTATTATTTACAATGCCTCCCCCGCCGGCCAGGAATGAGTGGGGGGGCGGGCAGGGAGGGAAAGAGGAGCCGCGCGTCTCCCCCGGGAAAAAACTCCGGGAACCTCCCAGGCTCTGCTTCTGCTTCGCTCTCGTTTCCGTTGGGAGGGGCAGTACGGGAAAAGTTTCCAGAGTGTTGAGCCTGGCCGGGGTGGGGGGAGGAATCCCAGCGCCTTTGTCTTTTGCGCTGGGTGCAGCTCGCCCCCCGGAAAAGCGCCGCTTTGCGGCCCCCCGGCCCTTCCGCAGTGCCCCCCTCCGTGTCAAGGGGGGTAGGGGCTGTGGCGAGGAGGGGGCCTTCCCCCCGTGCTGCCCCCGCCCAAGCTGGCCCATCAGATGGGAGGTTCTCCCGGTAGAAGAGAAGGGGAGCAATTTCAGTCCCTTCTGAACAGGGGGCAGGAGGACGCGAGCGCGTGGCTCGCACTTGTGCACCACCACAGAGGAGGGAATGGAACCTAAGATCATCGGAAATATGTATTTTCTGATGGTCTTAGGCGACCACTGTGAAAGGATCGTTTGACCCCCCAAGGGGTCACGACCCACAGGCTGAGAACCACTGATTTACAGCATCAGCACAAAATTATCTCTGGAACCGATGCGCTCTGGACACAGTGTCTCAGAGGAAAGCATAAACATAGCAGAGTTTCCAAACAGCCAAAAGTGTGTGCAGCAGAGTACAACTACAGCAACAGGTATATTATTTCTCTGACCCTTCTACTCGCTGGTTAGTAACTCACAGACCTGGAGTTTGTCATCCAAAATACCTGGAGGCTTTAATCTTCCAAGTTGCAGTATATACATCTATACACAGGATATGCAGATCCACAGGCCGAGTTTCAGCGTCAGCGTTTCAGGATCAGAGATTTGGAGTCAAAGAGACAGATGCAGAGAGAGAGCAAGAATTCCCGCTCCTCTTTTATACACACCTGCTTGCTGGTCATCAGTGGAGCCCTTAGCTGGTACAACCCCTTGCCATGATTTCACTATCATGACTCAGCCGCTACTACATGTCCCCTAGGGAATGTGTCATCACTTGCTAAGTCACACCCCATGTGCTCCATGCTTATCAAATGTATTTTCCACTGGGGCAAATGTCACCGCATTTTTATCCAACAATCCCCTCCAAAATACATAGATGGCATGTCATGTTCTTAGTGTGTTGTGATATATACCTTTCCAGTCCCAATTCTCTGACCAGCCTTTTGTATTTGGGTACTGCCAGTGCTCATCTCCTTACTCCCCATTGTGAAAAGACTACACTGATGAGGCTGCGTAAAAATGTCTGTCCTTAAACAAGGGATTTACCAGCATGGTTAAAGTCATAGATGTAATCTGGGCAGGGCATGGAGACCAGCTTGCCTGGGGCACCTTCGGGCCAACAGATGAGGTTGTCCCATTCAGGAACGCAGAATCCATCTGCAAGAAAAGAACAGAAAAAGGAACAGCTGTGATGGGAATGGAGACACGAAACGTAGTGAAGAACCCTTCGAGTCCACCTCAGCGGTGAGGAACCTTCAAATTCACCTCGATATTCCTCTCTCGGTAAAACACGGAAAGATATTGATAAGCTGGAATGGGTCCAGAGGAGGGTAACCAAAATGAGAGAAGGCCTGGAAGCCATGAAGAATGGCTTAGGGCAGTGGTTCTCAACCTGTGGGTCGCAACCCTTTTGGGGGTTGAACGACCCTTTCACAGGGGTCGCCTAAGACCATCGGAAAATACGTATTTCCGATGGTCTTAGGCTCCATTCCCTCCTCGGTGGTGGTGTGCAAGCGTGAGCCACATGCTCGCGTCCTCCTGCCCCCTGTTCAGAAGGGACTGAAATCGCTCCCCTTCTCCGCTACCGGGAGAACCTCCCATCTGATGGGCCAGCTTGGGGAGGGCGGTGGCAGCACGGGGGGCAGGCCCCCTCCTCACCATGGCCCCTGCCCCACTCGCCACGGAGAGGGGCGCTGCGGAAGGGCTGGGGGGCCGCAAGGCGGCACTTTTCTGGGGGGGGCGAGCTGCGCCTGGTGCAAAAGACAAAGGTGCTGGGATTCCTCCCCCCCGGCCAGGGTCGACAATCTGGAAACTTTTCCCACACTGCCCCCCCCAGCGGAAAAGAGAGCGAAGCAGAAGCAGAGCCGGGGGGGTTCTCGGAGTTTTTTCCCGGGAGAGACGCGCAGCTCCTCTTTCCCTCCCTGCCCACGCCCCCTCCCATTCCTGGCCGTCAAGGCAGCCTTTGCTGGGGGGAGGCATTGTAAATAATAAATAAATAATTTTATGGTTGGGGGGTCACCACAACATGAGGAACTGTATTAAAGGGTTGCGGCATTAGGAAGGTTGAGAACCACTGGCTTCGGGAATCAGGTTTCTTTAGTTTGGAGAAGAGAAAGTTAAGAGGTGCCATGACACAGCCATGTTTAAACATTTGAAAGGATGTTATAGGGAGGATGGGACAAGTTTGTTTCCTGCTACTCCAGAGACAAGGACACAGAGCAATTGCTTCAAACAACATGAAAAGAGATTCTCCCCAAATATTAGGAAGAATTTCCTGATGGGAAGAGCTGTTTGACAGTGGAATCTGTTGCTGCCTGGGAGTGTGGTGGAGCCTCCTTCTTCTTTGGAGGTTTTTAAAGGGAGGCTGGATGGCCATCAGTGGAGAGTGCATTGATTGTGTCTTCCCACGTAACAGAATAGGCTTTGCCTGGATGGCCCTTGGGGGTCTCCTCCAAGTCTAGGATTCTATGGCAGCTACTGAGTCAAATCCTGGTCATTTCCACCCTACACTATTATAGGGCTCTTATTCCACTTTCAACACCCTGTGCAATTCTGGGGTTTGTAGTTTCCTGAGGCCAAAGAGCTCTCTGGCTGAGAATCCTCAATGCCCCTCCCTAAACTGCAAACCCCAGGATTTCATAGGAGGTTGAAAGTAGAATAATAGCAGCATAACAATGTAGTGCAGAAGTGCCACCTGAATCAAGCTTTTTCTGGATTCCCCCCCCCAATCTTGGCATATTTCATTGGGGAATGATGGGGAAATTTTCAGCACTCACAAAAGGTTGAGACTCAGCCTACCATTGAGGCTCAGAAAAGGTACTTTCTGGATCAGCCCTCCCAGAACTCCCCAGCAGCATGGCCACTTTTCACGGTCTCCTGGGAACGATGGTCCCCAAATGTAAGATTTCCAAGCTCCGCCCAAGATTTGTTTCCGGTAACGGATTTGGGTGGGGGATTTGCTTAGAGGAGCGTATGCTAATACGATGCCTCATTCAAAGAAAACTTCCTCTGCTAGGAAGGGTGGGGGAGATTTTGTTTAACTTTCTTTCCCAACTGCCTGGAAATGAGCGAGGTGGATGCCCTGTTCAGACCCTAATGGGAAGTAGAGTGAGGATGAGGTTTGCAGAAAATGGTACACCGAGTCTTCGGGTAAACACTGTCCGACTGTTCCCACTCTCCACAAGGTGCCGTCGGCTTGGCAGTGCCCACCTCTTCCCACTTTTTGGATGTGAACAGGAGGGTAGTGTTTGGATGCTCAGGATTCCTGAGGAAGACACGGCCGTTCTCCGCCACTGCGCTGGGCCAAATGTTTGTTTTTTCAGATGCTCATTGCTCTCCCAGGCTCTTAAAAGTGGCTGATGAATGGACAAGAAAATTCTTATTTTCTCTAATCCAGATTTCTTTGCATAGGAGTAGAATCTCTGCGTGGCTTATGGTATTCTTTGGAAGCCCGGGCTCAACTGAACCCACTACCCAGATTATGGCCCGTTGGGCCTTTTCAGTGGTGGTTCTGAGAGTGGAACCTCAATTCAACGTCCCCTTAGCAATAGCGTAAGTACCCACACATGGAGATATGCTACGCAACATTCATAGAGAATAATCATGGAATCATAGAATCATGGAGTTGGAAGAGACCCCAGGGGCCATCCAGTCCAACCCCTTGCCATGCAGGAACCCACATCAGAGCATTCCCAACAGATGGCCATCCAGCCTCTGCTTAAAAACCTCCAAAGAAGGAGACTCCACCACACTCCATGGAGGCAGCAGATTCCACTGCTGGACAGCTCTGGCCATCAGGAAGTTCTTCCTGAGGTTCAGGTGGAATCTCCTTTCCTGCAGCTTGAATCCATTGCTCCTTGTCCTGGTCTCTGGAGCGGCAGAAAACAAGCCCTCTCCTTCCTCTACACGGCATCCCTTCAAATATTTAAAATGTGGCTATTATGTCCCCTCTTAACCTTTTCTTCCATGGGTTAAACATCCCCAGCTCCCTAAGCCGCTCCTCATAGGGCTTTCAGGTTTCCAGACCCTATAATAATACTGCATAACTCATGTTCACGACAGGTACCATTCTGAAATGCACAATAGACCACACACAACCATAATATGCAACTGCAAGGCAAAGTATAGGATGTACAGCCACACGGCAAAATATAGAATGCACAACTGCAATGCAGAGTATGGGATGCACAACTCTAATGCAAGCGTAGGATGCAAAGGATAGGTTGCACAACCCTAACACCTAATGCATAATTGAAATGCACAAAATATATCATGCAAGCTTACTTTTTAATTTTTAAACTTTTTTATTGAATGAAAAAACCCCCCAGCAGAATCCACACACACAAAACAAACAAAAAACAAGGACAAAAAGAAAATACATCCATACAAACATAAACAGAGATCTACACATAACTAAAACAAATACCAACAAAACATAACTAAATTGATTCCTGCTCATGTTGCAAAGCATTCATATCACTTAAACATTTATGCCTAACTATTAAGTTATACATATTTATCCCCTAATTATCATGCAAGTTTTTGAAGCTCCACCGGCTTCTTCAGCAGGCAAAAGATGTTCCAAAATCATACAGGAGAAGAAAATGCATGATGGTAGAGCTGTTTTGTATCAGGTGTTGTTTCTGGCCATTTCTGCACTACACTGTTATAGTGCTATTATTCCATTTTCGGCATCCTGTGGGATTCTGGGATGTGTAGTTTCCTGAGGCTCAAAAGCTCTCTGGCTGAGAAGTTTAAATGCCCCTCCCAAAACTGCAAACCCCAGGATTCCATAGGTTGTTGAAAGTGGAATAATAGCACTATAACAGTCTAATGCAGAAACGGCCTCTGTTGGGAAACTTTCTGAAGATGGATCTAATGGACTGGGATTTAAAAAAACAAAACTCTTTGTGGTTTTTACCTCCAACAGGGCATCCCCCCAACAAGACAAAAACAACCCCCTCTGAAGCAAATAAACAAAAAAACAACAATGCTGAAAATGTGCACAACACTCTTGTAATCTCAACCAGAGGGCAGAAAACATATTTTTTTAAATTAGCACATCCAGGAATGAAATATGCAAAAGTTTGCATCTCTAGCTTGGAAAACAAAGCTGGTATGCCTCACCTAATCCAGGTATATAGGTATTTTAATTTTTTTTTTAAAGCAAGAGACTCTGTGATTGCTGCTTTGTTTTAAATTTCGAACCTTTAAAAAAAATAAAATGCTGTTCAAATGTTTTTGAAATGTCAGCTTGGTTGTTTTGGTTTATCCTTGCCTTTTGTGCATGCCTGCTTCTGCCTTGCATATTCATGCATTTAAAATGTGGCAAATAAATGCTCCCTGTGTTGCTGCCACGCTCTCTGCATTTGCGGGTGCTGTCTTTGAAAATACTTCAGGAATGCTATAAGCTAAAAGCAATAGTTTACAATTGTTGTAAAAAAGAGATAATGTATGGAACTGAATGTCTATGTGGAATGGAATGTTAAACTCAGATTCAACTGGGAATATTGATGTCTGGAAGCGGGGAGGGTTTTTTTAATTGTTTTTTTCACTGAAAATTTTAATAAAAAATAATTTAAAAAAGAAAATATTTCAGGAATGCTGGTGGGGGCGATTCAGAGTTAATTATTAAAGGAAGATGCAGTGTGGTCATTTCAATCAGGAGGGGCAGAGAGTCAACTCTCCCACTAGACCAGCGGTTCTCAACTTGTGGGTCGCGACCCCTTTGGGGGTCGAACGACCCTTTCACAGGGGTCACCTAAGACCATTGGAAAATACCTATTTCCAATGGTCTTAGGCTCCATTCCCTCCTCGGTGGTGGTGCGCAAGCCATGCGCTCGTGTCCTCCTGCTCCCTGTTCAGAAGGGACTGAAATTGCTCCCCTTCTCTGCTACCGGGAGAACTTCCCGTCTGATGGGCCAGCTTGGGGGGGGTGGCAGCACGGGGGGCAGGCCCCCTCCTCACCACGGCCCCTGCCTCACTCGCCACGGAGGGGGGCACTGCGGAAGGGCCGGGGGGCCACAAGGCAGAGCTTTTCTGGGGGGCTGAGCTGCACCCGGCGCAAAAGACAAAGGAGCTGGGATTCCTCCCCCCCGGCCAGGGTCGACACTCTGGAAACTTTTCCCACATTGCCCCCCCCCAGCGGAAATGAGAGCGAAGCAGAAGCAGAGCCCGGGGGGGGGTCTCAGAGTTTTTTCCCGGGGGAGATGCGCGGCTCCTCCTTCCCTCCCTGCCAGCCCCCCCGTTCCTGGCCAGTGAGGTGGCCTTTGCCGGGGGGGGGGAGGCATTGTAAATAATAAATGAATAATTTTATGGTTGGGGGTCACCACAACATGAGGAACTGTATTACAGGGTCGCGGCATTAGGAAGGTTGAGAACCACTGCACTAGACAAAGCGAGACAGTTGCTTCAGGCGACATAAATAGGGAGGCAGCAACAAGGGCCACTTCCGCACTAGTTTATTATAGTGCTGTGATTGCACTTCCAACATTTCACTTTTGCCTTTGAGGCCCCTCCTTAAACTGCAAACCCCAGGATTCCATAGGATGTTGAAAGTGGAATAATTGCACTATAACAGGCTAGTGCGGAAACAGCCAAGGTAAGGGATAGGAGAGCCATATTGTACCACCCAACTATCCCAATTTGTCAGAGATGGTCTTGATGAATCTTCCGTTTTCTTACTTTTTCAGCTGCTTTTAAAATGTCGCCGTTTCTCCCTCCTCCTCCCACTTCCCCTCTTATGTGCATGTCTGTGCCTTTAAGTTACTTGCCGACTTACGGCGACCCCATGAATTTCAGAGGGTTTTCCTAGTCAAGGAGTACACTGAAGTGGTTTTGCCCGTTTTTTCCTCTGCAATAATGCTGCCAGCACCTGGAATTCATTGGTGGTCTCCCATCCAAGTACTAACCAGAGCTGCCCTCAGTTAGCTTCCAAGATGAGATGGGATCTGGTGCCTTTATGTGTTTGTGTGTGTGTTTGTGTGTTTATATGCATTCAATTCACTTGTTGACTTGTGGGGACCCCATGAATTTCAAAGGGTTTTCTTAAACAGGGAATACTCAGAGGTGGTTTTGTCCTTTCCTCTGAAACAGAGCTTAGAGCACCTGATATTGGTTGGTGGTCTCCCATCCAAGCACTAACCAGTGCTGGCTCTGCTCAGTTTCCAAGATCAGTTGTGCACTCTCTTAAAATTCTACCATGCATTCTGTTGTGCATTTATGGGAAACACAGCAGAATTTATGCATAACCTCACAGGGATAGAGTTTATACCCAGTGTAGGATCTGGGCCGTAATTTTCCTAAGCTCTACCTCAGATCAGATGCCCACCTTATCTTACCCGGGGCGGGCAAAGTTTAGCCTGTGGACCTCCTATATCCTCCCAGAGCCCCATCTAACCCCTTTCCCCACCTTTAAGATATATAAACCCTTTGCTATGTTCAAAGGGCAAAAGTAGTTTGCACTCAATTTTTTTTTTATTATTTATTTGTATCCCGCCTCTCCATATGGAACGAGGCGGTGAACAACTTACAAATAGCATGTATTTCGAAACATTTCTATACATGCCCCCAACAAGCTGGGTACTCATTTTACCGACCTGCGGAAGGATGGAAGGCTGAGTCAACCTTGGAGCCCGGCAGGATCGAACTCACAACCTTGTGGCTTGCAGTACTGGCATTTAACCACTGAGCCACCAGGGCTCCATTAGCTCAGTGGGGGAGAGGAGAGGAGGGGGTGGCCAATTTGGTCTTCCCAGTAGGCTCAGGCAAAAGCAAATGGCTGCAGCCTCTCCTAGCTTGTGTGTTCTTCCCCATTTATCGCTTTTGCCATCTTGACCGCCCTTTGGTGTTGCTCGGCCATATGCATCGTGGTTTTCGCTTGTGGAATGCTGGAGGGAATCTACATGCTCCCAAAGAGTGAGCCAGGCATATGATACAGAGGTGGTCAACTCTTTAGTTGCAACGGATTCAAACTACAGGAAAAGAGATTTCACCTAAACATCAGGAAGAATTTCCTGATGGTAAGAGCCATTTGACACTGCCTTGGAGTGTGGTGGAGCCTCCTTCTTTGGAGGTTTTTCAACCGAGGCTGGATGGCCATCTGTCCAAGGGAGGACTTTGACGGTGTATTTCTGCATGGCAGAAGGGAGTTGGACTGGATGGTCCAGGGGAAGTCTCTTCCAGCTCTAGCATTCTATGGTCCTATGCTCCCTGTTCCCCTCTTGTTGACGAACCTAGGAATGCAAGAACTTGGCTTGTATGGAGACTCAGACTCTTGGTCCTCCTAGGTCCACATTATCAACTGTGTCTCCCAACTGCAGGTCTCCAGAATCGTGGGCTGGATTCTTTCCTAGCCTTACCTGGAGACCCCTGGCTTTGCCCAACGGTCTCCAATCCAAGTGCTGAAATGACCTGACCTTCCTTTGCTCCCTTAGTCTGATGAGACTGGATGGGTTTGGGGTTCCGGTCTCCTTTTTTGGACCCCGGCTCCTACAATTCCACAGCCAGTATGTTCACATTTCAGCCTCAACCATGAGACAGCAGGGCTCCCCTCTCCAACCCGGCTTTGTTTGCTCTTTCTGTCTCCTCTGTCCACTGTTTGTACTTGAGGCAAGTTCTGCTACATGTGAGGAGCGCATTAAAGCCAGCTGCCCGGAGCCCTTTTGGCTGGGAAACAAAGTGCAAACAAGCTTCCAAGGTGTTTATCTAGGAGTGCAGAATATAAATCATCCCAAGGTTGTTCTGGCACCGGCAGCCAGGCATTTGAAACCGCAACTGTGGTCACTCCATTACGGGAAGGACAACCAGTGGCTTGGAACAAAATAGGGTAGAGGAACCCAAAATATTTCAGGCGGGAGAAAGCGTGTGTGTGTGTGTGTGTGTGTGTGTGTACGTGTACTAGAGGGGAGAGAGAGGAAAGCTGACCCACAACTGGGGCCCCGATTTAGGTCCATGAGAAACGTCCCCCTCACAAACAATATAGGTACTTTTGTTGCATGTTTCTCTACCAACTCTACATCCTGTACTATGACTATAGATTTTTGGGTATGGAGGATGGGCTATAAAACAGCCCAATGTGCATTTTGTAGCCGCTTGCACAGAAGCAGGTTGAAGGAACATTTCTGGCTGTTGTCAGAACAACACTGAGAGAGTTTTGCAGGTATACCTCTCACTGAGATCCTACACCTGGGTGTAGCTCCACATGTGCATTCACACAACTTTCTACCCCCAGCAGCTGCTTCTGCTGCTGTAAGAAGGGATGGGAGATGTGATTCGGATCATGGAGAAGGTCTGGTCTCAGCTCGGTGGAGGGGAGAAAGGAAAGTGTGTCCTCAAATAGAGTGCATATGCCTTTTCCTTCCCCTAGGAGCCTAGAACAGCTGGAGTGTCATTGGGCTTTTCCGCACTTGGTTTTTAAAACAGGGCGGAGCGTCCTCCCTTGAGGACGTTTGCATTTGGGGGCGAACTGAGTTCGGACTACTTATCGTATGTCTGGACTTCAGCCCGCTCCGGAACGCCCATAACTGGTCGTTCACCATGCTATTGAAAGTCCGATTGAAACAGGACTTTCAATAGTCCGACGCGCCCCAGTCCATTGCTTTGCTAAGTATAGATCTACAGGCTCGTGCCAGAGCGAGTCTGCAGATCTTCCGGGGCAGGTTTCTGGCTGGCGAGCTTCTCCGCTTGGTGGAGAGCCTCCGCCAACCAGAAGCCTCCATTTTTGTCACCGGAGAGTGTGTAGCGCGCGTGCACGCTGCTCCGGACCGTCGTGGATCGTCGGGGGGGAGCTTGCGAGTCCGGTGAGTAACGGACTGCCCCATTTCCCCCCCAAAGTGCGGAAAAGCCCATTGTTGGAACTGCCTTTCTCCTCCTCAACGGCAGCAAAAGGGCCCCTCTCAGGGCTTGAAAGTTGCTGGGTGATGGGGAATTTTTGGGAAAAGTTCGAGAGCATGTGAATTGCCCTTTAGGGGACTTACATACCTGTACGTCACTAACGGGAGGCCAGCCCCGTGCAGCCCATGAAAGCTTGACCCCAAAGGCAAAGGCAAGACAGTGATCCGCCAAAGCAGCCGTCACGCAAGTGGCTGGTTTGTAGGGTGACCAATCTGAAGGGCCACTCCAAATACGGGGAAAAAAACCACGTGGTTGGTGGGGTCTGAGGTCATTTCTGCCCCATCCTGTTAATAGTGCTATCATTCCACTTTCCACATCCTATGAAATCCTGGGGTTTGTCGTTTCCTCAGGCGAAAGAGCTCTCCAGCTGAGAATTCCAAATGCTCCTCCCTAAACTGCAAACCCCAGGATTCCATAGGAGGTTGAAAGGGGAACACTATATAACAGTGTAGTGCAGAAATGTCGATAGTATTTAGAAGCAGAAGAAGTCAGCCCGTCAAACAGGAAGATTCACTCCTTGGTTTACCACTTGCAGAATAGGAATTCGAACTCTGGTCTCCAGGGTCATTGGCCAGCACCCAAAGCACTATGCCAAACGGCCTCTCAGTGTGGAAAAACACCCTGCGTTATCAGGTTATTTTCACTTTTTAAAAATCCCTGTCTGGGGGAGTTGAATTGTGAACGGGGAACAGACAGAAGAAGATGCAACTCTCTCCAAAGTATACCAGCCTCCATTTACGAGTGTAAGCACCTCCCTAGCTATTCCAAAGCAAAACAATGGCAACTTAACCAGTTACACTCTACTTTTTAAAAGGTTGCTTTGCTCAGTGGCAACAGGATTCACCAGCCTAGGCTAGGATTTTCTCCTTGATACTCTATAGATTTAAGACACAGGCTATTTCCTCACTAAACTGTTATAGTGCTATTATTCCACATTCAACCTCCTATGGAATCCTGAGGTTTGCAGTCTAGGGAGGGACATTTAGGATTCTCAGCCAGAGAGCTCTTGGGCCTCAGAAACGACAAACCCCAGAATTCCCCAGGAAGTTGAAAGTGGAATAATAGCACTAGAACAGTGTAGTGCAGAAATGGTCACACACACACTCACACACACACACATCTGTCTGTCTCTCTATCTGTTGTCTGTCTGTCTGTCTGTCTGTCTATCTATCTATCTATCTATCTATCTATCTATCTATCTATCTATCTATCTATCTATCTATCTATCCATCCATCCATCCATCCATCCATCCATCCATCCATCCATCCATCCATCCATCTATCCGTCCGTCCATCCGTCCATCCATCCATCTATCCATCCATCCATCCATCCGTCCATCTATCTATCCATCTGTCCATCCATCCATTTGTCCATCCATCCATCCATCCATCCATCCATCCATCCATCTATCTATCTGAGGGAGCATCCAGAACAGTCAGTCCCGCCTTTGCTTGTTTCAAGCGATACGATTCTATAATCCTTCCAGCCCTATGATTCTACAAGCGCATGGGGGGGGCACTATCAGTTGCATGCAATGGCAGCGTGGTTATGTGTGTCGTGTGTGTGTGAGTGTGCGTGTGAGAGAGAAAGAACATGCACAAATTCAGCCCATTACGGAGGTGCCACGAGTTGTAAAATGTGTTCCTATTTTAATCCGTCCCCGTTGGAGAGTAAGCTTGCCTGAGCAAATAAAATTTTTTATTTATGGAGAAGGGTGGGGAGAAGGAGGCCTGAAGCTAAATGGAGGCAAGCTAACAACACCTCAGAATAGCCAAACGTTGGTGGCTAATAACAGCCTTTTGTGAATGCCTCTCCCTCTCTCCTTCTCTTTCTCCCTTCTCCGCAAAATATCCCTTCTTCTTTTCCAAACCATGGTCAAACACAGGCTCCTAATTCATGAAAGCCGGGGAGGCGGGTGGATGGAGAGGAAGCCGGAGGCCTGTTCGTTCCTCCCGGCCGGCATTTTCTCTTCATCCTTCGCAAGGCCAGGTTTTGGGGTGGCTTCGGTTCCACGCACTGCCGTTGCGGAAATGTCGTATTTGCCTGTTCCCCAAAGAAAACTTTTGGGGTTTTCCTGTGCCTTCTGGGTGCTTTTCATCTGGGGGCTAAATTTAAATGCAAGAAAGCAAACCACAAGCTTCTCGGGACAGATTTTTCCTTTGCCTTTTGAAAAATCTTTGCTTTGGAGCGGAGAGGGAATTTCCCTCTTTCATAAGAGAAACCAAGGGTCACGTGTGGCAAGCGGAGAGAGGAACTCTATGGCCATTTCCACACTAGCCTGTTATAGAACTGTTATTCCACTTTCAACATCCTATGGAATCCTGGGATTTGCAGTTTAGGGAGGGGACTTTGAGGCCCCTCCCTAAACTGCAAATCCCAGGATTCCATAGGATGTTGAAAGTGGAATAACAGTCTCCTGCGGAAATGGTCTCTGACTGAGAAATTAATTTGATGTTAAGACTAAGGAAAAGGCCCCATTGATCCTAGAACCAGAGAGCTGTAAGGAATCAGGGTTTTAATCCTCTGCTAATTTCCTTCTCAAAGGGAGCAACAAGTAATTTTAATCCTTCCCCCCTCACAGAAAGCAAGTCTTGGAAAATGCAGTTTTTGAAGAATACTAATAGTTTTTTCTGTGCAAAATTCTCATGTGGCATCCTTGTGCAGAAAAGAGTTATTTTCCACAAAGGAAATACTATTTATTCACAGAAGCATTATTTTCCACACGGAAAATATTATTTCCTGCACAGAAAATAATGTTTTCTTTGCAAAACAACAATTTTGTGCAAAATATGTCCTCAACGACAGTATTTTCTACCCAGTAAAGAGCATTTTTCTGCATAGGAAATAATATTTCTGCACAGAAACTTCTGCATAGGAAATAATATTTCTGCACAGAAACTGCATACGAAATAATATTTCTGCCCAGGAAATAGTGTTTTCTATGCAAAACAATAAGGTGGAAATTTCGTGTAGAAGTCTCAGGCCATTTCCACACCGTACACTTTTTCGTCGTTGTCCCGTTGCAATCCCAGGAGTGCTGCTGCTGAGATGGGAGCACGACCTGAATCATCCCTTCTGCACTGGCCAGCAGATGGGTAGAACTAGCAAAATGTGCCTTCTTTCTGCGGTCCAGCTGGCCACTTCCTGTGCTACGGTGGGGAAGGAAGTGCCTAGATTGTACTTCCTCCCTTTCCGCATGGCTGCCGGCGATGGGAGTGTCGAGCAATCAGGGCCCATTCCTGGATTTTTTCCAGTAATGGTATCACTTGTGATTGCAATGGCTTGGGGACATGTGGGCAGCAGGACCGTGACAGTGGCCCTTTTCGCACGCAGTTTCTTTTGCGCGAGGGCCCCTTGAGCGTCGCGTAAATGGGAGCATCGGTCCATACGACGCACTCCCATTTACGCGACGCTCAAGAGCCTAAAGCAGGGTGCGCGCACATTTTTCCCCCAGCTCTAAGCCGAAAATACTGTGCGGCCGCACAATGCTCGTGGCGCCCTCGCGCATTTACGTGTGTGCGGTGTGTCGGCGAGCTGGGCCGGTCGTGCTTCCTTCCCCCAGCACAGTCTACAGCTCCCAGACTGTGCTACGGAAGGAAGGGGCGGGGTGCTAGTGCGACAGTCGCGCAACTGGAAACCCAGCTGCGGTAGAATGGAGGGGCGATGCGAGTGCCTCGCGCAAGAGCCTGCTTGCGCAAATGGCACCCTCCACCTCCGTGAGCAGGTAACATGCAAAAAGGGCCAGCACTGTGCAAAAACACGACTCGTGGACTGGCAGCAACTCAGTTCAATTCCTGGAACAGCAATGTCATGCTGAAATGGTCTCAGACTCTCAAGATAATGCTCAATCCAGGGTTCTTCTCATGAAGGTTTATTGACACTCATGAAACAAAGTTTTTGTCTACTTTTCAAATAGCTTTGAATATTCTTTCCACCCCTGGAAGGCATCTCAAAGATTGCCTAATCCAATCTTCTGCTGATGCAAGATATCTGCTATTACAGCATTGCTCAGACATAGAGCATTTCCGCACTAGGCTGTTATAGCGCTATGATTCCACTTTCAACTTCCTCTGGAATCCTGGGGTTTGCAGTTTCAGGAGGGGCCGGCCGGATGTCCTTTGAGGCCTCTTCCAACTCTATAGAGGCCGGCCCCTCCCGAAACTGCAAACCCCAGGATTCCAGAGGATGTTGAAAGTGGAATCATAGCACTATTACAGCCTGGTGCGGAAGTCTTAATAGACATCTTGATATAATAATCCCACTCTAGTTCTCAAGCTCCCCTTATCATATCATGCATATTCCTTTCTTGTGCCTCATTTGCAAACTTTTGGGATTGGGCAGAAATGTCTTCATATCAGTTGATCCCCCTTTTTGTCTTTCACACATTTCCTTTACCCCGCTTTCTTTCAAAGAGTCCAAGGCTCTTCTTCTCTCCCCCGTCAGGCCCTTTCTTCACTATACTGTTTATAGCGCTATTATTCCACTTTCAACATCCTATCGAATCCTGGGGTTTGCAGTTTAGGGAGGGCCCTTTAGAGTTCTCAGCCACAGAGCTCTTTGGCATCAGGAAATTGCAAATCCCAGAATTCCAAAGGATGTTGAAAATGGAATAATAGCACTATACCAGTGTAGTGCGGAAATGGCCTAGATCTCATCTTCGCACTCTTGAGAGAGAGTTCCGAAGTCCGGGAGCCACCACTGAGAAAGCCTTCCCCCTCATCCCCACTGAAACATGCCTGGGAAGAGAGGGGGACAAAAAGAAGGACCCCAAAAATGACACATTGTGCAGAACTGTGCAAACAAGAAGTACAGCCATGAGCCCTTCCTGGGTTGCTGGTTGCAAAATTTTCCCGAGGCTCCGACTCCACCTGTTCCCTGGTCCGTCCTCCCAGCCCACCTCTGCCTCTTCGTTTTGGGAGCATCTTTTCTCATCAGCTTCCCATCTCTTTCTCTCACTCATCTCCTTTTCCCTTGCACCGCCATCTCCCCTCTCGTTCTCAGGCTGGCTTCCCATACTGCCCCAATTCTCTTCCTCCGGGATGCAGTCCAAACTGTGGTTCTCTCGTTTCGTAAGCTAAACATGCCCGAAGCAAATTCTTTTCGGTTTACGATTGGCCCTGGAGAAAATTATCGGGATGGCCACCAGAGTTTTATGGGCAAGCAGGGTCCCCTGTCACATCACACACACACACACACACACACATTGAGGGGTGGATCCGTCAATGCTTAAATGAGAACACTGGTTGGTGCTCCACCCCCTTTGCAAAGCCAGAATTGCTTCCAGGTGGCTGCTTTTGAAACGGCATTGGGTTCCTGGATCTTTTTCTTCTTATGTAAAAGAGGTTTGGTCCCTTTTCTTTCATTCCCCCTCTAAATTCCTTCTTAACCCTTCTCTCCATGGATATTGCCTGGCTTAAGTGGTTCCACTCCCGAAGTCCCGCACGGCAATAAAAACTCGCCCCAGCTGCAGTCTTCCATCTCCTGCTCGCTCAGCCTCGCCAATCCTGTCCTCTTCACACCATTATCGACATTCCGACTGTAAGTGCCTTGGGACGGAAGCCAGAATCCTGTTGTCATCCATATGCAAGCATAAGTTCCCGTACACATGTGCTTGTACTTTTTTGGCCATTGTGGCACGGGCACACCGAATTGAAGGTTGCATAAGTGGAGTTCCACAAGTGCAACCATTTCACGCGGGCCCCGATCCTATTATTAGTCTAGAGGAGAGCTATTTCTTCCTCTCTTTCTCCTTCCCACCACTTCTATCTTTAGGTATAATTGTCTGGTTCATGGGGTGGGGAACCCCTACGTTAAGATACGAAGATGACAAACATTCCTAGAATCATAGCATCCAAAAGTTGGAAGAGATCCCCAAGGGCCGTCAAGTCCAACCCCATTTCGCCATGCAGGAAAAGACAATCAAAACCCTCCCGAAAGATGACCATCCAGCTTCTGTTTGAAAAATTCCAAAGAAGGAGACTCCACCACACTCCCAGGCAGCAGCAGCAGATTCCAGACTGCTCTTACCATCAGGAAGTTCTTCCTAAGGTTTAAGCGGAATCTCTTTTCCCGTAGTTTGCATCCACTGCTCCATGTCCTAGACCATTTCCACACTAAACTGTTATAGTGCTACTATTCCACTTGCAACATCCTATGGAATCCTGGGGTTTGCAGTTTCAGGAGGGGCCTTTGAGGCAATGGTCCTGGTTGTCCTGTACAAACAATAACCTTCTTGAATTGTGGTACCCAGAACTGGACACACAATTCCAGGCGGGGTTCTGCATATTTTTGGACCATTTTTGTGTTTCAGGGCTTTCTTTGTGAAAAAATTGTGGAAAACCTTTGAGAAGTTACAGCTGATGTATGATCATGTGAAGCTGAATTGTGCCACTGCATAATGCTCTTATTCTCAGGAGAAGAGCAGAGATATATCTCCCCCACAATTGGGACTATAGCACAAACAAAGCCATCAGTAGGGTCATGTATTCCATTCTTATAGTGCCCTATAGTGCCATGTATTCCATTCTTATAGTGCCTTATAGTGCCATGTATTCCATTCTTCTCTCAGCTGCAGAGGTCATGTATTCCAATCTTATAGTGCCATGTGCCACGTATTCCATTCTTATAGTGCCCTATACTGCCATGTATTCCATTCTTCTCTCAGCTGCAGAGGTCATGTATTCCAATCTTATAGTGGCATGTGCCATGTATTCCATTCTTATAGTGCCCTATAGTGCCATGTATTCCATTCTTATAGTGCCCTATAGTGCCATGTATTCCATTCTTCTCTCAGCTGCAGAGGTCATGTATTCCAATCTTATAGTGGCATGTGCCATGTATTCCATTCTTATAGTGCCCTATAGTGCCATGTATTCCATTCTTCTCTCAGCTGCAGAGGTCATGTATTCCAATCTTATAGTGCCATGTGCCATGTATTCCATTCTTATAGTGCCTTATAGTGCCATGTATTCCATTCTTCTCTCAGCTGCAGAGGTCATGTATTCCAATCTTATAGTGCCATGTGCCACGTATTCCATTCTTATAGTGCCCTATACTGCCATGTATTCCATTCTTCTCTCAGCTGCAGAGGTCATGTATTCCAATCTTATAGTGGCATGTGCCATGTATTCCATTCTTATAGTGCCCTATAGTGCCATGTATTCCATTCTTATAGTGCCCTATAGTGCCATGTATTCCATCTTCTTCATGGGTCATGTATTCTTCTTATAGTGCCATGTGCCATGTATTCCATTCTTATAGTGCCCTATAGTGCCATGTATTCCATTCTTCTCTCAGCTGCAGAGGCCATGTATTCCAATCTTATAGTGCCATGTGCCATGTATTCCATTCTTATAGTGCCCTATAGTGCCATGTATTCCATTCTTCTCTCAGCTGCAGAGGTCATGTATTCCAATCTTATAGTGCCATGTGCCATGTATTCCATTCTTATAGTGCCCTATAGTGCCATGCATTCCATTCTTATAGTGCGCTATAGTGCCATGTATTCCATTCTTCTCTCAGCTGCAGAGGAAGGCAACAGCAAGCCTTCTCTCCACAAATTTTGAAGAAAAGCCCATGATGGGTTTCCTTTAGGGTTGCTATAAATCGGAAACACACAACACACAGAAAGTGCTGACTCCAGAATCTGAGTCCTTCATGCACCCCCAACTCATGCGCAGACCACTTTAACACTTCTTTACACTTATGGTTTGTTGACTTGAAGGCACACAACAACAAACACTCATGGTTACCATAAACATGATTTTGGGAAGCAACTTCCAATGTGAGACTTGGGAGAGATTTTCTTCCCTTCTGGGATTCATTAATGTCTTTCCCTGCTCAACCTCATTTCCCCCTTGGAAGTGGTCTTTTGCAAGCCAAGCTCTCTCTCTCTCTCTAGCTAGAAACAGGATGTTCTGGCTGTCTGGAAAGACATTGCAAAGCATGGTGCTTAGCTTTCCTCTTTCAAGGAATTACATCAAGGGTTAACAGTGCTGTCTTTGTGGCATTGCTCACAAACTTCTGCTGAGCCATGTTGTTTTTTGATGTTAACTCATTCGCTCCTACTGATATCAATGGGAGACTTCATAGAATCATAGCATCCAAATGTTGGAAGAGATCTCCAAGGGCCATCCAGTCCAACCCCATTCTGCCATGCAGAAAAACACAATTAAAGTATTCCCGACAGATGGCCACCCAGCCTCTCTTTAAAAACCTCCAAAGAGGACTCCACCACAC
Source organism: Ctenosaura bakeri (assembly GCA_948474755.1). NCBI lineage: Eukaryota > Metazoa > Chordata > Lepidosauria > Squamata > Iguanidae > Ctenosaura > Ctenosaura bakeri. The sequence continues at coordinate 1,134,430 of CAOLHI010000016.1, read as the reverse complement.
TTCCAGACAGCAGCAGATACCACTACTGAACTGTTCTTACTCTCAAGAAGTTCTTCCTAAGGCTTAGATGGAACCTCTTTTTCTGAAGTTTGAAGCCATTGCTCCATGTCCTAGTTTCTGGAGCAGCAGAAAACAGGTTTGCTCCATCCTCCATACAACATCCCTTCAAATGTTTTAACATAGCCATCATGTCACCGCTTCAACTTAACATACCCAGTTCCCTAAACCTCTCCTCATAAGGCACGATTTCCTGGCCTTCTACTACTTTGGATACCCTCTTCTGGACAAGTTCCAGCTTAGACTCATTTAGTATATCTGTCCATCACAGGGTACATTAAAAGGCTGTCCTCCTAATCACTTTGTTCCTTTTCTTAGGCTGAAACCTTATCACTATTTACCTGGGAGTAATACTTTTAAGTGTAGGGTTTAAGCATTGGACTACAGTCCTGGAGACCAGGGTTGGATTCCCCACTTGGAAACCCACTGGGTGACCTTGGGTGACCACGTCACACACTCTCAGCCCCCGAAAATCCTTTGTTAGGTTTTCCTTGAGGATGCCATAAGTCAGAAATGACCTGAAGGCACCAAAGAACAACAACATTCAGTGATCAGAGTCAGAGAAGAGGAGATTGTCAGGGGAAACAGTGGAAGATCTCCAAGAAGGAATGTGCCCAAGGCTAAATACCTAGAGAGGTCATTGAGTGGACTTCATACAATGGCCAGAATCTTCTTGGTTGAAATATCTCCTCTTCATTTGGTCTCTCCAGTCCCGCTCTTCTCACTCCATTGTCAACATTTAGATGGTAAGTATGGCCATTTCCGCACTAGAGTATTATAGCACTATGATTCCACTTTCAACCTCCTATGGAATCCTGGGGTTTGCAGTTTCGGGAGGGGCCGGCCTCTATAGAGTTGGAAGAGACCTCAAAGGACATCCAGCCGGCCCCTCCCGAAACTGCAAACCCCAGGATTCCATAGAAGGTTGAAAGTGGAATCATAGCGCTATAACAGTCTAGTGCGGAAATGGCCTATGTCAGGCCATTTCTGCACTCACTATTGTAGTGCTGTTATTCCACTTTCCTGTGGAATTCTGGGGTCTGTAGTTTCCTGAGGCCAAAGAGCTCTCTGGCTGAGAATTCGAAATGCCCCTCCTGAAATTGCAAACCCCAGGATTCCATAAGGTGTTGAAAGTGGAATAATAGCACTATAACAGCCTAGTGTGGAAATGGCCACAGAAGGGGGACCTGGAACTGACGCAAGGAGCTATGCGCCCATGCATCCTTGTCCACAATTGCTTTGCTCCTCATCTGTACAACCACCTTGGTTGTGTTAATAACAGGCACTGGATCCCATTTGTGAAAAGCTCCATGTGATGGAACCCTCCAAAACCACTTCTTAGCATTCTCATGAAGTGTCTTTATATTCTTTTAATTAACCATGACTTCATCCCGGCATCTCACTAATTAAAGCTAACAGGACGCAGATTGCAGGCTAAGCAGAGCTGACAGCTCTTACAAGTTTGGGAATGCAGTTGGGAAGACATCCAGTTTTATGCCCCCTCTTTCCTGCCATACTATCCAATAGTACAAACTATTGTTAGTCAATAAAGCTATTTGTGTGATTCTCTTTGTGTGATTTCTGACTGAGCCTGACCCCGTAAACATTGGGTTAAAAAGATCCTAATTCCCCTGCCCTCGTTGCATGGCTAAAGCAGTGCTCAGAGTTATTTTTCCCCCACAAGGGATGATTCTGACAGCTTTGGGAATCCCCTTTAAAGGAGTCCTAAGCAAACAGTTGAATGGCAACACCGAATGCACAACTGAAGGGGTACCACTGCCAGTTTTAGAGGAAGAAGACGGATAATGCCGCTGGTGAGAACATGCATTCTCATAACACCAGCGTCTCTGGATTCAATTTTCAGTTTGAAGGTAAATTGGGTTGTGTGCGTGGGCTGGATTGAACCCTGGGGGTGCAGATACAGGAAGTCCAAAGGCCAATCTTTGCCACCCTTGGGTTGGATGGACAAAGAATCTGCCCTGGTGTGGAGCTTGGGAAAAGGATGGCTCAGAGCCTGCATTGAGTATAACTCTCTCCATGTGCAGTTATGCATGAATTGTGCTATGTGTTAGAATCATAGAATCATAGAAATGTAGAGTTGGAAGAGACCCCAGGGGCTATCCAGTCCAACCCCCTGCCATGCAGGAACACCCTCAAAGCACTCCTGACAGATGGCCATCCAGCCTCTGCTTAAAAACCTCCAGAGAAGGAGGAGAACCCACCACACTCCATGGAGGCGGCAGCAGATTCCACTGCCGGACAGCCCTGACTGTCAGGAAGTTCTTCCTGAGGTTCAGGTGGAATCTCCTTTCCTGCAGCTTGAATCCATTGCTCCTTGTCCTGGTCTCTGGAGCAGCAGAAAACAAGCCCTCTCCGTCCTCTACATGGCATCTCTGAACCCACTCCAACTTGTCCATATCCCTCTTTAAACAAAAATAAAAGCTTTGCTGCCACAAGAGAGAATCATAGAAGCATAGAGTTGGAAGAGACACCAGGGGCCATCCAGCCCAACCCCCTGCCATGCAGGAACACCCTCAAAGCAATCCCGACAGATGGCCATCCAGCCTCTGCTTAAAAACCTCCAGAGAAGGAGGAGAACCCACCACACTCCATGGAGGCAGCATCTTCCACTGCCGGACAGCCCTGACTGTCAGGAAGTTCTTCCTGAGGTTCAGGTGGAATCTCCTTTCCTGCAGCTTGAATCCATTGCTCCTTGTCCTAGTCTCTGGAGCGGTAGAGAACAAGCCTGCTCCCTCCTCTACATGTTAAATGGCAACACAGCACAACATAACACAAAATAGAATTTTAAGAGAGTGCACGACTGGTCTTGGAAGCTAAGCAGGGCCAGCCCTGGTTAGTGGTTGGATAGGAGACCGCCAATGAATACTGAGTGCTGTAGGCTATATTTGAGAGGAAGGAACTGTCAAGAACATCTCTGAGTATTCCTTGCTTGAGAAAATCCTGTGAAATTCATGGGCTTGCCATAAGTGGAAAGGTGATTTGAAAGTACATGCATAGACAAAATCTGACCTTGGTTCTTTTCTCCCAGTGCTCCCAGCTATGCTGGCTGGGGGATTCTGGGTGTGGCAGTCCAAAAAGAAAATCCTTCCCCATGCCCAGAAGGACTGCCAAGGAATATCAAGTGCTGTAGGCGCTATTTCAGAGGAAGGAGCTGACAAGACCATCTCTGTGCATTCCTTGACTAAGAAAACCCTATGAAATTCCTGGGGTCACCATAAGTTGACAGTCACCTTGAAGGTGCATGCATGCATGCATATATGTGCATGCTCACAACTGAATGCAGAACCAAAGTAGTGCCACCAATTTCAGCAGAGGCAGCTAGATATGAATAAGCAGAGATTGAACATCCATGTGCACTGAGAGACCACGGGTACAGCTCTGCCTGAACTATCCTGAACTGGATGTGAGTATTGCACACCTGACAAAAATGTCCACCCACTTCTGTAGGGGGATTTATGCATGCAGAACAGACCAACAGGATCCCATCCTACTTTTTCTTTTGGATTAAAGCTTCCAAAATCCCTGACCTTGCACACCAGGTCAATCAAAACTTTGCAAACTTTGGGACCTGTAGTGATTGATCGTTTCAATGTTAGTAGGGCATTGCGTCCACTCTGGGTTTTAGTTGGAGCTTTAAAGGAGACAGCCGTGGTACTTCAGGTATTTTGGAGAATAAGCTTTAGCACCTAGGATCATAGATTCATAGAGGTGGAAGAGACCACAATGGACATCGAGTCCAAACCTCTGCCATGGAGGAATAAATGCTCAAAGCACCCCCATCAAATGGCCAGTCGGCCTCTGCTTAAAAGCCTCCAAAGAAGAAGGAGACTCCACCACTCTCTGAGGCAGCAGATTCCACTGTTGAACAGCTCTGATCATAAAGAAGTTCTTCCAGATGTTTAGGTGAAATCTCTTTTCCTGTAGTTTGACTCCATTGCTCCTTGTCCTAGTTTCTGGAGCCGCAGAAAACAAGCTTGCTCCATCTCCAACATGACATCCCTTCAGATATTTAAATATGGCTATAATCTCACCTCTTAGCCTTCTTTTTGTCAGGATAAACATACCCAGCTCCCTTGGATAGTTCTTTTAAAATTCGCACTAAATACTGGAGCAGATTCACCACGCCTGTGATATCAGAGGCCCCAGAAATCACTGAAAGCTGAATAAACATTGATCATGGATAGGTCAGAAAGGCATAGGAGGCTGGGAGTGGGGGCTGGCTGGGGATTGTGGGTATTGTAGTCTTCCAGGGTGGGCAACATAGTCTGTTTGGGGGTCAAAAGGACAGGAAAAACCTCCCCAAGCAGCAGTGGGATTCCGAGAGGTGTTAATTGGCCATTGAGGAGATGCAACAATGAACCCTTCCGGATGGGGTTTGGGTGGGTGGGGTCTTTTTGGCAATGGGAAACAGAAGTCACGAAAAGGAGGGTGTTTTTCTTCCCTTCCTAATTAAAAAGCACTTGTTTTCCCAGAGGACCTTTGCATATAACAATTAAAAGCCAAGCTCCCCCTCCCCAATGCCTCACCCCACAGCTGCCATAAGGATTTTTGGGTTGGGGGAAGGCGGCTCACCGGGTGGGTTGTTGAATGTGCTCCCCATGGTTTCAATCAACAGCAGCTGTGAAACGGATGAGGGACTCAGACTTTGTGATTTCCCTCTCTCTCTTTCGCACACACACCCTTTGCAAACTCTCTCCCCCTCTGCACATCTGGCACCAATTAAAAGAAGCCCAAAATAGAAAATAAATGAGAGAGTCTGAACCAGACTTATCCCTGCGGTAGGAGCAGGGACCTGGGGAATTCTGAATTTGGTTCCTCTCCTCCAGCCCCCGACCCCGGATCACCCACTTGGTTCGATGTGTGTGGGAGAAGGACAACAACACTCAGGCCATTTCCGCACGAGTCTGTTATAGTGGGATGATTCCACTTTCAACATCCTATGGAATGCTGGGGTTTGCAGTTATTCCACTTTCAACATCCTATGGAATGCTGGGCTTTGCAGTTATTCCACTGTCAACATCCTATGGAATCCTTGGCTTTGCAGTTATTCCACTTTCAACCTCCTACAGAATCCTGGGCTTTGCAGTTATTCCACTTTCAACATCCTATGTAATCCTGGGCTTTGCAGTTATTCCACTTTCAACCTCCTATGGAATCCTGGGCTTTGTAGTTATTCCACTTTCAACATCCTACCGAATCCTGGGCTTTGCAGTTATTCCACTTTCAACATCCTATGGAATCCTGGGGTTTGCAGTTTCGGGAAGGGCCAGCCGGATGTCCTTTGAGGTCTCTTCCAACTCTATAGAGGCCGGCCCCTCCCGAAACTGCAAAGCCCAGGATTCCAGAGGAGGTTGCAAGTGGAATCATCGCGCTATAACAGACCCGTGCGGAAATGGCCTCAGACTTGTCAAGTGATGGAGGCAGAATGGCTTAGCTTGCTTCTTGTGTCATGAATGGCATTTTGTGTTGCAGGCAACGGCAACTAGTGATTTATGTGTCAAAAGGGATACGCTCTGGGTGCTAATCCAAATTTTAAAGGGTGACAAACCCAATTGCTCAAATGATTTCAGCTCCATAGGGAGCTCTTTTAAAGTTCAGACTAAAGGCCAAAGTGGACTCCCATTTATACAGACATGAGTGTCCCTACCTGGCTCTGCCCGGGATTTTATTTTCTCATAGGTAATACTTAAAGATTTGAGATCCTGTGTCTCTCATTCCCCGAACTTTCTTGTCCAGTACCTGTAACTTTTCCCCATATTCTCCATCCATTCTGTATTCAGAGTTAGTAATGTACACAGGTGGGGTTCCTGAGGGGAATACACTGCCCTCCTCCTTGCTGCTAGGCCTCATCTCCATAGCAGCTGGCCTATTCAGAGCTCGCTGGCTGAGAATTTGAAAGGCCCCTCCCAAAACTGCAAACCCTGGGATTCCATAGGATGTTGAAAGTGGAATCATAGTGCTGTAACAGTCTTGTGCGGAAATGGCCATGGACACACACACACACAAATACACGCATACATATATGTGTGTACATGTTTGTGAATATTATGTATTACTATAACACATTATAACACCCCCATACAGAGGATACACCTGGGTAGGTGAGAAGAAGGTACCCTCACTGACATTCTTGATCCTTATGGATTATCTTCATTCTTGAGGATTGTCACTTTTTTTGCATGTTTCTCTTTTTGCTTTTGGAAGATACAGGAGCCACACTAGTAAAAAATATTGGCAACCCTAACTTTTATTTTTTTAAATGTGTTCATGTGCAGGTTTTTAACAGAGCTGTATCATTTTACCATGATGAAATAATTCAAATTAAAATATTGGTTGCCATTCATGCTTGGAGCTGCTTTTTTAAAATTTTCTAAAATTAAATATATGTCAAAGAGACAAAAACAGAACATAGTATGTAAGCAAACAAACAAACAAAGCATGTAAAAAAAGAAAAATTCTCCAAATTAAACTATCTGGTGTCTAAACAGCTTTAGCACAACTACCAAATTTGTCTCATCTAAATAAACAATTGACTCAAAATATAAACAATAACGCATAATTAAAAAGTGGTTTTCGCCCCCGCCATCAACTACTAATAGTAAATTATGCAACCACTAGCTACTGACAGATGGATATTTCCACCCTTTCCCATTAGAGGAATTGCAACAGGGATCCTGCTTCTGACTTTTGCACCACAGATTGCTGGTAGAAGAAGGCCCTTTTCGCACCTTACCTTCGTCACGGCAGTCGGCAGTGGCGCTTGCGCGAGCAGCCGTTTGCGCATGCCACTCACAGCAGCCCTTCTACCTCCTGCAGTGGCTTGCCGGTTGTGCAACTGTTGCGCTAGTGCCCCGTCCCTTTCTTTCACAGCGCAATCTGGGAGCTGTAGGCTGCGCTGGGGAAGAAGCGCGACCGGGCCGGCTTGTTCGGCACACCACACGCAGGTAAGGGGATAGAAGGGTTGGTGGGTGGGGAGGATGGGGTACATTTTAATGTTTTAATGTATTTATATATTCCTGTAATGCCGCCTTGATCCACTGGGAGAGGCGGGATAAAAATAAATATTATTATTATTATTATTATTATTATTATTATTATTATTATTATTATTATATGTGCGCGAGGGCCCTGTGAGCATTGTGCGACTGCGCAGTATTTTCGGCTTAGAGCCGAGAATAAGAAAATGCGCATGGGGCCCGCTTTAGGCTCGTGACCGTTGCGTGAGTGGGAGTGCATCGTATGGACCGACGCTTCCATTTACGCGACGCTCAAGGGGCCCTCGCGCAAAAAAACCCTGCATGCGAAAAGGGCCGAAATGTCCGTCTGCCGCATCTCGACGGGACCACAGATCCCCATTGTTCACGGCAGCTGCTGCCCAGCCGGTCAGGATTAAGGGGTTAGTTCAGGTGGGGGATGGAGTTGGTTTGCCCCGGCGGCAATATTTTTGGGGTGTCTGGGCTCATAGCCATGCCTGCGCATGCTGTGGCCATGCCCCACACCACTGCCATGCCCCCACGTGCTGTGACCACACCCTATGCGCCATGGCCATGTCCCCTCCACACACTCCAAGCTCCGCCGTCGGCTAGATGGGGAGATGCTACTTAGCTAAGTACATGTAGAATTCTGGCCACCCTCTTTTTTGCATCATCGTTTGTTCCGGGTCCTCGGAAGAGGTGGGAGCAGATTCCAACTACAGGACCAACGTTCTGGCCCAAGGGACTCACTTACCTTGCAGTTTGGGTCCTTTGGCTTTCATATGCCGCTCGCACTTGGCCCTGGCTTTTAGCAGCAGGAAGATCTGCTCCTCCTTCGTCAAGACATCGTCGGCATCCACCTGCAAGGAGAGAAGCAACGAGGTCAAGATCACCGTGGCCCGTGTCGCTGCAGACTTCATCCCAACTAAAGAACAGCAAGTGTCTTATGAAATGATCAGCCAAAAGTGGGATTTTCTCAAGAGATGCATTTTTTTAATTATTGTTTTTATTGAATTTCTTAAAGTTTACATAACTCTATACATCCTTTTACCACCGTCGAGCAAGAAAGAAAAATAGAAAAACACAATAAGAAAGCAAAAAAATTATAAGATAGAGAATTATATCTATCTTTCGATTACAAGGACATAGAACTAAGAAAAAGAAAAGGAAGAGAAAAAATAAAGACAGGAAAAAAAAATCAAGAAATAAAAAAATAGATTAAAAGAAAAGAGAGGAGGAGAATCATAGAATCATAGAAATGTAGAGTTGGAAGAGACCCCAGGGGCCATCCAGTCCAACCCCCTGCCATGCAGGAACACCCTCAAAGCACTCCCGACAGATGGCCATCCAGCCTCTGCTTAAAAACCTCCAAGGAAGGAGAATCAGCCACACTCCAAGGCAGCAGATTCCACTGCCGGACAGCCCTGACTGTCAGGAAGTTCTTCCTGAGGTCCAGGTGGAATCTCCTTTCCTGCAGCTTGAATCCATTGCTCCTTGTCCTGGTCTCTGGAGCAGCAGAAAACAAGCCCTCTTCCTCCTCTATGTGGCATCCCTTCAAAGATTTAAACATGGCTCTCCTGTCTCCTCTTAACCTTCTCTTCTGCAGACTAAACATACCCAGCTCTCTAAGTCTGTCCTCAAAGGGCTTCATGGCTTCCAGGCCTCACACCATTTTGGTCGCCCTCCTCTGGACTTGCTCCAGCTTGTCAATATCCTTCTTGAATTGGGGTGCCCAGAACTGGACACAGGATTCAAGATGGGGTCTAACCAAAGCAGAGTAGAGTGGTACCAGTACCTTCCTCGATCTAGACACCATACTCCTATTGATGCAGCCGAGAATCGCATTGGCTTTCCTGGCTGCCGCATGACACTGCTGGCTCATGTTCAGCTTGTGATCTACCAAGACTCCTAGATCCCTTTCACACGCACTGCTATCCAGTCACGTGTCCCCCATCCTATATTTCTGTATTCCATTTTTTCTACCTAAGTGTAGGACCTTACACTTCTCTCTGTTGAATTTCATTTTGTTCGCCTTGGCCCAGCTCTCCAATCTGTCCAGGTCATTTTGAATTTTGATCCTGTCCTCTGGCATATTAGCAACCCCTCCCAATTTGGTGTCATCTGCAAATTTGATGAGTTAAAAAGGGGAAAGAGAAGGAGACATAAAACCTTGCTACTTAGCCCCTAATCCTGTCTCCCGTCCGCTTCCCACACTTTCTGACCTCAGTTGCACAAACACGATCAGAATAAATCTCACTTTGAAAAAAAGGAAAATCCTTATATGTATATATTTTGCCTCTGAATCTCAGAGATAAGGGTCTCTTAAACATCCAAACCTAACTGAGCCTTAGGAGCAAAGAAAATATGTAAGATCTCCGGATTTTTAAATAAGATTGCACGGAGCTTCCCTTCAGCCCACAGGACAGTTTATCTCCTTTAGCCAATTCCATCAACTTCTCTAACCCCATTCTTGTATTAAAGGATTAGATTTCGGCCGCCGACGTCTCGCAAAAGTTATTCTAGCTGCTGGGGCCCTATAACATAACAATACCCTATTTCCCTTTTCTGCGTCGTCTTTGTAGATGCATTGATTTTCACCACGGCCCATCCCTGCTTCCCACCAAGTACCAAATTTTGGATTTCAGCTTCTGAGCCTCTTTCTCCTACGCCATTTCCACACTAGACTGTTATAGTGCTATTATTCCACTTTCAACACCCCATGGAATCCTGGGGTCTGAAGTTTACGGGGGGACCTCAAAGGCTACTCCCTAAACTGCAAACCCCAGGATTCCATAGGATGTTGAAAGGGGAATAAAAGCACTATAACAGGCTAGTGCGGAAATAGCCCTAGCCTTCAATGGTGGTGGTGGTGGTGGTGGTGGTGGTGGTTGTTGTTGTTGTTGTTGATTATTATTATTATTATTATTATTATTATTATTATTATTATTATTATTATTATTATTATTATTATGTATCCTGCCTCTCCATATGGATTGAGGCAGCGAACAACTTACAAATAGCATGTATTTCGAAACATTTCTATACATGCCCCCAACAAGCTGGGCACTCATTTTACCGACCTGCGGAAGGATGGAAGGCTGAGTCAACCTTGGAGCCCGGCAGGATCGAACTCACAACCTTGTGGCTTGCAGGACTGGCATTGAACCACTGCGCCACCAGGGCTCCTTGTAAATTATTTATTTGTATCCCGCCTCTCCATATGGATTGAGGCGGCGAACAACTTACAAATAGCATGTATTTCGAAACATTTCTATACATGCCCCCAACAAGCTGGGCACTCATTTTACCGACCTGCGGAAGGATGGAAGGCTGAGTCAACCTTGGAGCCCGGCAGGATCGAACTCACAACCTTGTGGCTTGCAGGACTGGCATTGAACCACTGCGCCACCAGGGCTCCTTGTAAATTATTTATTTGTATCCCGCCTCTCCATATGGATTGAGGCGGCGAACAACTTACAAATAGCATGTATTTCGAACATTTCTATACATGCCCCCAACAAGCTGGGTACTCATTTTACCGACCTGCGGAAGGATGGAAGGCTGAGTCAACCTTGGAGCCCGGCAGGATCGAACTCACAACCTTGTGGCTTGCAGGACTGGCATTGAACCACTGCGCCACCAGGGCTCACTTATCATGGTTTATCATGGTGTGTGTGTGTGTGTATGGGAGGGGGTCACATGAAAGGGGTTGGGGGCCATATTGCCCTCCCTTGGAGGACTTTATCCATCTTACTCCCCCATCCTCTGAATTTTTAGATTTGGGATATTGGGTGGCACTTGCAGGCTCCAATAATGCTCTTGGTGGGGCACGTGTGGCCCAATGCACACTTTCGCCATCCTACCCTACCCATTACGCCACACTGTCTGCCAATCTACATTTGCAACAGAATGCAGACTGAGTTTAAACACACAAAACCATGTACACTCAGACATGCAACAATCCCTTGGCAGGCTATCTGTAGCCCTTCGAGATATTCGAAGAATTGCATTAAGCAATACCCTCCTGGAAGCCTTTAAATGTTGGCACGGGGAGGCTTTTAATAGAGACACCTATAAATACAAGGCAAGACGACAGCTGAACGTGGCGGTTTCCGAACACACGTCTCTTCCCTGGCTGCATAGCAAATATTGGCGGGGTTAAAAATACGAGGGTCTCCCCCTGTCTTCATGTCGCCCCGTCTGCCACCAGGAATTCCACCTTCCATGTGGCATCTCCTGTCCGTCAACAACATCCCAGCTAAATCCCAAAGCAAACATTGACACTCGGGTGACGGGAGAAGATGTAATGCTATCCACGTCTTTTCTCTCTCTCTCTGGGATCTGGAGAAAAAGATGCCATACAAGGAGGGATGGGTGATGACGGAGTTCAGTCTGCGTTCTGGGTTTGGAAGTTAATTAAACCTGGTTGCTCTGAATTGGCACTAGCTGCAATTTCTGGTCTCCAAAACTTTGGCCATTTCTGCACTAGTCTGTTATAGCGTGATGATTCCACTTTCAACCTCCTCTGGAATCCTGGGGTTTGCAGTTTCGGGAGGGGTCTGGCCAAAGCAGAATAGAGTGGTACCATCACCTCTCTTGACATAGACACTATGCCCTGGTGGCGCAGTGGTTAAATGCCAGTACTACAAGCCACAAGGTAGTGAGTTCGATCCTGCCGGGCTCCAAGGTTGACTCAGCCTTCCATCCTTTTGCAGGTCGGTAAAATGAGTGCCCAGCTTGTTGGGGGCATGTATAGGAATGTTTCGAAATACATGCTATTTGTAAGTTGTTCGCTGCCTCGATCCATATGGAGAGGCGGGATACAAATGAATAACAACAACAACAACAATGGTCCTATTTAACATTTTTAAAAAAGTGGCTTCTTCAATACAGAAGTGGATTTCTGACCGTCTCTGGGTTTTAAACATTTTGTTAGTCTCCAGGCCCCCAGAGAGTCTCAGGAGCAAAAACTGGCCCCCAGACATGCCACAGTTGTCCAATCCTGTTGCAGAAGGCGAAGGAAATATCTATTTCTTCCTTGGTATTTTGTGTGGGTCTTTTTCCAAGTCTGTTCTTTCCCATGGCCTAAAATCAATTGCTCGTCCCAACAAGATTAGACCCTTTGCATTGATAGGATTTCACTAAGCAGAGTTAATTCAATGGGTCTACTTTATCCGGGACCAGCAACTCCATATCTGCATTATAAAAGCTGCACAGAGGGAGAGAGCAAGCGGGAAAGTGAGTGGGTTAGCGAGATCATATTTAAATATAATAATATTTAATACCCACCAGAGGGGTGGATTGTTAGACGATGGCACAATTCTGCTCATTGAAAAGTCCGGACACTTCAGCCGGTGAGCTCTGGTTCCACTATATCACCAATGACCAGATTTGTACAGAATCTTGTATTTTAATAGGATTTCTATTGTTTTAATTTTCCTTTGCCAACGACACATTTCCACACAGCTGTTTTCCTTTAGAGTTCACCTCTCCAAACGGATCTCATTCCAAAATGCATTTTTGTGTGCATTTTAGTAATTTTTGCAGCCACCTTTTTTTAAGGAGTTACGATTGCCCACATGCAGTAACTGGGATCACAGGAGAGTTGCTTGGGATCCTGGATGATTTTTTTATTGCCTTTTTATGTACCCGTTTAGAGGCGCCCTTGGGCAGACAGTTTGCTTCCTTCCAACTCCGATGCCATCAAGAAGCAAACGTTCTGTGGATTTCTACTGTCCTGCACGTACCTTGCCTAGAAATTCATAGTTGGAGTTCTGCAAAGTTTTCTCTCCTGTTCTTCCCACACCATTTTTTTTTTAAATTCTTGGCTTCAAGGGTTCATGTTCTTCCTGCCAAAGTCTCTCTCTCTCTCTCTTTTTTTTATTTGCAAAAGAGAATTTCAAAAAAACCCAATTCTCTGTTCTTTGACACAATGCAGAAACATATAGCAGGGCTGGCCCGACAAAAAACAGTGATTTTATCCAGGGCTTGTGAAATCTGTCACATTGGTTTCCTTCCTTCTTCTCCTCTCTCTCCTCCCATCAATTCCAACCCCTTGACAGGAGGGCCTGGGATAATTATGATAATGGTTTTCGGTATTTCCATTTGGCTGGCCGATCTCCCAGCCACGAAAGTAAACCCCAAATCTCTAAGGAGAGATCAGATTCGCTCTTGTTTACGGGACTCATTTTCAGGAATAACATGGCCCTTTTTGTCCAGACTCTCTGGCAATGGGTCAGGCAAAGTAAAAAGCAAATATCGTCAATTAAAAAAACCCCGAGGCAATTGCTCAGTGCATCAGGAGAAGAAATTTGTGAGGGCAAGAAAGAGATGCTACTCAAACCTGGGACGTCTGTGCATTACTTAGGAATTGTTTTCATCTAATGAGAAAGGTATATGCACTGATCTGCTGGAATGTCCCTGAGATTAAAGTGTTGAAAATTTCCAAGGGTTTGCTTGCAATGCTATAGCAAGTACCCTGGGCCAGTCTGGGAGGGCTGGGCTGGTTGATATACAGTCTCAGGGTCTTTCCACACTATCTTGTTATTGGCCATTTCCGCACTACATTCTTATAGCGCGATTATTCCAATTTCAACATCTTATGGAATCCTGGGGTGTGCAGTTTCGGGAGGGGCCAGCCAGCCCCTCCCCAAACTGCAAACTCCAAGATTCCATAGGATATTGAAAGTGGAATCATAGTGCTATAACAGTCTCATGCGGAAATGGCCATTGTGCTATTATTCCACTTTCAACCTCCTGTGGAATTCTGGGCTTTGTAGTTTACTGAGACCAAAGAGCTCTTTGGCTGAGAATTGGAAGTACCCTTCCCTACACTACAAACCCCAGAATTTCCATAGGAGGTTGATAGTGGAACAGCAGCACTTTAACACTGTAGTGCAGAAATGGTGTCCGTCCCAGGGTCTTTCCACACTATCCTGTTATAGTGCTATTATTCCACTTTCAACCTCCTGTGGAATTCTGGAGTTTGTAGTTTACTGAGACCAAAGAGCTCTTTGGCTGAGAATTCGAAGTACCCTTCCCTAAACTACAAACCCCAGAATTTCCATAGGAGGTTGATAGTGGAACAGCAGCACTTTAACACTGTAGTGCAGAAATGGTGTCCGTCCCAGGGTCTTTCCACACTATCCTGTTATAGTGCTATTATTTCACTTTCAACCTCCTGTGGAATTCTGGGGTTTGTAGCTTACTGAGACCAAAGAGCTCTTTGGCTGAGAATTCGAAGTACCCTTCCCTAAACTACAAACCCCAGGATTTCCATAGGATAATGGAATAGCAGCACTTTTAACACTGTAGTGCAGAAATGGTGTCCGTCCCAGGGTCTTTCCACACTATCCTGTTATAGTGCTATTATTCCACTTTCAACCTCCTGTGGAATTCTGGGGTTTGTGGTTTCCTGAGGCCAAAGAGTTCTCTGGCTGAGGATTCTGAATGCCCCTCCCTAAACTGCAAACCCCAGGAGGCCATAGGATGTCGAAAGTAGAATAATAGCATTATAACAGTGCAGTGCAGAAAGGCCCTAAGTTGTTCTCTCCTCTTGTCTTCTGTAGCTCTATGCGTAGATCACAACACTTGGGCCATTTCCGCACAATACTATTATAGTGCTATTATTCCACTTTTGATCTCCTGTGGAATCATGGGGTTTGCATTTTGGTGGGGAGAGGCTTTAGAACTTTCAGCCAGAGAAACTACAACCCCCAGAATTCCATAGGAGGTTGAAAGTGGAATAATTACACTATAACAGTGTAGTGTGGAATGGGCTTGGGCTCTACTTCCTTCCTCCATTCTCTGGGATGTCTTACTGATTTATTTACATTTTTCCACCCAATAAAGAAAGAGAGGTATGGAATTTACACCTGACCAGACCTGCATACATGCAAGCCAGCTTTAGGGGCTTCTTTAACCGAGTTTACGGTTTTGTCCTGCTCCTTGCTTCTATCTTTGCATGGTTTTCTTGAAACCAGCCTGCTCAACTCTGCTAGTGTAAACACCAACCATTCTTACATAATGACACTAAATGGTTCCAAACTCTGTTTCCTTGTCCTGAATGGCTTTAATTAAAGCTGTGGCATTGCCCGGAGCATGTTCTGATGTCAGGTCTAATTATTTTAAGGTTTCATTCCCCCTTTGGAGGTCTCTGGAGCCCCAAGAAATGTCCTTCCGTGCATAAAAGAGGAAGTATCTCCAGGAGCTCTGTTCCCAACCTGATCATCTCTATTAGCTCTACCTCCCAATGTCTGCCCATTCTCTGCAGGATGTTTTGCTATGTTTGTGCTGAGCATCTAACTACGTTGAGACAGAGCCTCTGGGGGTGTGGCTAGCCTGAGTGGCAGGGCAGCCCTAGCAACAGGTTGCCATGTAACCCAAGTGGCCCGGTAAGAGAGAGAAACCCAGCCCATCGGCAAGAGGGAGGGGCTGAGGTTTGTAAGGAGAAGGTCTATGGAGACCATAGAATCATAGAATCATAGAAATGTAGAGTTGGAAGAGACCCCGGGGGGCCATCCAGTCCAACCCCCTGCCATGCAGGAACACCCTCAAAGCACTCCGGACAGATGGCCATCCGGACTCTGCTTAAAAACCTCCAAAGAAGGAGGAGACTCCACCACACTCCATGGAGGCAGCAGCCTCATTCCACTGCCAGACAGCCCTGACCGTCAGGAAGTTCTTCCTGAGGTTCAGGTGGAATCTCCTTTCCTGTCGCTTGAATCCATTGCTCCTTGTCCTGGTCTCTGGAGCAGCAGAAAACAAGCTCTCTCCTTCCTCTACGTGGCATCCCTTCAAATATTTAAACATGGCTATCCTGTCCCCTTTTCACCTTCTCTTCTGCAGACTAAACATCCCCAGCTCTCTAAGTCTATCCTCATAGGGCTTCATGGCTTCCAGGCCCCTCACCATTTTGGCCGCCCTCCTCTGGACTTGCTCCAGCTTGACCATGTCCTTCTTGAATTGGGGTGCCCAGAACCGGACACAGTTCAATATCCTTCTTGAATTGGTTTCTATGATTCTATGGTCTCCATATAAGACACAGTGACTGGGATTTTTAGAGATTCCTTCAGTGGGAGTTCCAGAAGAAGGCCTAAGACCCAGTTATTGAGCAAAAGAGTATTCTAGTCATCCAAGGAGAGTTGGAGGAAAAGGGGGTATATTCAGAGAAGGCCAAGAAAAGGGACAGAAGAGAAAACTCGTTGTTAAATTTGGCCAGAGAGAGTGTCCGAGATTTGGGAACATAGCCTTTGACAAAGAGGGAAGCTAGAAGGCTGTGTGTGTGTGTGTGAGAGAGAGAGAAAGAGAGAGAGAGAGAGTCTTTATGAAGTTATAAAGAGACAAGAACCTGTTTAAAAGTATTATACAGATCCGTTTTCTACATACATGGAGGAGCTTATGTGCCTACAACTTATGGCATTTCTGCACTAGCCTGTTATAGCGCGATTATTCCACTTTCAACATCCTATGGAATCCTTGGGTTTGCAGTTTAGGGAGGGGCCTGAAAGGAGACGAGGCCTAGCAGCAAGGAGGAGGGCCTAGCAGGCCCCTCCCGAAACGGCAAACCTCAGGATTCCAGAGGATGTTGAAAGTGGAATCATTGCGCTATAACAGGCTAGTGCAGAAGTGGTCTTAATGTTACACAGCCGGGGAGACTACCGTGTATGGAGGTACCGGATACCTCCTTGTGCAGCATCCACAAAAGTACTTATACTTGAATCATAGAATTGTAGACTTTGAAGAGACTCCCAGGGCCATCGAGTCCAACCTCATTCTGCCATGCAGGACTACGGACAGCATCAAAGCATTCCCGACAGATGGCCGTCTAGCCTCTCTTTAAAAACCAAAGGAGGAGACTCTATTGCACAAACTAGCATATACTAGTTTATACTAAGACGATTCCAGCCAACAATAATGCACCAGTGTATTATGTATGCATGTTCCACTATGCAAGGAACTGGATATTTTCAGCTGAGGAGGAACATCAGCCTTCAGTTCAAGGTCGCAGAAGCAAAGCTGCATATGCACTGCCATTGTGCAACGCAAACGCACAAGAGGTGTGCATACACATGAGATAGGTGTCTAGTTGTACCATTGGCTGGGTGTTTGTGCTTTCAGTTATGCAATGCGGCCATTTGTCAGAAGGGTTGTGTTGCACAATCAATGCCCAACTCCATATGTGGAGAGCGACACAATGCAACCCTGATGTTGAATCTTGGTGCTAAATTCTTTCTGGAGAATTCCCAGAGAAATCACTGGAAAGAGAAGATCAATCCTCCCTTTCGGTCTCCAGCCTTTAATACTACCACCATCCTCCTGGAATGTTTCAGAAATGTGGGAATTAGCTATTTACTTACTTAATTGATTAAATTTAGACCCCCCCTACCTTTCTCCCACCATGGAACATAAGGTAGCTTGCAATAATTTAAAATAAAAGTTTTGCTAGAATGTTGTATTACAGAACTTCAAACCAAACAAACAAACAAATTATGCAACAGTTCTGTTAAAAACATGCAGCTAAATACAGCTTTAAAAATACATTTCAAATATGATTGAAAACATACAAAACAAAAAACATCCCCACTACTTTCAGGCACCATTGCACTATGTGATTAAAATCTAAACGCCGGCATAACAGAAACATTTCAACTTGCTGATGGAAAGACTGAAGAGAAGGGGTTCACCAGACCTCCAGGGGAGGGGAGTTCCACAGTTTGGGGGCAGCCACTGAGAACAATCCCTCCCATGTCCTCTCCAGATGGGTTTGAGTTGGTGGTGAGACCAAGAGAGAGCCCTACCCCAAAGATCTCAAAAACAGGAGTTGGAATTGTATTTGTACAGTTCAAAGGAAAAGGATATATCATTTCTAGACAGTTAAAATCCAAGACTTGCCAGGGGGAAGTCAGTGTCTGTTTTTCTAGGATGATGAGAGTAACGTTGAATGCAACTGTGTGAATGTTGACTTTCTTATGTTTAATAATAATAATAATAATAATAATAATAATAATAATAATAATAGTAGTAGTAATACCTTAACACTTCAGCAGGTTTGTAAAGGGCGAAAGGGTGTTTTGGATAGTGTGGACCAAGCTGTGTAAGGTTCTGAAGGGCATGACCAGAATTTGGAATTCTGCCTGGAAATGCGTTAGTAACCAGTGAAGTTGTTTCAACAGGGTTCCCACTAGCATTTTGGATCCGCTGAAATTTCTGAATACTTTCCAAAGGAAGCCTCACGTAGGCCCTTTCCGCACTGGGGTATTAAAACGGTGCAGAGCGACCTCCGACGGAGGTCTTCTGCACCATGGAGTGGATTGGGGCGGACTACTTTTTGTAGTTTTTTGTACTTTTCCGCACCTCAGTCCGCTCCGAAGTGACCGGTACTGGTAGCGTGGTGTGTTTTTTAAAAACCTCTTTTCAGAGGTTTTTAAAAGGCATGGAGTGCGCAGCCCTGTGCAGCTCCGTCGCCGCCCTCCGGTGTAGATTTGCAGGCGCGCACTAGTGCATGCCTGCATATCTGCCAGGGATGGGCTTCCGGCTGGCAAGCTTCTGTGGTTGGTGGAGAGCCTCCGCCAGCTGGAAGCTGCCATTTTGGATGCCGGAGGACTGCGGAGCAGCGAGCTTGCACTGCTCCGCATGGCAACGGACTTACCCGGCTGCCGGTAAGCTCCGTTTTAGCGTGTTTCCCCCGTTTCCCCCTCCACATGTGGAAAGGGCCATAGAGCACATTCCAGTAATCCAAATGGAACTCTGTAGCCCTATTCCTGCATTAGCTATGCGGGGGTCTAATAAGTGGATGGAGAGCAGCTCCCAAGCGATGCCAACACTTCCAAGATCTTGCAACCAGTAAAACTCCAATGCATGGACCTCTATCAACTGAGAGAAAGTCTAATGGGGAAGTTGCCTGTGTTCACAAAGATTCTTCCATGCAGGCATCCATTCTATGGATAAACGACTTTACTTTGTTCTTCTGCAAGTACCTTTTTGGATGTTGCATAAGAAGGTATACAGTAGCTCCTGCACAATGGATTTTCTCTAGCAGTGCATTTTTTGTTGGACGGCTCAAAGGTCCATCTCCCAGCTCAGCAGTCACTAATTGCCTACGGGGCTGCCCCCTCGTGCTGTTTTCCTGCTTTGTATGCCCCCAGTCATCTCTATAGATCAATCTGTTGGCTGGATAACATCCTGATGTCACACTCATTCAGCATGAAGCATAGTGCCGTAGCTAATAGTTGAAGGTAAATGAGGGCATTACCTCCCAATCCAAATTCTGCCCATCAAATGAAATTTTCCTCCACTTCCTTCCTTTTCTACCATTGCACTAACTTCAACCTTTGGTTGAGCATTTAGGAATGCAGTTTAGGCAAAGAAAAGGGCTAGGAGAAGTGACCAAGGGGGTGTGACTGCAGCAAATATGGGAATTCTAGGTGTGAATAATTTCCAGTGTCTCTCCCTGCAGTTTGGAACTGAAGGAAAATGTCATTTCAGGAGGTACAATTCTTACTGGAGGAGGCAGTGCCTTCATTTTACTCCCTCTCATAGCTGCATCTCTGATGGGATCCCTGATTGGTTGCAGCACCCAGATCCCTGACTAGTTGGGACAAGTCTGTGAAAGAGGTGGAAGCCTTGGCCAAGGAGGAAAATGACAATGGAGTTCGAAGCCACCATAGAAACAAGGACACCAATGGAAGTGAGCTTGGCCAATAGTTTGAGGATGTTGACCTCTTCGCTCCTGAAAGCTCATCTTCTGAACTTTTAATTTTCAGCCAAACCTCCTGCACAGCCCTGATAAGAGCAAGTTCTTATTACTAATATTACTCTTCAAATAATAACACAGACATGCGAGACACTTAAGTGGAATCTAAAGTTTCTCTGATTAAGGTCGAAAGGAAACTTTTTGTGACTTACACCTCCATATATTTTTTTTAATTAGCGTGACCCAGTTCAGGTGCATTTTTAAATTCTGTGCAGCATCTGAGCCATGCTGGAAGTCTCTGGATCATTTGAGTTTGCCAAAGGAAAAAAAATATTAAGGGAAGGAAGAAAGGAAATTAGAAAGAAAGAAACAGATTCCAAATGCTAATTATACGAAGACACAGGGACATTCTTCTGCTTCTTTTATTGTACTCATAACTAGCACGAGACAATGAAATCCATCAAGAATAAATTCAGGAGGAGCAGAGAAGTTAGCTTTTCATGCACTGCTTAATTATCTTATAAGATTTCCTGTCCTAGAATGAGCAGATGGCCATTAGGTTCATAGCTTTAGCAATGTAAGTAATGGTGTCTGTGTGTGTCTGTATGCGTGTGTTCAGACGGATGGAAAAGGGAAAATAAGAATTTTTGTTCCGGTTGCTCAGTTACCGGGGCAGCTATCAGCTTCCATCTCAGTGGCTGTGTGAGTCCATTCTGGGTTTGAATCCGAACTCTGAAGGAGCTATCCAAGGCGCTGAACTTAGTTCAGAGACCTCAGATAGTTCTGCAGCTGAAAAAGCTTCTTTAAAATTCAGAGCAAAACCCAGAATGGACTTAGAGTGCCACTGAAATGGAAGCCACCAGCTTCCACTGCTAGATCAAGCTTTCATGCTCAGAGGCACTCTGTATCCCTGTCTGTTGGGTGCTGGAAGTAAACAAGGGAATGATAACCATAAGCTGTCCTTGAGGCATCAGGCTAACCACTGACTGAGAAACAACACTGAGTTGGAGCAGCCTTATCCAACTGGGTGCTTTCCAGATATGTTGGATGACAGCTCCCATTGCCCAGACAGAGAAATATGGGAGATGTAGTTCAAACATCAAGTTGGAGAAGTCTGGTCGCTACAGATGTTGGTCCAATCTAGCAAGGTTCTTCTTGAGGTTCTTTAAACTTAGGCTGATCTTTTTATCACAATGCAAGTTCTGGGAGACATCATATGTTGGCTGGAAACTGGCCGCCATTTTTCATCTGTGTAAGCTCCCTTACACATTCAGTTGGACTTTTCTGAGCCATTATGAAAGAAACATATTCACTATGTGGTTGCATAAGCAGAGTTCCCCCTGTGTAACTCCCTCCCATGGACCTAAATCCTACAGTTGGTCCCAACTAAAGTAAAGTCAAAGAATTATAAATCATAGAATCATAGAGTTGGAAGAGACCCCGGGGCCATTGAGTCCAACCCCCTGCTTTGTAGGAACACCCATCAAAGGATCCCCAGCAAATGGCCACCCACCTTTTGTTTAGAAATCTGTGTCCAGTTCTGGGCACCTCAATTCAAGAAGGACATGGTCAAGCTGGAGCATGTCCAGAGGAGGGTGACCAAAATGGTGAGGGGCCTGGAAGCCATGAAGCCCTATGAAGAATGCCTTAGGTAGCTGGGTATGTTTAGTCTGCAGCAGAGAAGGTTAAAAGGGGGCAGGATAGCCATGTTTAAATATCTGAAGGGATGCCATATAGAGGAGGGAGTGGGCTTGTTTTCTGCTGCTCCAGAGACCAGGACAAGGAGCAATGGATTCAAGCTACAAGAAAAGAGATTGCACCTGGACCTCAGGAAGAACTTCCTGACAGTCAGGGCTGTCCGGCACTGGAATCTGCTGCCTCGGAGTGCAGTGGAGTCTCCTTCCTTGGAGGTTTTTAAGCAGAGGCTGGATGGTCGTCTGTCAGGAGTGCTTTGAGGGTGTTCCTGCAGGGCAGGGGGTTGGACTAGATGGCCCCTGCGGTCTCTTCCAGCTTTACGTTTCTATGATTCCATGATTCTATCTCCAAAGAAGGTGGTTCCACCACACTCCAAGGCAGCATACTCCATTACCGAATGGCAATTACCATCAGGAAGTTCTTACTGATATTTAGGTGCAATCTCTCTTTTCCTGTAGTGTGAATCCATTGCTCTGTTTCCTAGTCTCTGAAGCAGCAGAAAGCAAGCTTGCTCCATTCTCCATAGGACATCGCTGCAAATATTTAAACCTGGCTCTCATATCACCTCTTAATCTTCTCTTCTCCAGGCGAAACATACCTAGCTGCCTAAGCTATTCCTTATGATTTCCAGACCCTTCATCGTTTTGGTTGCCCTTCTCTGGACATGTTCCAGCTTTGATGACCTGCCCAGACCCTGCTCTGCTTCTCTGGTCCCCTGCTGCCATGGCATTCCCTTTCTCCTCATCCCAACCCCTTCCTCTGGATACTTCAGTTGTTCTTGGCTTGGCATTCATGCCAAGTTACCCTCTCACTCCTGGCAGCCGTCTTCTTGCTGTTTTGCTACTGTAGCCCTAGCTAGTCCAGCTGGCTCCTCGATATTTATTTTAAAGTCCTTCCAACCTTAACCTTACAGGAAATCTGTTGCAAACCACTTTTTTTTAATGATGAAAATAATGTCAATTTAATGCTGTTTTTTTTTTTAAAGCAGCAAACAGCAAAGGTAGAAGAATACACATTTTGTTCCCTGGATTGTTCCAGGCACTGTCACAAGCCGAAAACCCACAACAAGAGTGGTAGTTTTAAATAATGCATGCAATAATGGAGCAGAGATATTTCTTTATTATTGGAGAACTGTGCCAATATTTTCTCAATTTGGATTTTCAGTTCAGAAGGAAATAATACTCAATTTGGCATGGTTATGTGTGTTTCCGCCACAAAATTCTTGTATTAAATTTTCCCAGGTTTATTTGGATATATTGTTTTTTTTCCAGTTGGCATGGGTGTAGTGCTTGGGGAGAGGTTGGGAATGAGGGCATTGTCTCCTCTCCAAATGAGAATTATGTTCTCCTAATAGAAACATCCCATGTGAAGAGTGGCTCAGGGTTCTGGGTACGTTTAGCCTGAAGAAGAGAAGCTTAAGAAGCTGCAGGATCAGCATGGTTAAATATCTGAAAGGGTGTCATATGGAAGATGGGACAAGCTTCTTTTCTGCTGCTCTAGAGACTAGGACACGGAGCAATGGATTCCCACCACAGGAAAAGAGATTCCACCTAAACATTAGGAAGAGCTTCCTGATAATAAGAGCCATTTTACAATGCTGCTGCCTTGTGGTGGAATCTCCGTCCTTGGAGATTTTTCAACAGAGGTTGGATGGCCATCTATCAGGAGTGCTTTGATTGTGTCTTCCTGCATGGCAGAATGAGGTTATATCTTCGAGCTGGTGCTTGACATCCAGAAACTGAACGGACAGTTGAAGGTATATGATTAAAGAGCTGAGGCACTTGGATGTCATTTGGAAAACTGCAGTCCAATTATTCCATCATCTAGTTCCTTTCAGCACTCTAAATGATGGCAACACAGTCTTTTACAGCCATATAAAGCCATCGATCAACTGCACACTTATATTTACAACCGTCTCCACTGCGTGTCTACACAAGCTCTGTCGGAGCATCTGCCTCGTTTGTCATTGAACGATGGAAAGTGGGGGCAAACTGCCTGCATTTCTGGGAATTTTCGGCAGGTATCATGATGCTGTCTGTGCAACTATACAAGGAAGGTATTTTATTGACTTTTGGCAGGGGGCCGTGTTGTGAAAACAATGGCCATTGCCACACTAGACTGTTGTAGTGCTATTATTCCACTTTCAACATCCTAGGGAATCCTGGGCTTTGCAGTTTACGGAGGGGCCTCTAAGGCCATCCTCAAAGGCCCCTCCCTAAACTGCAAACCTCAGGATTCCCTAGGATGTTGAAAGTGGAACAATAGCACTATAACAGGCTTGTGCAGAAATGGCCCCTGTCAGCACTAGGTCCGGTGCATGGGGCAGGAAACCTTAGGCAGGAAGCATCGGGCTATGCCCATATTCCCACATCCCCGTGGCTACTAGTCGTTTTCTAGGCACACTTCAAAGTCCTGTTTTTAACCTATAAAGGCCTATAGATTGCAAATCCCAGGATTCCACAGGATGTTGAAAGTGGAATAGCACTAGGAGAGTGCATGGCAGAAAGGCCCTGGGTCTCTTGTACCCGACTGGAGAATCTTGTCTTATGGGGGAAGAGGACACAGGGGCCATCTGGCTCCCTTTAATTCAGCGGTTCTCAACCTGTGGGTCGCGACCCCTTTGGGGGTCGAACGACCCTTTCACAGGGGTCGCCTAAGACCATCGGAAAATACGTATTTCCGATGGTCTTAGGCTCCATTCCCTCCTCGGTGGTGGTGCGCAAGTGCGAGCCACGTGCTCGCGTCCTTCTGCCCCCTGTTCAGAAGGGACTGAAATCGCCCCCCTTCTCCGCTACCGGGAGAACCTCCCGTCTTAAGGGCCAGCTTGGGGGGTGGTGGTAGCACGGGGGGCAGGCCCCCTCCTCGCCAAGGCCCCTGCCCCACTCGCCACAGAGGGGGGAGCTGCGGAAGGCCCGGGGGGCCAGAAGGCGGCACTTTTCCAGGGGGGCGAGCTGCACCCGGCGCAAAAGATTCTCCTTCCTCTAGTCCAGACAACACTCTCTGCTTAATCTCTTTCATTGCCTGAAAACGGCAATGTAGAAAAGAAGCAAAATCTGAAACCTTTTAAGGAAGGCTCATATCTGCTTAAGCAGATGCAGATCATGGAAGCATCTGGTCCTCCCTGACAGTTAACAACCAAGGTGTGATTGGATTTCACCCACTGGACCTCTCTGAATGTGATACATCTCTTCAATTGTCATTTTACCAGCCCTGCTTTATGGCTTCATGTTAATTGGTTTTCTCCAGGGAGAGTCTGAGAATCTTTTTCTCTGCTGTAATCCAGGCTTTGTATCCAAACATCTGGAGATGCTCTCCACAAGGAGGGATGGTCGTTTGCTGTTGGCAAGGGGATGTAAACACTGGAGTAACACAGAAGAAAACACACTCTTCCCTCCTCTTCTTCTATATTTCTGCTTTAGTCACTCATTCTGTCCTCTGCTTCACTCGGGACAGAAGATCACAAGAAAGAGCTGCAATGCAAGCAAGATACTTTGTCATTGTCGGAGCAAATCTGGCCGAAGGTGGTACTGAGTTACGGACCAGTATCTCCGCAGGGAGTGATAACACGAGTTGAAGGATGGAATGCACATCATTCAAAAAGAGGTCTGACAAGCTTTACCCAACTACTTTGGAAATCTGAGAAATTATTCTTCCAAGTCATGACCCTGAAAATGTGTCCATTTTGGTTACTGGTGTGGTGGAAGGAGATCACAGCTCTGGGGCATTTTTTTTTTTAAAAAAAGAGACTGGGTTGGCGATGTGTTTTTCCTGACCACCAAGGTTAACTGATGTGCCACCCTTGTTTTGATGCCTGAAGGAGGTGATAATGAGGCTTTCAAGTTCCATGATTGTTTGTGACCGTTTATAGAAAGCAAGTGTGCATGTCCTTTTCAGCCCTGAAGGCCACAAGTAGTGACAACTGGAAGGCTTGGGGGACGCACATACATGTGTGCATACTCACCATGTGAATACTCCTTGAGTTGGCTGATTTGGAGTTATAAAGGGGGGAGGGCTTGATACCTCCCCTCTCCCCATGGCCAAAACTGGCGTTCTTGCTTTTGGACAACAGTAGTTGTGTACAGGCAGCAATGCCAGCCACTTTTGGTGTGGATTTTTGGAATCTGAGGGTTTCTAATTTGCTGAGGTACTATGTCTCTCTGTCAGAGAATTCTAAGTATGCCATCAAATGACAAATCCCAGGATTCTGCAGCATGCAGGGATTTTTGGATTGCAGTTGGCTGAGCTGCACGAAGCAGAACTGTGGATGGAGGCAGGAGGAACTACCATAAAGAAAAATCCTTTTGATGCCAATGACAACACTGTATCTCACAGTGAAGAGCATCCTCTCTCCTTTTTATTCCATTTATCAGGCAAGGAGGATCAATGTCAGGATTCGTAATCCTAAACTCTTCCTATCATCCTCCAATGGTAGCTGGTCCTTCTCAGGATGGTACACCTGTTCTGGGTTTTATTCTGAACTTTAAAGGAAGTACCCAAGGTGCTGAATCTCAAGCAGGTTCAGCCCCCTTGCCCAGCTCCTTTCTAGTTCAGGTTCAAAACCAGATTCACTACTCCAGTGAATCAGCTACCAGCTATCAGTGGCTTCTAGGAGCTCCAGTCCCACAGGGTAACTTTTAGGAGCTCTGCTTCTGAACTGTCCCTGTTGGTTCAGAAGAATATGGCTTAGTTGGTGAAGGCAATGGGGAGTGGAGTGGGAATCTGATGGAAGGAGAAGATGACAGTGAAAAAACATACCTCTATGAGTCACATGTGGCCCATAAAATCTCAGTGAGTATGGAATCAGTGGACCAAGCCATGGAGATTGCTTTCTCAAAATGGTAGGGGAGATGCCCTCTGGCTTGCTGCACAAACCAATGTTGTGTGGCATGTGGTCTAATGGTCTTGGCTTCCAGCTAAAGTCAACAACCTGACTCTCTCTAGAGGCAACATCATGCTATGGCTTCAAAAGGATCAACATGGCTACCCTTCGAAACGTGGGCCATTTCCGCACTAGAGTGTTATAGTGGTATTATTCCACTTTCAACATCCTATGGAATCCTGGGCTTTGCAGTTTCGGGAGGGGACTTTGAGGATGACCTTTGAGGCCCCTCCCTCAATTGCAAACCCCAGGATTCCATAAGATGTTGAAAGTGGAATAATACCACTATAACACTCTAGTGCGGAAATGGCCATGGCCACCAAGAATGGGTCCAGGCCTTAATGAGCTTTGCAGTGGGGGTGGGGTGGGGGGAAACCATGTGAAAAATTGGAAGTGGTCAGCTTTGCAAACCCTTGCTCAAAATTCTGCAGGCACTATACATGGAAAATATATCTTATTAAGCACTGACATCAAAATATAATTCTGTTCTTGCTATGCAATCGGTAGTTCGTGGGTTGGCCAGAGTCTATATTGGCTGATAGCTGTCAGAATTATGTACGCCACCCTTATTTTCTTGGAACTCATGGATTTTATAATGAATGTGAAAAGTAATGGACAGAGGATGAATCTACAAGAGAGACAAAAGCATGTGCAACGTAATTGGGTCCAGTCCCCATACCAGACTGCAGGGCTCTCAAGATTTGCTCTGTCTCCCTCACCTCCCCGTTGTCCACCCTGCTTCTGGATGCTTTTGAGGTGTCCTACGAACTCCATTTTAGGGCTCAGATCCAGCCGGCCAGAAATGGAGCTGAACTCCAGCCGAACAGCTGTTCGATAACAATGGCTTTCGGTCATCCCTCAAAGCTGGAACACAACCAGTGACCGAGAGGTCAACATTCCCCTTTGTGCTCCTGGCAGGCTCGGCAGGGCTGATCTCCTTTCCACCCTGCAGCCGTTAATGGCCGTGCGGGAGTCCCGCGGGCCCTGCTAAATTGTCTGCAGCCTGCCAGCGTTTCCTTTTTGGCATGCGAGACAACAGTCACCTGCCTATTATAGCAATGGAGGTCACGGAGGCCCCTCCGGCAGACCCGTGAAATACAAGGACCTTTTGGAATTCGCTCATCAAACAAATATCTCAGGGCAGGGCCCAGCTGCTCCCCAGCCTTCTGACTCCCAGCCTCAGGTGGATGTCCCTCTCACGGTCGCTGGCCTTGGGGCACGGGGAGGCTGGAGGGAAGGGAGCTCGGATGAGGAACAGCAAGCTACAGCCCAGAGATCTGTGGCCAATGGATGCATCGCAATCGTTCTAGCCAAGATGTGAAACTGAGGGCCTTTCCGCACTACACAACTATTGCACTACGATTCCGCTTTAACTGCCATCGTTCTGTTCCATGGAATCATGGGATTTGCAGTTTAGGAAGGAATATTTAGACTTCCCACCCTCCCTCCCTGTCTCCTTCCTTCCTTCCTTCCTTCCTTCCTTCCTTCCTTCCTTCCTTCCTTCCTTCCTTCCTTCCCTCCCTCCCTCTCTCCTTCCTTCCTTCCTTCCTTCCTTCCTTCCTTCCTTCCTTCCTTCCTTCCTTCCTCCCTCCCTCCCTCCCTCCCTCTCTCCTTCCTTCCTTCCCTCCCTCCTTCGTTCCTTCCCTCCCTCCCTCCTTCCTTCCTTCTTTCCTTCCTTCCTTCCTTCCCTCCCTCCCTCCCTCTCTCCTTCCCTCCTTCCGTTCCCTCCCTCCCTCCCTCCCTCCCTCCCTCCTTCCTTCCCTACCTCTTTCCTTCCTTCCTTCCTTCCTTCCTTCCTTCCTTCCTTCCTTCCTTCCTTCCTTCCTTCCTTCCTTCTCCCTCCCTCCCTCCCTCCCTCCTTTCTTTTTTGTTCAAGAACTGCTACCTGGAGATCTAAGACAGAATGTCCAGGAAGGCTGAAATCCTCTACAACCCCCTTTTTTAAGTATTCCCTTTTCTGATGTCAGGCAACAGTGTGTGTTATCAAGTTCTTATTATCTGCTTGCTTCTTCTCTACATTACAGCTTCTGTTAGATCAAGAAATTCTGTATTTCATGACATTCAAGTGGATGGTTGTGGTCTGTTTTGTCCGGCCTCCCATTGTGGCCAATGAAATGCAAGTCAAAGGAAAGTGGTAGCCTTCCAGTTTTCTACCTAAACCCAAAACGATGTGGATCTGAACATGGATCTGGTAGATCTGAACTCTCTGAACATGGAGGCTCCATAGAGCTATCCTGGCCACTGCTATTGGAAGACCTCTCCTCCTCATCTGTCTTCAAGGCTTTCAAAGGCCATCTCAGGATAGAAAAGTCCATACATTAATCATATGCAGAGCTTGGAAAAGTTACTTTTTGGACTATCCCTCCCAGGAAACTCCAGCTGGTTGGCAGATTCTTGGAGCTGAAAGGTAACTTTCATCCATTGATTATATTGAGAGGTTCAAGAAATGTTACTTTTGGAGACTATAGCTCCCAGAATCCTCCAGCTACCTTGGCCATATTGGCTGAGGGATTATGGGACCTGTCATGCAAAAAAGTAACATTCCAAAGCTTTAATCTGATGTGAGAAGGAGATCCCATAAACAGTTAATTACCTGCCTTGGCTTCTCCAATTCCCCTCTAGTTGCCATGGAAGAATACCAAGATTCTCAGCTCCAAGGACCTTTAGGTGCACCAAGGACCAAGGTAAACATCAGTACTTTTACTGGAACCGAACTCCAGTTGGGAAGATGCAAGGAGGGAAAAGCCATTTGAAGTCATGTCTCTTGTTAGGTTCTAACAATGACTTAGATGAGACTCAGTTCCCCCACCTTAATAACAAGCAACAGCAGCAAGTTACTCTCAGTTTCCAGCCTCAATCCGTAATCAGCTTTTAATTTCCAATCCCATTATCTCTTTCCAGCCATTCACAGAAATAACAAGCAGTTCCACAGCTCCCCAAATGCTTGTTTTCCCCAAGATTAAAGCTAGACTGAATGTACCGTTAGCTGATTACAGCCACCCTGTCCAAGCCCCTTCTGCCAGGCAGGAAGACGGAATTAAAGCATCCCCAACGGATGGCCATCCAGCCTCTGCTAAATAACCTTCAAAGGAGGAGACCTCACCATACTCCCAGGCAACAATATTTCACTGTCACACAGCATAAGAAAGTTCTTTCTAATGTTTAGGTGAAATCTCTTTTCCAGCAGTTTGAATCCATTGCTCCGTGTCCTAGTCTCTGGAGCAGCAGAAAACAAGCTTGCCCCATCTTCCATATGACATCCTTTGGTGAGAGGGATGCCAAAGAAGTCATCCAGTCAAGAGAGTAAGCTGCCTTGCATCATTAGGACTGAATTAGGTCTGAATCCTGTTGGCTAGTCCTAACTAGAGTGATTTCTTGGAAAGATTTGTTCAGAGGAGGTTTGTCTATAGAAAGGGGGCATTGATGGGACAGCAGAAAGGGAAGCTTGGCCATGAAAAACAAAGTGAAATGTATATCTTGATCTTCTTGTAAGCCCACCCTCTTTTTGCTTTCAGAGATCGTTCCTCACTGAGTCGTTTCTTCCCATTAATTTTATTTTCGTTTGCTTTTTTAACTGTCAGAAACCCTTAAGCTGGTTATTAATCAAAAGAGGACATTGCTTCTCTTAATGGAAGAATCATAAATGTGAGCTGTCACCACCAATCCTAATGGATTTTCTCTCTTTCTCTTGCCTCCGCGAATAAAATGCCCTCATTCATTTGTTCCTGAGCTGCCCTTTCCCCGTGGAGGATTGGGCATGCCACTCCGGCTGGATGTGGAATAATCTGGCATTATGCTTCGTGCCAGGAGAGATCCCCGGATTAAGCCGGCAGAAATCGACCAGGGACCAGCGAGGGGCAGTTCCTGCATGTTTTTGGTATGGAGGCAAAGAATATTCCTTTAATGTTTGCATCATTTTTCAAGAAAGGATTGTGAGAATCCCACACAACCATTGTGCCCTACGAAGCATCATAATGACATTAACAGGTTGTGAATTCCAGTGTGACCTCCTCCAACCTCGCTTACCAAACCCACAAATCACAATGATCTGTTTCTCCATCCACCCAAAAGCAGCTGCCTGATGTTCCCACTCCTTTCATGCTCTTAGGTGTAACAGGTAGAAGAAGGACCCCAGTCACAAAACTCCCTCGTGCCAGAGATCACGCGCACAAGGGGTGGTGGGATCCCACCAGTGTCGACTGTGTTTTCCTTGCTGTGTTTTAGGCCAGTGGTTTTCAACCTTTGGTCCTCCAGAACTTTTAGACTTTGTTCCCTGGAAATCCCCAGCCAATGCTCAGAAATTCTGGGAGCTGAAGTCCAAAACTTCTGGAGAAGCAAAGGTTGAGAACCATTGGTTTAGGCAATAACTTTGCTGGTTAAGTAGGGGCAGGGATGATGGCAAGTGGTGATGGATGAGCTGGGAACCCTGGGATGTTGTGGTACCCGGTAGTGATAAGAACAGCTAGATGTAGCTGCAAGGTCGCTCTGTTGGCAGGCTAGGTGGGAAATTGGGAGGGGGGACGACAAAGCCCGGGAGACGGGTCCCTTTGATTTGTTAATGAATAGGATCGCAGTGGGCATTAATTTTGAAATGCAATGGCCTATGGACTGCTGCAACTCCAGTGGCTCCTTAGCCTTGGCAATTGCCCAAGCATGCAGTTGTTTTCTTCAATGTTCCTGGATAAAGCTTTGGAAACCTCTAAGGCCCTTTCCACACAGGGGTTAAAAAATGGTGTAGCGTGACCTCTGACGGAGGTCGTCTACACCGTAAGTGGATTGGGGTGGACTACTTTTGCGTAGTTCCACACCCCAATCCGCGCTAGGGTGACTGGAAGCAGCGCCGCCGCGTGCTTTTTAAAAAACACTTTTGATTAGGTTTTTAAAAAGCACGGGGCGTGCAGCCGCGTGCAGCCCCGTCGCAGCACCCGGTGTAGATTTGCAGGCGTGTGCAAGGGCGTGCCTGCAGATCTGCCGGGGGTGAGCTTTCCAGCTGGCGAGCTTCTCTGGTTGGTGGAGAGCCTCCACCAGATGGGAGTCGCCATTTTGGACGCTGCAGGATGCAGCGGGATGCTGACGAGTGTGGAGCAGCGAACTCGTGCTGCTCCATGTGGCGATGGACTTACTCGGTTGCAGGTAAGCTCCGTTTCAGCATGTCTTCACCCGTTTCTTCCTCCGCGTGTGGAAAGGGCCATAGTCTAATTACTTGCCCTGGAAACTATCCTCTATGTTACAACCAGGCAGCTGTTTCCTGATAGACAGGGTTCCCGGTTGATGGACCCCCGTTAATTGCAGTGGCTGCTTACTGGTCAGTGAGGTTTAGGAGACTTTCACGGCACCTATGGAGACCCCAAACTAGGGGCTGTGTAGAGATGGTTAATATATAGCAGTTGCGAATGCGTTCACTGTAGCTCATGCATTTGCAATGGCTCTACAGGATTATGGCTGATATTTCTCCTGCTTGATGAGAAACCGTCTTTCCACACAGAGACACAGCATCAAGAGAAGGAAAAAGGGCAACTGCCAGATTTTCTACACTTTAGGACTTTTTTTGTGAAAAGCTTGTTTGAACCAATAGTTTGGGGTTTTTGTGCAAAACCATTTTTTTTTCAAAGCAGAGAACTGTGTGCTTGGGCAGAAGACGGCGGCACAATCCTTCATGGTTCAACATTGCATAGGAATTTGGTACATGGAATTATTCTATACTGAGCCATTTACCACCCTTGCATCTGCCATTGAACCGCAGCAGCCGCTCCAGCCATTCCACGGCTGATGGAAGGGGAAACAAAAGACAGACATGAAATGATTACATCACCTGTCCACTGAAGTCCACTGGCGTATTTACTTCGCCTTCAAAAAATAATCACAGCTACTATTCTTGGCTGCATCAATAGGAGTCTGGTGTCTAGATCGAGGGTACCACTGGTACCACTCTGCTCTGCTTTGGTTAGACCTCATCTTGAATCCTGTGTCCAGTTCTGGCCACCCCAATTCAAGAAGGACATGGACAAGCCAGAGCAAGTCCAGAGGAGGGTGGCCAAAATGGTAAGGGCCTGGAAGCCATGAAGCCCTATGAGGATAGACTTAGAGAGCTGGGGATGTTTAGTCTGCAGAAGAGAAGGTTCAGAGGGGACATGAGAGCCATGATTAAATATCTGAAGGGATGCCATGTAGAGGAGGGAGAGGGCTTGTTTTCTGCTGCTCCAGAGACCAGGACAAGGAGCAATGGATTCAAGCTGCAGGAAAGGAGATTCCACCTGAACCTCAGGAAGAACTTCTTGACAGTCAGGGCCGTCCGGCAGTGGAAACTGCTGCCTTGGAGTGTAGTGGAGTCTCCTTCCTTGGAGGTTTTTAAGCAGAGGCTGGATGGCCATCTGTCGGGAGTGCTTTGAGGGTGTTCCTGCATGGCCAAAGGGGGTTGGACTGGATGGCCCCTGGGGTCTCTTCCAACTCTACATTTCTATGATTGTATGATTCTATGAATTCTTAGAGGGCTGTGCATTTTTTGAGACATCCCCATGTATATGATGCTGGGGTCCAGAAGGCAATCAAGATGGTAGTCGTTCCATCTAATACATCTCATTGCTAAATGCCCACTGTTTCCAGCTTCTCTTCCACCTCTAACACCCAGCCCCCTGCTCCTTGTGAAGTGTCTTTTGTGGGTGGAGGTATCATAGAATCCTAGAATTGGAAGAGGTCCCAAGTGCCATCCAGTCCAACTCCATTCTGCCATGCAGGAAGGTACCATCAAAGCATTTCTGACAGATGACCATCCAGCCTCTATCTAAAAACCTCCCAAGAAGGAGAGTCCACAAGACATCCAGGCAGCAGCAGATTCAACTGCTGAACTGTTCTTACCATCAGGAAGCTCTTCCTAATGTTTAAGGGAACCTCTTCTTGAAATTTTAAGCCATTGCTCTGTGTCCTAGTCTCTGGAGCAGCAGAAAACAAAACTTGCCCCATCTTCCCTAGGATATCCCTTCCAATATTTGAACCTGGCTATCATGTCTCCTCTTTAACCTTCTCTTCTCAAGGCTAAACCTACCCCGCTCCTTAAGCCACTCGTCCTAGGGTTTCATGGCTTCCAGACCCTTCACCATTTTGGTCCCCCTCCTCTGGACACGCTCCAGCTTGTCAATATCTCTCCTGAACTGTGGTGCCCAGAACTGGACACAGGATTTCAGGTGGGGTCTGACTAAGGCAGACCATAGAATCATAGAATCATAGAAATGTAGAGTTGGAAGAGACTCCAGGGGCCATCCAGTCCAACCCCCTGCTATGCAGGAACACCCATCAAAGCACTCCTGACAGATGGCCATCCAGCCTCTGCTTAAAAACCTCCAAGGAAGGAGACTCCACCACACTCCGAGGCAGCAGATTCCACTGCCAGACAGCCCTGACCATCAGGAAGTTCTTCCTGAGGTTCAGGTGGAATCTCTTTTCTTGTAGCTTGAATCCATTGCTCCTTGTCCTGGTCTCCAGAGCAGCAGAAAACAAGCCCTCTCCCTCCTCCACATGGCATCCCTTCAAATATTTAAACCAAAACCATATCAAGCTGATCTGGGGTGTGGTGCCCACTTTCTTAGGTCCCTCTCAAATGTTGCACCAGCCCCTGAAGCAGTGAAAGGGAGGCAAAGAGGGTCACTTCCAGGACCCGTTCCTGATTTAGCAGTTTAATTTGAAATAATGAGCCATTCCTTGAAATCAGGAAAAGACGGCCAGTCTAGCGGAGGCCGCCAGCAGCCCTGTTCCAATTTGTGCTGCAAAAGCAGACCAAATGCCCCATTACATCATAATGAGAGGAGGAAGTGGCAAAGGAAGGCCAGTCAAGGAACACCGCCTCCCACCCAGAAGAGGCATCCATAATGTTGGGAACGCTTTCTTTAAATACCCACCCACATGTCCAAAAACAGGAAACCTGCTTTTCTTTCCCCCCTCCTCCCTACTGACGAGGATGACAGCTGAAGCCACAGAAAGCAAATTATCTTTGGAAAGGAACAAGGTCACAACAACCAGAGCAGGAGGATGTGATGGAAATAGGTTCCAGGTGGCACAGGGCAAGAGCATTCAGGAAGACACGGGCTCCTCCGAAACACGGCAAGGCCTCTAGAGGAGATTCACACACGAATGCATGCAAACATTTGTGCAGATTTCTTAGCCACGTCTTTTGGTTCAGCAAAAATGGCTTTTTGGGGTGTGCGTCGGACTCCATGGCACTGGTTTAGAATGAAACTGTCTACTTCAGCTAAATGTTGGTGGAGCGATACTGAAAACGCCTCTTGTGTCACTTATGAGTCTGTTCGGTGCTCTTTTGGGTTGGGTGGATGGCAACCCAGGACCTTCTACAACAGTGGTTCTCAACCTTCCTAATGCCGTGACCCTTTCATACAGTTCCTCATGTTGTGGTGACCCCCAACCATAAAATTATTTATTTATTTTTTACAATGCCTCCCCCCCCAGGCAAAGGCCACCTCGCCGACCAGGAATGGGGGGACAGGCATGAAGGGAAAGAGGAGCCGCACATCTCCCCCGGGAAAAAACTCCGAGACCCCCCCCGGGCTCTGCTTCTGCTTCGCTCTCGTTTCTGCTGGGGGAGGCAGTATGGGAAAAGTTTCCAGAGTGTCGACCCTGGCCAGCCAAAGGGGGCAGGAGGACGCGAGTGCATGGCTCATGCTTGCGTACCACCACAGAGGAGGGAATGGAGCTTAAGACCATCAGAAATACATATTTTCCAATGGTCTTAGGTGACCCCTGTGAAAGGGCCATTCGACCCCCAAAGGGGTCCCGACCCACAGGTTGAGAACCACTGTTCTACAAGCAAAGGAAATGCTCTTACCAAAGTTTGTGGTCCCTTTCCACAGAGAGTTCCTGAATTTCAAGGAGATCAGGAAAAGAAACTCACAGAAAGCTCCTCAGCCATAACATTTCCAAATATCATGTAGTTCAGTGGCAGGGAACGTGCAGCCCATCGTCCACAGGCATTTTTGTCCCCCCCCGAGCTGAATGGGTCCTCTCTCCTCAAAATGTGGGAGTCAATTTTTTGGCCAACAGCAACCCCAGAACTCAAGGGAAGGCTGGTACTGGCCATTTCACGGTGTGGGAGCCCTTTCTGTATCTTCTGTGTTTTAAATGGCCTGGATCAACTTTTTTAAAAAAACAACAACCAGAAAGTAACTTTTTGGCATGTCTTGTTTGGCAAAAGTCCTGTCTGTCCCCAACAAAGCTGGGGGGCAGTTCCAAAAAGGCCACAAATGCAGTGAAGTGTCTAGTAGTACCCCCCAAGTTTCAGAACCATGGCGTTTTCCGCACCACACTCTTATAGCGTGATGATTCCACTTTCAACATCCTATGGAATCCTGGGGTTTGCAGTTTCAGGAGGGGTCGGCCAGGATTCCATAGGATGTTGAAAGTGGAATCATCGCGCGATAAGAGTGTAGTGCAGAAAAGGCCATTAACTTGGGAGTAAGAATGGATTCACACATTGGGATGGGGTTGCAAAGATGGGAATATAGACTTAGGGTTCTGGGCATAGGGTAGGAAACGGATGCCCCCCAAACCCTTGAGCTTGCTTACCCCTGAATTAAACCTTGGCTTATTCCTTGCAAAACCACATTTATGGGGGAACAGTGTTATTTTATTGGGGAACACCACAATGCTATATCCTTTTGTGGCAGTCTATTCTACCTTGGGAGGAAGACCTCTGGAAAACAGACATCTTGCAAACATTGTTGAGCACTATGTGCCATTGCATGTTCTCTCTCAAATCCTCAGACACCTTCACAGGTCAGCCACCCAATCTTCTCATAATCCAAACGGTAAAGGTCAAAGACAAGCCACTCAAGCAATGAAAGTAAAGGACGGGCCATTTTTTGTAAGCCAAGCTCCACATACTTTCAAAAACTGTTCCTTACCAGCTAATCAAATATCATGGGATGTCAGATACCGATCTCAAATATTCCAGTGATTAGAGAATATTCAATATACGGTAAGCATGCATGGGGAAATATTTTTTTGGAAGCCATTGGGTTTCGGCTCTAAGTCCCATGACATCTGTAAACTGAGCCAAAGTGGATTTACTCTGTTGTCATGTTCTGTTTCTCCGGGATTGCCAGAGAAACAGCGGTTCCTCTTCCAGCGGGAATTAAGAAAGCAAATTGATAACACAACTCCATCTGGCTTCACTCAGTTCAGGCACATCTCCAAGGGCATTTTAGCATTCCAGGGCCAAATGCTTTGGCAATTAGCTCTGTAATTGCTCTTGGGCTTGGCCATTTGTCCCAAGACATGTGTGTGTGTGTGTATGTGTGTGTTGAAAAACAACTGCTTTGGATTATGCACATGGCATGTCTCCTTGGCACAAGCCATGTTGAAAAGAATGCTAGTTGTATGCAAACATCTATTTGCACCAGAATCTCAAGAGTTTCAAAATGAGGTGTTGGTGGTGTTGCAGAACCTTGTGTTGGAGGAAACACAGGGCATTTCTGCATTAGAATGTTATAGTGCTATTATTCCACTTTCAACATCCTATGGAATCCTTGAAGGCTCCTCTCTAAACTGCAGACTCCAAGATTTCATAGGATGTTGAAAGTGGAATAATCATCATCATCAAGTTTATTTGTCTCTGGAACAACGTCCATTACAAAATATTGCATCAACAAAATACAAATAAATCAGTGGAATAACAGTGCTATAACAGTCTAGTGCGGAAATGGCCATAGCCACATTCTTATTTGTGAGACAAGTCACTTGCATGCTTGCAAAGAACAACGGATGTCCAATGTGATCTCATTTTAGCTTCAGAGTCTTTCCAGATTTTCCCATGCGGCCTTGAAACTTTATGTACGCAAATTCCTTGTGCCTTTTCTTTCCAAACATAAGCCTTTTTTAAAAGATGAAAGCCAAATGGAGCATATTTGAGGCAAGTGTCAC
Organism: Ctenosaura bakeri; assembly: GCA_948474755.1. Classification (NCBI taxonomy): domain Eukaryota; kingdom Metazoa; phylum Chordata; class Lepidosauria; order Squamata; family Iguanidae; genus Ctenosaura; species Ctenosaura bakeri. Next base: position 1,097,184 of record CAOLHI010000016.1, on the reverse strand, counting down.
TTGGACAGAATTCAGCATTACAGAAGGGATGCCCTATGGAGGATGGGGCAAGCTTGTTTTCAGCGGCTGCAGAGATGAGGACACAGAGCAATGGATTCCAACTACTGAAAAAGAGATTCCACCTAAACATTAGAAAGAACTTTCTGATGCTAACTGCTGTTTGAAGTGGAATACATTGCTGTGTGGGAGGGTGGTGGAGTCTCCTTCTTTGGAGGTTTTCAACAGAGACTGGATGGCCAATTACAGGAAAGGAGATTCCATCTAACCGTTAGGAAGAACTTACTGAGGATAAGAGTAGTTTGACTATGGAATATGCTTCTTCCTCTCTTCTTTGGAAGTTTTAAAATGGAGGCTGGATGGTCGTCTGTCCGGAGTGCTTTGACCGTGTCCTCTTGCATGGAAGAATACATATGGGGTGTGTTTCTGGCTATCTGTTGTAGCCAGAAAGTGGCCAGTAAAGCTCTCCGGAGACCTGAAAAGGGTACAGTGACCACCTCTTGTGTTGCATAGCTTGGGTGGGGTATCGCATCTTTTTCCAGGGATGACTCAACTTGCTTCAAAACCCTCCTTGAAAACAACCTGGCATCTTCAGGGACCTCCACTAGAACCCATATTCAATATATTTCCTGATCCTGGATTTTGATTTGCATTTCAGTTTGACAACATGTTGAAATTTAGAACGTGGGCTTCAAAAGCTTCTCCGTAAACTGCAAAGTCCAGGATTCCATAGGATGTTGAAAGTGGAATAATAGTGCCACAACAGTCTAGTGCGGAAATAGCCACGGTTACTTAAAGGGATTAATTCAACGACTAATGACACACAGACACAAAAAAATATTCAGCACCACTCTATTTTTTTCTCTCCTTTTTGCTCACATGTGATTTGTTAATTTTGTTCCTTCCCGGTTATAAAGGTTGGAATTTTTCATGGTCTTGTAAATCTATAAATGACTCGAGCAGCTGTTACAATGCCAAATGCTTCAGGGTGGTAAAAATGAAAAGGGGTTGTGAAGAGCTCCATTTGCAGCTTTCTGAAGCTGTTGCAGCTGGTGGCTGCCATGACAGTGGCCTGGGGTATCTGCTCTGGGTTTTAGTCTGAACTCTGAAGGAACTCTCCAAGGTGCTGGACTCTCTTCCCAAAATAGGTTTGGTACTTTGGGTAGTGCTCTTAAAATTTACAAAAGAAAACCTGGAATGCATTCACTGATTCACTCAGCCATCAGCTTATACTACTTTGAACCAGAGGGATTTGGGCTAAAATGGGAAATGAAATTCATAGAGTCATAGAATCATAGCGTTGGAAGGGGCCTCATGGACCACCAAGTCCTAACTCTGCTCACTGCAGGATCTCCAGTTAAAACACTCTATTCTGCTTTGGTTAAACCTCACATGGAATCCTATGTCCAGTTCTGGGCATTACAATTCAAGAAGGATATTGAGAAGCTGGAACACGTCCAGAGAAGAATGACCAAAATGGTAGAAGAAGGCCTAGAAATTATGAAGCCCTGTGAGAAGCAGCTTAGGGAGCTGGAGATGTTTAGCCTGGAGAAGAGAAGATTAAGAGGGGACATGATAGTCATGTTTAAATATTTGAAAGAAACGTGGAAGATGAGGCAAGCTTGCTTTCTGCTGTTTCAGAGACTATGGCCATTTCTGCACTACGCTGTTATAGCACTATGATTCCACTTTCAACATCCTATGGAATCCTGGGGTTTGCAGTTTTGGGAGGGGTCTCAAAGACCTCCACTTCCTGCTCTCCTCAAAGGCCCCTCCGTAAACTGCAAACCCCAGGATTCCATAGGATGTTGAAAGTGGAATCATAGTGCTATAACAACCTAGTGCGGAAATGGCTTAGGATGAGAGCCAGTGTGGTAGAGTGGTTTGAGCATTAGACTACAATCCTGGAGACCAGGGTTCATTTTCCTGCTTGGACGTGGAAACCCACTGGGTGACTTTGGGTGTGTCACGCACACTCAGTTCCAGAAGAACCCATGGTAGGTTCACCTTAGGGTTGCAATAAGTTGGAAATGGCTTAAATGCATACAACAAGAGACTAGGGCCCTTTTTGCATGGCATTTTCCATGCGAAAGGGCACCTGGAGCGTCACACGACTGTGAGGAGTGATGCATTCACATTCACGTGATGTTCCAGGGGCTGGCAGGATCCAATTGTGTACCTTTTCATTGTCGGCTGGAAGCTGAAAATGGTGCGCAATTGCACATTGCTCCTGGGCCCTGCATGCACTTACCTGGCGTGCGGAGCCTCCAGAGCCACGCTGGTCATGCTTCCTGCCCCAGCGCAGCCTGGTAAACTCCCAGGCTGTGCTGCAGAAGGAAGAGGCAGGGCTCTTGCGCGAGCAGGCAGCTCGTGCAGAGCCAAAGGACCCCAGACATGAGAGTCTCTTGTCGGAGGCTGCTCGTGCGATCCCCACATCCCAGCGCCAGAAGAAGGTAAGGTGAGGAAAGGGCCTAGGACACAGAGCAGTGGCTTCAAACTACAGGAAAAGAGATTCCACCTAAACATTAGGGAGAACTTCTTGATGGCAAGAGCTGTTCAACAATGGAACCTCAGCGGAGTGTGGTGGAGTCTCCTTCTTTGGATGTTTTGAAACAGAGGCTGGATGGCCATCTGTTGAGAGGGCTTCGATGGTATCTTCCTGCATGGCAGAAAGGGGTTGCACTCAATGGTCCTTGGGGTCTCTTCCAACTCTAGGATTCTATGAAAAGGGCCAAGACCCAAGCTGGCACCCCATGGATCAGCCCCCGAATGCATGCACTTTGGTTTGTTTTTGGCATGGCATAGTACCTGTAGTCAGTTCGTAGCTGCACAAGCAGAGTTTCAAAAGTGCAACTGATCCACAAGCATGTACACATTCTTTCTTGAGGGATGCACAACTGTTCATCAGTGCCCACAACATACCACTTGCTGCCCTGGAATTGCAGAAACAGGAGGCGCATTTCACAGATAAGAAATTAGGAGCACAATGTCGGAATGCAGCCAAAGGATGGCGTACTGCAATGCCCAGTTAACTATGTGCGTGCAGAATTACATTATGCAAGCGTGATGTATGGTCTAGGCTCCATTTTTTTGGTGTTCTGCTCTGCTCTGTAGTCTATTCTGTGTTACCGACTGATGTTTTTGAATCACCAGTGATTTGAATTCTTTCCAAGGCCATTTCCACACTTTACTGTTATAGTGCTTTTATTCCACTTTCAACATCCTATGGAATCCTAGGGCTTGCTGTTCAGAAAGGGGTATCTTTGGTCTCAGTAAACTACAAACCCCAGAATTCCACAGGATGTTGAAAGTGGAATAACAGCATCATAACAGTGTTGTGTGGAAATGGCCCAAGAATGGAGGTATCATCAGTAAATGTGGTCTGTTTCAGGTAGTATGACTTTGTGTAATTGTGGTATTGGGATCCTACCTCTGGCAGTTGCACTGAGATGTCTTTTCAGCCCCTTTAGGGTTGCTTTTAAAGGACCCATCACCACTGGTGTCACAGTTATTCTGTTTTCCCAGAAGTGTTGAATTGTCTTTTATAGCTCTTAATATTTCATGATCTCTTCCTCCTCTTTGGGCCTTTCCACACTACACTGTTATAGTGCTATTATTCCACTTTCAACATCCTGTGGAATTCTGGGGTTTGTAGTTTAGTGAGGCCAAAGAGCTCTCTGGCTGAGAATTCTAAGTGCTCCTCCCTAAACTGCAAACCCCAGGATTCCATAGGATGTTGAAAGTGGAATAATAGCACTATAACAGTGTAGTGCGGAAAGGCCCTTTAGTCTTCTCTCCCTAGCAATTGCTACATCTATAATCCAACCCTTCTCAACCACAGTTATGCCTGGCATATTATGTTCTAATTGTTTATCAGTTGGGCCATTTTCGCACTAGCGTGTTATAGTGCTATTATTCCACTTGCAACATCCTATGGAATCCTGGGGTTTGCAGCTTAGGGAGGGGCCTTTGAAGATGGCCTTTGAGCCCCCCCTAAATTGCAAACCCCAGGATTCCATAGGCTGTCAACAGTGGAATAATAGCACTATAACACTCTAGTGCGGAAAGGCCTTTGAGTCTTGAACTCCCAAAGGATTTCTGCTTCACTTTTTTTTTCAGTGCTATCTTTTTCTCAAAGTGGGACTTCTGGAGGAGAGTTTTGGTTGCAACTGCAAAGCCTTACCCACACTGAAGGTAGAACAAGGTCAACAGAAGACTCTTGATAAGGAATATCATCACCTCCCCGTGGATTTTAATAGAAAACATATGAAGGACCCACGAGCAACAGACAAAAGAGCTCAACCCACACAAGGCTTTGTTTATATATCGCGAAGGGCTAATTCCTCTTGGCCCAATTTGGAATCAGCTCAGGGTTTACGAGCTTTGTCAGCAAGTGTTCAGCAAAAGCTCATCTGTTTTCTGAGCATGGTCTCCCAGCTCATAACGTTCGCCGCACGCATTTGCAAGAAACTGCCCAGAGACTTGACCCAAATTGCAAAACAGAGAAGAGGGCAGAACAGCTCCTTGTACTGTCAGAAAGCACCTCTACATGGGGTCATTTTTCAACTAACCCTCAACGGGTCATCTTGTTCTTTTTTGGCTGAGCTGCACAAAAGGCCCACGGTGTGGATTTCCATAGGGACCGAATGATACGTGACTCAAGATAGTCCCTGGCCAAAATGGCCAGATGCTTATGTAGTATCTCTGTATACACTTCTTGTAAGCCCACCTCCTGTGTATTATGCTAGGTCGGACTCTCCCTACAAACCTGCCTTAGCTTCACCCAACTCTTCTTCAGTCATGTGGGCTACGGACCTTTCTGCACTACATAACTATAGAATCATAGAATCATAGAAATGTAGAGTTGGAAGAGACCCCAGGGGCCATCCAGTCCAACCCCCTGTCCAGTCCACTCCCGACAGATGGCCATCAAGCCTCGGCTTAAAAACCTCCAAGGAAGGAGACTCCACTACACTCCGAGGCAGCAGATTCCACTGCCGGACAGCCCTGACGGACAGGAAGTTCTTCCTGAAGTTCAGGTGGAATCTCCTTTCCTGCAGCTTGAATCCATTGCTCCTTGTCCTGGTCTCTGGAGCAGCAGAAAACAAGCCCTCTCCTTCCTCTACATGGCATCCCTTCAAATATTTAAACATGGCTCTCATGTCCCTTTTAACTGCCATCATTCTGTTCTATGGAATATTGGTATTGCAGCTTAAGGAGGAGTATTTAGCACTTTCAGCTGGAGAGCTCCAGTACCTCCCAAGACTACAAACCCTAGGATACCATAGGAGGCAGTCATGGTAGTTAAGAGTGGAATCATAGTGCAATAATTGTGTAGTGCAGAAGGGCCTTTAGATGGGTTGGGGACCTCTGGAGAAACCCTGGGAAGTCCAGGGTTGCGTTACATCCAGCTATGGGAAAATAGATGCATGTCTGCCACTGACTTTTTTTCCAACAGCCAGAAATGGCTCTGTGTGTGTCTATGTGTGTGTGTGTGTGTGTGTGTGTGTGTGTAAGAGGGTTGCAACAGACAAAATGCAGGGATTTTGGAGCAGGGAGAGATTTTGGTCATTGTGCAGAGACTTCTAACCTCTTCAGTGACCAAAACACTGAGTCACAGGCCATTTCCGCACGAGTCTGTTATAGCGCGATGATTCCACTTTCAACCTCCTATGGAATCTGGGGTTTGCAGTTTCGGGAGGGGCCAGCTGGCCCCTCCCGAAACTGCAAACCCCAGGATTCCATAGGAGGTTGAAAGTGGAATCATCGCGCTATAACAGACTCGTGCGGAAATGGCCACAATGGTATTGAGTTGGACTTAAGCTGGGGACATAAATCCTTGATTATTCTGTCCTCAAATGCAAGGATGGATAATAATGGTGGCTTTCTCCCCACTACTGAAAAAAATGCACACACCTCTGCAACAGTGTGCTATTTGTGACTGTCCTGAAGCGTTGTGGAGAAATTACCTCACCTAGAAAAATGTGTGGGGTTTTTCTTGCACACAAAAAAGTCTCTTATGCAGAAAGCAAGTTCCCTGCATAGAAAACTGTGTTTTCTGCATAGAAAAAAGTTTTTTCTGCAGGGAAAACAGGGGCAGGGTGGGGTTATATAGGAAACCCGTTTTTTGCCTAGAAAACCATTTTTCCTCCTTTTTTCTGCACAAAATATTTCCTCCACAACAATTCAGGACGTTTCAATATGGGCAAGAATTTTTGCAAGAATCTCATTGGTCTATTTATTTTCGCAATGGCCGGAAATCCATTTTTTCCACCTGGGAGTGCACAGTATAACCTTTCTTTCCTTATGCCATCGTAATTGAGGCACAGGATGCCAGCCATTTGTCTGCGAGTAAGAAATTGAAAACACAGCAGAAGAAGGGGGCCAGGGCAGGTGGAGCAGAGCTGTAGCTTTTCCTCAACCCTGCACTTTTCTTAATTGGAACCAAATGCCAGCTCTCCCTTTTCCATCGTCCTGGTTTTATAGCATCTTGCAATTAGGTGCACAACCTCCTTCCCTTCCAGCCTCATCAATTCTTGGCCTAATTACAGAGGAAGCCGCACATATGGAACCGCAAGCATTTTTCCTCTGCAAATGACGGAGAAGTGGGGAGAGGGGGGGTAGCAGCTGGACAGCCTGTTTGGTTTCTGTCCCCACCCCACCCCACCGCCCACCACCTCACCCTTCGTGGGCCATTATTTTGCTGAAACAATAATTAGAGGCCTGGGTCAGGCGAAAGATGAGTTGGGCCTGGCTCACGAAAACATAAAAATGCGTGGTCAACGTTGAAAAAATAAGAGCGTCTAAAATAAACTCATCGGAGAATGGCAGAAGGGGAAGAGTCCAAAGAACCATCAAGCGTTCAGGAGATGGTGGTTTTGACTCCGACCACTGCAAGGAAGGTGCCTCCCTCGGCTGGGAGCGTTTATACCAATCTCTTTTTTAAAAATCCCCTGCAAAAAAAGCAAAAAGTGCCATGATTTTGCATGGCTGTCATGCTTTGCCACCGCACCTCTGCAGCTATCACACAATAGCTGCAAAAACCATCTCGGGATGTGAAAGCCATCTTTGCAAAAAAACTATCTGGCCATCTTGGAGAGGGCTTGGTGTGGGGACATGAGGTGCCTTTTCCTTTTTTTGTGAACTGTTATTTTAGTTGCTAATGATGGGATAAGAGATCAACAAAGTCCAGATTCCTGTTGATGTCGCTTTCTCATTCTCTCTCTCCTACACAAACACACATACACACACAAGTTCCCCTACTCATGCATTTGTCCTTTTGTTTCGTCTGTTATGGAAGTATTCAGAGCACAGTTGCATATTTGTAATTCTGCAAGTGTAACTGTGGCACATGAAACAGGAACTGTGCATTCCTGGAGGGAGAATAAATACTCATCAGAAGCCATTTCCGCACAAGCCTGTTATAGCGCAATGATTCCACTTGCAACATCCCATGGAATCCTGGGATTTGCAGTTTCGGGAGGGGCCACATGCAAACTCCAGGATTCCATGGGATGTTGCAAGTGGAATCATAGCACTATAACAGGCTTGTGCGGAAATGGCCAGAGTCTTCCAAGTATCATGAGATTCCCTGGGATTGTAGAAAGAACCCCTGCGCATTACACAAGCAGACAAAAACTAGGCCCGTGGGTCAACACACCATTGGTTGCCCAATGTCAATATTCAGCAGAAAGGTTGGAATAGCATCTGCCTTTGTATTGAGCACCAGCCCAGCAAGAAGTGCACAAATTTGAGCAATATTTTGCAATGACACTACACAATAATTGGCCTCTCGGCCCTTTGTCATCCCACAACAATAATGTCCTAACTCTATATGCAATGGTCAACCTGCCAATCTGTTGCTCATCTTCTCTGCTTGTTTTTTAGACTGATATCTCACCAAGGCGGCAATCCATAAAGCAAGTACAAGAAAGCAACACCTGAGGATGTTTTGTTTCTTCAGTTAAGAATACATGTCCTGTAGATACAAAATCATTGTGTGCTTTTTGTTTGCTTCTTTTTTATTCCTCACCTCTCAGTCTCTGGGGGGAAAAAAGTACTTTGCAAGAGTGGAACAGCTTTCATTAAGGAGGCGGGATTAGGAAAATAATGAGATGGTGCTGGGGTCGGAGAGGCAGATACTTTCTCCAGCTGTGTCGGAGGAAGAGGAAGAGAGGCAGAGTTAAAGCACGGGAGAGAGAACACAGGATTGCCTCTCAAAAGCAGTATTACAGAAGTGGGGAAAGAGACAGAAAAGAACAATGCAATGGATCAGAGGGTTCCCTATCCCACAGCGAGTCTGTGCCATCTAAGAAGCCTCCAAATGCTGAAATGCTATAACATGGAATCATCTGCAAGTGGGGACTGGAAGGAAGTGACAGGATGTCTGCATTGCATGCAGCAGTTCAGGTTTGACTCCTGCATCTCTAGTTCAGGGGCAAAGAAAATGCAGCTTGTGGTCTGTGTGTCGCTCCCCAAACCCTCTTTTGTGGCCCTGGAAGACCTCCAAAGTCCTCCAAAGATCCCTGAGTCCCCTCAACTGGTGCGTGTGTGGGAATTACACCAAGATTTATAGCATGCCCTATGAGGAGCAGCTTAGGGATCTCGGTACGTTGAGCCTGCAGAAGAGAAGGTCAAGAGATGACATGATAGCCATCTTTAAATATTTGAAAGGATATAATAAGGAGTAAGCTTGTTTTCTGCTGCTGCAGAGACTAGGACCATTTCTGCACTAGGCTGTTATAGCGCTATGATTCCACTTGTAACATCCTATGGAATCCTGGGGTTTGCAGTTTCGGGAGGGGCCGGCCGGCCCCAGGATTCCATAGGATGTTGCAAGTGGAATCATAGTGCTATAACAGCCTAGTGCAGAAATAGCTTAGGACACAAAACAATGGCTTCAAACTGCAGGACAAGAGATTCCACCTAAACCTTAGGAAGAACTTCCTGGTGGCAAGAGCAGTTTGACGGTGGAATACGCTGCTGCCTTGAAGCGTGGTGGAGTCTCCCTCTTTGGAGATTTTAAAGAGCAGCGGGATGACCATCTGTCAAAGGGAGTGCTTTGAATGAGTCTTCCTGGATGGCAGAATGGGGTTGGACTGGATGGCCAGGGGGTCTCTTCCAGTTAGAGGTGCATCCAGCATAAACAGCACCGAGGGCAAATGTGGAAGTTGCGCCTCTACCTCCGGGGCTGCATCCCCCTCCTTTGCAATGCTTTCTTGCGCCTCTCCCGGCATTGGCGCCTGGGGCACGTGTCCTATTTACCCCACCCGAGAGATGCCTCTGCTTCCGGTTCTATGATTCTTACCTCTAGGTATGATTTGTGACCTCCCCACCTGGTTCCTTCTGTTAGAGAAAAAACCCTGATGGATCTTCCACTCAATAATTCTTCTGTCCTGTGCTTTGGCAGACAGATCACTCTGAATGGCAGCTTATCATCACAGTCAACTCACCTGATCTGAGAAGATAAAGGAATCCTGTGGTTACTGTGCAGTGCCACCATGGTAATGGATGGAAAGAGAACTGCCATTTTCCAGAGCATGCGGCTCAACTGCTCTGGGGATCCTATTAGGGGATCTTCCAGGCCTTGTGCGATGACTACCTCAGCCTTTGCTCTTTATCTGGAGCAAATCATCAGTGCAAGTCTGATGAGATCTCGGATGATATCGCTCATTCAAAGCTCCACGGAGCTCCGACTGAGCCTCGCTTGAATGGCTATCAAATTGCCATTGTAGCTTGCCAGATGGCCAGTGGCCAACCCAGATGAGCTTTTATTTTGGTACTTGAGTCTTCTCAAAATTGCTGTTGCATACCAAATTGCAACATTTTTAGTATTTTGGAAGTCCGATGACGGGTGATGTCATGCGCAGATGTTTTGTGGTACGGAGAAAATGAAAAAAAAAAATCAGCACGTTGCAGTTGAGTGCATAGTTTGCAGCTAACGTTTCAGAATCCCTCGGGCAAATAAGCCTCTTGCCAAACACACACGGATTTTCTTGCTTGCTCTCTCACAAGCCTCCTGGCTCATCTCAAAACCTCTTCATTCACTCATTCTTGCTGGATGAACCGTGACTCGCTCACTGAACACAAAGTTAATGCTTTACATGTGTCAAACAATGGAGGTATGCATTCATAAGGGCTGACACATGGTTCACCAGTAAACATAGACATTACATGACTTCGCTGTGGTCATGCTAGAAGTCAATGGCAATGTCAAGAAGGGAGATTAAAAGCAGGCTTGGTGTGGCTTGGGTTGATCTCTTGGTCAACTTTTCTTTGGTTATGTACATGTACCAGTTGCTGTCAATGGTAGGTGTTTGCTTTGGGTTGACCTTTCATAGGCCCTTTTCACATGGGGTTAAAAAAACGGTGTAGATTGACCTCCACGGAGGTCTACACCGTTACGTGAATTGGGGTGGATTACTTGCGAGTAAATCCACACGCCAATCCGCGGTTGGACGCCCGCAAGTGGCGCCGCTGCGTGCTTTTGAAAAACCACATTTTATGTGGTTTTTCAAAGGCACGGGGCGTCCAGCCCCGTCGCAGTGCCCGTATGGATTTACGGATGCGCCAAAGGGCGTCCTTGCAGATCAGGCAGGGGGCGGGATTTATGGCTGGCGAGCTTCTCCAATTGGCGGAGAGGCTCCGCCAGTCAAAATCCGCCATTTTGGACACTGCTGGGCGCTGAGGACGCGTGTAAAGCAGCGAAATGCGCTGCTCTGCACAGCGACAGAACAAGGTAAGCCCCGTTTTGGCATGTCTTGCCCCATTCCGCCGCTCGCGTGTGAAAAGGGCCATACTATACAATTATAATACTGAGATTCTAGTTTAACTGCTATGGCAACATCCCATGGAACCTTGGGGTCTGTAGTATGGGGAAGTGCTAGAAGTCTCTGTTTGAGGTTTCCATCTCTCTCCCACCAGCAAGTGAGGTTGAACAAGGAATTGTAGCAGAGGTCCTACTTCTGATGGTCACAGCAGCGTGGTGGTGGAAATAGCATTCCTTTCCCCCCAGTCACCAGCTGAACAGAGCTCCATCCCAGGTGTGGTTGCTGCTTGGTCAAGGTGTAGGGAGAGAAGATGTTGCTTAATTAGGCATTTCATAGAATCACAGAATCATGGAACTGGAAGAGACCACAAGGGCCATCAAGTCCAACCCCCTTCTGCCATGCAGGAGGACACATCAAAGTATTCCTGGCTGATGGCTATCCAGCCTCTGTTTAAAAACCTCCAAAGAAGGAAATTCTACCATACTCTCAGGTAGCAGCCTACTCCAATGTTGAACTGCTCTTACCATAAGGAAGTTCTTCCTAATTTTTAGATGGAATCTCTTTTCCTAAACTTTGAAGGGATGCCATGTAGAGGAAGGACAAGGCTTGTTTTCTGCTGCTCCAGAGACCAGGACAAGGAGCAATGGATTCAAGCTGCAGGAAAGGAGATTCCACCTGAACCTCAGGAAGAACTTCCTGACAGTCAGGGCTGTCTGGCAGTGGAATCTGCTGCCCCAATGGAGCGTGGTTGAGTCTCCTTCTTTGGAGGTTTTTAAGCAGAGGCTGGATGGCTGTCTGTTGGGAGGGCTTTGATGAGTGTTCCTGCATAGCAGAAGGGGGTTGGACTGGATGGCCCCTGGGGTCTCTTCCAACTCTACATTTCTATGATTTCTATGATTTCTATGAAGCCATTGCTCCATATCTTAGTCTCTGGAGCAGCAGAAAACAGGCTTGTTCTATCCTCTATGGGACATTCCTTCAAATATTTAAGCATAGATCTTTTCTTACTTCTTAACCTTCTCTTCTCCAGATGAAACATACCTAGCTCCCTAAGCCGCTCCTCATAAAGCTTCATGGTTTCCAGGCTTCTGGCCATTTTGGTTGCCCTCCTCTGGATACCTTCCAGCCTGCCAACATCCTTCCTGAACTGTGGTGCCCAGAATTGGACACAGGATTCCAAGTGAGGTCTGACCAAAGCAGAATAGAGTGGTACTATTACTCTCCTTGACCTAAACACTATCCTCCTATTGATGCAGCCCAGAATTGCATTGGCTTTCTTAGCTGCCACATCACACTGCTGACTCATGTTCAGCTTGTGCTCTGTTAAGACTCCTAGATACTTTTGTAACTAAGGAGGTGCTATAGAATATGGGCCATGTTTTCCAAGCCGGATAGAAAACTAGCAGAGCGCAGACATAAAGAGCATCAGTAATGCCAAGAAGTTGCTTTCCTTCTCAGCCAAACATTGTGCTATACTAATAAAAAGGGTTAATAATGCAAGAATACTTGCGTGCTTCCAAGTTGTTTATGCATCAAGTTAATGTTGCTAGTGGATGAACTTGCTTGCTCATGAGACTCAAAACAAACAGCCGTTGCTCTCCAGTACCATCAGGGTAGCTCATACCTCCTTTGCATAGCTATTTGCAGAAGCTTGCATTTTAGATAGGAGATGTTACTTGAACATACTTAGCACGAGCTTCTCAGTTTTCCCAAGGACCTTCCACATATGCTGTCAGAAATCTGACGCATTTCTTGGGGCACATTCTCTTGCATAAAGCCACCCAGAAGTTATCCTGGGGCTCTTCATTACTATACTAGATCGGCAGACTGGTTTTGCCAAAAGAACATTTCTGCAATACCAAAATCATCCCACCAGGCCAACTAAACAAGGATCCCATGGCTAACAAGATACTTTTGTGCTGCGCCCTGTATATTTTCTCCTTCCTTCCTTCAAAATCTGTGCTTAGCTATAGGTCTTTGCTTGGCTAGCTACTCTAAACTGATTTTCTAGAAAGCCCTTGCATACGTTTCTCACTGGTGCCCACTTCTGAGATCCTACATCAGGGTGGGATAGTGTACTTTTCCACATGTGGAGTGACGCATCAACGGTGCTACACAACCCTTGTATCGAAGATCAACATTACGCAGTTGAATGCATAACAGAAAGTACAGCTGAATATGCAGGTTCACATCCATCCACTTGCACATCTGTATGCACAGTGACATGGGATTTCAACCTGGAACCGGCAACCTGGAACTTCTACATTGGCAAACTTCTGCATACATAAGACACCAATAGGATTCAAAGGCCCCTCCCTAAACTGCAAACCCCAGGATTCCATAGGATGTTGAAAGTGGAATAATAGCACTAGAACAGTGTAGTGTGGAAAGGCCCTAGGAAATGTGTGGAAATAAATATACATCTTTTGGAATGCCTGTGTGAATTTCTATACAGGAGGGAGAGGGGACAGCTTGGAATCTGATACGAACAAAGGATAGTGTGGGCACACGAGTGGGTTTTGCAGAACAGGAATGAGACTGTGTTTGACATCACTGGGCACAGCCTTTGCCATCTTGGCATTGTTCTGATGATGGAATCACCACAACGGACCGACCCTAGAAGTTTGTGCTTTGGTGCCCAAAAGACAGAGGCAGGACTTGCCCCTCAGATTTGGGAAGCCATGCCTTACGCACAGCGAACTCAAGTAAACAGGCAAGCGCATTGAAGGGGCCTCCAGACATGGCAAATGTGTCGGGAGGTTGCGGTATTTGTCACTGTAGTTGTCAGGGATTTTTAAAAGTAGCCAAATGGCGTTCCTCTTGTCTGGGTCTGTCAGGTTCCCTTGTTCTCTTGTTAGTTTAAGCTGCAAGCCACACAGCAACTGGAGGGGGAAATGAAATATTTCCAGCATTACACTTTTGCAAGCTGTCTCTGGGCTCTTCCAGATGTCAGGAGGGTTGCTGTATTTGATTTGCTGTAATTCATGGGTTTTTAAAAAATATATCCAAACTTCTTTTTGTGTTGACTTGGCAAGTCCCTGGCCCTGTTGCACCATTTCATGGGTTTCTAATTCTGATATGCGTATAGCCCCTTCTCTCTTGTCCTCTTTCTTTCTTTCTTCCTTCCTTCCTGCCTGCCTGCCCTCTCCCTCCCTCCCTCCTTTCCTTCCTTCCTTCCTTCCTTCCTTCCTTCCTTCCTTCCTTCCTTCCTTCCTTCCTTCCTTCCCTTCTCCCTTCCTTCCTTCCTTCCTTCCCTTCCCTCCCGCCCTCCCTCCCTCCCTCTTCCTTCCTTCCTCCCTCCATCCCTCCCTCCCTCCCTCCCTCCCTCCCTCCCTTTCCTCCCTTCTCCCTTCCTTCCCTTCTTTCCCTCCCTCTTCCTTCCTTCCTTCCTTCCTTCCTTCCTTCCTTCCTTCCTTCCTTCCTTCCTTCCTCCTTCCCTCCTTCCTTCCTTCCTTCCTTCCTTCCTTCCTTCCTTCCTTCCTTCCTTCCTTCCTTCCTTCCCTTCCCTCCCTCCCTCCCTCCCTCCCTCCCTTCCTTCCTTCCCTTCTCACTTCCTTCCTTTCTCATCTTTCTTTCTTTCTTTCTTTCTTTCTTTCTTTCTTTCTTTCTTTTCTTTCTTTCTTTCTCTGTCTCTTCTTTTAAATTATAGAGCTACAGTGCATCAGTATCAGGAATACCAGGGCCATAGTATTTCTGATTTCTATGTATGGTTGTGAAAAAAAGTAGACAGTGAAGAAAGCTGACGGGAAGAAATGTGGTACTGGAGGAGAGTTCTATGGATTGCCAAAAGTCAGATGTGATTCTGGGTTGCATCAAGAGGAGTATGGTCTCTGGGTTGAGGGAAGTAATAGTCCCACCCTATTCTGCTTTGGTCAGGCCTCACATGGACTCCTGTGTCCAGTTGTGGGCCCCACAATTCAAGAAGGATATTGACAACCTGGAGTGTGTCTGGGGAGGGTGACCAAAATGGTCAAAGGAGACTCCACTACACTCCAAGGCAGCAGATTCCACTGCTGGACAGCCCTGACTGTCAGAAAGTTCTTCCTGAGGTTCAGGTGGAATCTCCTTTCCTGCAGCTTGACTCCATTGTTCCTTGTCCTGGTCTCTGGAGCAGCAGAAAACAAGCCCTCTCCCTCCTCTACATGGCATCCCTTCAAAGATTTAAACATGGCTCTCATGTCCCCTCTTGACCTTCTCTTCTGCAGACTAAACATACTCAGCTCCCTAAGGCGTTCTTCATAGGGCTTCATGGCTTCCAGACCCTCCACCATTTTGGTCACCCTCCTCTGGACTTGCTCCAGCTTGACCATGTCCATCTTGAATTGGGGTGCCCAGAACTGGACACAGTATTCAAGATGGGGTCTAACCAAAGCAGAGTAGAGTGGTACCAGTACCTCCCTCGATCTAGACACCATCCTCCTATTGATACAGCCGAGAATTGCATTGGCTTTCTCGGCTGCCGCATCACACTGCTGGCTCATGTTCAGCTTGTGGTCTATGAAGACTCCTAGATCCCTTTCACACATACTGCTATCCAGCAACTATCTCCCCAAAAGAGAGATCAGTGCAGTGTAGTGGTTTGGGTGCTGGATTACAGCTCTGGAGAACAGGTTTTGCATCTCTGTTTGGCCATGGAAGCCACCTGGGTGCCCCTGGGCAAGTCACACTCTCTCAGCCTCAGAGGAAAGCAAAGTTAAACCCCCTCTGAAGAAATCTTGCCAAGAAAAGCCTTAGAGTTGCCATAAGTCAGAAATGACTCAAAGTTAGACAACAACTCTCTGGAACAAGCATAACCCCCCCCCCCAAAACATGAAACACGTGGACATGGAGGTGACGACTAGTCAAAACTCAGCAAAACTGAAGAGCGACACCTTGAGAACTCGCGCTCCTTTAAACCAATATGGAGGAACCATAAATTAAAATTATACTTGCAGCATTAGCAATCCAAGCGAGTTAGCACAACTCTTCCAAACTGGAGACTGCTTAGTCCCTCAGTTATAATTTTCATTTCCAGGAGGATAATTTTTTTTTAAAATGTGGTTAGTTAATTGTAGTAAGGTTGAGGAAAAACAAACACATGTTTTTAAGAGTGGGTAAATCTATTTCACAATAGATTATGCAACAGTCTAATAAACTGAGCAACAACAAGGGACGATGTCTAGCGATTTTGCATTTGAATTGGTAATGATGATGACTAAATCTTTTGCATGTCGATTTGGATGCAAAGACAACGTTCAGGGGAAAAAAAAATCCCCTTCCCTTAGAAAATGACATTTAGGGATAAGGGTTCCCCAACAAGCTGGGGAAAAAGGAAGCCCTCTCCTTCTTTTGATGCCTTGCTATCTGATTCTTTTGACACTTCCAAGTTAAGGACAAGTTCCATTAATTCAGTAAGAGGTTCTGCTCATCCCCCAGTTTTTCTTGCCTACAGAGGCTCACTTGGAACCACGTGCATGTATGCATTGCTTGCAAAGTGAGCTGAGCGGCGGAAAGAAGGCGCTAAGCCAGCTGAGAGACTTTGCAAGCCGCTTGCACGTGGTCAGTCCCACGTGAGCCTCCGTAAGTCCTTCATGCGCTGTACCGTACGTGGGTTCTGCTTTTCAACCCATTCCGTTTTCTGACACTGCTCTGGTCCCTAACCTGTCAGATAAGTGGGGGAAGTCTGTAAGTCAGGGGTGTCAAACACAATTTCATCTTGGGCCACATCGGCATTATGGTTGGGTCGGTTGTATCTGTTAAACTATATAAATATATCTACTTTTTTTATAACATTAAATAATTGCCTCTGCATTCGATTATTTCTAGGCCCTTTTCGCACCTTACCTTCATAGCGGCAGTGGGGAGCAGCGCTCACGTGAGCAGTCGTTTGTGCGAGCCGCTCACGGCAGCCCTTCTGCCTCCCACAATGGCTGGCCAGTTGCGCGACTGTCGCGCTAGCCCCCCGCCCCTTCCTTTCGCAGCGCAGCCTGGGAGCTGTAGGCTGCGCTGGGGGAGGAAGCCCGACCGGGCCAGCTTGTTCAGCTCACCGCACGCAGGTAAGTGTGCGAGGGTCCCGTGAGCATTGTGTGACTGCGCAGTATTTTCGGCTTAGAGCCGAAAATAAAAAATGCGCGCATGGCCCGCTTTAGGCTTGTAAGCGTCGCATGCGTGGGAGTGCGTCATACAGACTGACGCTCCCATTCACGTGACGCTCAAGGGGCCCTTGCGCAAAAAAACCTGCGTGCGAAAAGGGCCCTAGTTTTTAAATTGCCTTCCCTCTGCATCAACTTTTCTTTTCTTGGACATTTTGGGGCTATTTAATCATAGTCGATGGTCGCTATACCTCTGTAAAGTGACATGGAATTGGTCCGTACATCCAAAGTGTGCCACTTACTGCTCCTCGACCCTCTCTGTGCCTCCTTCTGCCCCCCGCAAGACCCTCTTCGTGCCTCTTTCAGCCCCCCAGACCCTCTTTGTACCTGGTGAACCCGATCCCCACATTGCGGGCCAACAGCTGGTGGTATTCCGAAGAGAAGCCTGGCAGCCACAATCTACTTCTACTTCTTTTTCTTTTTTATATATATAATTTTTATTAAGTTTCACAAATAAAAAAAACATCATCTCAAATTGTACTTTTACATGTAGTGTTTTTGTTCTTCCACTCTGATCTAGTTTTCATTTTCTGGATATCTACTCACATATAAAAAAATTATGCCTCACAATTCTATGTTCATCTTGCATGCTTGATCTTGCATTTCTCTCATCCACTCCTGTTATGTTACAGTTATTCCTCTTTAATTTCAACCGTAATCCAGACATTTTCACTGGGTAGTTCCCAGCAATCACCCATTACAATTTGCCATTCTGCTTTTATCTGATCGTCCGATTTCCCCTTTAATCTTTGTGAAACAATAGCTGCATTTCTATGCTCAATAAATGTCCCCCACCATTGTTCAATTGTGGGTTTTTTTCCGAGACTTCCATATTTTGGCATATTCAATTCGAACTGTCGTTATCATGTACCGTATTAATCTCCAATGCCTCTTCATGTTAGTATTCTCAAGAGCATTTGTCATGTTGAACAAATAAAATTCAGGGTTTTTTTTGCAAATTGAACCTTCAGTATTTCACACATCTTTTTATGTATTTCACTCCAATATTTCTTTGCCTTGGGACATGGCCACCACATATGAAATATTGTTCCCACCTCTTTCTGACATTTCCAACACATTCTACTTCTGACTGCTCCTCTGCCCAACTTTTGCAAGCCGCATGGAGCTTTGCCAAAGCAACCCACAGCAAAGTTCTGACGGCGAGACTCGAACAGAGGAGCAGAAGCAGAAATAGAACACCAGCATCCGGGGGTCCGCAATGTGGGGATTGGGCTCGCTAGGCGAGAGGAGTGCTGCGGCTGCAGGAGAGGTGCGAGGACCACAGATTCAGCCCGCAGGCCTTGTGTTGGACACATGTGCTGTAAGTTAAAAAATAAAGATGTTCCCTGTAACTGGTTACTTCTTTTTGGGGAGGAGGCGTAAAGTTACATCTGGAAGCAATGCAACAAGGCACAGCGAAAGTTGCTTTTGCTGGTATGTTAAGCGACACCTTCTGGCTGTTTCCAGAAGTTATGTCGAAAAGAGCTAAGCCATCTAGACAGGTGGTTTCAAGTTTTATCCCATTCTCTAACCCAATCTGGTTCAAAAACAGTAACAAAAATGACAAAAAAGCAAGAGTTTGTGAAAAAAGCAACACGTAAATCTATCCGTCATCTCACTAATAGCAACTGCATGCTCTCCAAGCGCTGCAATGAGCAATGGGGAAAATTGCTCCTAAAAAGTAACTTTCCATACTTTGAAACAGACAATGCCAATATTACTATTTGCCTATGACCTTGGAGACCAGGGTTGAATTCCACACTTAGCCATGGAAACCCATTGGGTCACATATTCTCAGTCCCAGAAAGCTCCGTGATAAGTAAGAAATGACTGGAAGCTATGCAACAACAACAAAATCCATGGGAATAATTGGGAACAGCCCCCACCCAGTTTTGAGGCTTTGTGTTTTTACAATGTTAGTGTGGGTTGGAACGATTATCTTGGTGCTATACTTTTTGAAACGGCATTTTGCTATTTTGTTCACAACTTTCATAGAATCATAGAAATGTAGAGTTGGAAGAGACCCCAGGGAACATCCAGTCCAACCCCATTCTGCCATACAGGAACACCCTCAAAGCACTCCCGACAGATGGCCATCCAGCCTCTGCTTAAACACCTCCAAAGAAGGAACAGACTCCACCACACTCCATGGAGGCAGCATCTTCTACTGCCAGACAGCCCTGACTGTCAGGAAGTTCTTCCTGAGGTTCAGGTGGAATCTCCTTTCCTGCACTTGAATACGTTGCTCCTTGTCCTGGTCTCTGGAGCAGCAGAAAACAAGCCCTCTCCTTCCTCTATGTGGCATCCCTTCAAATATTTAAACATGGCTATCATGTCCCCTCTTAACCTTCTCTTCTGCAGACTAAACATCCCCAGCTCTATCCTCATAGGGCTTCATGGCTTCCAGGCCCCTCACCATTTTGGTCGCCCTCCTCTGGACTTGTTCCAGCTTGTCAATATCCTTCTTGAATTGGGGTGCCCAGAACTGGACACAGGATTCAAGATGGGGTCTAACCAAAGCAGAGTAGAGCGGTACCAGTACCTCCCTCGATCTAGACACCAGACTCCTATGGGTGCAGCCGAGAATTGCATTGGCTTTCTTGGCTGCTGCATCACACTGCTGACTCATGTTCAGCTTGTGGTCTATGAAGACTCCTTTGGAGGACCTTTCGGGCTAAAGAACAAGAAGGACCGGAAAAAAGAAAAAAGAAACCTTTGAAAAATCACCAGCATCACACCTTTTCTCCCTAAGAGTGTAGGGAAAGAAGCACTTCCCAGTTGCTAGGAAACCCCAAGATGCTTTCCCTGAGAGAGTAGGGGTCCCTCATCCTCTCCATGCAAACGTGGAACCAATGTGCCTGCGTGACTGCCTTTGCTGTTCTCCGACCCCTCGACGGAAATCTTTTTCCAGCCGCGACAGCTGCCACAAACAGCTCCGGCAGTCACCGAGCGGGTGTTTGTTCTGGCACAGCGACAACCTGGTTGTGAAGACTCGCAGTCGGTTGAACTGCATAAACTTTCCTTGTGGGGTCAGGTTTCGGAGGTATGCAACCGGGGGATGCCCCTGCTGCATCCTTCCACGCTTCCCGCCATCACTCCCAGCTTTCCCCGGTGCATTTCTGAATGGAAGGAGTAACAAGGCTGAGAACCAAGAGCAAAACACTCATCTTTGGTTTCCTTGAGTGCAAGCAGTGCATCCCCCTTGCTCGCTGGTGTTAATCATCCCGCTACGGTGTTATGAAACACAGCAGAAGTGACTTTGGCCTGCAAACACCCTCCGAACAGTCCTGGAAAGCAGAGAATCCAATTGATGGAGTGAAAACCAAAGGGGAGAGATTGGCCATTTCTGCATTACCCTTTTATTGTGCTATTATTCCACTTTCAACATCCCCTGGAATCCTGGGCTTTGTGGTTCAAGGAGGGGCTTTTCAGCCAGATTGCTCTTGGACCTCAGGAAACTATAAACCCCAGAATCCCACCGGAGGTTCAAAGTGGAATAATAGCACTATTAACAGTGTAGGGCGGAAATGGCCAATTGATGACAGGGATTATGGAATCTGTGCTTTAAAAAAAAAAAGGAAAAGAAAAGTTGGCTTTACAGAAAGAAGAGAACTACTCTTCTCAGTGTGGGGACTGCTGGATGTGTTAGGAGGGGGCACCAGGGAGGAATGGAAACGAAAAGGTCACATCAAAGTCTTGTTGTGCGTCTCCAAGTCATCCCTGACTTACGGCAAGCTTAAGGTGAATCTATCATGGGGTATTCTTTGAAAGATTTGTTCAGAGGGGGGTTTGACTTCTTCTGAGGCTGAGAGAGTGGGGCTTGCCTAAGGTCAGCCAGCGGGTTTCCATGGCTGGGCAGGGATTTGAACTCCAGTCTTCCAGAATCCTAGTCAAAGCTCAAACCGTAACACCACACTGGAGCAACCCCTAAACTGCAAACCCTAGGATTCCATGAGATGTTGAAAGTGGAATAATAGCACTATGAAAGTCTAGTGCAGAAATGGCCTAAGAAAGGAACAGCTGCCTCCAAAGGCAGCCTCTCTTTGGAACACCGGAGAGACGGGTGGGGACAGACAGTGAAGGCTGTTTTGCTCTCTTCTCAGGCACGGCAGAGGATCTTGGCTGGAGACAGAGAGCAACTCTGTCATTGATTTCCCACGATTTCCCCTTGCACAAGGTAATGGCACCAGGCAACTGGGTCATAAACAGCTTGTACAACGTAACTCTGTCTAAGGCACGCTCCAGCGGACCGGTGAGGAAAAACAGCTGTGCGGAATCGTGCCTGATCCAGTTTTATGACCGCTCTGCTTTCTTGGAACTGCAGCACAGGGGCAGGCAGTAGAAAGAGCAGGCCGTATTGCAGGGCAAACATTCCTAGAAACATCCATGTGCCAGCGTTAATCTTCTACTTGGACTATCACAATGCATCTTGCATGGAAGTACCTTTGAAGGTGGTGGAGAGACTGATGCAACTCTAACTAAGGGGGAAGAGAGAATGTGTGGAGGGCAGTCATTTCTTCCCACCAGACTAGGAGTAAAAGCTGTCTGAAAAAATCCCATTTCCGTCTCAAGTTCAACAGGCTTTATTTTTGCTCCTCCAGGGCTATCTTTGGGGCATAGATGAGGGCATGTACACAGTATGTAGTGACATAGGCAGCAATATGGTGTCACAGACAGGCATAAATTACACTAAATATGCGGAGTGTTGTTGTTGGACAATGCACAATGGTCATATTCAAAGTGGATGGTGGCAGAAGAGCAACTGTACATTTGGGAGTGTTGCACATATGATAGTGCATTAAAGTGCAAAGAGAAGTATGTGAATGCTTATTGCCTGCATGCATCATCTGTGTGCCTTAGAATCATAGAGATGGAAGAGACCACAAAGGCCATCCAGTCTAACCCCCTTCTGCTCTGGAGGATGACACAATCAAAGCACTCCCAACAGACGGCCATCCAGCCTCTGTTCACAAACCTCCAAAGAAAGAGACTCCATCACACTTCCAGCAGCAGTGGATTCCCCTGTCAAACTGCTCTTACCATCAGGAAGTTCTTCCTAACGTTTAGGTGGAATCTCTTTTCCTGTAGTTTGAATCCATTGCTCTGTGTCCTAGTCTCTGGAGCAGCAGAAAACAAGCTTGCTCCCTCCTCCACATGACATCCTTTCAAATACTTTAACATGGCTATTATGTCACCTCTTAGCCTTAGAAGGATGTCAACAAGCTGGAGTGTGTCCAGAGGAGGGCAACCAAAAGTGAAGGGTCTGGAAGCCATGAAGCCCTTTGAAGAATGCCTTAGGGAGCTGGGGATGTTTAGTCTGCAGAAGAGAAGGTTAAGAGGGGACATGGTAGCCATGTTTAAATATTTGAAGGGATGCCACGCAGAGGAAGGAGAGGGCTTGTTCTCTGCCGCTCCAGAGACTAGGACAAGGAGCAATGGATTCAAGCTGCAGGAAAGGAGATTCCACCTAAACCTCAGGAAGAACTTCCTGACAGTCAGAGCTGTTCGGCAGTGGAATCTGCTGCTGCCTCAATGGAGTGTGTTGGAGTCTCCTTCTTTGGAAGTTTTTAAGTAGAGGCTGGGTGGCCATCTGTCAGGAGTGCTTTGAGGGTGTTCCTGCATGGCAGGGGGCTGGACTGGATGGCCCTTGGGGTCTCTTCCAACTTTATGATTCTATGATTCTCTTCTCCAGGCTAATAATATCCAACCACCTCCTAGGGCTTGGCTTCCAGGCCTTTGACCACTTTGGTCACCCTCCTCTGGACTGGATGTTCCTGTACCAATAGGTGTCTTTTAATATCCCAGTGATGTTCCTCCTGTCCTGGTCCATTGTGGACAACTTCCTAGAACCAGCCACAACCTTTTAAACTCAGGGCAGGAGGTCCTTTCCCCGCCCTTTGCCTTTGGGGTGTTCCCAACCAGGCAGAGGTTAATTTCCCCATCTGGTTCCATTTCTCTCGGTTTGTGGGTTCATTGGATGTCCGGATAGCTGCTTTTGACCTTCATTCTCTTAGTACACCACACTTCATGCTGAACAAGGAAAACCAAAGACTAAAGCCCCCACATGTTTAGAACATCTCCATGTGGGTTTGAGAGCATGCATTATGAAGGGTGCTCCCCAGACATGGAATAGTCTGTCAAACTCCAAGCCTTTTGGATAGATTGGGTGGAGACCCTGTTTCATCCATTCCAAAAGGAGCACACACCCCTCGTTCACCCCTATTTCCACCAGAAGCATCACCAAACACATCATGCTTCCAACCTTTGGCTCTCTCCCTCCCCCCCCCCCCCAAAAAAAAACTGCTGGTGATTCTGTATTTTTTGCTATGCTTTTGACACACACACAGGCTTTGCTGCCAGAGATTTGAGCACAAGCAAGGAAGGAACAAACTCTCTGAGCTGTAGGAGATGCTGGAAGAAAGAGTGGAAAGACTTGGGGCTACTAAACGCCCCATCTCCACCTTCCCTCCCCCAGCACAAGGGCAACCGAAAAGAGGGGCTTGCTTCTGTCCTTAGCAGCCGATGCATAACCCCTTCACCTGGCCCCCTGGAAACAGGGGCCAGCGGAACTTTAATCAGCGGTGTTGGGTTTTATGACCCAAGTGATATTTTACTCTGCTGGCATGCCCCAAAACCACAGGTATCTGACCCCAGTCTGAAGGCCCATAACTTTGATTAATGTCTTCATTCACGGCCTGAGTTCTATAAACACGCCCAGACGCAGCCAGAGCCGTTTGAGCACGGGCAACTGATGTGGCCAACCTCATCTCCCCTCCTTTCGGGGTGCTGTTATACGATTCTCTATTTTTACCCTCTAGACCACCTCCAGCCCCCTCAACACCCCCTCAACCCCTTAACCACTCAAAAAAAAATGTAGCAGCATAGAAAAAAAAGAAGGGTGGGAGATTGCCCCAATAGGACTTTGGAAGGAAGAATTTAGCGCATGTGTGTGTGTTGGAACATGGGGGAAGGAAGCTTCGAAATCTGCTCAGAAATAACAAGGCCGTCACTGTGTGGACGGCGCATGAAACCCGCAGTGTAATTCAGCGGCTGGGTGATGACGTCTCCACTCAGGGGCTAGTCAGCTTCATTGCCGACGTTCCTCCTAGGAGCAGGATGTGGGGAAGGGAGAGAAGGAGGCAGGCCCGTGTGGAGAGTTACATACCATTTGATCAGATGGAAAAGAAACTTGGTAAGAGGAATACCATCACAACCTCCGACGTTTCGCAGATGAAAGCCTGGGACCTGCATGGCCGAGCAATATCAAAGTTATTGATGAGGAATCATAGAATCCTAGAGTTGGAAGAGGCCCCAGGGGCCATCTAGTCCAACCCCCTTCTGCCATGAAGGAAGGCACACTCAAAGCACCCCCAGCAAATGGCCATCCAGCCTCTGCTTAAAAACCTCCAAAGAAGGAGGAGACTCCACCACACTCCAGGGAGGCAGCAGATTCCATGGCCGGACAGCTCTGACCATCAAGAAGTTCTTCCTGAGGTTCAGGTGGAATCTCCTGTCTTCCAGCTTGAATCCATTGCTCCTTGTCCTAGTCTCTGGAGCAGCAGAGAACAAGCCCACTCTCTCCTCGACATGGCATCCCTTCAAATGTTTAAACATGGCTATCATGTCCCCTCTCAACCTTCTCTTCTGCAGACTAAACATACCCAGCTCCCAGGAGGGAGTGGGCTTGTTTTCCACTGCTCCAGAGACCGGGACAAGGAGCAATGGATTCAAGCTGCAGGAAAGGAGATTCCACCTGAACCCCACCTGAACTTCCTGATGGTCAGAGCTGTCCAGCAGTGGAATCTGGTGCCTTGGAGTGTGATGGAGTCTTCTCCTTCTTTGGAGGTTCTTAAAGAGAGGCTAGATGGCCATCTGTTGGGAGTGCTTTGATGTGTGTTCCTGCATGGCAGGATGGGGTTGGACTGGATGGCCCCTGGGGTCTCTTCCAACTCTATGATTCTATGAATAATAGTACCGTAACAGTGTAGGGTGGAAAGGCCCATAGACTGCTCACATGGCACCTCTTTCATCCAGAACTACAGCATAGTGGAAAGAGGTTTGTGTCTAAGGGTGCAAACACACGTGTGTGTGACATTAACTGTCAACCAGCTGCCTTCCAGAAGCCACTGCAAAACAAGTCACAGGAGGGAGACATTGGAAAGGAGACATAAATATTTACCTATGCTGTTCAGGTTCGAGTCATTCTCACAGGGGATAAAAATCAAAGGGAGAAAGCAGAGAGCTAAACTTGATAGATTTTCAGTGTCACCCAGCAGGACTTTCCTGAGAAAGAATTACCACCGTCTACCTTCTGCACATCATTTCCCTGTGACCTCACTGTTTTCATCCAGCCCTTGGTCACATGTTTTTCTATCTGCAGCTCTGGAGAATGCTTCACACATCTGGGAACTCTCCATCAAAATGGATGTCCTAACAAATATGTTAGTGTTGCACCCAGACATAGCTAGTATATGTTGGCCTGGATTCTGCTGGTGCCTTTTGGCCTGCATAAGCTCTCCGTTGGTTATTTTTCTCCAATGAAGACCATCTGCATAGAGTTCAGAGAAGTTGGGCATAGAGTGCCATTGTGTCCGCTGATTTGTGTAACATGAATACTCATTGTGCATTCAATAGCAAATTCAGGTGGGCCTCCAGCTGCAAAACAATGCCATTCAATAGGCTTACATTCTGTACCCTCCAGTTTCTTAGGGATGGTCCCAAATCATAGAATCATAGAAATGTAGAGTTGGAAGAGACCCCAGGGGCCATCCAGTCCAACCCCCTGCCATGCAGGAACACCCTCAAAGCACTCCCGACAGATGGCCATCCAGCCTCTGCTTAAAAACCTCCAAGGAAGGAGACTCCACCACACTCCTTTCAGGCAGCAGATTCCACTGCCGGACAGCCCTGACCGTCAGGAGGTTCTTCCTGAGGTTCAGGTGGAATCTCCTTTCCTGCAGCTTGAATCCATTGCTCCTTGTCCTGGTCTCTGGAGCAGCAGAAAACAAGCCCCCTCCCTCCTCTACGTGGCATCCCTTCAAATATTTAAACATGGCTATCATGTCCCCTCTTAACCTTCAGTACAACAATACTGGAGGACTACATGTTCATAGAATCCTATCATCCCACTTTTTCAGCTGCCTTTAAAAAGTCCCAGTTTCTCTCTCCTCTGCCCATTCTCTCCCTTTGTCCTCAGCTTATTTCAGTTGCTGCAAGCTGAGTTCAAAGTCCAAAAGGACCAGCCCTGTTAACTCAGCACAGAGGAGAGGCAAGAAAGGGGCAGAATCTTGCCCTTCCCAAATGCAAACTGCTGCGGCCTCTCCTAGCTTATGTGTTCCTCCTTGACAACTTCTGCCATCTTGACCACTCTCTGATATTGCTTGGCCACACAAGTCCTGATCTTCATCAGTGAAATACTGGAGGGCACGAGATAACCAGCATAACCTAACATAAAATTTCTGCAGGCATTTTTTAAAAAATTGGAATTGTACATCATATAATATGCGAAACAGTTAATACTGGCTAAGATCCTTCTTCGAGGTGGTGAGGATCTTGACCAAGTTACACAGGGACTGTGCTACGCGGTCCCTCTGTTGAGTGTCAATGTTGCACGCACTCAAATGAACAACCAAATCTGCAATGCAATGTATCCACATGTACGAATGCACAACTCTGATTCCACAGGCTTGCACAGAATGAGAATGTTTTAGGTCAGTGAAAAGGGTCCAACAGTTTCCATAAGGAAATTTATACAGGTGCAAAACACCAGGTCGGATTCTGCCTTTGCTTTATGACTTAGTTCGGGAACTGCAAGTGGGCAAACTTTGCATTAAAATATAAAATGAATTTTCCCCTCCCCACAATCCAGACTGAGACCATAGCCATTAAATTACTACAAGCCACATTCCTGGGTTCATAAAATGTCTGTGGCCAAAGAGCACCCCAATCAAGCCTCCCCAAACGCCTTCTGAGTTAACTCATTGGGCATGGAAATACGCTTGGTCCAAGGTCTTGGACTGAGGCCACTATAATGATGTCAGTGCTGGTGAGAGATTTAAACGCTGCTACCTCATGGGCTGTTCTTGCTAGGAATGCTTGGATTAGCATTGTTCCCACTGTACGTGGCTGTCCTGCCCAACCCTAAAGCATGATACACCAAGGAGGCGACGAACAATTGGAGTCCACGTTGTGTTTCCTCCGGGCAACTTATGACCGTTTCTATTCCCTAAGAACCACTAGGGGGCAGTGCTTTCAGTGAAGGCCCCAGGTTCAACTCCAGAGCCATTTCCGCACGAGACTGTTATAGCGCGATGATTCCACTTTCAACATCCTCTGGAATCCTGGGCTTTGCAGTTATTCCACTTTCAGCATCCTCTGGAATCCTGGGGTTTGCAGTTATTCCACTTTCAACATCCTATGGAATCCTGGGGTTTGCAGTTATTCCACTTTCAACATCCTCTGGAATCCTGGGCTTTGCAGTTATTCCACTTTCATCATCCTCTGGAATCCTGGGGTTTGCAGTTATTCCACTTTCAGCATCCTATGGAATCCTGGGGTTTGCAGTTATTCCACTTTCAACATCCTATGGAATCCTGGGCTTTGCAGTTATTCCACTTTCAACATCCTATGGAATCCTGGGGTTTGCAGTTATTCTATTTTCAGCATCCTATGGAATCCTGGGCTTTGCAGTTATTCCACTTTCATCAACCTCTGGAATCCTGGGGTTTGCAGTTATTCCACTTTCAGCATCCTATGGAATCTTGGGGTTTGTAGTTATTCCACTTTCAGCATCCTATGGAATCCTGGGGTTTGCAGGCCGACCCCTCCCGAAACTGCAAACCCCAGGATTCCGTAGGATGTTGAAAGTGGAATCATCGCACTATAACAGGCTAGTGCAGAAATGGCTCTGGTTTTTCCAGTTATGAAGACCAAGTAGGAAGGGATGGGAGAAGATCTCTGCTGGAGATCCTGGAGGGATACAGGAACTTAGTCTGGAGCCAGTTGTGGGATGGTGAAGCCCTCTAAATTTTGTTGGGCTGCAGACCCCATCAGCCCCAGCCAACCAGGCAAGGGGAAGGCCCGCTGGGAGTTGGAGTCGAACAATTTCAGGAGTGCCAATGTCACCCACCTCTGGTGTATCTAATGGTGGGTTTGATGAACAGACAACCTGTCCTGGGATAAGGCAGTATCCGATATGCCATCTGTACATGAGGCGCATGTAGGATAGGAGCCGTGGTGGCGCAGTGGTTAAATGCCAGTACTGCATGCCACAAGCCACAAGGTTGTGAGTTCGATCCTGCCTGGCTCCAAGGTTGACTCAGCCTTCCATCCTTTCGCAGGTCGGTAAAATGAGTACCCAGCTTGTTGGGGGCATGTATAGAAATGTTTCGAAATACATGCTATTTGTAAGTTGTTCGCCGCCTCGATCCATATGGAGAGGCGGGATACAAATAAATAAATAAAAAAATATGGCAGACACAGGAGAAGCCATTGGGGTGTAATGGATAATGGGTTCGGAATGAGCGACAGAGCACTTCCAGGAGGCCCCGGCTTCAGTCTCTAGCACCTCCAGTTAACAGGATGATGGGAAAGAGTTTTCCTTGCCCGAGACTCTGTTGAACTAGTGTTAGGGATGGCCAGTGTCTTCCAAGTTAGCAGGGCAGTTATTCCACTCCAGGCTGTAGCCCAGATTTTGAAGGGGCTATCCAAGGTGCTGATGGGATGGAGCACCTTAAGAACTTCCTTCTAAGGTTCAGGCTACATCCTGGGGTGGATTCATTGCTCTACTGACTTGGAAGCCATCAGCTGCTAGCTAGAAGTGGTTGGGGAGGAAATACTTGGAGGTGGATTGGAAAGAAATTTCCCTCATCTCGACAACTGGCTCTATTTTTTGACCTTCCTCTGCTCTGAGAAAATGCACACTCTACCTCCCTTATTGGCACATTTATGAAACTGGCAGGGTGCTTAAAAAAAATAAAGCGCACATGAAACAAGGTGAATATTTTAAAATGCGACTGATCCGAATGTACGTAATGGGAGAGACGATATGCATAAACACGCTTTAGCGAATAGGGGAAACCAATAACTGCACAAATAAATGGGCACTTTAGGGGGAAAAAACAACATTAAAAGGTGTGTGACTTTCAGACAAAGTCATGCAACAAGGATGGGAAAATATTGCAGGAGGGATTTAGGGAAGCTTAATGGGATCAAAACCAACAGGTTTTTGTATCACCAACTGAGCTAGAAGGTCAGCACCCTAAACCTCTGCATAAGAGTACTTAATGTAAGAAAAGTTAAAAACTTAACACTGGCCTATGTTGCCAGCATGCCGGTATATATCACCAAGGTAAGAGGGCCTAAAGCTGGCATCTGCCAACAGCGTAAGAGTACTCAATGGATGGCCATCTGTCGGGAGTGCTTGAGGGTGTTCCTGCATGGCAGGGGGTTGGACTGGATGGCCTCTGGGGTCTCTTCCAACTCTACATTTCTATGATTCTATGATAACCAACATAATTCCAATGCTGTCACCATACCAACATAAGGATACTTAATACTGGCATAAGGGCTCTTCTATCAGCAGATGCACTCTTTAGGATATTGTGCGAAGGCTGACTACTCATGGTTCAAGTGGAGTTCTTTTTATTAAGGTTTAATCTCGAAAATACCCCCCCCACACACACACACTTCCAGGCTTAAACCTTCCAGTTGCAGTTGCTTATTTCCATTACATACAAACGTAATTTCCATTTTACAGAGAAAAGAGCAATTGCATTAATAATAGCATTTATTTCTATACCGCTTATCAACTGAGTGTTATCTAAGCGGTTTACAATGTGTTTTAGCTAATTGCCCCCAACAAGCTGGGTACTCATTTTACCGACCTGCGGAAGGATGGAAGGCTGAGTAAACCTCGGAGCCGGCAGGATCGAACTCACAACCTTGTGGCTGCAGTACCAGCATTTAACCACTGTGCCACCAGGGCTCCTTTCATTATTTCTTGCTTTGATTTCTTGTACATTCATATCTTTACCCAATCCAATACTCTTTTCCATTCTTTTTCAAAATTCTGGATAGATTTGTTCTTCAAAGAAAATGCTAATTCTCCATCTCTATCATCTCCAGAACTTTTAGCTTCCACTCCTCAATATCAATATATTTCTTTTCTTTCCAGGGTTGCGCATATGTTAGCCGCAAGGGGAGTTCTGATGGTGCAATCATGCAATAAGAGGTTGCCCTTTTCCAGGAACTGCATGCATGCGTCTCCTAACACACGTTGACTGGAGATGGGCTACTAAACATGGTGGTTGAAAAGGAGGCTGCAGCAAGAAGCTAGCTTGCTCAGGGGTGTGATCCAGTGTATAAGCAGTTTAGTGTGCCCTTGGCATAGTAGGCTGGTGTAACTTCTACACCACACAACTCCTGTATTGAGGCTTGGCTAATATACAAGCTCTTAGAATTGCAAAATCATAGAGTTGGAAAAGATCCCAGTGGCCATCCAGTCCAACCCCATTTCGCCATGCAGGAAGATACCATCAAAGCACTCCCAACAGGTGGCCATCCAGCCTCTGTTTAAAACCCTCCAAAGATAGAGACCCCACCACACTCCCAGGTAGCAGCAGATTCCTCTGTCTAATTGCTCTGACCACCAGGAAGTTCTTCCTGAGGTTCAGGTGGAATCTCTTTTTCTGTAGCTTGAATCCATTGCTCCTTGTCCTAGTTTCTGGAGCAGCAGAAAACAAGCTTCAACATGGCATGCCTTCAAATATTTAAACACGGCTATCACGTCTCCTCTCAACCTTCTCTTCTGCAGACTAAACACACCCAGCTCTCTAAGCTGCTCCTCAAAGGGTCTGGTTTCCAAGCCCTTCACTATTTTGCTCACCTTCCTCTGGACATTTTCCAGCTTGTCAATCTCCTTCTTGAAATGAAGTGATCAGAACAGGACACAATATTCCAGATGAGGTCTGACCAAAGCAGAATAGAGAGATACTATTACTTTCCTTGATCCAGACACCCTATTCCTCTTGATGCAACCAAGAATTGCATTGGCTTTCTTGACTGCTGCATCACACTACTCACTCATGTTCAGCCTGTGGTCTTTAGGGATCCTGGTTGGATGAGAATGCCTCAGACCAGAGCTTGCAAAAGTTCATTTCTATGGATTGCACGGTTGGAATATTCTGGAAACTGTAGTCCCATAAACCAATATTTTCAAAGACTCTATCAAATAAATGGTCTGTAGATTCAGGAAGTATTCTCTGAAAGCTTCCTGTGCCAGAAATATCCAGAAACATCCACAGAGCAATGCATCCATTGCAATGAATCAATTCCCACCCCCGACACCCTATCCTAAGATCAGAACTTTTCTTTTTTTATGATCCAAGGTTGGCAGGAAGCCAGAGAGCCGTTGGTTCATTGTAATGCTTACTTGGCTCTTTTGGGCATCTTTTATCTCTCAGACCTTTGCAAAGAGCTGATTCAGCCCAAGGGTGAAAGAGGCAGAGCTGCCCTCTCTGACCCCATTTCCCTTGCAATCAAGATCTTGATTCTTTACAAATTGCTGGTGATAAGAACATGAAGAGATTTGGATGCCAGCAGTCAAAGATCAGCCTACTTTTTTTTCTCTCTCCTCCTGATCAATAAGAGAAACTCAGTGCACTCTATTTCACAAGGTCAGTGACGGTGCAGTTGATTCGCATGCAGAAGATGCCTGATTCATCCCACCACCATCAAAGATCTGAGGTAGGACAAAGATCTTGGATCACCATCACTGGCTAGGTGAACCAACACTACGACCATTTCCGCACTAGCCTGTTATAGCGTAATGATTCCACTTTCAACATCCTCTGGAATCCTGGGGTTTGCAGTTATTCCACTTTCAACATCCTCTGGAATCCTGGGGTTTGCAGTTATTCCACTTTCAACATCCTCTGGAATCCTGGGCTTTGCAGTTGGGGGGGGGCGGCCCCTCCCGAAACTGCAAATCCCAGGATTCCAGAGGATGTTGAAAGTGGAATCATCACGCTATAACAGGCTAGTGCGGAAATGGCCTAGGTTAGGTGAAGACTGCACTGCAGGTGGGTTGGTTCCACCAAGGGAGCCATGGCCTTGAGTATGCAACGCCTGAGCAGGGTGGCAGATGACAAGGTGTCTTGGAGATCTCTCACGCCTAGGCTCGCCAAAAGTCAAAAGTTGACCTAACAGCAAACAACAATGACAGCAGTAACAAGATAGACCAATGGTCTGACTCAATCATTGGAATCGCGCTATTTTCATACACCCATATAGCTTCTCTTACATATGTGGTTGCACCATGTGCTGCACCAAACCTATTCAGTTCATTGTGGCACAGAGAGGTTGCACAAGAGTAACCGTTTCATGCAGGCTTCAAGCCAACTGTTGGTCCCTCCTACAGCAAAGCCACTGAAGGAACTGGATTTAGCTATAAGTTGACTCACCCTTCAACTTTAGATTTAATGGGTCAGCTCTAGTGGGGATGAAGCAATAGGACTCTACTATTCAGCCATATATCACTTCATGGTGATGGCGCATTATTACAGTGAGGTGGAATGGTTCAAAAGTTCAATGTACCACTTTCTTTATTTGGAAAGTTCAATGTCTCACTGTCTTTACTTGGGCCATTTCCGTACTACACTGTTATAGTACTGTTATTCCACTTTCAATACCCTATGGAATCCTGGGGTTTGCAGTTTCGGGAGTGGCATTTAGAATTCTCCACAGAGAGCTCTTTGGCTTCAGGAAACTACAAACCCCAGAATTCCACAGGATGTTGAAAGTGGAATAATAGCACTATAACAGTCTAGTGCAGAAACGGCCTTGGAAACAGTCATTGCACAATGGGACCAGAAGCAGCCAGACTGGCAGCTACACCATTGGTGTATGACAGTTTAATAACTTTTGCCACTCTTTCAATTCTTCCTCTGATACTTTCATTGGTAACATCCTAAACAAAAAAGTAATTTTAGGTAATATTTTCATTTTTACCACTGCTATTCTTCCAAACCATGATAACTTTATACTTTTATAATCCTCTAATTTCCGTTTAATTTCTAATTTTAATTTCTTATAGTTTTTTTCCTGCAATCCTTGTAATTTTTTTGTAATATCTATTCCTAAATATTTAATTGATTCTTTTACTTTAACTAACATTCTTTTATTACCTATAAAATTTTGTACTTCTCTTTTAGTATAGTTGAAGGTGCATGACAGTTAAAGATACCAGCTGGCATCCTCCATTGTAGTTATAGATTTGCAAACTAGAGTTACAGATCCATAACTGTTACATATTCAGCCATGGTCTTTATTCATGATTGTGGCACTACTGCTTTGATTGCAAATGCCCCCTCTCAAACCTCCCTTAATGGGCAGCAGCTGCATTGAGCAATGGAGCTCTGTTCTTCTGGCACTCTAGGCATAGCAGGATGATGTTTCTGGCCCTCCTCCTGTGAGCAATCTTCGGTGTAACAATCAGAAGCAGGACTCCTGTCACAACTTCTCAGCACACTGCAGATCAGGGGGCTGGAAACACTGTCCTGATGTTCCCCATTCACCAAAAGAAGAGACTTCCATAGTTCGATAAGGCTGCTGTCTGTTAAGGTAGGTTTGGAGTGGAATCATGTTTGGAGATGAGATGTGGTAGCATATATGTGAGGTAGAATCTCAGCAACGACGCCTAAACGTTAGGAAGAATTTCTTAATGGTAAGAGCTGACAGATGGATAGCAGTACGTGTGAAAGGGATCTAGGAGTCTTCATAGACCACAAGCTGAACATGAGTCAGCAGTGTGATGCGGCAGCCAAGAAAGCCAATGCAATTCTCAGCTGCATCAATAGGAGCCTGGTGTCTAGATCGAAGGAGGTACCGGTACCACTCTACTCTGCTTTGGTTAGACCCCATCTTGAATACTGTGTCCAGTTCTGGGCACCCCAATTCAAGAAGGACGTGGTCAAGCTGGAGCAAGTCCAGAGGAGGGCGACCAAAATGCTCAGGGGCCTGGAAGCCATGAAGCCCTATAAGGATAGACTTAGAGAGCTGGGTATGTTTAGTCTGCAGAAGAGAAGGTTAGGAGGGGACATGATAGTCATGTTTAAATATTTGAAGGGATGCCATGTAGAGGAAGGAGAGGGCTTGTTTTCTGCTGCTCCAGAGACCAGGACAAGGAGCAATGGATTCAAGCTGCAGGAAAGGAGATTCCACCTGAACCTCAGGAAGAACTTCCTGACGGTCAGGGCTGTCTGGCAGTGGAATCTGCTGCCTCCATGGAGTGTGGTGGAGTCTCCTTCCTTGGAGGTTTTTAAGCAAAGGCTTGATGGCCATCTGTCAAAGGGAGTGCTTTGAGGGTGTTCCTGCCTGGCAGGGGGTTGGACTGGATGGCCCCTGGGGTCTCTTCCAACTCTACATTTCTATGATTCTATGATTCTATGATTCTATGAGGAATGGACTTCCAATGGAGGCCATTACGCAAAGGTCAAACAACCATCTCTCAGGAGTGCTTTAGCAGTGAGTTCTTCCATGGCACGAATTGGCCTAGAGGGCTTCCTTTCAGTCCTTTGATTCCCTGGTTTTAGGTCTCCCAAATGCCAAACACATGAGCATTCTTGGCTCGCCAGCGGTTTCTGGCAGGGAGATCAGCACCCAAGCCCTGCAGCAGAAAATGATCTTAGGTACAGGAAGAAGGAACCAACACAAACAAATTTAATTGTGGCATGCGGGGAACAGGGTGCGGAGAGAGACAAGGATAATGACTGGAAATGAGGCAAAGGCGTCTACTCAGGAGTCATATGATGGGATCATTCATGCTTATTCATGCACTGTATCATGTGATCCCAGGAAGGGACAGGAATATAAATAGTTCACAGTGATGCCCCTTGCATTGCTGTCTGTCTTAAAGCTGGGATGGAAGAATAGTTGGCTAGAACTGAATGATACATTCAGACCTTTTCTGCACAAGACTGTTATAGTGCTATGATTCCACTTTCAACCTCCTATGGAATCCTGGGGTTTGCAGTTTCGGGAGGGGCCGGCCGGCCCCTCCCGAAACTGCAAACCCCAGGATTCCATAGGAGGTTGAAAGTGGAATCATAGTGCTATAACAGTCTCATGTGGATATGGCCTCAGAGTATAAAGTGGTTCTTTTTCTCTGGAATATAATCCCCAGGTCTCTCTTAGGAGCTGGCTGGGGGAACCCGGGAACTGGAGTCCAAAAAAGGAACACTCCCAAGTGTCCCAACATTTTACGCCTGGACAGTTTTTGTTGCATTTATTTTATAATTTAATTTAACCTATATCCCAAATTTCTTCCCACATGGGTACAAAAGGTGGCTCCCAGTACAGATGAAAACAAAAGTCAGTTACCCCATTTCCATTTTCTAGGTCTAAATCCAGTTCTTTGTCACAACTACACCCGTTAATGGAGCCCTAGTGGCGCAGTGGTTAAATGCTAGTACTGCAACCACAAGGTTGTGAGTTCGATCCTGCTGGGCTCCGAGGTTGACTCAGCCTTCCATCCTTCCGCAGGTCGGTAAAATGAGTACCCAGCTTGTTGGGGGCAATTAGATAAAATACATTGTAAACCGCTTAGATAAGACTCAGTTGATAAGTGGTATAGAAATAAATGCTATTGCTATATTGCTATTAATTCAATGGGACTTGCACAAAAGTACAGTATCCTTCCTCCTCATTAAAAAACCCTTCTGAAACAACGAGTTAACTACTAAAAGCCTGTCTAAATAAGAAAGTCTTTCCCTAGAGACAGAAAAAAAGGAAGGAGGAGTCCAACTGAGCCTCCTGTGGTGGGGAGTTCCACAGCCCCTTGGCCTTCTGGTTGAACGAAAGCAGAAAGTCGGAAGTTCAAGAGGAAGTTCCACAAGCTGGGACTTGACCACTGTTTCTCATTCCCCATTTTCTACTCATTCTCATTTCCTATCTTCCCGTTCTTGGTGCAAGACTTGGGAGGGATCTGTACCCTCCTAAGTTATTTCAAGGCCCCGTCCAAAAATATGGGGCCCACCACTCCACGTGGTTGAGCTTTGTCATGGAAGAAACCATTCCCATGGGGATCTTGGTTAGGAGATCCACGGACATGACCGAGACCTGGATAGCACTGTGGAAACCAAGGATGGGCCACTCTAGTGAGTCCAGGGCCCAGATTTCTTTCCTGGGACCTTCTGGGACTTGAACAAGCTATCAAAGATGTCAGAAATCAAAATAATAGGGTCTTGGGATGACATAGGAAGCTTCTAGGAAGGATAATGCACCATTTTTTTTTGCCATAAAAGGGTGAGTTGAGGAGTTAGGGAGTTAGGGAGATTGGGGGACACATGTTGCCCCAAGGCCACCTTTTTTCAGCCCTGGTGAAACCCCAAAGTCTTCCAAACCAAACAGCTCTGCAATAGGGATGGAAAAAAATTGAAAGGAATCAGTAATACAGGAAAGGTGTTTCTTGAGTCTCAGGAAGATCCAGTAAGGAGAAGCATTTACTGATAAGAAATTTCACACTTTGAGATGTATTCTATGCAAAATTCCCATGTGGTGTCTTTGCATAGAAAATGACATTTTGGGTGCAGGAAACAACATTTCTAGAAGAAAAAAAAAGAAAGAAAAAAGCTTCTGCACAGAAATAGAACATGCTATTTTCTGAGCAGATAATTCGGTTTTTGCACAATGTGACCACGGGCAAATTTTGTGCAGAATAAATCCCAAAATGATGAATAGTATTTGAACACTGCACAGTTTTCAAAGACTTTAATCGCACCGGGAAGAAAATTGCTGCAATTACTTGTTGCTTCCTCGGAGAAAGAAAATGAGCAAAGAATTGCACCTCTGCTCTACGGTTCAGAGGGAAGGATGGTTGCTTATCAGCACAGACTGCGTTACCAATGCCGGCTCCTTTCATCTCCTGTTATCAACTCCTTTGTGGTCTGGCATTTTTATTAAGTTGGAGGGACCCTTCAATGTGAAACAGATCATGCTTGTTTATTGATCCTGACTTTGGAGGCCAGCGGGAGGTAAATAAGCGGCTTCAGTTTTTAATCTCTGCAGTTAAAGTTGGAGAGCTGGGCCAAGGCGAACAAAATGAAATTCAACAGAGAGAAGTGTAAGGTGCTACACTTAGGTAAAAAAAATGGAAGCCACAAATATAGGATGGGGGACACGTGGCTGGATAGCAGTACGTGTGAAAGGGATCTAGGAGTCTTCATAGACCACAAGCTGAACATGAGCCAGCAGTGTGATGTGGCAGCCAAGAAAGCCAATGCAATTCTCAGCTGCACCCATAGGAGTACGGTGTCTAGATCAAGGGAAGTACTGGTACCACTCTACTCTGCTTTGGTTAGACCCCATCTTGAATACTGTGTCCAGTTCTGGGCACCCCAATTCAAGAAGGATGTTGACAAGCTGGAGCAAGTCCAGAGGAGGGCGACCAAAATGGTGGAGGGTCTGGAAGCCATGAAGCCCTATGAGGATAGACTTAGAGAGCTGGGTATGTTTAGTCTGCAGAAGAGAAGGTTAAGAGGGGACATGATAGCCATGTTTAAATATTTGAAGGGATGCCATGTAGAGGAAGGAGAGGGCTTGTTTTCTGCTGCTCCAGAGACCAGGACAAGGAGCAATGGATTCAAGCTGCAGGGAAGGAGATTCCACCTGAACCTCAGGAAGAACTTCCTCATGGTCAGGGCTGTCCGGCAGTGGAATCTGCTGCCTCCATGGAATGTGGTGGAGTCTCTTCGTTCTTTGGAGGTTTTTAAGCAGAGGCTGGATGGCCATCTGTCGAGAGTGCTTTGAGGGTGTTCCTGCATGGCAGGGGGTTGGACTGGATGGCCCCTGGGGTCTCTTCCAACTCTACATTTCTATGATTCTATGATTGTATCTTGAATCCCTCCTTTGAAAAGTTCAGGCTGAATTTCCTTGCTATAGAATCAACAATTTAAGATAGGCAGATGACACCACACTAGTAGCAGAAAACAGCCAAGACTTGGAATGATTACTGAAGAAAGTCAAGGCAGAAAGTGCAAAGGCAGGTTTATAGTTGAAGTGACATGATGGCTATGTTTAAATATTTGAAGCGATGCCACATGAAGGATGAAGCAAGTGTGTTTTCTGCTGCTTCTGAGACTGGGACATGTCATACAGGAATACACCATCAAACTGTTCCTCACAGATGGACATCCAGCCTCTCTTTAAAAGCCCCCAAAGAAGGAGACTCCACCACATTCCTAGGCAGCAGCGTATCCCACAGTCCAACCGCTCTTACCACCAGGAAGTTCCTTTTCGTATTTAGGTAGAAGCTCTTTTCCTGGAGTTTCAAGCCATCATTTCATGTCCTAGTCTCTGGAACAGCAGAAGACAAGGTCAAGAAGAAGACTGAGTCATTGGAAAGGTGGTGCTGGAAGGGCATCCTCCATATGTCCCATCCTCCATATGACATCCCTTCAAATATTTAAACATGGGTTATCATGTCACTTCTTAACCTTCTCTTCTCCAGGATAAACATCCCCAGTTTAGAGGAAGGAGAGGGCTTGTTTTCTGCTGCTCCAGAGACCAGGACAAGGAGCAATGGATTCAACCTGCAGGAAAGGAGATTCCAGCTGAACCTCAGGAAGAACTTCCTGACGGTCAG
Source organism: Ctenosaura bakeri (assembly GCA_948474755.1). Lineage (NCBI taxonomy): Eukaryota > Metazoa > Chordata > Lepidosauria > Squamata > Iguanidae > Ctenosaura > Ctenosaura bakeri. The sequence goes on along the minus strand of CAOLHI010000016.1, from coordinate 1,058,647 downwards.
GGCTGGCAGTGGAATATGCTGCTGCCACATTGGAGTATGGTGGAGTCTCTTTCATTCTTTGGAGGTTTTTAAGCGGAGGCTGGATGGCCATCTGTTGGGAATGCTTTGAGGGTGTTCCTGCATGGCAGGGGGTTGGACTGGATGGCCCCTGGGGGTCTCTTCCAACTCTACATTTCTATGATTATATAATTCCATGATTCCCAAGTCAGACCTTCTACCCTCTGGACATGGTCCAGCTGGCCATTATCCAAACTCTCTGAGCCCCACTGAGTCATTTTGGCCTCTAGAAAGATTTGGACCTTGCTTTGCTCCTAGACCTCTTTATTTGTCTTTTTGGCTGTCCACAGTATCTGTACAATGCCCTTCCAGCACCACCTTTCTAATGACACAATCTTCTTCTTGACATCCTTCACTGCCCAGCTTTTGCAACCGTTTCTAGAAGTGAGAAATACTACGGAACAATTGAGTGTGACTCTGATCTATAAAACTGCACTGGAAAGACGAGCTTTATGCCAAATGCATTTCTACCCTGTGCGCGACTGTAGAAATGAATGTCATTCATAGCTAACAGCAGGTAATGATAACAGCAGAGATGAAACTAGCTTGCTATCTGGGAAGATGACTCGTTAGGAGATCACATCATTGCTCCCACCCTACAATAAGCCAGGATTAGATGGTGCCAAGAGTCTGATGTTAAGAGCATTGTAGAATGACTTCTGTAGAATGACTTCTGGGGAGCTATTTCCTGCATTAACGTTCCTTCACTAGCCATAAAAATGTAACACGCACCATTTTCTCAGAGCTTGGAAAAGTTATTTTTGGATTGCATCTCCCAGAATCCCTGTCTGGCATGGTCAAATAGAGAAGACTGAAAGATAGGGTGAGGAGGGGATCTGTATGGAAAAGTTCTGCCTGGAAAGGGTAATTTCCCTATGGGGATAGACTTAGAGAGCTGGGGATGTTTAGTCTGCAGAAGAGAAGGTGAAGAGGGGACAGGATAGCCACGTTTAAATATTTGAAGGGATGCCGTGTAGAGGAAGGAAAGGGCTTGTTTTCTGCTGCTCCAGAGACCAGGACAAGGAGCAATGGATTCAAGCTGCGGGAAAGGAGATTCCACCTGAACCTCAGGAAGAACTTCCTCATGGTCAGGGCTGTCCGGCAGTGGAAGAGGCTGCCTCGGAGTGTAGTGGTCTCCTTCTTTGGAGGTTTTTAAGCAGAGGCTGGATGGCCATCTGTCACAGGGAGTGCTTTGAGGGTGTTCCTGCATGGCAGGGGGTTGGACTGGATGGCCCCTGGGGTCTCTTCCAACTCTACATTTCTATGATTCTATGATTCTATGATTTTTCAGAAACTAAAAACACCCAGATGTGGCACAGTGTTGGTTTCTCTTTCCAGGGAGGAGGAGGAAGAGGACTGCTCACACAACTAGCCCAAAATCAGTCATTACCCAAAAACAGCTTTGTTTCTCTCCAGTGGCTTCAGCATGTAGCCAAAGCTAATTGGGTTCATTGCCCCGTAATGCAATTGCAAACCTCACAGGAAAAAGTGTTAGAGAAAATCTTCACTAATTTTATACCATCAAGAAGAAATGATTTCAGACCTTTTCTCCTCGCTAGGCATGTTTATGGAATTTTAATAGAAGGGTTTACAATTACAGTACAGTGGGCTGTTTTGCCAGTTTTTCAAAAGTGAGGATCCCAAGGGCCATTGAGTCCAACCCCATTCTGCCATGTTGGAATAGACTATCCAAGAATCCCTGACAGATGGACATCCAGTTTGAAAGCCTTCAAAGGGAGATTCCACCACATTCCCAGCCAGCAATGTATCCCACTGTTGAATTGCTCTTACCTTCAGGAAATTCTCCCTAACCTCTTTTCCTTTATTTTGAAGCCATTGCTCCATGTCCTAGTCTCTGGAGCAGCAGAAAACAGGCTTGCTCCATCCTCCATATGACATCCTTTCAAATATTTAAGCATGGCTGTCATGTCCCCTCTTAAACCTTCTCTCCTCTGGGCTAAACATACCCAGCTCCATAAACCGCTCCTCCTAGGGCTTCATGGTTTCCAAGCCTTCTACCACTTTGGTCACCCTCCTCTGAGACGTTCCGGCTTATCAATCTCCTTCTTGAACTGTGGTGTCCAGAACTGGACAGAGTGTTCTGGGCACCATTGTGTTTTCCCCACTCCTGTGATTCCGCATCCCCTTTCTACTCGTGAGATTGCCCCTAAAATATGAAGGGAAACTGTGGTCCATGCTCTGAGCATCGGGTTTGGGGGCACAACTCTCCATCACTTTAGGGTGAAATGTCTTCTCCTCGTGACAAGAACCCTGGTAGGAAAGCCAAAGTTCTAAGCAGCTGTTATTCTATTCTGCAAAAGGAACACAATCACACCTTCACTGCCCAGACGATGACATTGCTTGTGACATAGAACAGCCAAGCACTGCTTTTCCAACATCCTTACTTTTGCTACTCTGATTTCAAAACAACAGCTAGTGAGGGTTAGCAGAGCAGGCTGGTATTTACTACAGGGTGTGTCATTCTACCCCAAACCACACACGCAATCAATATCACTCACACTGATACACCTGAGCGTCTCAGACAATCTGTGCTTGTTAGCTTCCAATGTACGAGTCTTCACAGTCCAAGAATCTCTGCTAATCCCCAAATGCAACAAGAATGGCTTATCTTCTACAAATACACAGTGTAGTGATAAGCTGCCTACAGAAACAAAGAACCTCAGTTACTCAAGCACATGGGGTTAGCAATTTAATGAGCCTCAACAGATCACCGAGATTTGCAAGGGAGATCTGAACTGAACTGCGGTGCTCAGAACTGAACAGAGTGCTCTGGGCACCATATATATACATATACATACATACATACATACAGTGTGATGCAGCAGCCAAGAAAGCCAATGCAATTCTTGGCTGCATCAATAGGAGTCTGGTGTCTAGATCGAGAGAGGTACTGGTACCACTCTACTCTGCTTTGGTTAGACCCCATCTTGAATACTGTGTCCAGTTCTGGGCACCCCAATTGAAGAAGGACATGGTCAAGCTGGAGCAAGTCCAGAGGAGGGCGACCAAAATGGTGATGGGCCTGGAAGCCATGAAGCCCTATGAGGATAGACTTAGAGAGCTGGGGATGTTTAGTCTGCAGAAGAGAAGGTTAAGAGGGGACATGAGAGCCATGTTTAAATATTTGAAGGGATGCCACGTAGAGGAAGGAGAGGGCTTGTTTTCTGCTGCTCCAGAGACCGGGACAAGGAGCAATGGATTCAAGCTGCAGGAAAGGAGATTCCACCTGAACCTCAGAAAGAACTTCCTGACGGTCAGGGCTGTCCGGCAGTGGAATCTGCTGCCTCCATGGAGTGTGGTGGAGTCTCCTTCCTTGGAGGTTTTTAAGCAAAGGCTTGATGGCCATCTGTCAAAGGGAGTGCTTTGAGGGTGTTCCTGCATGGCAGGGGGTTGGACTGGATGGCCCCTGGGGTCTCTTCCAACTCTACATTTCTATGATTCTCTCTCTCTCTCTCTCTCTCTCTCTCTCTCTCTCTCTCTCTTATATATATATATATATATATATTTGCTCCTCATAGGGAAGAGGCCATGCCCAATATACACTTGCCTTGTCAAACTCCAGCTGAGTCACGCTACATATCTGAAAGCCATGCCCTATGAAGAAAGGCTTAGGGAGCTGGGTATCTTTAGTCTGCAGAAGAGAAGGTTAAAGAGGAGACATGATAGCCAGGTTCAAATATTGGAAGGGGTATATCATAGCGAAGATGGGGCAAGTTTGTTTTCTGCTGCTCCAGAGACTAGGACAAGGAGCCATGGATTCAAGCTGCAGGAAAGGAGATTCCACTTCAACCTCAGGAAGAACTTCCTGATGGTCAGACCTGTCCAGCAGTGGTATCCGCTGCCTTGGAGTGTGGCTGAGTCTCCTTCCTTGGAGGTTTTTAAGCAGAGTCTGGATGGACATCTGTCGGGAATGCTTTGAGGTGTGTTCTTGCATAGCAGGGGGTTGGACTGGATGGCCCCTGGGGCCTCTTCCAACTCTAGGATTCTATGAAAGAGAAACAAGACTCAGGAAAGTGTCCTGGAGAACTAATGGGAGGAAGCTATCACATTAGAGATGCTTTGCCTCCTGGCTTTTTGCCGTAATAATAAACTTGTAAACTTGTAAGCTTTGCCTCTCCCTCTCCAATTTCAGGCCTGTTGGAAGAATATCTTTGCCCAGGGAGTTTGTCCATTCTATTCAGCAATGAGTTGTAGAATCCTAGGAGTTTAAAGAATCTTTGAAGGCCGAGAAGGTTGAGGTGGGAAATCCGCAACAGACAACGGTAGGGTGTGAGCTACCATGTCAGCGGCTTGGCAAATGCACTCCAACTTTGAAGGAACTCTCCATGGTGCTGAATTTACTTTGGGGAGTGAGTTCTATGTCTTGGATAGCTCTTTTTAAAAAAATTTATAATTTTTAAATTTTAACACACATTAAAAAGAAAAACAATGTCTTCTATCTTTAGAACCTTTGAAACTCTATTGCCAGATCACCCCAAATATCTCAGATGACTCAAATACATTGTCTCATTCACTCACATTAGTATCCAAACTACCTGCCTTAATTAAACAAGTCAATTTATCCATCGGGGCCATATCTTTTTGTCTTAATACCCATTCATTTATTGTGGGTAAATAATTTTCTTTCCATTTTTGCAGGCTAAGATAATCCTTGCTGCCGTGGACATACAAAATATTATCTTTCCATACTCTTCCCCCCAAATTTGTCATTGATCATCCTTAACAAATACATTTCAGGTGTCATTTGTATCTGCATCTTGAGAATTATCTCTATCTGTAAATATATGAATTCCCAGAATTTTTTAACCTTTCCACCTGACCACCATAGGTGGAAAAAAAGTACTTTTTTCAACTTTACATTTTTTGGGTAGCGCTTTTAAAGCTTAGACTAAAACCTGGGGTGGACTCAGCGCTCTACGGACATGGAAGCCACCAGCCTTCATTGATAACAGATGGCCAGCCAGCGTCTTGAAGGCTTTCAAGTAGCATACCCAGAAACGTCTACGCTTGCAGCACCTCTTTGGGGTCTCTTGCAGATAAGCAACTTTTTGCAAAATTTGGGGATCCTTTTTGGGCTACAACATCTCCCAGAGTTTCCATGGAGAGCATGGCCGCTTACAATCCGGGAAATGGTGGTTGTAGCCCAACAGACACAAAATCTGAAACGCTATTTACAATTTAAGCAGAATTACAGGCCATCTTCCCAAAGCAGGTGAAACAGTGATTGGTTAACTATTGAGGCTTTGGGTTGTCTATTCGGTGTGCTTTTCAGGAACTGCTAACTGTGGATGATGGGAAACTCCAGCCTTCCTGATCCTCCTCCTTATGGCTCTTTATCTCTAATCAGACTTGGATGGGACAGTTGTTCGCAGAGAGGAACCCTTCAAAATGAGAGTGGACGTCTTCCACTCCTTCAAATAGAGGCCATCTTCCAATCTTCCAAAAAGTGGATTGCCCGCCATGAAAGAGGATTCAAGACCACCCTACAAACCCCCTCCTGATCTGCTCAAGAAATACTGTAATTACCAATTTTATTTAAGTGGAAGCACTGCAGAGGTGGGATACCGCAGGCAACCCGTTCTTCATCAACACCCAGAACACAATTATGGCTTCTTATAATTAAACCCTTAATGCTACTCCACGCAAACAACAATGCAAACTAACTGCATGAACGTAACAGGACTTTTTTTTTTTTTAAAAAGACGCACTGACATAATACATCAAGAGGTGGTGGGAGGGTTTATTTTCTGGACTCAGAAAGCCATGCCTAATCCGTGGTGGCAATCTAAATTATTGATATCTCTGATTAAATATTAAAAGCAGAATTAGGGCCAAAGCAATGAGCCGTAGAGAAAATTGTTATTGCTCCAGAAATGATTCTCTCTCTCTCTCTCTCTCTCTCTCCCCAATTTTATTGGTGTTTGGCATTCTGCTGAGACTTAGATACTCATTTCCGTACGGTACGATTTCAAATTCACCGCCTCTAATTCAATTACAGAGAGTTCTGTGAAATCCTTTGAACCTCAGGCAGATACTTACTTCTCCGCACATTTAATTTTGTCTGCAGGGCAGCGCCGCAGATTTCAAAACCTTCCCCAACTTCAGCTTTGAGTTACAGGTCCGGCAGAAGGCCACATTGCAAAATGTGCATGCACATATGTCATTTAAAAGCAATTCCCAACTTTAAAATGGGATGCCAGTAGGGCAGACGTGGGCACGGTCCGTGAACCAGAGAGCCACTTTCAGAGGGCTGCACCATACTGCCGTGGCTGCCACTTTGGGCAAACCAGAAGTGATGTTTCCTCACTCCTGGTTCGGGTTGCCAAGGTAGAACTATCCCAGGCTCTTAGATTTCAGGATCAAAACCTGGGATACTGAGGGATGACTCCGTGCAACGTCACTGTAAGCACACCCTGGTGATATCATGAATCTTGACCCATTAAACGTCAACTGGTACCACTCTACTCTGCTTTGGTTAGACCTCATCTTGAATCCTGTGTCCAGTTCCGGACACCCCAATTCAAGAAGGACATGGTCAAGCTGGAGCAAGTCCAGAGGAGGGTGACCAAAATGGTGAGGGGCCTGGAAGCCATGAAGCCCTCTGAGGATGCCTTAGAGAGCTGGGATGTTTAGTCTGCAGCAGAGAAGGTTAAGAGGGGACATGAAGCCATGTTTAAATATTTGAAGGGATGCCATGTTGAGGGGGAGAGGGCTTGTTTTCTGCTGCTGCAGAGACCAGGACAAGGAGCAATGGATTCAAGCTGCAGGAAAGGAGATTCCACCTGAACCTCAGGAAGAACTTCCTGACGGTCAGGGCTGCCCTGGCGGTGGAATAGGCTGCCTCGGAGTGTAGTGGAGTCTCCTTCCTTGGAGGTTTTTAAGCGGGAGGCTGGATGGCCATCTGTCGGGATTGCTTTGAGGGTGTTCCTGCATGGCAGGGGGTTGGACTGGATGGCCTGTGTGGTCTCTTCCAGGTCTACATTTCTACGATTCTATACAAAACCAGAGGATGTCATCAACTCAAAATCACTGACTTTAAAAAATGAAGACAATATATATACACACACTTTTTCAATACAGTGCTCTTGCCCTGCGATTCCTCCCCTTTCCACTGACAATTGGGAAGAGTTTGTCTGCAAAGGGATCATAAAAATAGCTAAGGAGGCACATGTAATTCTTAGCTAGCTAGGAGTCCCAGGTCTATTGACCTGGCTCCACTTCTCCAGCCTTCACAGTGAGAGGAAGGAATCTCAGGGCAAGTGTTCTGCATTTAAATCCCCCCCCCATTTGATAGACCTGTTGTTGTTGTTTTTAAATCGAATGGCTTCCTCTGCAACTGGGACTTAATTGGGACTTAATGCTTCAGAGGATGCAAAGTGGCTTGCAATTTAAAAGCACAAATTAAAAACAGGCAAAAGTGAATGTTAAAATAGGGTTAGATTATTCACAGTATTGAAGCAATTCAAACCTCCACTTAAAAGCATAAAATGCCATTTAAGAAGATAAAAAACTATTAAAAGCTGTTTCCTTTAAAACAATACTGCATGCCCTAGTACTTTCTTCAAAAACTTTCTGTTTTAAAAGCCTGCTGGAATAAAAAGGGTTTTAGCCCCTGACAGAAGGACAACAAGGAGGGGTCCATTCCAGCCTCCCTGGGAAGGGAGTTCTAGAGTCCAGGGGCCACCACCGAGAAGGCCCTCCCTTGCGTCCCCATCAACCGTGCTTGTGACGGTGGAAGGAGCGAGAGAAGGGCCTCTCTTAATGATCTCAGGGTCTGGGCAAACTCCTATAGTGAGATACAGGCATTTCCGCACTAGGCTGTTATAGCGCGATGATTCCACTTTCAACCTCCTTGGAATCCTGGGGTTTGCAGTTTCGGGAGGGGCCGGCCGGATGTCCTCTGAGGTCTCTTCCAACTCTATAGAGGCCGGCCCCTCCCGAAACTGCAAACCCCAGGATTCCAGAGGAGGTTGAAAGTGGAATCATCGCGCTATAACAGCCTAGTGCAGAAATGGCCACAGTCTGCCAGAAAGTCTGGGAAACAGGTCTTTCTGGGAATAAAATTCCTAGACTCTCAGCCAGCTTGTGGTCATAGTCGCGGAGGTATTCTCAGGACGGTAGCCCTATTTAAGGAACTTTTGCATGTTCTGGCCTAGCTTAAAGAGATGTTCTCTGTATCTTATTTTAATCCTGTGCAAATTGGCATTTCCTGGTGAATCTTGTAGGTGCAGTTAAAACCTGTAATGAAACTTATGCTATACTTAGAAAGCAAGAAAAGAGGGAGGGAGGGAGGGAGGGAGGGAGGAAGGGAGGAAGGAAGGAAGGGAGGAAGGGAGGAAGGGGAAGGGGAAGGGGAAGGGGAAAGGGGAAAGGGGAAAGGGGATGGGGAAAGGGAAGGAAGGAAAAGAGGGAGGGAGGAAGGGAGGAAGGGGAAGGGGAAGGGGAAAGGGGGAAGGGAAGGAAGGAAAAGAGGAAGGAAGAGGAGGGAAGGAAGGAAGGAAGGAAGGAAGGAAGGAAGGAAGGAAGGAAGGAAGGCCAGGCAGGCAGGCAGGCAGGCAGGCAGACAGACAGACTGTGAAAGAAGAATAGCACGTAGATTAAATGGAGGGCAGCCCTTTTCCAAGGAAGACTCTTCCAATGCTTTCTGGCCAAAGCACAAACCATCGGTTGTTACCTTTGAGGCCCTGCATTGTTGGGGTCCAGGTTACCCCCAGGACCGTATATAACCCACCCTCTCTGTGGGACATCTACTTCAGTCAAGCAAAACTAGGATGTGAGCCAGAGGACATTTTCTTGGGCCACCCTCAGACTGCAGAATGATCCCCCAGAAGAGACTTGTCAGCTGGAGACCCTGGCCATTTCTGCACCTTACCCTTTTCCTTCCTTGTCCCAGCGTCACCCTGGCAGTGCCTTTGCCAAGACGGGAGCATGCCACCAATGCTCCCCTCCACACCTGGCCGGTGACATGCGCCTTCCTTCCACAGTGCCGCCGGTCTCTTTCCCGTGCTGCACTGGGCAAGGAAGCGCCTAGATTGTGCTTCCGCCCATTCTATATGGCCACTGGTGATGGGAGCATTGGGCAATCATGGGCCATTGCTGCAGTGGCGGAGCTTGCAGTGTGCGGATGGGGGGTGGGAGGGGGCAGGGCTATGGTGTGAGGAGCATGGCCACTGTGCACGGGGGCGTGGCTACAGGCCGGGATGCCCCCCAACATTGCCGCCTGGGGTGAATCACCCCCTCCGCCCTCACCTCGCTACGCGACTGCATTGCTGGATTTTTTCTGGTAATGGGATATCCTGCAATTGAGATGGCTGGGGATGCATTGGCAGTGCAACCACAACGATGTCATGTGAAAACACAACTTGCGAACTGGCGGCAACATATTCCCATCGTGGAAACAGCTGCTGTGGTTAAAACAGCAATAAAGCCCAGTCTCCTCTCCATGGCTTATCTAGATTACTTTTAGATGATGGATTTTAAAGTAATTTTTGATTGTTTTTAATATGCATTGTTTCATATACTCTTTTAAGCAATGTTATGCATTACATTATCTGTCATATTCTGTTGTTGCCCGCCTTGAGCCATGACGATAGCGATGCTGTTGCTGACATTTTAATTGCAGGAAAATAAAGTGTAACTGGTCTTAAACCACACACACACACACACGCACACAAAACATGTCCACACCCCAATTAAAAACATAACCATCCTTTCTGCCCCGGGGGAACTGAAAGGACTGCATCTTAAGTCTGCTAAATTCTGCCACAGTTTTACAGCCATCCTTCCACATTCATGGAGGTTAGGGGTGCAGGACCCTTGTTAAAGTGGAGAAAGCACAAATATCTATACCCTTCCAAACACACACACACACACAACTTTTGCATTTGTGGTGGGGAGCATGCCAGCCGTCTGGTTCTGCCTGCTTGGTGTATAGAAAACAGTGATCTTTGCAAAAAAGACGCCCAGCTGTCCATAAACAGTGTTTGTGTTCCAAAACCATGATGCCCACACAAAACAATTTGTCTGTGCGGAATAATTTCCCAAAAGACTTTTGAGATGTCTGAATTCCAGGTGAAAACCGCACAGATTTTTTTTTCTGCAACGTGGAGACAACTTGTGGAAATGATTCACCCTTGCTTACAAGGGGGAAAGAGCCAAATATTAGCACCCTTATCTTCCCCTCCCAGGGTGCTGGGAGAGAGCTTTGGAAGGATACTGGAAATTTGAGAAACTGACTCGACTTGTGCTAGATGCATAGGGGCAAGGTGACCGCCGCTTTTGAAAGGTAAAACCCAGGAATTTAAATGGCACTTACTCCTGAAAACCATACAGAACATTGAAAGACAACAGATGGAACTGGAGGAGAGACCTAGGCCATCTCCGCACTAAAGTGTTATAGCGCTACGATTCCACTTTCAACCTCCTATGGAATCCTGGGGTTTGCAGTTTCGGCCCCTCCCGAAACTGCAAACCCCAGGATTCCATAGGAGGTTGCAAGTAGAATAATAGCGCTATAACAGTCCAGTGCAGAATGGGTCAAAGCCATCATTTCTAAACTGCAAAACCCAGGATTCCAGGGGATGTTGCAAGTGGAATAATAGCGCTATAACAGTCCAGTGCAGAATGGGTCAAAGCCACCATCTCTAAACTGCAAACCCCAGGATTCCATAGGATGTTGCAAGTGGAATAATAGTGCTATAACAGTCCAGTGCAGAATGGGTCAAAGCCACCATCTCTAAACTGCAAACCCCAGGATTCCATAGGATGTCGCAAGTGGAATAATAGCGCTATAACAGTCCAGTGCAGAATGGGTCAAAGCCATCATCTCTAAACTGCAAACCCCAGGTTTTCATAGGATGTTGCAAGTGGAATAATAGCACTATAACAGCCTAGTGCAGAAATGGCACCAGAAATAAATTTAGTGCAGGTATAACACATTTTTCTTTTCCTGAATGTCTGGAATTTAGGCTACCTTTTGACTCCAAAACTCATATCGTCCTGCAAATACCTTTATCCATTTCCAGCCATAGTGTAGCAGTTTGGGCACTGCATTACTACTCTGGAGACCAGAGTTCAATTCCCTCCTCGGCCATGGAAAGCCACTGCGTGACCTTGGGTGCGTCACACAATCTCAGCCCCAGAAAATCCCGGGATAGGGTTGCCTTAGGGTTGCCATAAATCAGAAATGACTTGAAGGTACGCAACAGCAACCAAGGCACAAAAAACATCTGTACAAGGTTCCAGAGCCCTTAGATCTTCTCTATGGACAAGATGCTACAAAAATGAGGCTGAGAAAGTGTGCATGTGGGGGAATGACCTGATTTCAAAGTCATGCTGCCTGCCCAAGTGTGGAACCGCAGACTCTTAGATGGGGCACGTTGGGTATCTGGTTTCAGCTCCAGTGGTCACTAGGCTTGTCGGAACTCAGAAAAATCAATTATAGCCACAAAATAGCAGTAATTCTCCAGTTTGCAAGCATAAATCTTCTCCCATCGCCCTTCAAAAATCCTCAAGCGTTATCTGTTTCCCAGTACAAAGTTCACAGTCATCTTAGTGCACAGAGCACAGAGATTCTCTAGGCAAGCATTAAGTAAATTGTAAATTAAGTAAATTAAGTAAATTCTCTAGGCAAGCACTGGACCACATGTGGCCACCAAAACTGTTTTTGCCAGCCCTCCCTGCTTCCCCAGAGCCTAAAAAAAAGGGGGCTAAATTGCTGCTCCTGGAAGCTTCTGTTGAATATTTCTAAATACTCATTTTTCCCCAAAAACAACAGAGGACTTCTGACCACTTCCTATTTGCTCAGCTTTTGTGTGGCAGGGCTGGAGGCGGGGATTTATGCATTTTTGGCAGTCTATGAAGTTCTCAGAGGGTCTGAGGGTAGAAAACTTGCCTCTAGACCTGGGCCATTTCTGCATTAGCCTGTTATAGTGCTATTATTCCACTTTCAACATCCCATGGAATCCTGGGGTTTGCAGCTAAATTGCAAGCCCCCGGAATTCCTCAAAGGTCCCTCTCCAAACTGCAAGCCCCAGAATTCCATAGGATGTTGAAAGTGGAATCATAGCACTATAACAACCTAGTGTGGAAATGGCCCTGGTCAAGGTGCCCTCTCTCTAAGCAGGGTTGATGTTACTAAGGCCATTTCCGCACTAGCTTGTTATAGTGCAACTATAGTGCTATTATTCCACTTTCAACATCCTATGGAATCCTGGGTTTGCAGTTTAGGGAGGGGCCTTTGAGTCTCCTTCCTAAACTGCAAACTCCAGGATTCCAGAGGATGTTGAAAGTGGAATGATAGCACTATAACAGTCTAATGCGGAAATGGCCTAAGCCTAGACCTGCTTTTAAGGGCTACGTCAGACAAAGCAAGTCAACCAAGGTCAGACTGAGCAGCTCTACCTCTTTGGTAAAAGAAAGAAATCACTCACGATTGCTTATATGAATTGGCCTGAGACTTCCAATCCTTGGGAGGGGGCTTTTCTCTGTCCCACCAACTTTACAAACCCATTTGGTGAAGAGCCTTCACAATAGTTGCTCCCAGATTGTGGGATTCTCTCCCAAGGAAGGCGAGGTTGGCCCCCTCTCCGTTTACCCCCAGGCAAAGACCTTTTTATTTAAGCAATCATTCAACAAGCAATTGGATGCACAAAGGGGGGCTTTTTAATAGAGGTGGGCTGCTGTATTTTTATCTTTGTGGTTATGGTTTTAAAAAGGGTTGCACACTTTTTAAAATCAATGGTGTTTTAATACAAGAGCTTGTGTAACTGCATTCTAGCTTTTTAATCATGTTCTCAGCTTTTGTTTTGGTCTTGTTTTAACTTCATTGTTAACCAACCTGGGTCCTGTATTGGGCCATTTCCGCACTAGCCTGTTATAGCGCAACGATTCCACTTTCAACATCCTCTGGAATCCTGGGGTTTGCAGTTTCGGGAGGGGTCGGCCAGCCCCTCCCGAAACTGCAAACCCCAGGATTCCAGAGGATGTTGAAAGTGGAATCGTCGCGCTATAACAGGCTAGTGCGGAAATGGTCTTGGATGAAAGTGGGATATACAGTGGCCCCTCCTTTACCATACGCACAGATGCGAGGTTGGGTGAAGTGTCACATCCCATTATCGCCAATGGACGCAGCAGGCACACGCCTACACTGCCACGGGTGTGCGCGCATCACATCCATTGAGTATAATGGGATGCAATGATTCCCATTTTTTGTCTGGGGTTCCTGGAACAGAAAGTCCCCACATATATTCAAGGAAATGAAGGAAGGACATTTTTTTCATCCGTTTTGTGATCAGGCTGGTGATTGCAATAGCAAAATAAGCAGAAACTGGAAGGTAACTAAGGGAATCCATAGGAGAGATGGAAAATGTGTCTCAAGATGCTCAAAAGGGCTGTTTTATTAGTAAAAAAACATTATTGTGGGTTTTTTATTTAAAAAAAGGCTTTTTACTAATAAAACAATCATCTTTTGAGCATCTTGGGATGCCTCTCTGTTGCAAAGAACAAACAAACCAGTATCACAGTACAATCTGCTGCCCCGAAATTGTTCCCCTGCTGATTCCATTAAAGTAATTTTGGAGGGTCAACATGGCAAGAGTGCTTGGGACCAGGGCAACTTCTGCCTTGTCTTTTCACCAATCTTTATGCCTTAAGCATGTTTCCTTCCTCCATTTGTCAAGCAGCGTGCTTTCCTTCTGCCTCTTGGCTTCTTCCTCAAAGTCATTTTCTTCTGCAGTGCGGATCGCTGCCGATCCATCCCTGCCCCAGCAAACCTTCTCTATACAGACATACTCCTGCTAGTTTTTCCACCAAGATCAGCAAAAACCTCCGGCTGATTTGTGTGCAACTCCTGATTCTGAATTTGGACCAGGCTCTGCTCAGGTGAGACCACAGCTGGAGGGATTTAAAACATGTTTTAATAGCTGGAAATGAAATTTCTCAGGGACAGCATTTGGGAGACTGCAATGCTGGCCTTCAGATGTGCAGAGATCCACTTGGATGAAACACCTGTAGCTTCACTATTAGTTTTTGAAAGAAGTTAAGAATTCCCCCCCCCCCGAGTAAAGTCACAGTGAACTATCGCTTATGCAGGAGTCAAGATATACCCATCAGTAAATAATCTAGGTGATAACTGCCTTGCTTTGGGTCATATTCTGTGCAGCATTTTAGAACTCAAAGTTTGCTGTGTTCTTTCCAAACTGAGATATGGAGAAATGCAGTCTGCGTGTCTCTTCCTTGCACATGAAACACCTTGCACATCACCTGTACAACCACATGCCAGGAAGGATTTTGCTAAATTAACCATGTGATACATGCCTACTCAGGAGTAAATTCCACCAAGCTCAGCAAGTCCTGCTCTAATGAGAGGACACATCCAATTTCAGTCTTGGAAGTTCCAGATGAAAAAGAGATCACATATTTCTTTCGGTCATGCATGTTTTACGTTCAAAGTCCAAACTTGGTCAACTGCTCACCAGTATCATTGATCTCTTTGAATTAAGTTGTAGAGACGGAAATAATATTTGAAAAATGGTTGAAAAATGTCTTCCTTGAGCGTCAGGAAAGTCTGGTGAGAAAAATCCTGAACTGGCAAGAATCTTCACAGTTTGAAACTTACTCTTTGCAAAATCCACGCGTGGTTGTTTTGCACAGAGAACCAGCAATTTTAATGCACCGAAAACAGCATTTTCCTGCGCACTCTGTTTTGTACAGAACTTGCAGCCTATTTCTGCACAAAAAGGCTGCCTTATACTCAGAACAGCCATGTGCATTTCTTTTTTTGGGACAGAACAGGTATCAAACTGCAAATAGTCTTCCTAAACTATGCAGTTTTTAAAGACTTTTTTGTGTATATGTGTGTGTGTGTGATAAGAACATTGCTAGAATTGCTCACTGCTTCCTCCAAAAAGAATATTAGTGAAGAACTACACCCCTGTTAAATAGCCATTTCCTTCTTGCTGGGGTAGGTGAGACAGAAAGTGGCAACAAAGCATAAAGCAGGGAATGAAAAAACATCAGAAGACAAAGTGGAGAGAAAACTTTAGAGGAGAAGCAGAACGATACAGACTATGAGATCTTTTGTTGCCTAGAAAGCTGTTGTTTGAAAGGGAGAAGGGCTTTCTCTCAGCTTCAGGTGGGAAATGGCCAGTTGGGTTTAGCTATTTTTTCCGTCATTTAAAAAAGTCTGCTTCCTAGCTATGTGCTCACAACAAACCAATGTGACCGAAAAGAAAATGACATTACCTCAGTTCTGAACATGCAACAAAAATACAAATCCAGATGTCGTTCCAACAGTGCCTGAGTTTCAGGTTGTTGGGTTGTTGTCGTTGTTTTTAAGTGTGGCATGAGATGAAAGCTTTCTTTAAAAAGGATAGCTTTTGCTCATGTCCCAGAGGAGGTCACCGATATGTTTGGACGAGGTACCCTTCCCCGAACAGAGAATTCCAAAGTCCGAGAAATCCTGACTGCATATTTTCATGCGCCTGGGAATACACATGATGTCTGTTTTACCATCAAACCCTATCAAACCAGTTTTAAAAATACAGTACCCAAACAGAATCTTGTTTATTATCAGACTGTGTAGTGGTTTGAGCATTGGGCTATGACCCTGGAGACCAGAGTTTGATTCCCGGTGGAGACCCACTGGGTGACTTTGAGTGCATCACACATTCTCAGCCTCAGAAAACCCCAGGATAGGTTTGCTTTAGAGTCACCGTAAGTCAGAAACAACTCGAAGGCACACAAGAACAACAACAACCAGGGAACATGGCATGCTATTCAACACACAGCAAATGCACAAGCGTGGATTAACACCACTGTCTTCAGTTAAAGATCCGTGATGGGGTGCAGAGAGAGCACCCCAAAAGGCAGCATCTCTGTCTCTACCGTAGTTGAGGGGAGAACTCTAAAGCAGCTCTCCTGTTTGATTCTTAAGGATGGGAAACCTCATTCCTGTCCTGACAAAATACAGCATAATGCTGGACTTTGGCCCCAAATTTCTCCCATCCAACCCCCCAGAGCAGCCTGAAAGCTAGAAGGTGAAGGAGATGGAGGGGACGGACCACAAAGCACCTGTACTGGAGGGATGGTCAAATTCTTAGCAGGTTGTTATAAAGGGAGGACATGCAGGGAGCATAATGTAGCAGGTTGAGTGGGGTCTTTGAGGCCCTCCCTAAACTGCAAACCCCAGGATTCCATATGATGTTGAAAGTGGAATAATAGTGTGGAAATAGCCTTGGACTGTGACCCTGGAGACCACATTTGATTCCCTGCTTGGCCATAGAAACCCACTCCATGATTTTGGGTGCATCACAAACTGTCAGCCCCAGAAAACCCCATGATAGGTCCACCTTACGGTTGCTGTGATTTGGAAGCAACTTGAAGGCACGGAACAGCAGCAGCAACCACAACCCAGTGGTGATAGGTACCTTGTAGTTTTGTCAACTGGCCAATGGTAAGAAGATAGTTTTGATCTCTCTGTCTCTTTCACTTCCCTGCATCTCAGGTTAGGTATAAAAGTGATGGACACCCCTTTGGGAAGACATCGCTGAGGATCACCGTACCCAGTGGAAATGCATCGTGGTTGCCCAAATTGGGAATCCCCAATGGTGCTTTATTATATTCAGTTGGACTTCTGTTTTTTCCAACCAGGTCTTGTTTACCCTAACGTCTCTTTCTAAGGTGGCAGATTCTCCCCGCAACAGTTCCCCAGTGTTATTTCCTTTGGTTGTTTTTAACCAGCGACTTCAGAAAGTGTAGCTGGGGCGAGGGGACCTTTTGCATGTGCTCTGAGCTCCCTTCTCTCTGCAGCCTTTCAGAGTCCCATCTACGTTTGCTCAGCAAAGAGTTCCCTGGGACCTCATGGAACTTTTTTCCGGGAGATGGCAGCCACTCAGCCTAAGCCCTGCGCCAGCTGATTTAGTGGTTAAGTCTCACAGCATTCAGTTGGGTACGCTCCCTAACACAAGGTGTTGATGGTGGCAACCTCAGCATCAAGCTCTTCCAGGTTTGTGGGATTGCTGAGATTCACTAGGTAGCTGTGAAGATGGACCACAAAGTCCTCCTTTTATAAATTACAGATGCTGAAATCAATGAGAGATGCCAAGCTTCTTGAAAGGGAACCCTTTATGCCCCAGTGCTCATTTGATACTCTTATTTGCAACATGTTTTGACTAGAGGAAAACCTGACAATTAAAACTGTTCAAAGTGCATTACGTTGGTTCCACAGGTGGAAAGAGCAGGACCACTGTGGAGAGGTGTACCTGGGAATGCGCACGATGCTCGCCTTGTTGCCAAAGCCAGATCAAACAGGCAATGCCGCCCTGACTCCGCCATTAGTTCCAAGATCTCATTGAGTTAGTGGGTTTTAAAGGAACAATCAGTATCAATTTTGTACCCATCCCATACTGATTAACTGGAAGTTTGAATTCCACTGGAAGTCTAGCTTCTGTTGTGAATTTTCACAGCGTTCCTCACTAGCAGTGTGGAAGTTGCGGCTCTACATAGCCTGCATAAAAGGCAAAGCGACATGCTTCCAGTGCCATCTCTCTTGCCGAAATAACTTCATCCCAATGTACAAACTTTAGACTTACACCAGATGCTTCCTCAGACAGAATAGAAAAAAAAGTGACGAGGATAAAGAGGAAAGGTGAAAAAGGTCATAGCAGAAAATAGTCTATTTACCAAAGTGAGGAAAAGAGAGATAGATAGACAGATAGATCATGGAAATTTATGCTACTGGATGGAAAAGATATTTCTGCAATCTCAGCTGTGGAAATCGCTATCTGTTGAAGCGCACACACAAATACCAGCCCACAAAATTATATATATAGCACTGTTCTGTTTTCTTCTTTTGAAAAAAATGTCAACACAGAATCTGGACACCGCTGTGCTGTTACTCAGCATGAAAAGCTCTCCGCGTGTAGGAAAAGATTGCTCAAGGAGCGCACAAAGGCAAACCCGCCACCCGAGAGGGACCAACAACACCATAAACCTGGAGAACTCACCAGGGCGTAGACAGAACTCAACACCGAGCAGCAAACCATGAGTCCCAAACTGTGATAGACCAGGTAGGATCCCATAGCCAAGGCGAGAGGCTCCGAGCAACATCCAAGGGGACTCTCAGCAAGCGGGCGAAGGCTTCCGGGAGTAATCCTGTGGGTGCCTTGGAGGACTTGGGTGTGAGCCCCCACAGTTCTTGAAGTTGGGGGGTGAGGAGGAGAGAAAGGGGGAGGGGGGAGCAGGGTGTCTCACCCCCAAAGCTAAAAGCCAAGAGTGCCCAGATCTTTGGCCCGCTTCCTCATGGTGGAGAGTTTTGACAGTTTCAAAACAGCAGCCTGGAGGAATAGGGGGGGAAGGTCCATGAGAGAGGGGGAACCCCTGCGAGCCCCCAAAGATAGAAGGAGCCTCAGAGGCTGCTGGTGGCAGCGGCAGCGGCTGTGATGCCTGCCTCCCTTCTGGGCGCACATTGGTCCCACAGCCGAAAAATCACATCCATATGTCAAAGCCCTGGCTCTCCTCCTTCTCTTCCTCCTCCTCTTATTCTTTAAAAAAAAAAAAAAGCCAGGCAGTGGGAAGTTCAAATCATTTCTTTGTCAAAGCAAACCCCACTCCCAGAAAGGGGAGGTCCAGGGATGTGGGTACAGGAGGAGGAGGAGGAAGATGAGGGAACAGGGGAAAGGTTGGAGAGACGCAGGGGAGGGAGGAGGAGGAAAAACAGATTTATTTTTAGCTCCACGCCAGAGATCCGAGCGTCGGTCGAGGGCCAAAGCTTTCTTTTGCAAAGTTCCGAGTTGCAGGAGGGCGGCCGGGAAGGCGAAGGTGGGACATGGAGCTGTTCTTCTGGTTATTTTGCGCGCTGGGATGAACGCGTTAAAACGCACGGCTGGAGCGCACACAGTGGCACCTTTGTGGCCGCTGGCGGGAGAGGGATGCGGGTCGTCTTCTGGCTTCAAGATGTCTTAAGTCGCCCCCTCCGGCTCCTCCTCGCCTTTCTCCCCCTCCCCGGTCCTTCCTTGCAGGGATTGAATGAAGCGAGGAGACGGGGAAGGCTGTTAAAAGGGGCGCCTTGGCACGATCTGGAAGGCGCAGAGAAAGAGAAAGAGAAGCCCGGCAGAAACCTTCGGGGACTTTCTTCCTCCGCCTCGCCCCGCAAGCTGGCCGGTTTCTGGAGTTTTGGGGGCTCTCCAAAAATTGGAAAAGGAAGAAGGCGGTATCGGAGAGGGGAAACCAGGCGCAACGCGTTGAAGGCGGAGAGGGAAAGTGGTCGCGCGTTGCTTCGCCTCCTTCCTCGCCTTTTGCAGCTTCGAGGCGGAAAAAAAAAAGGAAAAAGGATCTTTTTTTCTGCTTCTTTTTTTTCCAGCAGCCTCCTCGCTCACGCGGCTGACAGTTCTGTTTACTTCCCCAGCTTACCAAAAAGGGGAGGTATTTCCAAAAGGAAAAAAAAAAATTAAAAAACGAGGAGAGAAATCCAGGCAGCTCCTTTCCCCAGCAGGAGTTGAAGCAGCAGCCGCGAAAGGAAGAGGAAAGGGGGAAAAAAGAAGGGAAAATCGCCACTCGGTCCGCGCGCCTCACCTCTCCGGCCCGTCCGAAGAGATGGAGGGAGAGAGAGGGAGAAGGGAAGCAAAAAGGAGGAGGAGAAGGCGAGGGAGACTTTTTCGTGTTTCTTCTTCGGAACCAGAGTTCAGAGGCTTCCCCAAGAGATCCTCCCCTAACCTCGCCACGCTGTGCGCTTTTCAATCCCCCCGAGCGCAACCGAGGCGTTCCAAGCGCTGGCCAGTTTCCCCGGGGGGCCCTGAAGGTCATCCAGACTGACCCGAGAGAGTATTTTTTTATTTCTTCCTTGTCTGGTTTGGGTGGTGGGGAAGGGCACGAGGTTAGAGGCCCGCTTCGTCAGGGCGGTCCCAACCCCACCTGGGTCTCCTCGGAAGGAAATGCCCGCCGATCCGTCTAGGAAACTCGGCAGAAGAGGGGATGAAGTCGCAGAGTTTCCGAGGAAGAGGGATGGGGTGGGGGAGTTTGAGGGGAACGTTTACTCGGGAGTAGGCTCCACGGGGGCGTCCAAGAGGCTTTTGTCCCTCGCTGTGCGTGAAGAAGGGGAGGATGGGAACTTCAGTGGCAGGGAGGAGGTGTAGCCGGACCTCAGGCGGGGTTACTTGGAAGGAAGCTGTGCTGAATGGGTGCCCGGGAAGCGTGCGTAGGAGCCCAGCTTGGCGGCTGGTTTCAGAAAGGAGTCCCCTAATGCATTGCAATGGGGCTTTTTCAGAAGGACGTAGAGGATTAGCACCACACACTAGCTGGAGTCATTTCCAAATTTACTCCAAAGTTAAGTTCTGTTGTCGGGGGTTGTCTTGCGCCTGGGCAAGCACGATGCGCTCACGTATATGCAACCGTAGGGACTGTTGTGGTTGTGTGCCTTCGAGTGGTTTCCAACTTATGGCAATCTAAGGCGAACCGATCAGGGGGCTTTTCTGGGGCTGAGAGTGTGTGAGGCGCCCCAGGTCACCCAAGGGGTTTCTTTCCACGGCTGAGCGGAGATCCGAACCCTGCTCTCCAGCTTCCCAGTCCAATGCTCAAACCCCAACACAGCCCTATCTCTCACACCTATGTGTGTGTGTGTGTGTGTAGGTGCACAAATGCTTCCTAACATGTTACTAAACCTATAGCATCCTTCCAAGATGCCAGGTCCTCCTAGAAACAGCCTTGTTCAGTTTCATCCACCATTTATCCACCACGTACACACAGCCCATAAACACACTGTGCGTTTCTGGGTCTATTATAAATATTTTAATTCAGGGAACGCTGCAGCTTCCTCAACCGGGGAACACCCCAGGGCGCTGGATTGCATGCTCCATCATCCCCCATGGATGAGAACCCCCCCCCAATACCTCTGGAAGGCACCCGTGGTGGGAGAAACGATCTATGCTAGATAAAAGCAGGGGATGCATTTTAAAGAAGTGTTCGATTATTATTAAATCTATATATATAGAGAGTGGGTGGGATATTATAAATATTTCAGGGAACGCTGCAGCTTCCTCAACCCAGGGCGCTGGACTGCATGCTCCATCATCCCCCATGGATGAGAACCCCCCAAGACCTCTGGAAGGCACCCGTGGTGGGAGAAACGAGATAACAGCAGGGGATGCATTTGAAAAAAGTGTTCGATTATTATTAAATATATATATAGAGAGAGGGAGTGGGATTCCCCCCTCCCTGGTCCCTGGGTGGGATCCCCCCTCCCTGGTCCCTGTGAATGGGGGCCTTGAGCGGATTTTATGAAAAGGGTCTCTCTCCCTCCCTGGTGGACGCGGGACAAGGAGGCAGAAAGCCGGACCCCCTTTGCGCAGCCGGTCCCCGTCTCCGCCTTTGGAATCCCGAGCCAGGGAGGGAGCTATAAAAAGCCAGGGGGGCTCCCTCCCCATTGGCTGGAAGGGCCGCCCACGTGACTGTCAGGCAGTCAACCACAAGGCTGGGATGGCCACACCCCTCACCCCGCCCCTCACCGGCCCCCATCCCTCCTCCCAGGGAAGTGGGGGGGGATCTGCTGAACTTGGCCAGAATTTGGAGTTCTTTGCAGCGGCCAAGGAAAAAGGTCCATGGCAAGCGCCTTTGCGTAATGATTGCATCTGGACTCAGAGCTTGGAAAAGTTCCTTTTGTGCACCACAGCCCCCAGAATGGCATATCCTGCAGTTAATCCTTTGCCATGCCACTTTTTCAGCTGCTTTGCAAAGGGTCCAGTTTCTCGCTACTCCTCCCACTTTTCCCCAGCTTTCTTTGGATGCTGCAAACTTCAATGCGCAAAAGTAGTTTGTACTAAATCAGTGGTTCTCCACCTTCCTAATGCCGCAACCCTTTAATACAGTTCCTCATGTTGTGGTGACCTCCAACCATAAAATTATTCATTTATTATTTACAATGCCTACCCCCCAGCAAAGGCCGCCTCGCTGGTCAGGAACGGGGGGGGCGGGCAGGGAGGGAAAGAGGAGCTGTGTTTCTCCCCTGGGAAAAACTCCGAGAACTCCCCCTGGGCTCTGCTTCTGCTTCACTCTCATTTCCGCTGGGGGGGCAGTGTGGGAAAAGTTTCCAGAGTGTCGACCCTGGCTGGGGGGAGAAATCCCAGTGCCTTTGTCTTTTGTGCTGGGCGCAGCTTGCCCCCCTGGAAAAGCGCTGCCTTGTGGCCCCCCGGCCCTTCTGCAGTGCCCCCGTCCGTGGCGAGTGGGGCAGGGGTCATGGCAAGGAGGGGGGCTGCCCCCCATGCTGCCGCCACCCCCCCCAAGCTGACTCATCAGACGGGAGGTTCTCCTGGTAGCGGAGAAGGGGAGCAATTTCAGTCCCTTCTGAACAGGGGGCAGGAGGAGTGAGAGCGTGGCTCACGCTTGCGCACCACCACCGAGGAGGGAATGGAGCCTAAGACCATCAGAAATACGTATTTTCCGATGGTCTTAGGCGACCCCTGTGAAAGGGTTGTTCGACCCCCAAAGCGGTCGCGACCCACAGGTTGAGAACCGCTGCACTAGATGAACTCAGGGAGAGGAGAGGAGAGGAAAGAAGCTCACCCTTCCAGAGAGGCTCAGGCAAAAGCAAACCCCTGCA
This sequence comes from Ctenosaura bakeri, assembly GCA_948474755.1. Lineage (NCBI taxonomy): Eukaryota > Metazoa > Chordata > Lepidosauria > Squamata > Iguanidae > Ctenosaura > Ctenosaura bakeri. The sequence continues at coordinate 1,035,978 of CAOLHI010000016.1, read as the reverse complement.
GCTTCTCCTAGCTTGTGCCTTCTTCTTAATTCATATCTCTGGCTGTCACTGCAGCTTCTCCCAGCCTCAGTCTTAATTCATATCTTCAGCCATCCTGAGCCCCGCTCTGCCAGCACTTGGCCACAAGAGGCCTGGGCTTCATCTGTGGAATGTTGGAAGGTATTGAATGCTGCCAGCCAAGAATCTATGTACTTTTTTTTTGTACAGTGGTTTGAATGTGGAACATGGGCGGAGTGCAAAATCGGAAAGGGTGCTATTTTTCAACCTTCCAGTAGGCCAGGAGGTTCGGAGAACGGCAGTTCACTTTGAAATGCAGACCAAACCAAATCCTTGAATATCTTGCACATGGAAGAGACCATAACTGCCACCAACTCCAACCCCCTGCCATACATGAACATACACTCAAAGCACTCCCAGCAAATGGCCATCCAGCCTCTGCTTAAAAACCTCCAAAGAAGGAGACTCCACCACACTCCAAGGCAGCAGATTCCACTGTTAGACAGCTCTGATCATCAGGAAGTTCTTCCTGAGGTTCAGGTGGAATTTCTTTTCCTGTAATTTGAATCCATTGCTCCATGTCCTAGTCATTAGGGCAGCGGAAAACAAGCTTGCTCCATCTTCAACATGACATCCCTTCAAATACTTAAATGGCTGTCATGTACCTCTTAAACTTCTTTTCATTAAGCTAAGCATACCTAGCTCTCTAAGCTGCTCCTGATAGGGTTTTCAGATCCTTCCCCATTTCGGTTGCCCTCCTTTGGATACCTTCCAGCTTGTCAATATCCTTCCCGAACTGTGGTGCCCAGAACTGGACACAGGATTCCTGGTGAGGCCTGACCAAATAGAGTGGTATGATTACTTCTCTTGGTCTCAGCACTATACTCCTGTTAATGCAACCTAGAATTGCACTGGCCTTTTTAGCTGCTGCATCACACTGTTAACTCATGTTCAGCTTGTGGGCCACTAAGACTCCTAGATCCCTTTCACACGTACTGTTTTGAAGCCAGGTGCCACCCATCTTATATCTGTGCATTTCATTCTTTCTTCCTAAGTGTAGTATTTTCATAAATTGACCATTAAATTCACCTTGATTTTTGTTGCAAGTGACTTTTGGTAGGCATTTTGAGGTTGCCAATTTGCAAGTGTTTGCAACTTGTTGGAGAATCTTCTTGGTACACAGAAGTAACTTTAAAATAATGCATCAGACCTGATTGTGCTGAAAACTTACTTGCTGACTACAACTCCCATAATCCATGAACAACATGCTTTGGGGATTTGAGGCACTGTGATCAAAAAGCCAATTTCTCCAGCTGCTGATGTGAAGTGATTTCCCCCTGGCCCAGCACGGTAGAAGCATTCTTAGAAATTATTGCAAAAAATCCATTTTTCCCAGCTCCTCTTTGGAAGGGAATTTTCCCAGGTTTTCTGAGCATGGCTGGATGATTTGGGGAGTTGTAGCCCCCCAAAGAAGAGAACATTTCCTGGCTCTAGTTCAGCGGTTCTCAACCTGTGGGTCGCGACCCTTTGGGGGTCGAACGACCCTTTCACAGTGGTGGCCTAAGACCATCAGAAAATACGTATTTCCAATGGTCTTAGGCTCCATTTCCTCCTCGGTGGTGGTGCACAAGCATGACTAGGAAGCCAGCTGCGGGACGAAGGAGCAGCGAAGAGAGTGCCTTGCGCAAGAACCTGCTTGCGCGAATGGCACCCCCCACCTCCATGATAAGGTAACATGCGGAAAAGGCCCAGGAGTGGTGGTGGTCCTCCGGCCCCCTTTGGCAGGAGCGTGTGTGGCCACAGCATTGCCACAGCAGGAGTGGTGGTGCACAAGGGCGAGCCACACGCTCGTGTCCTGCCCCCTGTTCAAAAGGGACTGAAATCGCTCCCCTTTTCCGCTACTGGGAGAACCTCTCATCTGATGGGCCAGCAGCGGCAGCATGGGGGTTAGGCCCCCTCCTTGCCACGGCCCCTGCCCCACTCGCCATGGAGGGGGGCGCTGCCGAAGGGCCGGCGGGCAGCAAGGCGGAGCTTTCCTGGGGGGGGGCAAACTGCACTCGGCGCAAAAGACAAAGGTGCTGGGATTCCTCCCCCCCCAGCCAGGGTCGACACTCTGGAAACTTTTCCCACACTGCCCCCCAAGCAGAAACGAGAGCGAAGCAGAAGCAGAGCCCAGGGGGGTCTCGGAATTTTTTCCTGGGGGAGACGCACGGCTCCTCTTTCCCTCCCTGCCCCCCCCCGTTCCTGGCTGCCGAGGAAGCCTTTGCTGGGGTGGGGGGAAGCATTGTAAATAATAAATAAATAATTTTATGGTTGGGGGTCACTACCACATGAGGAACTGTTCTAAAGGGTCGCGGCATTAGGAAGGGTGAGAACCACTGGACTAGTTTGATCCAAAGCAGGGACAGATCTTTGCATTCGCTTTTTGTAATATTCTGGGACATTGGTGGGATGTGGAAAGCAGGACGCAAAAATAATTTGACACAAAAACTCTTTGAGTTGCAAAACGAAGAGGATCTTGGCATGGTGGACAGCCATCGCATTTCAGCTTTATTGCTTTCTATCCTCTGGTGCATTCCTGTGAGTTGGGGAAAGCCGTGTGGGTTAATTAATTAATTTTGAATTCTTTTTTCTTTTTAAAGCCATAGAAGTATTCGATCCCAATGCAAAAAGGAATGAGGTATATCTGTCCATATGCTTGTGATTTTTTTTTTTAAAATAAAGAAAACTCAGCTTGCTTTGAAATTGATGGTAGGGTATTTTTAAACCACCGTATTTCTGCAATTCTATGTGCAGCGGGGAGGGTAATGCCTTTAGGAGAGCCGCAAACGTATCTATTTCAGGCTGGGACAACCTCAGTCAATATGTACTTAAGAACCCAGAGCTCTGTCAGATGTGAGCTCTTGGTTGAGATGCCCTAGCTTCTTCCAAACCACTTGCTCTGGAGGAGTCCCATTGACGTCAATGTGCAGGCATCGGACCAACGCCCCACCCTCCTCTCTCCTGACTTCTTTTTTTTTTCACTGCTGTGCTGGGTTAGAATTTTTCCATGAGCTTGCACTCGAAGGGTTTAGAGCAGAGAGGCCTGCCCAAGTTTCTGTTTGGACTTCATTTCCCAGAATCCCTCCCAATATTTCTTCTTTTTGCAAGTTTTCTTGCAAAGAGAACAGCAGGGTTTGTCTTGAAAGCAACATTTCTGTGCAGAAAATACCATTCTGTACACAAAAAATCCGGCACACTTTATTTTTTTTGGCACCGAATTAATCACCAACTGTGAACAGTCTTTGCAAACCATGCAGTTTTCAACGATATTTTTTTGCAATTTGGCGGAAAAACTGGAAAAGTATACAGTCTTGCCAGAAAGGATGAAATTTACATCCCTGGAGGGTAAATATATTTCCTCCTTTGTTAGATGTGAGGTTTGGATGATAGGCTGTGCGCAAGTTGATTGCATGATGCTGTCGGTTCACCGGAGACCACCCTCCTGACATCACATGAGACCCTCCCCATGTCTCAAATTTGGGGTCAGATATAATGGGGCTCAGAGCAATCTTAGGCTGTAAAGGAGGGTCCAGACTGGGCCATCCGGATCTCCAGACCTGGCCCTGAGTTTTAGGATGTACACCCTTTCCTACATTCTTCATGGAGATGGGGAGGAATCTCAGGGCAAGAACACAGCCTTGAAAAGTATGAAAAGAAGAAAAAGAAACAGAATAAGATGTTGGATCGGTATATGAATTGGATTGTATCTATTTCTTTGTTTTCTGTTTCATATATATTTATAAAAAGAAAGAATGATTATTTGTAAATATTGATTGTTATAATTTTAATAATAAAATTAAAAAAAAGAAAAAAAGAAAAAGAAAAGCATGTGTGCATGTTTGCACTCACTTGTGCACTACTTGAAGCTGTGGTTGATGGGATGCCAATTTGGGACCATTCCAGGCCCTGAGGTTACCAGACCAAAACCTGAGATATAGAACATTTCCGCACGACACTCTTATAGTGCGATGATTCCACTTTCAACCTCCTATGGAATCCTTGGGTTTGCAGTTCCGGGAGGGGCTGGCCGGATGTCCTTTGAGGTTTCTTCCAACTCTATAGAGGCCGGCCCCTCCCGGAACTGCAAACACCAGAATTCCATAGGAGGTCGAAAGTGGAATCATTGCGCTATAAGAGTGTCGTGCAGAAACAGCCATAGAGATGCACTGGTGCTGTCATTAAGCGGTATTCATTAAGTACCAGACATACTTCATGCAATCAAAGAATCCTAGAGCTGGAAGAGACCCCAAGGGCCATTTAAGACCACCCCCTTTTGCCATTCAGGGAAACGCAGTCCAAGTACTCCCCACAGATAACCATCCAGCCTCTCTTTAAAAACCTCCAAGGAAGGAGACTTCACCACACTCCCAGGCAGCAATGTGTTCCACTGTCAAACTGCTCTTACCCTCAGGATGTCCTTCCTAAGATTTAAGTGGAATCTCTTCTTGTAGTCTCTGTGTCCTAGTCTCTAGAGCACCAGAAAGCAAGCTTGCTCCATCTTCTATATAATATCCCTTCAAATATTTCACAGAATCATAGAGTTGGAAGAGTTGGCCCTCCAGTCCAACCTCCTTCTGCCATGCAGGAACCCACATCCAAGCACTCCCAATAGGTGGCCATCCAACCTCTCCTTAAAAACCTCCAAAGAAGAAGATTCTGCCACACTCCATGGAGGCAGCAGCATATTCCACTGCTGGACAGCTCTGACCATCAGGAAGTTCTTCCTGAGGTTCAAGTGGAAACTTCTTTCCTGCAGCTTGAATCCATTGCTCCTTGTCCTGGTCTCTGGAGCAGCAGAAAACAAGCCCACTCCCTCCTCTACATGGCATCCCTTCAAATATTTAAACATGGCTGTCATGTCCCCTCTTAACCGTCTCTGCTGCAGACTAAACATACTCAACTCCTTAAGCTGCTCCTCATAGGGCTTCATTGCTTCAAGACCCTTCATAATTTTGGCTGCCCTCCTCTGGACACGATGCAGCTTGTCCATATCCTCCTAGAATTAAGGTGCCCAGAACTGGATACGGTATTCCAATGAGGTCTAACCAATGCAGAATAGAGTGGTACCATTACCAACCTTGATCTAGACACCATACTCCTATTGATGCAACCAAGAATCACGTTAGCTGTCTTGGCTGCTGCATCACACTGCTGCCTCATGTTCAGCCTGTGGTCCACCAGGGCTCCTAGATCCGTTTCACATGTACTGCTATCCAGCCGTGTGTCCCCCATCCTATATTTGTAGATTCCATTTTTTCTGCCTAAGAGCAGGGCCTTACATCTCTCTCTGTTGAATTTCATTTTGCTAGCTTTGGCCCAGCTCTCCAGTCTGTGAAGGCCATTTTGAATTTTGATCCTGTCCTCTGGTGTATTAGCAACTCCTCCCAATTTGGTGTCATCTGCAAATTTGATCAGCATGCCCTCCGCTCCTTCATCCAAGTCATCGATGAAGATGTCGAATAGCCCTGGGCCTAGGAATGAACCCTATGGCACGCTGATTCCATGGTGTGACTTCTTCCATTTCCACTTGCTCATGCTTCCCTTTGAAGCTGCACAGACCATTTCCGCAGTAGACTGTTATAGCGCTATCATTCCACTTGCAACATCCTATGGAATCCTGGGGTTTGCAGTTTCCAGCCCCTCCCGAAACTGCAAACCCCAGGATTCCATAGGATGTTGCAAGAGGAATGATAGCGCTATAACAGTCTAGTGCGGAAATGGCCAAAGCTTGGTCTCCAGGGTTGTAGTGTGGCCAGCCCCTCCCGAAACTGCAAACCCCAGGATTCCATAAGATGTTGCAAGGGGAATGATAGTGCTATAACAGTCTAGTGCGGAAATGGCCAAAGCTTGGTCTCCAGGGTTGTAGTGTGGCCAGCCCCTCCCGAAACTGCAAACCCCAGGATTCCATAGGATGTTGCAAGTGGAATGATAGCGCTATAACATTCTCGTGCGGAAACGGCCACAGTCTGGCCACATCCATTCCCAGAGCCCTTGGCTATATATATCTCCATAGCAGGGGGAGGCCTCACCGAGCACCGTACGGAAGGGGCGGGGGCAGGATGGAATCCCGAATGAACAACCTCTTAAAAAATGAAAGAAAATAAAGGGGAAGAATCGACCCAGTATGCTGCTGAAAGCAATAGCGCCTTTCTGTTTAAAAAGCTGGGCCTTCTTCCTCTCCGCTCTGCTCTCCTGTCGGCAGCAAGCTAGCGGTGGATTCTCACTGGAGCCTTTGCTTCGCCCGGGCTGTGTTTACTCGTGTATTTTTAGACAGTTAACGACAAGGAGCCCAAACGAGCAGAAGTGCTCAAAGAAGGAGTGGGCCCTTGGAGGTGGAATGGGGGAAACGGAGAGGAGATGCCCAGAGGTGAGGGACTCAAGACTCATGGAAGTTTTTCCCCAGGCCTGACTGTGTGGATGAGTCAAGTGGAGACTCCCAGATTCCTAAGCTTGTGGAGGACTTACATGATGCCCAGAATTTTAGGTTGCCGGAATAAAACTGGAGAGGGCTCCTGTACCTTTAACGCCTGCGCAGAAAGAGGAATTTTGGCAGGTGTTGCTTCTCACTGGGTTGCAGGATAAGCAATGCCTGTTGAAATTCCCTTTTGCATGCAACCCTTAATGGTACAGGAGCCCTCTCCAGTTTTCAATCTGGCAACCCTAAACCAGCAAACCCTAGAAATTGGGAGGGATACGAAGCTTGGAAAGTTACCTTTGTCAAATGGCAAGGAACACTTGCTGTCATGTCGTGTTTTATGCAGCCTTCAAGGGGATAGTTTTCAGTCTGGTAACTTTAATCTAACGAGATTTAGAAATTGAGAGGGATGCAAAGCTTGGAAAAGTTACTTTTTGGGAAGGACAAGGAACACCTGCTGAAATGTCCTCCTGTACACATGAAAGGTACAGGGGCGTTCACCAATTCTTAATCTGACAACTCCAAGCCAGCAAGGTCTAGAAACTGGAAGGGATGCAAAGCTTGGGAAAGTTACTTTTTTTTTATCACAAGCAACACTTGCTGTCATGAACTTTTGTATACAACTATTGTGATTGAAGTTTAGGAAAGGGCCTTTGAGGAGGGGGACTTTGAGGCCCCTCCCGAAACTGCAAACCCCGGGATTCCAGAGGATGTTGAAAGTGGAATCATCACGCTATAACAGGCTAGTGCGGAAATGGCCCAAGTTACCTATGGGATTGCCTCCTCGCATAAAATCTGACCCATACGCTCAAGTCCTCTGAGGGCCTTTTTCTTAAGGACTAGATTAAGCAGCGGTCACTCAGCAGACTCAGGAAACTCTTCTGCAGAGAGTTCTGAGGACTGGAGGGAATCTTCCATTGGCTATTTCTGCACTAGCCAGTTATAGTGCTATCATTCCACTTTCAACATCCTATGGAATCCTGGCCTCAGAGGCCGCTCCCTAAACTGCAAACCCCAGGATTCTGTAGGATGTTGAAAGTGGAATAATAGCACTGTAACAGGCTAGTGTGGAAATCACCTTGCTTTGCACAAAATTCACATGTAGTTGGCTTATGCAGAAAACAGTGTTCTCTTTCATGCACAGAAAATGCTGCTTTCTGCACAATAAATAAATACAATAAAAATGGCACATTCTGTGCAGAATAAGTCCCAAACTGTAGCCACTCTTGGAGAACTGCAGTTTTCAAAGACTTTCTCAAAGCAGGAGGAACATTGCTACCATTTCTCGCAGCTTCCTTTGAGAATGAAATTAGCAAAGAAGGACATCCTTAGACCAAAATGAACAACTCCTTCTGTAAGGGCATTTAACTTGGTCAGATACCAACTAAATTCCAGCCAGCGAGTTTAAGAGATAGCAGACGTCGCTGACGGCTTGTTGTGTTTTGTCCCGTTTGGATGGAGGCCCTTTTGAGCTTTGGAAGATCTAGCTCTCGTGTACATTTGAGAAGTCCCACCCCAGCAGCGAATATGATTGTAATCTCTTTATGGGGTGAGGAGGCTTCCTTTACCTATTTTACTGCGTGCACAATGTCTGTGCTTCTTAATTTCCAGTCTTGAGGGCCATGGTGGATGTATTTCTGTAACTCTCATGGGGTTCCAAGATCCTTCCTCCAAACTGTATACCTTTGTACTTTGCACTCCTGTTAATAAAAGCTATCAATGATTATCCCCCATCAGTGTGGTTTAGAGTGGTAAATATTAATTCTGCCCAGTCCCCTTTGAGATATTCGCTTGCTTGGTTTCTCCGTTTCTGTATCATGGATGCTCGTTCGTGCTACTTGGGTTGGAACTAACAGACCCGCTTGCAGCCGCACGGTCCATTTCCACGCAGTCAATACTGATTTTTTTTTCTTCTAAAAAAGAGGACAGGGGTATATTTAGTTTTATCTCCCTCTCCAGGAAAGACCCCTGCTGAGTCAGGTGGAAAGCCATGGAGGAAATCATGACTCCTCCTGACTAAAGTCATTTAATTGCCCAACTCATAACCCGCTGGCCTTGCAAAGAAGAATTATGCTTATCTCCTTTGCCTTCTTTCAGTTGGGTTGCACAGGCTGGGAGAGGTGGGAATTTGGGGGCACCAGCACACCAGCATTTGGCATTATCAGTTGACTATGAATAAGAGGCTGCTGGGTTTCTTTAAGAAGGACGTTCACAGTTCAGCTATGATAAGGGTTTTCGAAGGTGAGTTGAGTACAAGAGTTGGAAAAGAAAGGACTTTTAACAGATTATCCAACCCCATTTAGTAGCTGGTTGGGATAGGAGCCAGATCGCCCTGCTGGCAGGCTTGTGATAGAGACACCATAGAGCTGAAAGAGACACCAAGGGGCATCCAGTCCAACCCCCTTCTGCACTGCAGGAAGACACCAGCCATTTCCGCACTAGACTGTTATAGTGCTATTATTCCACTTTCAACCTCCTATGGAATCCTGGAGTTTGCAGTTTTGGGAGGGGCCGGCCTCTATAGAGTTGGAAGAGACCTCAAAGGACATCCGGCCAGCCCCTGACGAAACTGCAAACCCCAGGATTCCATTGGAGGTTGAAAGTGGAATCATTGTGCTATAACAGACTCGTGCGGAAATGGCCCTATACAAGTACTGATGCTGCTTTGCCTCCCACAGTCCTGTAGTTCATTCCCAGCTAGAAGGGCATGTTGAATGGCAAGTCAACACTTGGGCAAATCCAATTGATTCAACGGCACTACTCTAGTTGAGGCCAATGTGTTCAGTTTCACAGTCCAGCAGATCTTCCCAATGGTAGGTTTGGACCATTTGGGATTTGGGTTATATGCAAGCCTTCAAGAATCAATGGAGTGTGATCAGATTACGAGAAACTGAGAAAGAAGGAGATCCTTAACTGAGAAATTGAGAAAGAAAGGGATTCCATTTTGATGGGAGGAATTGGAAGGATTGTCACTGGAATTTAAACAAAGGCATTTCTTAGTGAATACAGGATTATGTGGCACATTCCAAGTTGCTGGTTGCTGTTTCAAGGTGGGTATGTGTATGTTGGGACACAGGATCTCAAAGGCCATTTCCGCACTAGATTGTTATAGCACTATTGTTCCACTTTCAACATCCTCTGGAATCCTGGGGTTTGCAGTTTAGGGAGGGGCCTCAAAGTCCCCCTCCTCAAAGGCCCTTTCCTAAACTGCAAACTCCAGGATTCCAGAGGATGTTGAAAGTCGAATAATAGCACTATAACAATCTAGTGTGGAAATGGCCAAAGGCTAAGTAGATAAATCCAAATAGTGTTTTGGCTAAAAAATCATATTTTTTCAACAATATTTCAGGGTCTTGGGAGGTCAGTGGGGGGTCCTAAGGCCCATACCAGATTCCTCCAAAGGACCACATGCAACCCACAAGCTAGTTAATCTCCGCTCCTGGTCTGTCTAACAGCCAGTAAGAAACGGAAAACAGTAAGCTACTAATTAACATTGCAAGAGTCCTGGCTGAATGAAACCGACTTGTGTATATCTTAAGGAAGATCATCACTGGCTAATTACATAGCTACATACACAAATGAAATGCTCGATCTCTGATATAAGCCTGCTTCCAGGTAATTCTGGAGAAGCAATCTCTCAAAAGTACAAGTGGGCTGAAATACAGTGTATGTACAGCCACCCACCTCAAATTGCCACCTTATTTATAGGCTCAAAATTCTCTTTTGTCTTGGATGCTAAGTGTTCTTTGCTTTACCCAGGTAACCACAGAATGTGATTATTATTTTATTTTTTAAGCAATTTATGATTAAGTGCTTTTCCCTTGCCATCTGCCTACATTTCCCTTACAATGAAATAATCATATAGCACAAGGGGGACATATACATCAATAAGTGGTTGCATTTAACACCGAATGGCGGGTGATAGATGTCAATAGAGACATCTGGCTGAGAGCCGCCAAAGTGAAAAAGCTTTTTTCTTTTTTTCAATTCTGGGAAGGATATCTCTTTGTTCTGGTCTTCTTGAAAAGAAACTGGTGAAATTTACTTGGATGAAGCTCTGGGGGCTTTTATAACATTTATCTTAAAGAAAAAGTGAGCATTAGAAGCCCAAATTTGTCTCTGGCTCAGATTAAAATCCAGGCTGGAGAAGAATTTTTGCCATAGTAATATTTATTTCCTGTATCAAGGGTCCAGTGGGGGTCCTTTCTTGGGGTCTGATTTGCTAACTATATTCTTGAAGGAAGCAATGAATGTTTTTAGCAACTGTTTTCAAGCTGCAAAAAAGGGTCTTTGAAAACTATGCGGTTCTTAAAGTCTATTTGCAGTTTGGGACTTATTCTCTGCAAAATTCACACATGGAGGGTTTCTCAGAGGCTTGATGGCTGTCTGTCAGGAGTGCTTTGAGGGTGTTCCTGCATGGCAGGGGTTTGGACTGGATGGCCCCCGGGGTCTCTTCCAACTCTACATTTCTATGATTCTATGATTCCCTTCCCACCTTTTCCCCAAGATGGGACCAATCTGAGCAGCTGACGACTTGAGTGAACCCAAACTATAGTTAAAATAACAGATAATGCAACAGTTTAAAAAACAATTCATCTAAAACAGCTTTTAAAAGGCGGTTTGAATGAATGAATGATGAAAATATAAATACATATGCAAGAGACCCCAGTTAAAAGATCTTTTGCAACTGACATTGAGTGCTCAAAGCCTTGCAGAACTGGTCTTTGCCTGCCCAAGGATGGAGAGCAGAGATGGGACCAACCTAGGTTCTTCTGGGAAGGAAATTCTATCATCTTGGGGCGGCCACGGAGAAGGTCCTTCCCGCTATTGACACCAATCATGTCTGTGTTGATAGTGAGACCAAGAGAAAGTCCACCACTGAAGATCTTAGAACGCAGGTTGGCTTGTATGGAGAGATACAGTCTTTCAGATAGTTTGAACCCAAGTCATTTAGGGCTCTGTAGGTCACAATCTGAACTTTGAATTATGCCCCAAATTGAACAGGTAGCCCATGAAACTGTTTTAACTGGGGTGTTGTGTGTTCCCTGTAACCAGCCCCAATCTGATCATAGCATTTTTGACTCCCAGCTGTTACTGAACAATTTCCAAAGGCAGCTTCATGTAGAGTGGGTTACTGATAATCCAAACGGGATGTAATCAAGGTATATGTTATCCTAGCCAGGTCCAACATCTGACATCTTAGTGAACCACAAGCTGAACATGAGTCAGCAGTGTGATGCAGAAAGTCAAGAAAGCCAACACAGTTCTTGGTTGCATCAATAGGAGTACCAATTGAGGAAGGTAATAGTACCACTCTATTCTGCTTTGGTCAGACTTCATTTGGAATCCTGTGTCCAGTTCTGGGCACCTCAATTCAAGAAGGATGTCGACAAGCTGGACCGTGTCCAGAGGAGGGCGACCAAAATGGTGAAGGGTCTGGAAGCCATGAAGCCCTCTGAGGAACATCTTAGGGAGCTCGGTATGTTTAGTCTGCAGAAGAGAAGATGAAGAGGGGACATGATAGCCATATTTAAATATTTGAAAGGATGTCATATTGAAGAGGGCTTGTTTTCCACTACTCCACAAACTAGGACAGGGAGCAATGGATTCAAACTACAGGAGGAGAGATTCCATCTGAACCTCAGGAAGAACTTCTTGATGGTCAGAGCTTTCCAGTAGTGGAATCTGCTGCCGCCTCTATGGAGTGTGGTGGAGTCTCCTTTTTTGGAGATCTTTAAGCAGAGGCTGGATGGCTGTCTGTTGGGAATGCATTGATGGGTGTTCCTGTATAGCAGGGGGTTGGAATGGATGGAACTGACACTGATGGTACACTAGTTTAACTGTGCAAATGCACACCTGCCCACTGCCAAGGTTCAAAGCTGGGTCCAAAAGTACTATCAAGCTATGAACCTAATATTTTCAAGGGGAATGTAACCCTCTCAAGCACATCCCTCTTCCCTGGCCAGATACAGCTTGCTGGGTTTTTCTTGCTGTTTGCTGCAAGATTATTCCTCTCAGCTGCTATTTTTCAGAAGCACTACAGGAGAAAATCATAACATTATGATTAAAATTAAGATTTAAAAATCCTGGGCTCACGACTTGGACATTCTCTGAGCTACAGGTGGCTGCAAGACCTGAGCTCTGCTGTAACGGGGCAGATGCAAAATAATTCCTTCTGAGTGGTGATGGTGCTCTTTTTGTTGTCAACAAATGCCAGGATGTTTAAAGAAGTGAGCAACAACAACAAAAACCATTAAGAGGGAACAAAAGCAAGATATACTTCACTGAGTTGCATTAATAAAGTCATAGCATGTAATAATACACAGGACATGAGAATCTTTTTTTGTCCTCAGCACCAGTCAGGCTGGACTTTCATTTGGGTTTCTCAGTCTTAAAAGGAAGGAAAGATGAACTTGAGAGATTTCAAAAGATAGCAGGGAAGATTGTAGAATCATTGGCCATTTCCGCACTAGGAATTTAAAATGGTGCAGAGTGACCTCCAATGGAGGTCTTCTACACCGTAGAGTGGACTGGGGTGGACTACTTTCTGTAGATCCACATCTAAGTCTGGTTCTGCACAACCAGAACTGGTCACGCAGCATGCTTTTTAAAAACCTCTTTTTGGAGGTTTTTAAAAAGCACGGAGCGAGCGAAGCCGTGTAGCTCCGTCGCCCGGCTCCGGAACAGATTTGCAGGTGCGTGCAAGTGCGTGCCTGCAGATCTTCTGGGGGCAGGCTTTCAGCTGGTGAGCTTCTCCAGTTCTCCAGAGCCTCCACCAACCAAAAGCTGCCATTTGGGATGCCGGAGGACTGCGGAGCAGCGAACTCGCTCTGCTCCTCGTGGCGACGGACTTGGCTGGCCGGAAAACAAAGCCGCTAAGCTCCGTTTTTGGGCGTTTCCTCCCCCACATGCGGAAAGGGCCATTGACAGGTGATCAAGAAGTTCTGGAAACCAAGCCCTATGAGGAATGACTTAAAGTCTATGAGACCAAGGCCATTTCTGCACTAGACTGATATAGTGCTATGATTCCACTTTCAACATCCTATGGAATCCTGGGGTTTGCAGTTTAAGGAGGAGCCTTTGAGGATGGCCTTTGAGGCCCCTCCCTAAACTGCAAACCCCAGGATTCCATAGGACATTGAAAGTGGAATCATAGCACTATAACAGTCTAGTGTGGAAATGGCCTATGAGTCTGTGCCCCATTAACTTGGGTGCCTCCAGGTGCTGTTGCTCATTCTCTCCTTTGTTCACTAGGCATAATCCTGATCCACTTCTGTATACGGTCAGAGTAAAGATAAAGGCTATAGAGTAAATATGGCTCGGATGACCGAAGTCCTGTATAAATGAGTGCTGATAAAAAGATAGGAGGAAACTTCGGCTTGCCTTTTGAAAGCAACCGCAGGTGGGGATTGATGGTTGTGTGCGGGGGTGGGAGGGATGTTGAATGACTCATGATCGGCCCTTGAGTTCAAAGCAATTCTTGAGAAACGAACCAAGTGACCCAACAACTGGTGGCAGAAAGCAATGGTTGTCTTGGAAAACAATGAAAATCTGGACACTGCGAAATGTAGAAGCAGAGCTGACTCTACAGAAGGAGTTGCACTAAGTGTGGTCTGAAGGCCATGTGTGACCCCCTAAAGCCATTTTTTTCTGGCCTTGAGCCTCCTTTTTTGGCCCTATAAAGAGTGAATTGCTTTTTCTGGAAGCCACTGGGGGTGGAAATTCCCTTTTTAAATAGCTTGCAACGTCTTCCTGTACAGGTGAATATGGAATCTTGAATTATAGTAGTAGTAACAACTACAATGACCACGACAAAGATGATGATGGTTGGAATTCATGACCACAATTAGGAACGTGTGACCTAGAATTATGCATTTGTAACCTAAATCATATTTATGATCCCAATATATCCAATAGAGTAAGGAATATGTAGAGATTGTAGAAGTCCCTTGCTCCTGGTGTATCAGGCAGCAGCTGCTGTGAGCAACAGAGCTCAGTTCTCCTGTCAACCAGAACTCAGCAGACGGATATTTCCACCTGATATTTCGAGTGAGTGATTTTGGGTGCAAAGAGGAACTGTGACAGGTATCTTGCTTCTGATGGTCACACCAGATATTGCTGGAGGGAGGGGAAGTGGACACATCACTCTGCTGCCCTCTGATTGACAGGACACCAGACCACCGTCGCTGACAGCAACTACTACCATCTAATGCAATCCGTTGCCTTTGAGGAATACACAGCTGAAGCACTCCTGAGAAATGGCCATCCAACCTTTGTTTAAAGACCTTCAAAGGAGAATTCACCACCCCTGATGCAGTCTATTCCACAACTGAGCAACTCTTACAGTAAAGAAGATCTTCCTAATGTTTAGGTGGAATCTCCTTTCTTGTAACTTGAATACACTGGTTTGTGTTCTAGTGACTGGGGTGGCAGAAAACAAGCTCATTTCATCTTCTACATGGCATCCATACAGATTTTTAAAGGAAACAAGCATGCCACCAAGAGTCAAAGAATGATGGAGTTGGAAGAGACCACCAGGTCCATCTTCCAACCCCATTCTGCAGTGCGGGAAGACTCAAGCAAAACTGCTGCTGTGGAGGATGGTGGAATCTCTTTTTTGGAGATTTTTAAGCAAAGGCTGGATGGCCATCTGTCAGAAGTGCTTTGAGGTGGGTTCCTGCATGGCAGAAAGGGGTTGGGCTGGATGGCCCCTGGGGTCTCTTCCAACTCTAGGATTCTATGATTCTATTCCACTCCTGACAGATGGGTAGCCTATTCAAAAACTTTCAAAGCAGAAGACTCTACCACACTTCCACACAGCAGCATATTCTGCTATCAAACCGGGAAGTTCTTCCTAATGTTTACTCTTTCAACCTCTTTTCTCCAGGCTAAACCAATTCCCTAAGTGGTTTCCCACAGACCATGGTTTTCAGACTGAGGGCCACCTTGATCACCCATTTCTGGATGTGTTTCAGCTTGTTGATATCCTTCTTGAATTGTGGTGCCTAGAAGGTTGGTACAGCTCAACCACTATATAAGGATGTGATGTAGATTTACCCTAGGTGAGCACGGTGTAGGATTTCAACCAATGTTGAATTTGCACATCATTCTCTTTGAAGGTCAAGGGGAGATTCATTCAGAGTGACTACTTCAGCTGCCCCCTCAAGAATGTTGGAGCTGACTTATTTTTCCTCCACAAGGGGAGTGGAGGTGATTCCTAGACTGTGGTCTTCCAGATGTTTTGGACTTCAGCTTCCAGAATTCCTGACTGTGGTGGACAAGCTGGTTGGAGCACCATAGAATCATAGAATCATAGAAATGTAGAGTTAGAAGAGACCACATGGGCCATCCAGTCCAACCCCCTGCCATGCAGGAACACCCTCAAAGCACTCCCAACAGATGGCCATCCAGCCTCTCCTTAAAAACCTCCAAAGAAGGAGACTCCACTACACTCCGAGGCAGCAGATTCCACTGCCACACAGCCCTGACTGTCAGGAAGTTCTTCCTGAGGTTCAGGTGGAATCTCCTTTCCTGCAGCTGGAATCCATTGTTCCTTGTCCTGGTCTCTGGAGCAGCAGAAAACAAGCCCTCTCCCTCCTCTACATGGCATCCCTTCAACTATTTAAACATGGCTATCATGTCCCCTCTTAGCCTTCTCTTCTGCAGACTAAACATACCCAGCTCTCTAAGTCTGTCCTCATAGGGCTTCATGGCTTCCAGGCCTCTCACCATTTTGGTCGCCCTCCTCTGGACTTGCTCCAGCTTGACCATGTCTTTCTTGAATTGGGGTGCCCAGAACTGGACACAGGATTCAAGAGGAGGTCTAACCAAAGCAGAGTAGAGTGGTACCAGTACCTCCCTCGATCTAGACCCCAGACTCCTATTGATGCAGCCGAGAATTGCATTGGCCAAAGTGCCAAAGTTTGTGTATCACCCTAAAGGAAGCAATACTGAGAGAGAAAGAACATCTGTCCCTGGGAAGGGGTTAACTCCTCCCCTCTCTCTTATTCAAGCAGCTGCTTTGCATTTTTTTTTAAACTGGTTTTGGAGAAGTTATATGGAACTCTGTGTAATGTGTAATTTGGCTTGAACGAGAACAAACCGTAACAGGGAACTGATTGTTTGGATGTGTTTTGGGACAAACGAACCACACTCACTCATTAAGAGAAGTTCTAAATTTAAATATTCTTTTGCATTTCGAAAACGGCCCAGTTTTGCTGTAGAAACTACGAATCTTTATATTTTATTGTTTTAGATTTTAAGGGCAATCTTATTCAGTTCCAAAGAGATACTTGTCCTACTTTCTACATCTAAAGCCCAATATTGTCACTACTGGAAACTGAAGTTTAGATTTCAGTTTAAGCCAGCTGTTTTTCTTCTAGAGTTTCCCCCTTCTCCACTCCTCAAATTAGTTCCAGCTCTAAAGAGTGGCCTAGCAAACTTTTTAATTTCTCCTCGGGAAAGGAATGGATAAATATGCCCCCATTTGGTTGAAAGAATGTAATGCAGCCCTAGATTTCAGGTCTGAAAAATCCAACATTTACAGTTTCATAGCATTGGCCATTTCCGCACAAGTCTGTTATAGTGCAATGATTCCACATTCAACCTCCTATGGATTCCTGGGGTTTGCAGTTTCGGGAGGGGCCGTCCGGATGTCCTTTGAGGTCTCTTCCAACTCTATAGAGGGCGGCCCCTCCCGAAACTGCAAACCCCAGGATTCCATAGGAGGTTGAAAGTGGAATCATAGCGCTATAACAGACTTGTGCGGAAATGGCCATCGTGTGGAATTTAATGCTAGAATATAACCTGAAAGGTGTTTATTTAATCTCTGCTTCAAAACCTCCAACAAAGGAGATTCCATCCTCTTCTAGGTAGGCCATTCCACTGGTAAAGAGCTGTTACCATCAGGAAATTGTCCTAATGTTTAGGTGGAATCTCTTTGTGCGATTGGAATCCACCATTTTTGGATCATGCCCCTTGGAGAAGTTCAATGTATGCATGGCAGCCCTTTAGATCAGTGGTTCTCAACCTTCCTAATGCTACGGCCCTTTAATACAGTTCCTCATGTTGTGGTGACCCACAACCATAAAATTATTTATTTATTATTTACAGTGCCCCCCCCGGCAAAGGCCGCCTCGCCAGCCAGGAATGGGGGGGTGGGGGGGAGGGAGGGAAAGAGGAGCCCTGCGTCTCCCCCGGGAAAAAACTCCGAGAACCCCCCTCAGGCTCTGCTTCTGCTTCGCTCTCGTTTCCACTGAGGGGGCAATGTGGGAAAAGTTTCCAGAGTGTCGACCCTGGCCAGGGGGGGAAGGAATCCCAGTGCCTTTGTCTTTTACAATGGGTGCAGCTCACCCCCGGAAAAGCACCGCCTTGCGGCCCCCCGGCCCTTCCGCAGCACCCCCTCTGTGGCGAGTGGGGCAGGGGCCGTGGTGAGGAGGAGGCCTGCCCCCGTGCTGCCACCGCCCCCCGAAGCTGGCCCGTCAGATGGGAAGTTCTCCCAGTAGCGGAGAAGGGGGGCGATTTCAGTCCCTTCTGAACAGGGGGCAGGAGGACGCGAGCGCGTGGCTTGCGCTTGCGCACCACCACCGAGGAGGGAATGGAGCCTAAGACCATCGGAAATACATATTTTCTGTTGGTCTTAGGCGACCCCTGTGAAAGGGTCGTTTGACCCCCAAAGGGGTCGTGACCCACAGGTTGAGAACTGCTGCTTTAGATATTTGAAGACATCTGTCCCTGGGCTGGATGGAAGAAGGGGCTAACTTGATATGAAGTAGATCCTTCTAAAGACCAGTAGCCAGAGATCTTCTCTCAAGAGACAAGTGGTGTCACTTGGCCTCTTGTCTCCAGGAGTTTTCCTATTTTCAGCTGAGCAACGGAGTGTCTAGAGAAAAGGAAGATGAGAGAAGAAAAATACTTGACTGTGCAGAGAACTTCTAATTTTAACCCATCTTCCCTGGTTTTTCTTTTTATACTCTGGTCCAAAAGAGGCCCCTTTGTGTTTGCTGAACTCTGTCGCACCATGATTATAGCTTTCTGTCTTGGGAAAACAAACTGGTTTTATTTAAGCTGCGAATGAAATGGGAAGAACAACATCTGCTTTCAGGCCAGCGAGAGCCAGAACAAACGGGCTCCTAATTGCAGCAAAAGGACGGCAGATTCCAAAGGCGTCCCGTCCCCTTCTAATTTGGGGCTGTGGGCTCGAGCAGTGGTCAGGCTCCAGATTTTTCAGCTGGGGCTGGTTTTGCACGTGTGGTAGGGCGAGGTCAAAGATCAGAAGGTATTAGCCACAACAGCTCAACTGGACCTCCACACTGATGGACAGAACATTTCTGAAAGCTACATGGAGAGGAGAAACAAGTAGGGGCTGGGTGCCTTCGTGTGCTGCTTGCAAACTCCTCCAGAGTGTCTTCCAACTCTGTAATTGTATGAATGGCCAGCATTAAAATGATGAACTAGGACAGGAGAAGATAATGTCTGGCTTGAGAAAGGTCTCCCTGCCTCCCTCCCTCCCTCCCCTTCCTTCCTTCCTTCCTTCCTTCCTTCCTTCCTTCCTTCCTTCCTTCCTTCCTTCCTTCCTCCTTCTCCTTCCCTCCCTCCCTCCCTCCCTCCCTCCCTCCCTCCTTCTTCCTTCCTCCTTCCTTCCTTCCTTCCTTCCTTCCTTCCTTCCTTCCTTCCTTCCTTCCTTCTTTCCTTCCTCCTTCTCCCTCCCTCCCTCCCTCCCTCCCTCCCTCCCTCCCTCCCTCCCTCCCTCCCTCCCTCCCTCCTTCCTTCCTTCCTTCCTTTCCCTTTCCCTTTCCCTTTCCCTTTCCCTTTCCCTTTCCTTCTTCCCTCCTTCTCCCTCCCTCCCTCCCTCCCTCCCTCCCTCCCTCCCTCCCTCCCTCCCTCCCTCCTTCCTTCTTCCTTCCTTCCTTCCTTCCTTCCTTCCTTCCTTCATTCCTTCCTTCCTTCCTTCTTCCTTTCTCCCTCTCCTCCCTCCTTCCTTCCTTCCTTCCTTCCTTCCTTCCTTCCTTCCTTCCTTCCTTCCTTCCTTCCTCCTCCTCCCTCCCTCCCTCCCTCCCTCCCTCCCTCCTCTCTCCCTTTCCTTCCTTCCTTCCTTCCTTCCTTCCTTCCTTCCTTCCTTCCTTCCTTCCTCCTTCTCCCTCCCTCCCTCCCTCCCTCCCTCCCTCCCTCCCTCCCTCCCTCCCTCCCTCCCTCCCTTTCCTTTTCCTTCCTTCCTTCCTTCCTTCCTTCCTTCCTTCCTTCCTTCCTTCCTTCCTCCTTCTCCCTCCCTTCTCCCTCCCTCCCTCCCTCCCTCCCTCCTTCCTTCCTTCCTTCCTTCCTTCCTTCCTTCCTTCCTTCCTTCCTTCTTCCTTCTCCCTCCCTCCCTCCCTCCCTCCCTCCCCCCTTTCCCTTTCCCTTTCCCTTTCCCTTTCCCTTTCCCTTTCCCTTTCCCTTTCCCTTTTCCCTTCCCTCCCTCCCTCCCTCCCTCCCTCCCTCCCTCCCTCCCTCCCTCCTTCCTTCCTTCCTTCCTTCCTTCCTTCCTTCCTTCCTTCCTTCCTTCCTTCCTTCCCTCCTTCCTCCTTCTCCCTCCCTCCCTCCCTCCCTCCCTTTAATTTCTATCATACCTTTCTCCTGACAGGAGATCCAAGATGACATAAAATACAGGTTAAAGATACAGCAAAATACAGCAAATTTTTTTGCAGTACCGAAGTTTTTTTTTTTTAAAAAAACCCAATGAAATAGACAAACCTATTTAAAACACTAAATTTCAAAAACTTCACAAATATTTTAAACATAATTATGAAGATAAAAACACAGTGAACCTATTACAAGACCCTCTCTCAACAGACCTGTCTAAATAGAAAGGTCTTTGCCTTCTGGAAGAAAGGTCTGGGGCCCAAGTGGGCCTCCCATGGGTCAGAATACCATAGCCTGGAAGCATCAACTGAGAAGCTCCTCTCATGTGCTTCACACGAGATGGACCTGTGATGGATGATAATGGGGCAGAGAATCTGGTCCACAAGAGGCTCTTTATGGATACTCCATCCCCGTAGTTTTGTCCCCCCACCTATAAGAGAGAGGAGTTCTAATTAGATTAGAGACTGGAGATAGAGCAGACTTGTTTTCCTGCTTCCAGGTTCTTCAAGGAATCAGTTGAGTTGCAAGTGAGGATCCAGCTGGTTCATAGTAAAGCTGGTTGAAGATGGTATTCTCTCCCCTATTCTGAAATATGAAAAGAGCTGTGATTCATCCCCTTTCTTTTTACTCTATGCAAGTCAGGATGAGAGAGAGATTCTCCATCTGTACCCAAAATAGAGAGACCCAACTGCTGCTCCCAAGTAGAATTGACTCACCGAATCAATTGAATTTACATGAGTCTTGACTCACCAGTCAAGAATTGATTCAATGGATCTACCTGAAGTAGGACCAGCAGTGGTAGTCGTGTGGCCCTCCAGATGCGGTTGAACTGCAGTTCCCAGCATGCTTCACATAGAATCATAGAATCATAGAAATGTAGAGTTGGAAGAGACTCCAGGGGCCATCCAGTCCAACCCCCTGCCATGCAGGAACACCCTCAAAGTGCTCCCGACAGATGGCCATCAAGTCTCTGCTTAAAAACCTCCAAGGAAGGAGACTCCACTACACTCCGAGGCAGCAGATTCCACTGCCGCACAGCCCTGACTGTCAGGAAGTTCTTCCTGAAGTTCAGGTGGAATCTCCTTTCCCGCAGCTGGAATCCATTGCTCCTTGTCCTGGTCTCTGGCGCAGCAGAAAACAAGCCCTCTCCTTCCTCTACATGGCATCCCTTCAAATATTTAAGCATGGCTATCATGCCCCCTCTTAACCTTCTCTTCTTCAGACTAAACATACCCAGCTCACTCAGTCTATCCTCACAGGGCTTCATGGCTTCCAGGCCCTCCACCATTTTGGTCGCCCTCCTCTGGACTTGCTCCAACTTGACCATGTGCTTCTTGAATTGGGGTGCCCAGAACTGGACACAGTATTCAAGATGAGGTCTAACCAAGGCAGAGTAGAGTGGTACCAGTACCTCCCTCGATCTAGACACCAGACTCCTATTGATGCAGCCGAAAATTGCATTGGCTTTCTTGGTTGCCGCATCACACTGCTGACTCATGTTCAGCTTGTGGTCTATGAAGACTCCTAGATCCCTTTCACACGTACTGCTATCCAGTACCATTGGCTAGGCTGGCTAAAGGTTGCTGGGAGTTTCACTCCAACAGCGTTAGGAGAGCTGCCTGATTCTCATCCCTGATTTAACCTTATATTGCCTCCCTTGTGTGTAGCAAAATGCTTGATGTCCAGGTGTGTGGCTACATCTGTGATGTCCTCCTGGAACACAATGCCCCCATCATCGTCTCACTTACAGAAGGTGAAGGAATCTCCACCCTTTCATTTGAGTTCCCTGCCATTAAACTAACAAAGACTTTTATCTGTTCTAGCAAACAGTGGTGCCAGGGTTTTGAAACAGGAATAAAGGGCAGTCAAAAATCCATGACATTAAGAGTGGACAGTCAGGAAGTAGCTATTAGTGAGTTTGTGAGTACTTAAAGGCCACATCAAAGTATTGATTTCGGTTAACTTAGCCATATAGTTCTTGGTAAAATTAACATATTCCCCACATTCAGAAATTACATGATGCATACCTCTCTGTCTTTATGAAGGTTCTGCATCCCAAAATGTGGGCTTTTTTTTGGGCATCTTGTTCAGTCCATACATTCTGACTTTCAAATAGGGGACATCCCTTGTAATAAGTGACACCTGCCCATCCTATAAGGCAGTGGTTCTCAACCTTCCTAATGCCGTGACTCTTTAATACAGTTCCTCATGTTGTGGTGACCCCCCCAACCATAAAATTATTTTCATTGCTACTTCATAACTGTAATTTTGCTACTGTTATGAATCGCACCAAAGGGGGCAGGAGGACGCGAGCGCATGGCTCGCGCTTGCGCACCACCACCGAGGAGGGAATGGAGCCTAAGACCATTGGAAATATGTATTTTCTGATAGTCTTAGGTGACCCCAAAGGGGTCGCAACCCACAGGTTGAGAACCACTGCTATAAGGGATAAACTTTATGATCCTCAAACAAGAGACATCCCTATAATAAGGGACGTTTGGCAACCCTACAATCAAAGCAGGTCTCATCAGCTCTTGTACCTCAGTACCAGAAGCTGTGTAGCTCTAAATATTGAATTCCCGGGGCAAACAACATGTGATGGAAATTATCTCGGATCCTTGCTTGTGAGAACCCAGGGATATCTGGTTGAGAGTTGTTGGAAACCTCACACCAGGTTTGATGGACCTTGGCATGGTGGCTCATGGGATGGAAGGTTGGACCGGATGACCTTTGGCTGGAACCTTCCATTGCAATGGTTTTACACATTCCTATGCTGCCCCTCACCTTGACCGTTTCCCCTGTTTTACTGTTTCCCCTGGTTACTGTTCTACATACCAGGCAGCCCCAAGTTGTTAATGCTGAGTAAATCCAGCCATGAGTTATTCTGTTACAGCAATGGTTTTGTAGCCAGGGGACAATTTCCTGCCCCCCTGCCCCCTACCAATAATTAATCAGTCAAAAAAAACAACAACACAAAACACTATTCAATCTTACTCCACCCAGACATTGGCAGGGGGGAGTAATTGCTTTATTGCTCTTTAGTGTTAATATTCCACTGCAGAAGACGATTCCAAAGTCCTTTGCATGAAATCAAGAACGTGTTTCCTGATTTCTAAAATTAGGTGTGTATATATATATATATATATTTAACCTTTATAACCTTTTCTACAACTCCTATCTATTATTATTATTATTTAAAGAGCTGATTATAGATTGTTAAGAAGTGATTTCACATGTACTTGCTGACCCACCTTGGGAATAACAAGACCAGACACTAAGAGTGGCATTAGGATAGGCCACTTTCTTTTATAAAATCTGATTTAACCATTAACTCAGAAGAGCTGCAAAAGGGGGCAGGTAACCTAGCATGGGAGCAGCTGAAGCTGGTGGCCTCTCCCAAATCTTCTCCCCAGCTTCCCCATGGCAATATACCTGAGCCCCCCAGGAGATCCCAAAGGCTGGGTTGATCTCCAGCTGACCCACAACTGGAAGGCCAACCTGAGAAACCCTTGTCCCAAGTTGTAGGACTTAAAAAGTGACACCTCTATCCTCAGGCCAACCCCAAGGGAGGTCTCCTTCTCCACCCCTCTAGTTGCACAACCTGAAGGAACAGTTCATCACCCAAAGGTGCCATAAGTGTTCACCACCTTCCTACTTCTCACAACCTGCCAAGAAACCGCCCATTCAAGATACCACCACAAGGCAATTGTCACTCTCTCCAGTCAATAGTGTAGTGTAGGCAAACACACACACACACAAAGGGGGGGGAATCCCTACATGGCTCCAAAGCATTGTGTCAGAGGCACAAAGGTGGGCTGGCAGCTCCAAGCAAAAGAGGGAAAGGAGGAGATGGTTGAAACTTCAGAAGTCTCTGAGGTGTGGAGACCTGGTTGGGGATGCAGAGGCCTTGTTGGGGGCACGGAGGCCTAGTAGGGGGTACATAAAGGCCTAGTAGGGGGTACATAGAGGCCTAGTTGGAGATACAGAGGCGTAATTGGGGGTACATAGATCTATTTGGAGTATAGAGGCCTGGTTGGGGCTACGTAGGACTACCTGGGGGTATAGAGCCCTAGTTGTGGGTAGAGAGGCCTAATTGGGGGCTCAAAGGCCTGACTGAATCAAAAGGGGGAGAAGAGAGGCTGGCGGGACCTAACAAATCCTCCAACTTCACCCCTTAAGCTCTACATCTCACGGCACAGCTCTGTTGAACGTGGCTTCTCTCCCCAGGAGGCCCTCAAAGATGTCTCCCTACCATGACACTGCACAGCCTGGATGGCTTCTGAGATGGATTCTGAATCTCTCTTTCCAAGGAAATGTTTAACTGAGAATGCACAAGGAACACTTATATCTTTAGGTTAGTCAACCAAATGCTTATTCAGATGAAAAGGTCTTTAGCTGTTGGTAGAAGGAGAGCAAGGAAGGGGGCAACCTAGTCTCGTGTGGGAAAGAATTCACAGCCTCGAAGCAGCCACCAAGAATGGCTTCCTATGTGTCCTTGGTGAAAGTACTTGTGAAGGTGGTGGGACCATCTTAAAACTCTTTCAGATGATCTGGACTGAAGTTGTGTGGGGCTTTATGGGTCCCCACCAGCACTTTAATTCATAGAATCATAGAATCATAGAAATGTAGACTTGGAAGAGACCACACAGGCCATCCAGTCCAACCTCCTGCCATGCAGGAACACCCTCAAAGCACTCCCGACAGATGGCCATCAAGCCTCTGCTTAAAAAACTCCAAAGAAGGAGACTCCACCACACTCCATGGAGGCAGCAGATTCCACTGCCAGACAGCCCTGACCATCAGGAAGTTCTTCCAGAAGTTCAGGTGGAATCTCCTTTCCTGCAGCTTGAGTCCATTGCTCCTTGTTCTGGTCTCTGGAGCAGCAGAAAACAAGCCCACTCCCTCTTCTACATGGCATCCCTTCAAATATTTAAACATGGCTATCATGTCCCCTCTTAACCTTCTCTTCTGCAGACTAAACATCCCCAGCTCTCTAAGTCTATCCTCATAGGGCTTCATGGCTTCCAGGCCCCTCACCATTTTGGTCGCCCTCTTCTGGACTTGCTCCAGCTTGACCATGTCCTTCTTGAATTGGGGTGCCCAGAACTGGACACAGGATTCAAGATGAGGTCTAACCAAAGCAGAGTAGAGTGGTACTAGTTCTCAGAATTCTTCTCAGAATTGTTCTCAGAAGGGAACCAGTAGCTAATGTTTCGACAAGGAAATCAAACCGTTTACTTCTAATTATAAGAATAGAAGAATGGATTGATAGATTTGGAAGAGATCACAGGGGCCATCGAGTCCAACCCCATTCTGCCATGCAGGACTAGCATTCCCTTTGACAGAGGGCCATCCAAAGAAGGGGACTCCAACATATTCCCAGGCAGCATAGTCCACTGTCAAACTGCTCTTAGGCTCAAGAAGTTCTTGCTTATGTTCCCGCTTCCTCCAGAACCTTGTAAAAAAAAAAAAAAATCAAGACATTTTAAAAATCTAACTGGGCAGAAAGTTTTGGTTCTTCTTCTCTTCTTCTTTTGGCTTTTTCTTTTGCCTTCTTCTTCTTGGCTTCTTCTTGTTTATGTATATAGTGCCATCAATCTTCACGGCACTTTATGGGTAAAGGAACAACAAAAAACAGTCAGCCTTGCCAAAGGCGTACTATTTAAAATACATACACATGCACATAAAAACTGTGCAATACATTCTTAAAACAGGTTATTGAGATTTAATTTGAAAAAAATACAATATAACTAAAGCAGAGTGACAAATGCACATCGTCAACATATGCAGGATGACAAAGCAATACTAAACTAAAACTCCCAAAGCTTTAGAAAACAAGAAAGCTTTGTTTTGTTACCTCTGGAAAAGACGACATGTCTGAAGTCATTTCTGCACTAGACTGTTATAGCGCTATTATTCCACTTTCAACATCCTATGGAATCCTGGGGTTTGCAGTTTAGGGAGGGGCCTTTGAGGATGGCCTTTGAGCCCCCCCCGAAACTGCAAACCCCAGGATTCCATAGGATGTTGAAAGTGGAATAACTGAAAACCCCAGGATTCCATAGGATGTTGAAAGTGGAACAACTGCAAACCCCAGGATTCCATAGGATATTGAAAGTGGAACAACTGCAAACCCCAGGATTCCATAGGATATTGAAAGTGGAACAACTGCAAACCCCAGGATTCCATAGGATATTGAAAGTGGAATAACTGCAAACCCCGGGATTCCATAGGAGGTTGAAAGTGGAATAACTGCAAACCCCGGGATTCCATAGGATATTGAAAGTGGAATAACTGCAAACCCCGGGATTCCATAGGGTGTTGAAAGTGGAATAACTGCAAACCCCGGGATTCCATAGGATATTGAAAGTGGAATAACTGCAAACCCCGGGATTCCATAGGATGCTGAAAGTGGAATAACTGCAAACCCCGGGATTCCATAGGATGTTGAAAGTGGAATAACTGCAAACCCCAGGATTCCATAGGATATTGAAAGAGGAATAACTGCAAACCCCGGGATTCCATAGGGTGTTGAAAGTGGAATAACTGCAAACCCCGGGATTCCATAGGATATTGAAAGTGGAATAACTGCAAACCCTGGGATTCCATAGGATGCTGAAAGTGGAATAACTGCAAACCCCGGGATTCCATAGGATGTTGAAAGTGGAATAACTGCAAACCCCGGGATTCCATAGGATATTGAAAGAGGAATAACTGCAAACCCCGGGATTCCATAGGGTGTTGAAAGTGGAATAACTGCAAACCCCGGGATTCCATAGGATATTGAAAGAGGAATAACTGCAAACCCCGGGATTCCATAGGATGTTGAAAGTGGAATAACTGCAAACCCCGGGATTCCATAGGATATTGAAAGAGGAATAACTGCAAACCCCGGGATTCCATAGGATGTTGAAAGTGGAATAACTGCAAACCCCGGGATTCCATAGGATATTGAAAGTGGAATAACTGCAAACCCCGGGATTCCATAGGATGTTGAAAGTGGAATAACTGCAAACTCCGGGATTCCATAGGATGTTGAAAGTGGAATAACTGCAAAGCCCAGGATTCCATAGGATGTTGAAAGTGGAATAACTGCAAACCCCGGGATTCCATAGGATATTGAAAGTGGAATAACTGCAAACCCCGGGATTCCATAGGATATTGAAAGTGGAATAACTGCAAAGCCCAGGATTCCATAGGATATTGAAAGTGGAATAACTGCAAACCCCGGGATTCCATAGGATATTGAAAGTGGAATAACTGCAAACCCCAGGATTCCATAGGATGTTGAAAGTGGAATAACTGCAAAGCCCGGGATTCCATAGGATGTTGAAAGTGGAATAACTGCAAACCCTGGGATTCCATAGGATGTTGAAAGTGGAATAATAGCGCTATAACAGTCTAGTGCAGAAATGGCCTGAGAAAAGAAGGATCTATGGCAGCCCTGTGAGAAGCAGAATGATGTAGTGGTTTGAGCATTGGAGACCATTGGAACATTGGAGAAACAAGAGACCAAGGTTTGGATTCACGATCAGCCATGGAAACCCACTAGGTGACCTTGAGCAAGTCACATTCTCTCTGCCGGAGAGGAAGGCAGTGGCAAACCCCTTCTGAACAAATCTTATCATGAAAACTCCTTGATAGATTGTCCTTAGGGTTTCCGTAAGTCAGAAACAGTGGCCATTTCCACATGCGGCGAGGGAATTGCTCCCTGCCGCTACTCACCAGATCTTCTTTGGGTCCGGTCCGGGGCGAGGAGGAGCAGTGCGTGATCACAGATCCGCACTGCTCCAGCGTCCAAAATGGTGGCTTCTGGTTGGTTGTGGGTCATGACAAACCGCTGAAGCTCACCAGCCTAAAACCCACCCTCCGCAGATTGCAGGCTCACATTGGTGCGAGCCTGCGAATCTGCACTGGAGAGCAGGCATGCAATGGCGCATGTCGGCATTTTGAAAAACCTAAAAAACCAGGTTTTTCAAAAACATGCTGGAGGACCACTTGGGGTCACTCCCGAGCGGACTGAGGTGCGGATCTATGCTAAGTAGTCCACTCCAAGGTGCAGACGTCCTCCGTGGCGGACGCACTGCACCGCTTCTTTTTAACCCGTTTGGAAATGGCCAGCCTTAATGTGTACAAGAACAACAATGGCAACCGTACATTAGCATCTTTTCCAATGAGTTATGTGCCACCCAAAGGCTATCACCACCCATATCATCTAAAGAGCCACCCCTGTAAGACTGTTAATTCCAAAGTCTGGTATTACTTAAGTGCCTTAGTGTCTTATTTTTGTAAGATCTTGAGTGCACGCATAGAGTCCCTGACCACAGACTATTTGGAGAGCATAACTGGCAATTCTGGCAGAACAACTTCATCAATAAACTATGCTGGGAAGGAAGATCAGGTTCAATGTCAAGAAAATAGACATTAGAAAGACAAACCTATGATTAAGTCTGAGATCTCCATAACAGAGGGGGAGAAATGTATATAGCACAGTCTAGGTTCAAGGACTCCTTTCACCCCTTGGGAAAAAAAAATCTCCTCCTTCTCTTTCTGCAGCCATTGATTTGATAACTGGAAAATGTATATAAAATGCTACAT
Organism: Ctenosaura bakeri; assembly: GCA_948474755.1. NCBI lineage: Eukaryota > Metazoa > Chordata > Lepidosauria > Squamata > Iguanidae > Ctenosaura > Ctenosaura bakeri. The sequence goes on along the minus strand of CAOLHI010000016.1, from coordinate 1,007,309 downwards.
TAACATTACATGAGGCCAGAGGATCAGATCAAGATGCTACCAGAGATGTAAAGATATACTTAAGAGAAATGTATGTTATGCATAAATTGATTCTTGCCTTTGTAAAAGCAAGGCTCAGCCACAAGACAGGTTGGAAAACCTTTTCAATGACCTGTGACTTCTTTGGCAAACTTTGTTATGAACTTTGAACTGTCCTTGCAAAATCTTAGAATATTCCTAATAATTCAGGAATATAATTCCAGTTCCTCTTCAAAGCAATGGATAATTTTAACAGCTTCTTTCCTGCAGTGAGAAAGCTTTCAAAGCCTTTTCACAATTTGGGATTTATGCTGTGAAAAATTCACACATGCTTGGTCTTTTTTTGCATAGAAAACATTTTCTGCACAGAAAATAATACTTCTATGGAGATATATTATTTCCTGCACCAAAAATACAGTTTCTTGGACCGAAAATGTTTTCTATGCAAATCAAACACATGTGAATTTTGTGCAGAATAACTCAGCAATTGCAGCATTCTCTGGGCAGCATTTTTGGCAGAGGAAATAATATAGCTACATAGGAATATCATCTTCTGTGCAGAAAATGCTCTTTTTGCACAAAACAGCCATGTGTGAATTTTTTTTTGCAGAGTCCAAACTGTGAGGATTCTTAACAGTCAGGTTTTTTTTTTTTTCTCATCAGGGTTATATAACACTCACAAAACATGTTTTCTGACCATTTTCTGAATACTTTTGAAATCTTCTTTCCATTCCTAATATCAGCTTTTATTTGTGAAATTCACAAAAAAATTGCCAAATAAAACTCAGTAGTCTGTAAGGGGCCAGAACGCTCTTGGGGTTTAATTTTCATTAAAACATGTACAGTGAAGGCTGGTTGTTTCCTTGTTGGCAAGTCATTGAATCCACTCCGGTTTCTAGGCTGAACTTTAAAGGAGATGTCCAAGATGGAGAACCCACTCACCAGATCCTTACAAATTTGGACTAACGCCCCGAGAATATTCATTTCTTAGGGGTCACCAATACTCAGATCCATGCCCTCTGCTAGCCCTTATGATGAAATTTCACATGCTTGAGCTTCCACATAAGAATTCCAGGGTTTAGATGCCAGATTCTGAAAACAAAATATGGTGTCAGTCCTGTTCCCAACTATGGTCCTTTTCGCACACATTTTTTTTGTGCAAGAGCCCCTTGAGCGTTGCGTGAATGGGAGCATCGGTCCGTACGACGCACTCCCACTCATGTGATGCTCACGAGCCTAAAGGGGGCCGCGTGCGCATTTTTTTATTTTCAGCTCCAAGCCAAAAATATTGCGCAGTCGTGCAATGCTTGCGGGGCCCTCACCTGCGTGTGGTGCGCCGAACAAACCGGCCAGGTCGCGCTTCCTTCCTCAGCGCAGCCTACAGCTCCCATAGGTCAGAAACAACTTGAGGGCACACAACTACAGTTGCAAAACTAAAAACACAAGAGCTAAAAAAAGAACGACAGCCGTTCCTCCGCATTTGCTGGTTACCCTTTCGTGGAATTGATGATTCAGGGATTTGATAAATACGATCTTTCCAGGAATAGAAATCACTTTCCAGGAATCTCAACTTCTGCCTGAAATTGGACCATAAAGTCACACTGGATGACTCAGAGATTTTTTTTTAAAAAAACATTTATGATTTTTATTTATATTCACAGCTTTTCCACTTTTGTGGGGTGTGTGTGTCTGGCTTCCCCAACCCCTGCAAAAGTGGAAGGCCTGCAGTAAACCAAAGTTCTATTTAAAACAGATAAGTTAAAAAACACAAGTTAAAGACAATTTTAAAAGCATGTCCAAACATAATAAAATAGGAACACGACACTGCCTTTAAAAGCTGCACCTGCTGGAACACATTAAAAACAAAATGTTTGCCCCAAATTAAAAAGTTTTTGCCTCCTGGTGCAAAGACAGCAGGGAGGGGAACCACTGAACTTCCCATGGAAGGGAGTTTCACAGCTTGGGAGCAGCCACCGAGAAGATTCTCTCTTGTGTCTTCTCCAAATGTGCTTGGAATGGTGGTGGGACTGAGAAAAAGTGCTCTCTCACAGATCTTAAAAGCTCAGCAGGTTCATATGCAGAGAGATAACAGTCTTTCAGAGAGCCTGGACCCAAGCCATGGAGGCCTTTCAATTTCATAACCATCACTTTGAATGTACAAGCCAACAAGTCATTATTAAAGAAGAAGAAGAGGGGGAAGATGCTTGGGTCTACTTGGCTGTTTATCTATAATTGCTCTCCCTCCTTATCCTCCTTCAGTTTCCATGCTCCATGCTGTGGCAGCTGGTAGCTTCCGTGTTGGTGGGGTAGCAAATCTGTTCCGAGTTCTAGTCTGAGCTTTAATGAACCTGTCCAGAGAATTTAACCTGTTCTGGGGATAGCACCACAGATACGTCCTTTGGCATTCATACTAGGGCCCATTCTGCATGGCATTTTCCATGAGAAAGGGCTCCTGGAGAGTCACGTGATTGTGAGGAGCAATCTGCACGATGCACTCACAATTGTGTGATGCTCCAGGGGCTGGCAGGCGCCGACCGCGCACCTTTTCATTTTTGGCTAGAAGCCGAAAATGGTGCATGATTGCGCATTGCTCCTGGGCCCCAAGCACACTTACCTGGCGTGCGGAGTCTCCAGAGCCATGCCGGTCATGCTTCCTGCCTCAGTGCAGCCTGGGAAGGTCCCAGGCTGCACTGCGGAAGGAAGAGGTAGGGCTCTCGTGCAAGCAGGCAGCTCGTGTGGAGCCGAAGGACCCCGGACGCAAGATCCTCTTGCCGGAGGCTGCTTGCGTGATCCCCGCACCCCAGCGCCAGAAGAAGGTAAGGTGCGGAAAGGGTCTAAGGCTGGAATCCTGTTGATACACTATGCAAAGTCTGAGTGAAAATCCTAGCCAGTCTTCACAGCCTCATTTCTTTACTGGGATAATGTCACAGTTTGGAACCGTCTGGGTGGTGGTGCATAATTGCCCATCCTACCTGGGCATATGGCAAGAGTGGGTGGGTTATGGGAACTGTAGTCCAAAAAAGGAAGCTTTTCAATCTATGGATCCCATAGTCGCCAATCCAAAAGGCCTTGCTCCACCAAAACATCTGAAAAGTTGCATCAGAAGCAAAGGGGTGTTTGGAGAGACAGCAAAATGTCCATGCATCCTGAACTACATCACAGATGGCTATTGAGAAAACACTCTTCTGCTCGGCACACAGTTGGCTGCACTTCCAGAACTCAAAATATCCTGGACCCAAATTTCTATTTGCAGAACGAAGAGCGGGAGGAGAAAAAATTGGTTGGGTTCTTTATCTTCCTCCCCAAAAGTTTGGCAAGGAACAGCCTATTATTATTGTGCTGTACTTTATTTTTTTGAGTAATGTCAGGTCAGGCTGCATCGTGCTGAAGCTGTAAACACATTTGCAGAGCTGAAGAGGCAGGGCTCTGTGTTCGTGTTATGCTTTTTGAGATACAATGGGGCAAAGTGTATGCGAACGAAAGGAACAGTTTCGAGTGGGAGAGAGAAAACTTTGCTGAAATCCTCACTTGATCTTAGGCAAAAGGCTGTGAAATGATTTTTGCTGAAATTCTCTTGGGGGTTTACTTTAATGCAGGGTTGGGCATTGTTCGGACTGCAGGACAAATGAGGGCTCTTGACTCCATGGCCATTTCCGCACAACACTCTTATAGCACGATGATTCCACTTTCAACCTCCTATGGAATCCTGGGGTTTGCAGTTCCAGGAGGGGCCAGCTGGCCCCTCCCGGAACTGCAAACCCCAGGATTCTGTAGGAGGTTGAAAGTGGAATCATCACGATATAACAGTGTTGTGCAGAAATGTTCCATGTCTTGAAGCCCTCTACCACTGTCCCACAAGCCCTGTAAGCCCATATTGTCTTTTAAAAAAATCCAAGGTTATTTTTTCTTGGGCCCTTTTCGCACGGGCCTTTGCGCGCGCGATAGCCCCGTGAGCCTCGCGGGAGTGGGAGCGTCGCTTCGCACGACGCACTCCCACTTCCGCCCGGCTCACGGGGCTGAAGCGGCGCGAGCGCGGGTTTTTTGATTTTCGCGTACAAGCGAAAATCACCCCGCGCTTGCGCAACGCTCCCGGAGCCCACCCGCACTTACCTTTCGTGCGGAGCCTCCGGGAGCCGGCCGGGTCGCGCTTCCTTCCCTCTGCCCCTGCAGAAGGAAGGAGCGGGGTGGGGAGGTAGCGCGACGGACGCACCGCCCGCTTCGCGCGCGCGGGGGGGAACGCGACGCCGGCCGCTTCGCGCGCACGGGGGGAGGAATCCGGCGCGTGCGGGGGGAGGAAAGCAGGATCCCTGTAGGGAACATGAGGGAATTATGGAGGCTTCCTTGGGACAGACCATGGCCCCTCCCTAAACTGCAAACCCCAGGATTTCAGAGGATGTTGAAAGTGGAATGATCACGCTGTAACACTGTAGTACGGAAGTGGCCCATGTGCCTGCTCACACTGCTTGCAGAGTCCATCAGTTGGCTTGGTGTCTTTTCCCCCCTCTCACCTTGCTTTGTAAGCAGCGTGCATGAAAATGGTCCTAAGCAAAGCTTTGTAGGCAAAGGAGAACTGATGAAAGTCCGTTGTTTTGGTGCCTGCAAATTACAGACAAGTTCCATTAATTCAACGCGGTATCTGCTCTTTCTGTAGGGAAGAGTTGGCACCGTGCGCACATTTTTGAGCAGTCACAAGGACAAGGACGAACTTGAATGACAAGCTTGAGCAACTGCGACCATTTCCACACTAAACGGTAATGGTGCTATTATTCGACTTTCAACATCCTATGGAATCCTGGGGTTTGCAGTTTAGGGAGGGGCCTCAAAGGCCTGTCCCTAAACTGCAAACCCCAGGATTCCATAGGATGTACAATACAGCACTATAACAAGCTAGTGTGGGAATGGCCTGTGTTCGGAACTGAATGTGTAATGTAATGCAACTTAATGAAATCACCAGACCAGAGGTGCATCTAGGGTGGGGTAAATAGGACACATGTCCTGGGCATCAGTGCCAGAGGGGCACAAAACAGCCATGCCTGTAGGGGTGGGGGATGTGTTTAGGGGTAAGAAAGTATGGGTGCAACTTCTATGCTTGCCATAGGTGCTGTTTACACTAGATCTGCCATGGATCAGGACAGTTCCTTGGTCTCAGGCTCTGACCAGAAACCTCAGGATCTGAGAGGATGCAGAACTGGCAAGCTTCAGCCCACCACAGCGCGTTGCCATTTATCTGTGGCTCAGCTGAATTCTCTCCTCGCTCCCAGCCAGGTTTCTATACAGGTGTTTGTCAGTCACGTTATCACAGCGTAGGAAGTAGCAGAACTGAGTTGCAGGTGTGGTACTCCCTTTCTTCTAATCAAGCGTATTTATTGGTATTGCCAACGATTCCTAATAGCAACAAGGGATGGTTGGAATTCATGACTTGCAGGGGCTGACAATCAGGAAGAAGCCGTTAGCAAGGGTTCAGGTTAAATGCCACATGAAAGTATTGATTTTGTTTAATTTCGGCATGCATTTGTCTCTAATGTCATCTACCCTCATAAACTACATAATGCATGCATTTCTGTCTATGTGAAGCATCCACATTCCAAAATGCCAGATTTTTGGGCACCATGTTCCGTCTATATTAAAGGACAATCTTTCCAACTCTCAAATAGGCAACACCCTTTATGATGGAGGACAATTGCCAGCAGTGGTGTTCCTAGGTCCAGCAGTGCCTAGGGCAAGCGCAGAAGTTGTGCCCCTAGGTGCTGCTGCACCACCGCTGCAATGAGCCAGGAAGGACCCCGGTGGCAGTAGGTGGGGGGGCAGCAGAGGCTGGGTGGTGGTGAGTGGGTGGTGGTGATGGTGACAGGGGCAGGGGAGGGTGATGGGTGGGTGTGGGTTGGCAGCGGTGGGTGCAAGGAGGTGACGGGCGGGCGCGGGAAGGCAGCAGAGGGTGCAACGAGGTGATGGACGGGTGCGGGTTGGCAGTGGTGGACACAAAGAGGGGAGGGCAGGTGTGGGTTAGCAGTGGTGGGTTCGAGGAGGTGATGGGAGTGTGCGGGTTGGCAGTGGCAGGAGGAGGGAGGTGACGGGTGGGTGTGGGGGGTGACAGGCAGGAGGGGACCCCCCAAGTATTTGCACCCGGGGTACACACCCCAGTTGCCCCACCCTAGATCCGCCTCTGCTTGCCAGTCCTATAATGGACAAGTTTTGTGGATGTCAAATAAGAGACATCCCTTCTAATAAGGGACACCTGTCAATCTTAGTCATTGCTGTTTGCCAGAGACATCCTCTTTTACAATCTTCTTTCAGGGTGAATCCTATCGTATATCCTCAACCTATAAAGAATCATTTGGTGAACAGGAAGGGAGGGTTAAAGCAGTAATATATTTATTGGAAATTAATTTGTCGGTGGTGGGTGGAGCACTGATGGTTTTGTATTAGGTGTTGGAATAATGTTTTTCTTGTATGCAGTCACTCCAAAATTAATTAATTAAATAAATAAATTTTAAAAAAATCCTTGGTGAACAGGATGCTATCACACTACATAACCAGTCAGATTTGACTATGTGACAGGGTCACTAGAGTTTGCAAAGCCAGTTCAGAGGGAAGGCGATGCTGTCCTCACTCTTAAATGGCTATGATGGGATGCAGGGGATAAATCTCGGTTTTCCATGGCATCGTTCCCATATCAGAGTTCCTGAAAATCTTCCATAACCACACGCTTTTCTTAAAGCAGACTTGGGAATCTGTTCTCGCCCTCACCGTCCTACTCACTTCAGAGTTATTTGCAGGCAAATCCTTTGTTTAAATGTCTTCCCAATAAATATACATGACTGCCGCGTCAGGTTTTGTTCTTTCTCAAATGTCACCTCGTTGCAGAACCTCCTTGTGCCAAAATCAACGCGTCGCCCCTGCTTTGACAAGCAGGCTTGCAAAATTAATCCTCGGCAATATTAATATTTTCCCATTGCCCTGACACATGATTTATGCTTGGCAGTTTTAATATCCAGTATTTCTTTTGCATGACACCTCGTTTATGAAGAGGATTCACTGGGAGCCGGAGAGAACATCATTGGACATTTTATCACTTTTGTACCAATGTCAATCATTTCTCTAAATAAAAGGCAAGACAGATGGGGTGTAGCTGTACTTTTAATAAAATGTAAAAAGTAATGGAACAGATGGAGGTCTTGCAGTTTGCATTTTAATTAGGCTGCTAATTATGAACTCCTTTCACAGATGATAGTTAGAGAACTTTCCCTTTTCCCCAGAGTTATAGATTGGCGTGAGTTCTTTGGGCACATTTTCACTCTTCTCCCTTTCTCATTTTATTGATCTATTTATTAAAATATTTATATCTTGGCTTCAATCTGAAGATCACAGAGCAGAAGATGATAAAATGGCATGACAGATTTAAAACAATGGAAATCATTTTTTAAAAAGGCTTTAAAAACATATTAAGCCATCTTAGAAGTTCAGAGAAAGCAGATTAAAACTAGAAAAAGTATTTAATACCATACAGATGTGTGGATCTGTATAAAGGTAGTTAGGCCCCAAAAGCTTTTATAAATAACCATGTTTTCATACAGTATTTAAATGACAGCAATAATAGGAGCTGCAAGAATTCTATTTGCACAAACCTGAACATATATTGAAGCGCTGATGACAGAAAATTGGATTGCTAAGGTGGCTGAATGATCCCAAATGGCAGAATCAATGTGAGTTGTAAAGGATAAATCAACTGAAAAAAAAAAGTCATTTTGAAAGATTGGAAACCACTTATGGACTTTTTGAGAGCTCAGCTATCTAACAATGCAATAATCGGCAGCTATCATGATAAATAGTTTATTTGGATGGATGTGTAATGGTAGAATATTATTTTTCTGTTTTATTTTCTCTTTCTCATTACAGTTTGGTTGGGTGGGGATTTTGCATTTTAGCATGCTCGTGTTTAGTTAATTCAGTTAGTTCGTTTAGTCAGTTAGTAAAACAAAAAAAAAATTATTGTTTTAGCACCATGTTTTAATTTTAGTTTATGTTCATGCTAAAAATGTTAGTTGGAGTTTATGTTATTTTGTATAAAAACTGGTAAATGCATATAGAAAAAAAAAAGAAAGGACAGCAATCTGGGCCATTTCCGCACTACACTCTTATAGCGCGATGATTCCACTTTCAACCTCCTCTGGAATCCTGGGGTTTGCAGTTTCGGGAGGGGCCAGCCGGATGTGCTTTGAGGTCTCTTCCAACTCTATAGAGGCCGGCCCCTCCCGAAACTGCAAACCCCAGGATTCCAGAGGAGGTTGAAAGTGGAATCATCGCGCTATAACAGGCTTGTGCGGAAATGGCCGAAGGCTGCTGTGCACTTCCAAATAACTGGACAAGGTTTTTATTCTTCAGATGTCACACATGTCCTCATGCCTTGGTTCTTGATAGGCAACTGGAAGGAGCAAGTCTAAAGCCTTGTCTGCACTATGGTATTATAATGTGCTATTCCACTTTCAACATCCTATGGAATCCTGGGATTTGCAGTTTACAGAGGGACATTTAGAATTGTCAGCCAGAGGGTTCTTTGGCCTCAGGAAACTACAAACCCCAGAATTCCACAGGATGTTGAAAGTGGAATAAGAGCAATATAACAGTGTAGTGTGGAAATAGAATGAGGGAGTTGGATATGGTTCAAACTTGGGGAAGAGAAGAGACATAGAATCATAGAAACATGGAGTTGGAAGAGACCCCAGGAGCTGTCCAGTCCAACCTTCTGCTATTCAGGAACATTCATCAAAGTGTTCGCAACAGATGACCATCCAGCCTCTGCTGAAAAACCTCCAAAGAAGGAGAAGACTCCACCACACTCCATGGAGGCAGCAGATTCCACTGCTGGACATCTCTGACCATCAGGAAGTTCTTCCTGAGGTTCAGGTGGAATCTCCTTTCCTGCAGCTTGAATCCATCGCTCCTTGTCCTCATCTCTGGAGCAGAAGAAAACAAGCCCACTCCCTCTTCGACATGACATCCCTTCAAATACTTCAACATGGCTCTCATGTCCCCTCTTAACCTTCTCTTCTGCAGAATAAACACCCCCAGCTCCCTAAGACGCTCCTCATAGGGCTTCATGGCTTCCAGACCCTTCCCCATTTTGGTCGCCCTCCTCTGGATACACTCCAGCTTGTTGATATCCTTCTTGAAATGAGGTGCCATGGTATCCACCTTTAAATATCTGAAGCGATGTCACGTAGAAGAGGGAGTGAGGTTGTTTTCTGCTGCTCCAACGACTAGGACCCAAATCAGTGGATCCAAATGACAAGAAAACACATTTCACTAGAACATTAGGAAGAACGTATTGACTGTACGAGCCGTTCAACAGTAGATTGAATTACTTTGGAGACGGATGGACTCTCCATGTTTAGAGGCCTTGAAATAGAGGTTGGATGGGCATCTTTTTGTGTATTCTTGCATGGCAGGAGCTTGGACTACATGACCCTGTTGACCTTTTCCAGATTCTCTAATTCTACAAATCAGCAGGCGTGTCTTTAGATCCTTTATTAATATTGCGTAAAACTGATTGCTGAGTTTTTGATTTATGATTCCATAATTACGGCCAACGCAAATATTTCCTTTCCGTGAAGCCAGCCGAGATTTGTAATCTGGCTTGGAATAATAATCTTTTTGGACCACATCATTGAGATGGTTGTAAATTATGCTGGGAAAGGGAGAGAAAATTGGACCACTGGCAGCTGTAGCATTGTGATGTGAGTCACCGGTCAGTAGTGGTTACCGAGTAGCAAACGGTAAGGCCCCAAAGGGTCAGACTCAGCCAGTTCCATAAAAAAAAAAAGTCTTTCTTGTTCTCTTTCGTGATGAATTGGGAAGGAACGGAATTCTCTAATTTTCCATGCATGTGTGTGTTCCTAACCAGCCTCTTTGGTTCAGCAATGCTGAAGAGCAATTCACACAGCTCGGAAGGTGAATCATTCCGTCGTTGTGTTTCTCATTTCTGCATTTTTCTTTTTCTTTTTAATGATGGTGATTTTTTTCACATCATCTCTCTTTAAAAAAAAAAAAAACTCAGAAAACCAGATATATGTATATATGTAAGTTGAGGAGCTTCCGATAAGCTGGAAATTTGAGAAGTGCCTAGGTGTGGTGATGCTGACAATAATGGCATTTTTATTTGTTTGATTCTCCTGCTTTGAGGTTTGTTTCTTTACTGATTATTGCAGTTACAGATTCAGAACCTGGAGATACACATCTCTGACCATTTCCACACTAGCCTGTTATAGTGCGATGATTCCACTTTCAACGTGCTCTGGAATCCTGGGGTTTGCAGTTTTGGGAGGGGCCGGCCGGATGTCCTTTGAGGTCTCTTCCAACTCTATAGAGGCCGGTCCCTCCCGAAACTGCAAACCCCAGGATTCCAGAGGAGGTTGAAAGTGGAACCATCACACTATAAGAGTGTCGTGCGGAAATGGCCATAGACTATTATAGTGCTATTATTCCACTTTCAACCTCCTATGGAATCCTGGGGTTTGCAGTTTCGGGAGGGGCCGGCCGGATGTCCTTTGAGGTCTTTTCCAACTCTATAGAGGCCAGCCCCTCCCAGAACTGCAAGCCCCAGGATTCCAGAGGATGTTGAAAGTGGAATCATCGCGCTATAACCGGCTAGTGTGGAAATGGCCTTTAATTGCTCCATATTCAGTAATACTACGTAGTCCTGACTGTGGCCCCTCAACCCTGTTAGGAATTAGGGTTTCCCAGGGTGTTAACTCTATTGGGAAATTCTATGAAAGCTAAAGTTGCAAGGAATCAGTCTGCTTTAGCAAAGCAGCAGAAAAATCATGCCCAAATTTCTGTGTGGCTTTTCTGATCTGAAACTGACTAAGAAAAACAAAAGCACATGCAGGCAGTTTCAGGTTACAAACTTTAAAAGTTTACTAATGGCTTCTGCATTTGCATATGCACTAGGGAACCTACATGCTAACTAGCTAATGAATGGATCAGGAGTAGCTTCATTCTTAACTCACCATCTTCTGATGGAGATGTGAAGAAGCATGCTTGGAGAGGAGAAAGGGGAAACAAAAACGGAGAAGAGAGGGATCTGAGAAGGGGGCTCTTTCTTTTGTAAGACCCATGACCCAAGCAACAATCCTGGGTCACATAATCTGATTGCCCAAACACCAATGGTTTTTATGATTATGCACTTAAATGATACAAAGGGAAATGGAGAAGCTTTGAGATATGCAAAAGGGAAAGGAAGCCCAGTGCTACCTGTGCCCACTTGCTCTAAAAACAAGATTTGGGGGGAGAGAGAATGCTGGAATTCTTGCAACAAACCCCTCCTGAACAATCAGCAGCTGCACTGGGTGAAGGAGGTCTGTTCATCCATTGATCTGGATATAAGGAGGAGGCCATTTCCAGGCTCATCCTAACAACCAGAAGCAGGACCTTCATCGCCCTTCCTCATTGCGGTCTCACTCACGGGCAAGAGGGGGCTAGAAATATCCTCCTCGTTGCACCCCAAACAGACCTCCTTCGTTCATTATGGCTGCTGGCTCTCAAGGTGGGCTGGAGGGAGATTGGGCCAGGGGACATTAATTGGTTACATATATATATCTAAATAGACAAGGTAGGATATCAACAGACATTTAGGGGCATTTCTGCACTACACTTGTATAGTGCTATTATTCCACGTCCAACATCCTGTAGAATGCTGGGTTTTGCAATTTAAGGAGGGGCCTTTAGACTTCTCAGCCAGAGAGCTCTTTGGCCTCAGGAAACTACAAACCCCAGAATTTCATTGGATGTTGAAACTGAAATAATAGTATCACAGTGTAGTGTGAAAATGGCCTATGTCTTGTCTTTCTCTCTGTTGGTATCATTAGAAAGAGAGCCAAGGTAGTGTAATGGTTTGAGCACCGAACTACAACCCTGGAGACCAGGGTTTGATTCCCTGCCTGGCCATGGAAACCCCCTTGGTGACCTTGGGTGTGTCATCCACAGAAGAGCCCATGATAAGTTTTGCCCTAGGGTCACCATAAGTCAGAAGTGACTGGAAGGCACAAAACAACAAAGAGGCAGTATTGTGTAGTGTTCTGAGTTTTGATCTAGGACTCTGGGTACAAATCCGTGCTCTGTCCTGGAAGCCCATGGGGTGACTTTGGGCATGTCTTTCTCTTGGCCCAAGAGGAATACAAAGGAACAATACATCTTGCCAAGAAAGCCCTAAGATAGGGTTGCCATAACTTGGAATTAACTTGAAAGCATATAAGAACAACCATGAGACAGTGTTCTCCAACCTGGTAACCCTCCCCAGGCTAGAAATGTAGAGTTGGAAGAGACCACATGGACCATCCAGTCCAACCCCCTGCCATGCAGGAACCCCCATCAAAGCCCTCCCTTTGACAGATGGCCATCCAGCCTCTGCTTAAAAACCTCCAAAGAAGGAGGAGACTCCACCACACTCCATTGGGGCATCAGATTCCACTGCCGGACAGCCCTGACCGTCAGGAAGTTCTTCCTGAGGTTCAGGTGGAATCTCCTTTCCTGCAGCTTGAATCCATTGCTCCTTGTCCTGGTCTCTGGAGCAGCAGAAAACAAGCACCCTCCTTCCTCTACATGACATCCCTTCAAATATTTAAACATGGCTCTCCTGTCCCCTCTTAACCTTCTCTTCTGCAGACTAAACATACCCAGCTCTCTAAGTCTATCCTCATAGGGCTTCATGGCTTCCAGGCCTCTCACTATTTTGGTCGCCCTCCTCTGGACTAGCCTACAACTTTACGGCTCCTGAGATAATGGGAGTTCTAGCTCAACACTTCTAATAGTTATCAGGTGCAGAATTTGGTGTGTGACAGCAAAGGAAGACCCAGGAGTGTCAGTGGGGCTGGTTATACCAGCAATGGATGTGTCACTCCTGAAGATCTTCCCTTTTTCCATTCACTGGCTCAGTGTTGATGTTGGGTAGATGGCAGCCAGACAGGACTGGCAAAGTAATACTTGAAGAAGTACCTCTTCCTATATATTGTCTGCTCAGGATCTGAGATCTACTGCTGAGCACCTGCTTCATGTTCCACTAGTGGGAATCAAAAATCATGCAAGGACACGGAAGAGGGCCTCCTCACAGATGGAAAGAATATTCAGAAATTTTTGAAAAGAAATAAAAAAAACTTAAAGACATGTTTTTCAAGTGTTGAGAAACCCTGATGGGAAGAATCTTGGACGGACAAAAATCTTTGCAGTTCAGGATTTATTTTGCACAAAATTCACGTGTGATTGTTTTACACCAAAACAAGCATTTTCGGCACGGAAAGCAACATTTCTGTGCAGAAAATGTCATTTCCTATATCAAAAAGCAAATTATGTGTAGAATAAGTCCTGAATTGTGAATAGGCTTCTAAAACTGCATGGTTTTCAAAAAAAATTCTCATAGTAGGAAGAAAATTGTTAAAATTACTTGTTGGTTTCTGGTTTTTCCTGGAAGAATCTTAGAGAAGATTCCCCTTTGGAGGTCCAATTGACACAGAAATTGGTCTCCTTGAGGCATCAATAGAAGCATGACTTTTTATTAAAGTCTCTAATCCTATTACTTTTTAATGTGTGCAGATAACATAGTTTTAACTGTTATCCTTTTCTGCTGTTTCAACCAGGCAAATTTATTTAGGAAGTTTTCAACCCACTCAAATTGTTTTGCTGTTTTAAATCTGGAATTGTTTGTTCATCTTGTTTTAAGCACACATTGTCCTGATATTGTGCAACCAAGGGTGGGATAGGAATATTTGAATCAATCAATACATTAATTACAAAAATTCCAAACAAACATGTCAGGGGATCTCTGGTGTTTATAGGAAAAGCTTGTTGGCTGGGGAAAGGGAGGTGGAGGAAGGTTAAAAAAGAAAAAAAGTGTCTTATGCCCCTGTAGGAGTGGTTGGTCATTTTTGTCCATTGTGGAATGCCTGATCTCAGGTCAAGGTTGTGGAAGTGACATTGAGTATGGAGGATATGTGAATATGAATTTGGTTGCACATCCAGATGGACAACCAGTTGAGCCGCCACCATTTGGTTGTGCAATGTTGCCATGCAATACAAGGGTTGTGTAGCACGTGCAATACTTTGCTGTGTTTGCAGAGAGTGATGCTACACAATACCAATGCAGAATCTTGGCCAAAATTTGACACGTATGTATATCTGTGTGTATGAGAGAGAGACCCATTGGATTCCCTTTGCAAACTGTGGAGCAATTCCCCAGCTAGTCCAACAGTAACTACACCAACATCTTAGTGTCTCCAAACCATTAGATTCTTCTTTAACCATCATGGCTTCATCTTACCAACTCCTGGGATTGGTAGGCTGGAGAAAGATTTAGAAATCTCTGCTCCATTCTCCTGAATGACAGTGTTAGTGCTCTCAGATAGAGAATTCTGAATAGCTCCCCAAACTACAAATCTCAGGGTTCCATAGGATGGAACAATGTCAGTTGAAGTGGAATCATCCAGAAGCCCAGAGTGGAAGAACCCTCTGTTACAATCCGCAGGATTCGTGACGAGGTGTCTTCAGAAAAGGGGGTCGGCAAGCCACATATGAGCTCATCCCTGGTTGCCAAGTCGACCGTGAGGTTGTTCCCGGAGGGTTTCTTGGAGGAAAACATCGTCTTGGATCAGAGTTACAGAGTTTATTGCAGAGTGCAACGGGAATGGAATAGTTTCTTGGCCTGGTGAAAAGTTCTGCGGTCTGGCTGGAGCGATCAAAGGAGGCTGGGAACACAGGATGCTTCTGGCGCAGCTATCTGGGATTAGTTGGTAATCCAAAATGCCACAAACCATTTTCTTCTCTGCTTAATTCCTTTTCTCAAAAAAATCCTTGTTATTTACGTTTCCACTTAAGTCAGACCTTTAAAGACCCCAAGTATTCTAAACACAGACGGCTCATTAAGATGTAGGAAAGGAATGGAGACTCATTGGGGGAAAGTTTGGATTAGCAAAAGCTATGGGGCTCCCTGGAGAACAAATGGAGGGGTGGAGATGCACAAACAAAAAATATTAGCTCACATGTCCATGGCTCCTTGTGGTGGAATACGGAGCGGGGTCATTCATCTTTTGTTAGCGAACAAGTGAAAATATTTGGAATGCTCAATGGTACAGAAGTGGTTCCTTGGCAGGATTAAAATTATGTTAATGACAAAACAGGGAAGATGCTTCTTTTCTGTTAATAGGGTAAGAGGAGAAGGATAAAGGGTTGAGAACTATAGGGTAGGATGGGGAGATTCCTTATCATACTTGTGGATTGGTGTTGGCCATGCATGATTCACAACCAGAAAGACAGAGAAAGAAAACAAACAGGCACAACACTGCCCATATCCCAGAGTCAGGATGTCTCTTGGTCGGACCTCATCCAGAATCCTGTGTCCAGTTCTGGGTAACACAATTGAAGGAGGATATTGACAAATTGGAACGTGTCCAGAGAAGGGTCACCAAAATGGTAGAAGGCCTGGAAACCATGAAGCCCTCTGAGAAGTAGCTTAGGGAGCTGGGTATGATTAGCCTGGAGAAGAGAAGGTTAAGAAAGGACATGACTGCAATGTCTAAATATCTGAAAGGAGGTAACATGGAAGATGGGAGCAAGCTTGCTTTCTGCCACTCCAGAGATTAGGACACTATGAAGCAATGGCTTCAGATTGCAAGAGAAGGGGTTCCACCTAAACGTTAGGAAGAACTTCCTATGGGCAAGAGCAGTTCGACAGTAGAATATGCTGCTGCCTGGACTATGGTGGAGCCTCCTCCTTCTTGGGAGGCTTTTAAGGAGAAGCTGGATGGCCATCTGTCCAAGGGAGGGCTTTGATTGCATCTTCCTGCAGGACAGAATGAATGTTCCTGGATGGTAGAATGGGCTTGGACTGGAAGGCCATTGCAGTCTCTTTATTCTTATCAACTCCCGTTCTTACAAACCTCCAAAGAGACAGTACATTTCTGCTTGAACTATACCTCCTCAGCATGCAGGTGGTGGTGGGGTTCACATGATTGGACTAATTTTAACATTAATTTTTACTATGACTATATATATGTTAACATGCATACACATTTAATGCAACAAAAATAACATCTGTTAAGTTGGAAATTTTCTAACAAAAGGGCAACTTAATTAAATTTATACCTGATTGACTTTGTCATTAACTTAATTCCACAACAGAGAGATCAATAAATTAAATGAGAGGCAGTGCTAAGAGTCAACAAATTTTACCTTTCACCAAGGGTTCTTTACACAAAGCTTAGCTCAGCTTGATTTTTGTGAGACTGCTTCAAGATTTTTGTTAGCTTCCCCAGAGTTGGGAAATTATAAGGTTTAGGTTGTAAGATCTAAACCACTTACTCCAGGATATCAGTTAACGCTTTTGATGTCAGCAGTCTTAGGCTATTCTGCACTAGACTGTTACAGTGCTATTATTCCACTTTCAAAATCCTATGAAATCCTGGGGTTTGCAGTTTAGAAAGGGGCCTTTGAGGATGGTCCTTGAGGCCCCTCCCTAAACTGCAAACCCCAGGGTTCCGTAGGATGTTGAAAGTGGAATAATAGCACTATAACAGCCTAGTGCAGAAATGGCCATAGTAGCTGATCTTCTCCTGCACACATCTCACTTCTAAAAATAACAAAGGCTCTCGCTTTGCCCTAGAAAACTAAATTCTGAAACTGTTTTAACTCTTTTAATTGTCACTGCACATGAGAGTCAGTAAACTAAAGAAAGGAAGGCAAAGAAAACAAATTATAAAGTAGAGGTAGAGAAAGAAAGAAAGAGAAAGTTTTTTTGAAATGGATGAGAAACTGGGTTTTTCAAAAATCTATACAGCTTTTCCCCCTTCTCTCCCAAGCTCAAGACTTGGGAAGCTACAACTACTGGAAAACCCAGCAGTAGGACTGCTGACTGGTAGGCTTCTAAACATCATCTAATACTTTAAAAAAATTGCACTGGCTCCCAATATTATCCTGGTTTGAATTCAATATAACAGATAACACTGGAGGCTTGGAAAAGCCTGGGACCCGGAGACTTGTTGGAGTGCATCTAAAGATGGAAAGGATATTTGAAAATATTTTGCCAAAAATATGCTTCTCGAGTAGTAGGAAGCCCTGAAGAGGAGAATCTTGGACAGATGAGAATCTTTGCATACATGGCCCCACATTTTATGCACAGATCTCTTGGTTCGGATTGCAATGGCCCTTTTTGCACGGTATTTGCCATGCAAAAGGGCCCCTCGAGCATTGTGCGGATGTGAGGAACGGTCCACATGATGCACTCACAATTGTGTGATGCTCCAGGGGCTGGCAGGTGCCACTTGTGCACTTTTTCATTTTCGATTTTGAACCAAAAATGGTGCGTGATCGTGCATTGCTCCGGGGCTCCGCACGCACTTGTCATACGTGCAGAGCTCTGGAGCTGTGGTGCTCATGCTTCCTGCCCCGTGCAACCTTGGAAACTCCCAGGCTGCACTGAGAAAGGAAGAGGCAGGGCTCTCGTGTGAGCAGGCGGCAGCTGCGGAGCTGAAGGAACTGGGACATGAGAGCCTCTCACTGGAGGCTGCTCGTGCTATCCCTGCACCCCAGCTCCGTGAAAAGGTGCATTGCAGAAAGGGCCAATGAAACATGGGCATGCACAACTGAGGCCATTTCTGCACTAGCCTGTTATAGTGCGATGATTCCACTTTCAACATCCTCTGGAATCCTGGGGTTTGCAGTTTTGGGAGGGGCCGGCAAGTGAAATAATAGTGTTATAACAGTCAAGGGCCATCCTCAAAGGCCTTCCCTAAACTGCAAACCCCAGGATTCCAGAGGATGTTGAAAGTGGAATCATCGCGCTATAACAAACTAGTGCAGAAATGGCCTGAGTCACAATAACACTAACACTCATGCAGTTTATTTTTATTTTTTTAAATTATTTTTATTAAAATTCTATAAAACTAAAAGGTTATATATATATCACATATTGTTTACCTGGTGGTATTTCTGGAAGAACCAAAAGATACTCTACCCAGTTTGTTAGAAGAACTGAAAGAATATGGTCAAGCAGCTGGCCTTAGCATGAATACGAATAAATCATCATTACTGACAACGAACCTGACCAAAAAAGAAGAGGAAGAGTTGAAAGAACTCTCGGGATTCAATACTGATAAAAAAGTTAAGTATTTAGGAATATATATCACAAAGAAAAATTCAGAACTTTATGATAATAATTTCCAAAAAAGTTGGAATCAAATTAAAATAGATGTGCAAAAATGGAATAACTCAACCTCTCATTATTAGGCTGGATAAATACAATAAAGATGACGGTACTAACACTCATGCAGTTTATACGGTCAAACCACTACACTGTCTACTAAGCCTTAGACAGATCCATTAATTCCTTTTGTCTAATATTGTTTTCATTCTCTGAGAACAAAGCTGCAACCCCCTGTTCGCCCTTGCCACAAGCATGCAGCAAAGCCTGTGATGGACTGAAACCACAAGGATAAACTTACTCACAAGGAAAAGTTTCCAAAATAGAGCAGAGACCAGAAAACACACACAAAACACTCATGCAAAGAGAGAGAAAAATGCAGCCAGAAGCACAAAGCGAGGCCACATTGTGTTCTTCTAGCTCCTGCCCTATAATTATGTCGAAAACATTGGACGTTTCAGGGTTGCTTTCAAAACACCCAAATCCTGGATGATGCTCTCCGAAGTCCCCGGGCTCACAGATTGAAGACAGAAAGATGGCACAACTTGTGCCAAGTGAGGTTTATCTCCCCTTTCCCGACCGCTTCATCCAGCCTCACTGTTTCTTGTGGACTAGAAAGCTTGCCAAACCCCTTTCATGCGCTGTGAGGGAGAACTTGAGGCTTTGAGTGCAAACCGTTCTCATTTAAGTGGCTGATTTTATTTTTTTTCAATCATGCAATTTCTCCAAGAAAAAAAAAAGGCCTTAGGGAAAGGAACTGCTTATCTGAAATTTTCATTCTGCGGAATCAGCGGTGACCTGGCACGGAATGGATTCCAAAACCCTTGAATTAAGCTGCATTTTTTTTAAAGCGCTGAGGTTAATAAAAAAAAAATTTTCTGCTGACCCGGAGACTAGGGAATGGAGCAATGACTTCAAACTACAGGTTCAACCTAAACTTTAGGAAGATCTAATCATAATTAATAAACCTTATCAAACCATCTCCAGAAACTCACCCCACAGCCTCAAAGCGGAGGAAGATCCTGTTATTTAGATGATCTTCCGATATCAGAGCAATGCCAGGTGTGGAGATGTTTTGCTTTCTGCCCTGTTGGTTGTTTCCCTGGGAAAGGACTTGCCTTCAAAGTAAATTTTTCCTACAAATAGTCTATGGCCCTTTTCGCATTGAGGCTTCTCGCGCGAGTGGGGGAGGGCGGCTCGCGCGAGAAGGCTCCTCCGGGAGGGTGCCACTTCCCCCCTCGTTCCTTCTGCAGGCGAAGGAACGAGGGGGAAGCGGCAGCCTTGCGCGAGCCACCCTCCCCCCGGGCGAAGCAGGAGGCTGTCGCGTCCGTTCCCCCCCGCTCGCGCGAAGCAGGATGCTGTCGCGTCCGTCGCGCTAGCGCCCCGCCCCTTCCTTCCACAGGGGTGGGGGAGGGAAGCACGACCCGGCCGCCTCCCCGACGCTCCACACAGGAGATAAGTGCGCGTGGGCGCCGGGAGCGTTGCTCGAGCGCGGGTGATTTTTGCTTTGAGGCAAAAATCAAAAAACCCGCGATCGCGCCGCTGCAGCCCCGTGAGCGCGGCGGAAGTGGGAGTGCGTCGTGCAGAGCGACGCTCCCACTCCCGCGAGGCTCACGGGGCTGTCGTGCGACAGAAAGCCCGTGCAAAAAGGGCCTATGTTTTAAGGCTAGAAAGGAAACAAGGAGACAGGAGGGATTACAAAAAGAAAAAGGCGATGCAATGCTGTGATGTTCTGTCTCTGCCTCTCTAACAGAAGACTTCAGGAGAGGTACAGTATACTTACTTATTTTCACTCTGTAAGTCTATGAGCCCTTGAATGAGTGTGGGTGGGTGTGAGCTTAAGTACAAACTATTGTTAGTCAATAAAGCTATTCATTGAATCTCTTTGTGTGATTTCTGACTGAGCCAGATCCCGTAAACATTGAATTAAAAAGATCCTAATTCCCCTGCCCTCTTTGCATGGCTAAAGCAGGGCTCAGAGCTAATTTTCCCCCACAATTACTGCTGCTTTGCTAGCAGTAATTGATGGATTGTTAATTGCTGTGTATTTTAAGGGGTTGGTTTAGGTGGGTTGGTGGGTGAGGAGGATTGGGTATTCTTTTAATGTCTTTTAATGTATAATGTATTTTATGTTGCTCGCCACCTCGATCCGTGTGGAGAGGCGGGATACAAATACATCATCATCATCATCATCATCATCATCATCATCATCATCATCATCATCATCATTTTTACAAGAGACGATTTTGACAGTTTTGGGAATCCTCTTAAAGGAGTCCTAAGCAAGCAGGGTAACACCAACCAGAGGAGACCCATTGAAAAACTGCTTGAATGAGGAGCCAACACATTGGTAAATTCCATAGGTCTCCTTTAGCAGGAACTAAGAAGAGGATTTAGGCCTATGTGAAATGGTTAGACCTGTGGAACTCCACTTATGCAACTGGAAGCTGGAGAAGTCTGTTGTACGGTGGGCAAAAGGTACAACTGGATGGGGCAAGGAACTTACACAGGGGCAGTATGGCATACTCTCCAACTGTCACAATTTGGCAGAAGTCGTCCCAATTAGCCCTCTCTCATCCCATTTTTTCAGTTGCTTTTAAAATGTCCTGGTTTCTTCCTCCTTCCTCCTTTGTCCTCGGCTGCCTTCAGTTGCTGCCAACTGAGTTCAAAGTGCTTTGCACTCACTTACTGCAGCCGGAGGGCGAGGAGAGGAAAGGGAAGAATCTTGCCCTTCCCAGTAGACTCGAGCAAAATCAAACTGCTGCAGCCTCTCCTAGCTGGTGTGTTTGTCCTCAATGATAACTTTTGCTATTTTGGTCACGCCCTGATGTTGCTCGGCCACACATGCTCTAGTTTTTACCTGTGAAATGTGGGCATACCAGAGATCCAGAGTGAAGTAGTGGTTAGAATGTTGGACTGTGACCCTAGAGACCAGGGTTTGATTCCTCACCTGGCCGTGGAAACCCACTGGGTGACCTTGGGCATGTCACATACTCTCAACCACAGAAAACCATGTGATAGAGTCACTTTAGGTTCATCATAAGTCAGAAATGACCTGAAGGCACACAACAATAACAACAAGGGGATACCAACTGGATATTGGCCAGAGAAAGGAAGTGCATCTTCATGAGATGAATGGGAGAAGGTATTTCTCTAATAAAGCATGAAGGCATCTCCACAGGGATGCATTGCAACCCCAAGGGCCTCTGCAGTGCATAGGCTTTCTTTCATTTCCATCCTGTCTTTTTTTTCTCCATATGAACAATGTGGACAGAATCAACAAACATCAGGAGCAAAAAAACAAGTAGGAGAACCTCTTTGTCTTCAGGAGGGATGGTTTCACTGGCTTGTCCCTTGCAAGCATCTCCTTCATCCCTTTCTTTGGCCTTCAAGAAAGAAAGAAAGAAAGAAAGAAAGAAAGAAAGAAAGAAAGAAAGAAAGAAAGAAAGTGCACACACAGGCAGCTGTTTTCGATCTCTAGACCTGGCACAGCTGTGCTCTTATCTCTTCCATCAGGCCCCTCACTGCTGTCAATGGGAGAAATGTTTACAGGAAGGATCTGTGGGAATGTTGGACTCCATTCGGTGGTCCTTTGCTCTCGGCAGAGATTAAGCAGCAGAACAGTGGAGAGGGCTTATCTGATCCACAGCAGCAGCAATGGGGAAACCAACTGGGTCAGCACGGCATTGACAAAAAACCAACGGAAGGGGAGTTGTCCAGACCCTCTGGCATTTTGCAGATGAAAACTGGGACATGTATGTGGTCAAGTAACCTCAGAGTGTGGTCAACAGGGGAAAAAGTTATTAATGATGAAGAACAGACTAGCAAGGAGAGGCTGCAACAGTTATATAGAAATAACCTTAAATAAATCAATATTTTATGGGTATGTCTGTTGCACCATGGTCAAAGAAGAACAACTGTATGTGTAAAAGAACTTACTGAAAGCCAATGTTGTGTAGTAGTTTGAGTGTTGGACTATGACCTTGGAGCCCAGGCTTTGATTCTCTGTTTGGCCATGGAAAGCCACTGGGGGATCTTAGGTATGTCACACACTCTCAGCCCCGGGAAATCTTTTGATAGGTTTGCCTTAGGGTCACCATAAGTCAGATACGGTCTGAAGGCCCCAAACAACACCAACATTCAGTGATCCGAGTAGGAAGAAATGATACTGTCAGGTGAAACAGTGGAAGGCAATAAAGAAAGAAGGAGGCCATGCTAGATACCAAGATAGGTCATCAAGTGGACCTCATATAATGACCAGAATCTTGTTGGTTGAAATTTCTCCTCTAGGTTTTGTCTCTTTAGTCCTGCCCTTCTCACTCCAAGGTTGCTTTTGACTTGAAATGACTTGAAGACAACAACAACCACCACCAAGGAACTTACAGGGCTGTAGGACACCAACAGGATTCTGGGCTATGTCCTCCCTGATTGGCTGGGATGACTGCTCCCCAGAAAGAAAAAGCTATAGTTCATACTTGGAAAAGTTACTTTTTCATACCTCCAGCATTTTTCAGAGAAAAATTGAGACATGCGTGCCCAAAGAACATCAGAGGGTGGTCAAGATGGCAAAAGTTATTAACATGGAAGAACAGACAGGCTGGGGGAGGCTACAGCAGTTTGCTTTGGCCAGAGCCAACTAGGAAGGGCAAGACCCGGTCCTCTGCTCCCTTCTGCCCCCACTGACTTGAACTGCTTTGGCACTCTGAACTCAGTTTAAAGCAATTTAAGTAGAACAAAAGGGGAAAGGAAAGGAGGAGAGAGGTTGGGACATTTGATGGAAGGTATGGTAGCCAACTGTGTAGCCAACTCTTTAGATGCCAAAGGGCTCCTCTTTGGTACCTGTTGAAAGCTCACTTTGAACCTTTTGGACTGTTGGTTTCAAACCCTCCAGTTCACGCAGGGATCCACTGATGAGCTTGGATTTTCTTTCCTTTCCCAGACGCTCAGCAGATCCTCCGTTTCTGTCAAAGCATTTGCCCTTCAAACCAAAGGAGTGTTATTGGGTCCAATAGGAACAAAGGCACTTAATTCCCAGGGCTCCGATGGAAAAATGATGCAGATTAAGGAGGACGTTTATAAGCATGAAGATTCAGGGCTCACAATTTGGCTGCGCATCTCTTCCGCACTACACTCTTATAGCGCAATTATTCCACTTTCAACATCCTATGGAATCCTGGGGTTTGCAGTTTCGGGAGGGGCCAGTGTGTTTTTCTTTGTGATTGGTCTCTGGAAAGTAAACATGAGCTTAATTTGCAAGTCTGATTGCCGAGGCATTCATCTTTGATCCTTATGTGGGAAGAAAAATGGGTTAATTATTGGAATTGTGCATTCCCTTTAATAGCATAGTGGGCCATAAGGTTCTGCTTGTCACTTTGCACTACCAAAAATGCACCTTTTATTATTTTTATGTGTGATCCAAGAGAAAGGTCTGTGGAGAATGCTTGGTTCTGTCCCTTTGCTAGTCATTTGCATTTTGCTGTCAGTTATGAAATCATTGTCTCAGAAATGGCAGATTCAATAATTAGAAAGGGATACTTTAGAGATTAGAACGATCATTTATTCATATGTACAAATCGCTAATCTTAATTTGCAAGTCTGATTGCTGAAAGCCTGTATCTCTGAGGAAATCTCTTTGTGAGACTGGAGACAGATCAATCATAGGGAATATGCGCTCCTCTTAGCATCTACTTTGAACCCAAAATTCATTCAGATAGCTTTGCATCTGAGTTCTCTCCATTTATTTACATCCTTCCTGTGCTTTCAGATGCAAGCATTGATAAAACACTTTAAAAATAGCCTTGATGGAATGCAACATTTCACCAGTTTTTTGAGTAGTGCTTTATCAGTGCACAAATGCACGTTTACAACTCAACACAAAAAAGAACCTGGATACAGCTGTATACATAATCTCACCATTACAGCATGCTTTTGGTACTATTTTTGTACATTATCTACAAACATCACATCTCAACATATGCTACACAGAGACACAAGCCAGGCTTCACTGGGGTTGCAAGAACAGCCACTGTGCATTCCTTATTGCACAATGGGACAATAAGTGGACACACTGGCAGATTCACAATTAGTTGCGTATTGTGAATATCCAGCAGAAGGGTGGTGTGGCACAACCACTGTGTAACTACACGTGAGAAGATTTGCATCACACAACATGTCCTAGGCTTTCAGCCTCAAAGAACATGCACTGTAATCCTGTGAATGACCAAGCTAAGGCCCTTTCCACACCGGCCTATTAAAATGGTGCAGAGCGACCTCCGACGGAGGTCTTCTGCACCATGGAGTGGACTGGGGCAGACTACTTTTTGTAGTTCGGCACCTCAGTCCACTCCGGAGCAACTGGAACTGGGCCCTTTTCGCATGTGTTTTTGCTTGCACAAGTGCCCCTTGAGCGCCGCGCAAATGGGAGCGTCGTTGCGCATGACACACTCCCACTTGTGCGGCACTCATGAGGCTGCAGCGGGGTGTGCGTGCATTTTTTGATTTTCGGCTTGAAGCCGAAAATGCCCCGCGCTCGTGCAATGCTTGCGCCGCCCTCGCACACTTACCTTCGTGCAGTGTGTTGGTGAGCCAGGCGGGAAGCGCTTCCTTTCCCCGCGCAGCCTACAGCTCCCACAGTGCCCTGAGGAAGGAAAGGGCGGGGTGCTCGCGCGACGGTCGCATAATCAGTAAGCGACCTGCGGAAGAAAGGAGGGGGAAGCAGCAGCGTTTCAAAGAAGGCTTCTCGTGCGAGACGCCCTCCCCCGTCCCGCCAAAAGGTAAGATGTGAAAAGGGACCTGATCGTGCAGCGTGCTTTTTAAAAACCTCTTTTAAGAGCACGGAGCGCGCAACCCCGTGTTGCTCCGTTGCCGCGCTCCAGTGCAGATTTGCAGGCGCGCACTAGACTGGCGAGTTTCTCTGGTTGGTGTAGAGTCTCCACCAATTGGAAGCCGCCATTGTGGACGCCGAAGCAGTGCAGAGCGATGAGGTCGTATTGCCTCATCCTGACGAACTCGCCTGGATGCTGAAGAAGTCTGGTGAGTCCCGTTTTTGTGCGGTTACTTTCCTATGTGCGGAAAGGGCCTAACTCTTTTTCTTTTTTCTTTTCTTTTTGCACGGTGTTATCAATGCGCACATTCACATCAGCAGAGGAGAGACAGCGGCTGAGCTGAAGAAACCATCAATGGCAGCACCAATCATAAGGTACTCAGAGAAAATTAAATTCACTAGTAGGACAGATATTAATAAAGGAAAATCTGTCTTAATCCAGCAGTTGTTCAGCACAAGAGGTCTATTGCAACAAATGCTTAGATAGCAGAAGCCCAGGAGATATCTTCATTGTTCTGAAGATGTCTTGCAGCCTCTAATTCTTTGCCAGGTAACAAACTGATGAGGCTTTGGACCAAGAGAGCCCTTGATAGCATTCCAGGTTTTGGGTTTTTTTAGAGATTTTTTTGGCTTCTCTATTCTCTTATTCTCCATTGTCCATTCTCATTGTTTTTGGTTTGTTTCTTTTTGCTCCTTTGAGATCTTGCTGCCTCTCCAGAGGAAAACAGTGCTCTCTGTTATGACATGTAGGCTCGGGTCTGTTGAGCATCAGATCCTTCTGTCAGCCCCAGTACAGTCAACAATTTTATCTGGGAACACTGGTTTGTATAAATAAAAAAGCCCTGCTGTTCAGTTCCGAAAACTGATAAGAGAGTGCGTGCTACTGGGTTCCCCAGGCAATTGTTTGGTAATCTGAATTTCTCATCTGCAAGGCTAGAGTTTGCAAAGACAGACTGCGGTGTCCTCCCCTGGTAGAAGAACATTAAGCCCCCTTTGCTCTTTGAAGTCCACGAGCCTACAGAAAGTTCTTGAGTTCAAAAGGCTTTACTGGTGGCTTCCGCTGGAGTTTTCCTCCCCTGGGTTTATAAAACTGAGTTCTGGTTAAGCAAGGGCTGCCCAAAGGCAGAGGCCATTTCCGCACTAGCCTGTTATAGCGGGATGATTCCACTTTCAACATCCTCTGGAATCTTGGGTTTGCAGTTTCGGGAGGGTCTGGCCAGACTGGAGATTGGCTAGAGATGATGGAAGCTCCAAACCCCAGGATTCCAGAGGATGTTGAATCATAGAATCATAGAATCATAGAAATGTAGAGTTGGAAGAGACCCCAGGGCCCATCCAGTCCAACCCCCTGCCATGCAGGAACACCCTCAAAGCACTCCCGACAGATGACCATCAAGCCTCTGCTTAACAACCTCCAAGGAAGTTGAAAGTGGAATCATCGCGCTCTAACAGGCTAGTGCGGAAATGGCCAGAGTCTCTGTCCTTCTATCCCTTAAGGCAGTAGTTCTCAAACTTTTTACCACTGTAATCCCCCTTTAGATCCAGATGTGGATTTTGTGCCCCCTGCATTCAACATCACCCCCTCCCCAGTATCCTATCCAATATGCCTCTCTCCCCTTCTCTCTCTCACAGGCCCCCCACCTCCTCTTTTCATTTTCTTCCCCAAACCCAAGGAACTGTCTTGTGGTCTCTGGGGGGTTGTCCTGCTCTGCCAATGATGGAACGTTCGGAGAAGATGAGTGGGAACATCAAAAAATGTCCTAGCAAATAATTTGTTGGATTTGGGTGGATTCCTTGGTGTTCGCTCCTTTTTGGGAAGACGAGGACTGGTTCAGTTAAGAGTCAGTGTCCTTCAGGAGAGTGTGCAAGAAAAAGCAAGGGACCTCTTGTGTTCCTCTAACTACTCATCCAGAAGGAGAAAAAGGTCAGGAACTGTTGAAACTTTCTAGTTCTACGTGCCCACCCAGGCAACCTCTCTGGCATGGTGGGCATATCTGATATCAAATTTATAGTCCCTGGGACAGGATATGCCGGTGGGGTAACAAACTGTGGAACTCCCTGTCAAGGGAAGTAAGGCTGGCTCCATTTTGAGCTTCAGGTGAGCATCTAGAATGGCCTTTGGTTTAAGCTACTCGGTCGGTTTCAATTGCTTGTTTTAAAAGCATTTCACAGACTATTTCCACTTTGTTTTTAAATGTCTTGAAAGAGCAACTTAAATTTTTTTAAAAGTTTTCTTTTATCTCTGTACTGCTGTGCATCACCTCAAGGGGCCAGTGTGCTGCTAGGTAACTATAGAATCATAGAATCATAGAAATGTAGAGTCGGAAGAGACCCCAGGGGCCATCCAGTCCAACCTCCTGCCATGCAGGAACCCACATCAAAGTATTCCCAACAGATGGCCATCCAGTCTTTGCTTAAAAACCTCCAAAGAAGGAGGAGACTCCATCATACTCCATGGAGGCAGCAGCAGATTCCACTGCTGGACAGCTCTGACCATCAGGAAGTTCTTCCTGAGGTTCAGGTGGAATCTCCTTTCCTGCAGCTTGAATCCATTGCTCCTTGTCCTGGTCTCTGGAGCAGCAGAAAACAAGCCCACTCCTTCCTCTACATGGCATCCCATGTATAAATACTTCTGATAAATCTAATATATAAAAGTCAAAAGTCTGTCTGTTTGTCTGTGTCAGGCAGAGAAGACCTCACAGGATTGGCTGTGTGAAGTGAGAAGACCCCATATGACTGGCTGGCTATGAAGATTCTGTGGAATCCTGGTGTTAGCAGTTTAGGGGTGGGGTCTTCAGAATTCTCAGCCAGGGAGCTCTTGGGCCTCAGGCTGGTTGCTGTGGAGAGGGGGCCTAGCAGCAAGGAGGAGGGCAGTGTATTCCCTCAGAAACTGAACCTCTGTATGTTAATGACTCTGGACACAGATTGGATTGGGGAATATGGGGAAAAGTTACAAGTATTAGATAGGACAGTTTGGGGAATTAGAGACATGAATCTGTGTGTGTCTAACTCGCAAGGTAAGATAACTCCTAAGATATTTCTAACAAGTGTTACCTACGAGAAAATAAAATCCTGGGCAACACCAGGTATATATGCTGGTATATAATACATTGGATTATTCTCGTTAATTCCTGTCAAGTTGACTTTAACTTATGGCTACCCTACGGAGGAGAGACCTTCTCAGTCACCTTATGTTCAGCTACCCTGAGGGCCATGGCTTCCTAGATTGAGTCTAACCATCTGTAATGCTGTCTTCGTCTTCTCCTACAGCCTTCCACCTTCCCAAACATTATTGCCTTTTTTAAAGAAGTCGTGTCCAAAGTATGACAGTCTCAGTTTAGTCATACTGCCTTCAAGGGAGGGTTCAGGCTTGATTTGCTCATGGAACCATTTATTTGTCCTTTTGGCCATCCAGGGTATCTGTAGAACTCTTCACCAGGACTTTATTTCGAATGAGTTGATTGTCTTCCTATCAACTTTCTTCACTGTTCCACTTTTATAACCATACATAGTGATTGGATCTACCAAGGCATGGGCAATCCTGACATTGGTGTTCAATGACAGATCTTTACACTTCAGGATCTTGTTTAGTTCCTTTATAGTCGGAGTCTCCTTCTTTGGAGGTTTATAAGTAGAGGCTGGATGGCCATCTGTCGGGAGTGCTTTGAGGGTGTTCCTGCATGGCAGAATGGGGTTGGACTAGATGGCCCCTGGGATCTCTTCCAACTCTACATTTCTATGAGTCTATGATTCTATAGTTGCCCTTCCAAGTCCATGTCTTCTTTTGATTTCTTCACTACCGTCTATGTTCCGATAATGTGACTGACCCAAGATGTGGAAAGAAAGAAATTGGATTGTGGCCGTGGAAATCAACGGTCCATCTGACCAGAGCTTAGAAAAGAGACTTTTGGAGACTTCAATTGCTAGAATGCCTGGAGGATATTGGGAGCTGTAGGCACTTTCCTAAGATCTGCTTGGTTTTAAACAATTGTAAGTAGAAGGGAGGTGAGAATAAACAGTTGATGAGTGTGTACAGCCAGATAAAGTTAATCCCCAAGATATGGGCTGATGGCTTGCTGTGCTTTCTGTTTCCCCCTGGCCTGTTCCAGATCTCCTGAGTTACAATTAACCAAACCAGATGAGCTGTGGTTAAAGGAAAATGGAATGGGCACTGAGCCGTGTGACTTGGCCCCAGTACAAAAAGCTGGACTTGGTCCCCCCCATGAGCTAATGCTTGACAGCTCTGGCGGAAGAGTTAACCATTCAAAAAGGCCCTTGGTGCAGTTTCTCCCTGGATAAAGTCCAGGATCTCTGAAGCAGAACTACAAGTGAGGAAGAAGACTATCACACCCCCGAAACCCATGAGCTCAGCAGGATGCATAGCTCAGAAGCAGTCAGGCATCCCAAGGTGCAGGCCTTTCTTTTCCCCTGCTGACAGATTGATTGCACAAAAGCAATGAGAAGAAACGTCCTGCAGACATTCCAGCCAATCTGATGCAGTCAGATTAAAAACTCAATAATCTGCTGGGCTTGGGGTTGGGTGGTGAGAAGTCCACAAATATGTCAAATCTTGGATTGCTATGACTGCTTCCTCTTGCACTTTTTGGCCGTTGTGCAATGGGCATATTCAGTTCTTGATTGTGCAAGTGGAGTTTCACAGGTGTAGCCTTTTTACTTGGACTGAAGTCCTAGAGGAGAGCTGTTACCCTGGCTTCTGGGGGTCCCTTGGGGGACACCTTGATTCACTCCAAGTTATACCCCAAGAGCAGGTCCTCTCCTGGGAAGAACAATGGCCAAAATAAAGAGGAAAATATTGCACAATAGAAGCTCGATAGCTTGCATGATTGAATCATGTAAATGGACCTCACTTTGTAGGATTTTCCAAAGTCGGAGTGGCTCAACCTGGAGAAAACATCAGAAACATCACTGAGAACAAACAGCTAAGGAACATTTGCAACTTTTACATCCTATGAGGAATATTCAAGCTTTCTAAGCCATGCAGAACTTCTCATGCATCCAGAGCCTGGAAAGGTTCTTCTTTAGACTGCAGCTCCCAGAATCCTCCAGCATTCATAGCCACTGGCAACCATTTTGAGAGGCCACAGAAAAGCAATATTTCTATGTTCTGCTGCAAAGAAAGATTTCTACAATCAGAAGGTCTGCACACTGCTGTACTGATAGAACCTGGCCTTATTGAAAGATGCTGCCTTAACCAGTTTTGCAAGAGATTGGTACACGTTCAATGGTCACAAAAGCATCAGGGTCATGGCAACCTTGAGCCTGATTGCTTCATTCTGACCTCTTTGGACATCTCTCTGAGGCTTCTGCAATGAAATGTCTCTATTTCTGGTGAAATTGTATTGGTGAAGGGTCAGGAAAGTGAAATGTCTCAAGTATGGTGTTGTGAGGAGGAAGGTGACCAAACTGGTAGAAGGCCAGGAAACCATGAAGCCCTATGAGGAACAGTTTGGGAAGCTGGGTGCATTTAGCCAGGAGAAGAGAAGGTTGAGCAGTGACATGAGAGCCCTGTTTAAATATTTGAAGAGATGTCATATGGGGATGTCATATGGAGCAAGCTGGTTTTCTGCTCTTCCAGAGACCATGCAGCAACGGCTTCAAACTTCAGGAAAAGAGATTCCACCTAAACATTAGGAAGAACTTCATGGCAAGAGGACCTTGACTGTGGAATATGCTGTTGCCTGGAAGTGTGGTGGATTCTCCTTTGAAGGTGTTTAAACAGAAGCTGGACGGCCATCTGTTGCAAGTGTTTTGATGGGGTCTTCTTGAATGGCAGAATGGGGCTGGACTGGATGACCCTTCTAGTCTCTTCCAATTCTGTGATTCCAACCCTCCAGCTGTCTCCTGTGCACTCCCATATGTGCCTGTGAAAGTGGTGGGGTCAAGAGAAAGCCTTCCCCCCTCACCAAAGATCTTAACGTTCAAGGTGATTTGAATAGGGAGATGTGATCTTTCAACTAGTCTAGACTGTCCTGTTTTCTGCACTAGCCTGTTATAGCGCTCTGATTCCACTTTCAATGTCCTATGGAATCCTGGAGTTTGCAGTTTCAGGAGGGGCCAGCTGGCCCCTCCTGAAACTGCAAACCCCAGGATTCCATAGGATGTTGAAAGTGGAATCATAGTGCTATAACATTCTAGTGCGGAAATGTCCTATGTCATTCTCTCTCCGCTTTGAGCAATCCACCTTGGGTTAACTTAGGAGTCCTGTTGTTGTCTGCCGTGAAATCGTTTCTGACTCACGGCAACTCAAAGACAAATCTATCATGGGGTTTTCTAGGCAGAATTTGTCCAGGAGGGTTTGCTGTTGTTTTCCTCTGAGGCTGTGAGAGCGTGACTTGCCCAAAGTCACCCAGTGGGTTTCCCTGGCTGAGTGGGGATTGAGATCTTGGACTCCCAGTACCCTAGTCCAACATTCAAACCACTCCATGATGTTGACCCTCATCAAGAGTCTAGACTCGTAAAATAAACCAACCTCATAACAGTGTTGTTATTGGCTTTTTTTAGAGACTCAAACCTCATTTGACCACATTAAAAATGATGAAGCCATTTAAAAAAATAAACAATTTCTCCAAAAGGTGAAAACAGGCTGAGAAATGTAGGAAGTCCACATTAACTCCGTGACCTTTGGAAGGCAGGCTCCATGAAATGAATGAAATATATTTGACTCTTATCTCACTGACGAACCCAGTAATGTTCTAGCTTTTGACATCATCAAAACTAAAGATTGCCAACATTTCTCAGAAGCTATTCCTTTTGAGAAAAGTTCTGAACTTTCCCTTGACCTAAAGTGAACCCAAGTCCAAAGAATTATGAAAAATGCCAAATGGTATCTAGCTTTGCCAAAAGAGTTGCTGCCATTTGCAGTGGCTGACAAACCCCCCATGCCAATCCGTGGTGGATGCCAGTCAATGTGGAGCAATGGAGCTGCTCTAGATTTTGGTCTGAAGTGAGCTATCAAAGGAGTGGAAGCTATTTTGGGTTTCAGCATCTTGGTTAACTCCTTTAAAATTCAGACCAAAACCCAGAGTGGACTCATGGCCCTGCTGACATGGAAGCCACCAGCTCCCACAGGTCCCAGCTCTCAGGAAAAGTGAAAGAACCAGTGCTAATGCTACTATTAGGAGCCAGCGTCACCCCGGAGCAATGGTTGGAGAATTTGCCTCCCCCATTGATACATTTGTTGAAAGAATTCTCACCCCTTCCCACAGTTTTTCTGTCCACACTTAGGTCATTTCTGCACTAGGGTGTTATAGCGCTATGAGTCCACTTTCAACATCTTATGGAATCCTGGGGTTTTCAGTTTCGGGAAGGGCCAGCCGGCCCCTCCCAAAACTGCAAACCCCAGGATTCCATAGGATGTTGAAAGTGGAATCATGGGGCTATAACTGTGTAGTGCGGAAATGGCCTTAGAGTGGAGATTTCGGAGATGGTACGGAACAGGTGACTGCATTGGACTCAAGAGGCAATTTTCCATCAGAATCCCTGCAACCCCATGAATTTCCTTGAGTTTTCTTAGGCAAGGAATCCTCAGAGGTGGTTTTGCTAGTCCCTTCCTCTGAAATTAGGCCAGGAGACCTGATATTCATTGGCAGCCTTCCACCCAAACACTAACCAGGAATGACCTTGCTTAGTTTCCAAGATTAGACAGGATCTGGTGGTGTGTGTGTCTCCAAGTAGCTGTTGACTTATGGAGACCCCATGAATTTCATAGGGTTTTCTTAGACAAGGAGTCCTCAGAGGTGGTTTTGTTAGTCCCTTCCCCTGAAATTAGGCCAACAGCACCTGATATTCATTGGCAGCCTCCCATCCAAACACTAACCAGGAATGACCTTGTTTAGTTTCCAAGATTAGACAGGATCTGGTGGTGAGTGTCTCCAAGTAGCTGTTGACTTATGGAGACCCCAAAAATTTCATAGGGTTTTCTTAGACAAGGAGTCCTCAGAGGTGGTTTTGCCAGTTCCTTCCTCCAAAATAGAGCCTACAGCCTCTGGTATCGGTTGGCAGTTTCCCATCCAAGTAATAACCCGGGCTGACCCTGCTTAGCTTCCAAGATCAGATGGGACCTAGTGCCTTTAGGATATTATTTCTGCAAGCTAATTTCCAGCAGGATTCTGAAGCCAACTCATCAGAAAGCTAAACTGAACATTGGGGGAGAATTCAAATTTGGGGTACCAAATAGGCAAATTGGGAGAACTCACAAATATCCTGGATTTGAAAATCAGTGTTGAACTTTACTTTGAGTTTACCCAGCGCGGGCTGTGCTTTTCTGGAAATAAATCCTGAGATTCAGAGAGCCATAACAAGCCTGATTTCACAGAAGAGCAGAGTTTCTTGACATCCGAATGTAATCCTCCGATAGTTCTCCTTCAGCAGTTCATCTGTTTCCTGGAAAGGGACACATCTTTGTCCCCAGTAGAGCAAAATGATTAAAAAAATAATAATAAATGAAATATGCAGTATGGAATGTTGGACTGATAATATTTCCTTGCACTCATGCTTTGTCTTTTTGGCCAAAACATTGACAACACAATGATAGACAGGCGATCTGGGTTACGAAATACTTCATTACACACCACACATTTGAGATTAGACAAAATTCACAATATAGTGAAGGGTTTTTGCTTATCCTTCTGGGTTTTGAAAAAGAGATAAGGAAGTCCACTGAACCGCTGTTTGAGTCTTCTTCTAGGAAGGATTCCAAAGTTTGCAAAGCTATTTTCAAAAGGCATGGATATTGTTAAACTTTTTACTGATTTTTTTGTAGGTTTTAAATCTGTAGCGGTTTTAATAATCTGTAAGCTGCCTTGAGTTCCAGGATTGGGGAAAAGGCAGGATATAAATGGATATGTACTATGACTAGTAACAACAACAGTAGTAGTAATTTGTCATAGTATGTGTTACTTTCTATTTAAAAAAAAAAATCCATAAACCTTTGAAAAGAAATTTGTAGTCAAATTAGAACAATCCCATTCCAGATGTCTCTAAAAACCATAGACCTAATGATAGTAACTTTAAAGTAATGAGAAAATGTTATCTGTTATGCAACAAAAATTCTGTGTGTTCCCAACAGTTGCATTGCTTTTGAAAAGTAACTTCATTCCATCAATATCAACCTTCCCCAAGGAAGGTCACTATAGATAATTCTTTGCTTTATATGTGTTATTTTTTCCCCCCAGGCTATGCAATATTCTGCACTAGACTGTTATAGCGCTATGATTCCACTTGCAACATCCTATGGAATCCTGGGGTTTGCAGTTATTCCACTTGCAACCTCCTATGGAATCCTGGGGTTTGCAGTTATTCCACTTTCAACCTCCTACGGAATCCTGGGGTTTGCAGTTATTC
Organism: Ctenosaura bakeri; assembly: GCA_948474755.1. Classification (NCBI taxonomy): domain Eukaryota; kingdom Metazoa; phylum Chordata; class Lepidosauria; order Squamata; family Iguanidae; genus Ctenosaura; species Ctenosaura bakeri. Next base: position 972,924 of record CAOLHI010000016.1, on the reverse strand, counting down.
CACTTTCAACCTCCTACGGAATCCTGGGGTTTGCAGTTATTCCACTTGCAACTTCCTACGGAATCCTGGGGTTTGCAGTTATTCCACTTTCAACCTCCTACGGAATCCTGGGGTTTGCAGTTATTCCACTTTCAACCTCCTACGGAATCCTGGGGTTTGCAGTTATTCCACTTTCAACCTCCTACGGAATCCTGGGGTTTGCAGTTATTCCACTTGCAACCTCCTACGGAATCCTGGGGTTTGCAGTTATTCCACTTTCAACTTCCTACGGAATCCTGGGGTTTGCAGTTATTCCACTTTCAACCTCCTACGGAATCCTGGGGTTTGCAGTTATTCCACTTTCAACCTCCTACGGAATCCTGGGGTTTGCAGTTATTCCACTTTCAACCTCCTACGGAATCCTGGGGTTTGCAGTTATTCCACTTTCAACCTCCTACGGAATCCTGGGGTTTGCAGTTATTCCACTTTCAACCTCCTACGGAATCCTGGGGTTTGCAGTTATTCCACTTTCAACCTCCTACGGAATCCTGGGGTTTGCAGTTATTCCACTTTCAACCTCCTACGGAATCCTGGGGTTTGCAGTTATTCCACTTTCAACCTCCTACGGAATCCTGGGGTTTGCAGTTATTCCACTTTCAACCTCCTACGGAATCCTGGGGTTTGCAGTTATTCCACTTTCAACCTCCTACGGAATCCTGGGGTTTGCAGTTATTCCACTTTCAACCTCCTACGGAATCCTGGGGTTTGCAGTTATTCCACTTTCAACCTCCTATGGAATCCTGGGGTTTGCAGTTATTCCACTTTCAACATCCTATGGAATCCCGGGGTTTGCAGTTATTCCACTTTCAACATCCTATGGAATCCTGGGGTTTGTAGTTTTGGGAGGGGCCAGCTGGCCCCTCCCAAAACTGCAAACCCCAGGATTCCATAGGATGTTGCAAGTGGAATAATAGCCCTATAACGGTCTAGTGCGGAAATGGCCTATGACAAGTTTTTAGATGCAAATTGTGAAAATGTATAGTTGTCTTGTGTCTGCTGGGTCCAACTAGGGCTGGTTGGACTGAGATGGAGTCATCTGAAGTGAAACCAAGGAGTTACAAAAAGTGGATCTTTCTTCCAGTAGCAGTTCACTTGCATTTCAGTTTGCTCTTCAGGGATGAATCCTGGCTCAGCTCTTCAGCAAGGACATTTAACTTGTCTCTTCAGCATGGCCTCCCAGTTGACCACTAACACTTCCCTGACTCTCCTCTTCCATGGTTTGAAGCATAGAGTTGGAAGAGACCATGGACCATCCAGTCCAACTGTATTCTGCCATGTAGGACATTAAATAACTAAATATTAGGAGGAACATCCTGACATTAAGAGCTATTTGGCAGTGGAAGAGGCTGCTTTAGAAGATCACAGACTCTCCTCAGTTTGAGAGTTTTCAACAGATGCTGGGTGGCCATCCGTTGGGGATGGTTGAGCTCTTTGGTGCTAAAATTGATGAGCTTTGAGATTTCTACTTTTAAAATTCTGGGATTCAATGGTTTCCACTGGGTGAGAATCACACATCCCTCCAGACTTCATTGCATCGCATCTTTTATCATAGAATCATAGAAATGTAGAGTTGGAAGGGACCCCAGGGGCCATCCAGTCCAACCCCTGTTGTGCAGGAACCCACATCAAAGCATTCCCAGCAGATGGCCATCCAGCCTCTGCTTAAAAACCTCCAAAGAAGGAGACTCCACCACACTCCGCGGAGGCAGCAGATTCCACTGCTGACCATCAGGAAGTTCTTCCTGAGGTTCAGGTGGAATCTCCTTTCCTATAGTTTGAACCCATTGCTCTTTGTCCTAGTCTCTGAAGTGGTGGAAAACAAGCCCATTCCCTCTTTGATATGACATCCTTTTATATGTTTAAACACGGCTATCGTATCCCCTCTTAACTTTCTCTTCTGAAGACTAAACATACCCATTTCCCTAAGATGCTCCTCATAGGGTTTCATGGCTTCCAGACCCTCCATCATTTTGGTCACCCTCCTCTGGACACACTCCAGCTTGTCAATATAGTCAGGAGTTTCATACAATATCCAACCAGAGCTGACATGCTGGGCACATCCATTATCTCACATCACTTTGACTCAAGGCATTCCTGCTTCTCTTCAAGTAGGTACCTCATGGGCCCTTCTACCTGGGGGCTGGAAAGATACAAAGCACAAGGCCAGGACAAACTGATGCATATCTTTAGTCCATCATTCCCTCCCTCCTTCTCTCTCATTGTCTCCTTTTTAGTGTAAGAAAACACCACATGCAAGGTTCCCTGTTCATCTTTTTCTCAAAGGATAAAACACCAAGGCTGTTCTATCCAGATTCCATTTCTAAGCACAACCTTGATGGACTCAAGTCAATGGACTCTTGAGAAGCACTGTAATTCCTTTGCCTTCCCAGAAATCCTTCATTCAACGTGTTTCCATAGCTTGTTGACTATTTCTGCTTGTTTCCAAGGAGATGCCCGTTGTTCTCTTGTAAAGGCTCCGAGAACATGCATTGAACAGAACTGTTACTTATCTTTCTGGCTTGTGGTGGCCTTTTGGGAGTTGACGGCGCTGGAGTTTTTGAAGAGCTTCGCCTTGAGCCCCACAGGGAGACATCTCTGACTTGCTTGATGAGGCTCACAGTGTCAGCAGTTTCAAGAATGACAACGCTTTCAGTTTCTGCGTTCTTTTTGAACTGGATTGGGACTGTATTGGGTGTTGGATTGGGACAGGAAAAGATTGCATTCCAGGACGGATCAAGATATATTTTGGACTGGGAGCAGGGAATGGTTGGTGTTGATGACAGACAATCCCAGGACTCTTCCACATGACTAAGGCCATTTCCGCACTCGACACCGGACGGCCCCTCCCGAAACTGCAAACCCCAGGATTCCATAGGATGTTGAAAGTGGAATAATAGCACTATAACAGTTGAGTGCAGAAATGGCCGTAGTTATAATGCAATAATTTTACATTAACTGCCATGGCTCTGTGATCCCATGGAATCTTGGGATGTGAAGTCTAGAGAGGGGCATGCAGAATTCTTAGTCAGATTACTGAGAGGTTCATCAAACTCCAAACCCCAGGATTCCATAGGAGGCAACCATGGCAGTAAAAGTAGAAGCACAGTGCTCAGAAGTGTATCTAGTGTAGAACAAGTTGGGCACATGCCTCGGGTGCCAGTGAGGTGCAAAAAAGAAGTGCATGAAGGGGTGGAGGTGGGGGTAGGGATTAGAAGGTAGGGGCACAACCTCTATGCTTGCCCTAGCTGCTGTTGGATATGCCACTGACAGTGCTATAGTGTTGCACTTGGAAGCCCCAGCTGGTGATGATAAAGGGCCTCATTGGAGGTGTGAGTTGAAATTTGGCTGGTTCAATGAAGCTTTCAGAATATACAGATAATGCACTAAATCCTATTGGCCTGGAAACCATGAAGTCCTATGAGCAGCAGCTTAGGGAGCTGGGAATGTCTAGCCTGAAGAAGATAGGTTGGGGAAGTGACATCATAGGCCATTTTTGCACGTGGCAATGGAATTGCCCTGGTCCGCTACTTACTGGACTTCTTGGCTTGACGCTCAGGTCCAGGCTGGTCCGGAGCAGTGCGTGGCCGCCGCTCTGCACTGCTCCAGGGATGAAAATGACAGCTTCCAGTTGGTGGAGGCTCTCCATCAACCGCTGAAGCTCGCCAGCCTAAAGCCCACCCCCGGCAGATCTGCAGGCTTGCACTGGTGTGAGCCTGCAAATCTGCACCGGATCATGGGAACGGAGTGGCACGGAGTGGTGCGCTCCATGCTTTTTAAAAACCTGAAGAAACAGGTTTTTAAAAAGCACGCTGCACAACCACTTCAGGTCATTCTGGAGCAGACTGAGGTGCAGAACTATGTAAAGTAGTCCGACCCAGTCCGCTCACAGGTGCAGACGTCCTCTCTGGAGGACGCTCTGCACCATTTTTTTAAGCCCGTGTGGAAATGGCCCACAGGCATGCTCAATGGAGGATGGAGCAAGCTTGTTCTGTGCTGCTTGAGAGACTAGAGAGCACAGTGGAGTCTCCTTGTTTGGAGGTTTTTAGACAGAAGCTGGATGGCTGTCTGTTGGGAGGACTTGTATTCCTGCATGGCAGAATGTGGTTCGACTGGATGGCCCTTGTAGTGTCTTTCAGCTCTAGGAGTCCATTATTCTAACTACCTGCATATTTTCTGACAGACCACTTAGAATCATAGAACCATAGAGTTGGAAGGGACCCCAGGGGCCATCCAGTCCAACCTCCTGCTATGCAGGAACACTCATCAAAGCGTTCCCAACAGATGGCCATCCAGCCTCTGCTTAAAACCCCCCAAAGAAGGAGACTCCACCACACTCCATGGAGATTCAACCACATATTGTTCCCTTGTGCAATGGGGAATTCAGAGTGTCTGTTCCTGCCATTTAGCATATCCGATAGTATGCTGATAACAAAGAGAGACAGTTAGGCAGCATCTAAGAATGTGCAACTGCCTCTGAAATTGTTATGCTTGTTGAATTCCATGTTTGCAACTAGGAACTGAATCCATCTGTTGCTCAATGGTCAAAAGAAGTACACCTGCAATTTGCACACGTGTAGGATACCAACGGGTTTTTGGTATTTGCATTACCTGAATGACTGGCACAACTGTTCCCAGAAAGAAAAAGTCATGGCTACTTTTTTTCATAACTTCTAGCATTTTGCTGATGAACTCTGTGACATAGCTGGCGGAGCAACATCAGAGTGTGGTCAAGATGACGAAGGATCTTAGCGAGGAAGACCAGACAAGCTTAGGAAGGGCTGGAGCAGTTTGTTTTTGACTGAATCTACTAGGAAGGGCAAGATTCCATCCACTTCCTCTTCTCCCTGTGGGTGAATTAATTAAATAAAACTACTTTTGTACTTCAGTCTCAGTTTTGCAGCAATAGAAGGAAGCTGAGGTCAAAGCGGGAAAGTAAGAAGAGGAGAGAGAACTTTGGGCATTTTAGAAGCAGCAGAGAAAAGTGGAATGACAGAGGACTGTCCCTGCCGGATTGGGAACGTTGGAGGGTCTGCTTATGTGGACTACCAAAAATTAGAAGAGGCCATGGTGATTGGAGTGCAAAAAGCATCTTTTCTAAGCAAAAGTAATTTTTCCAAGCTCTCGTTTTGTACCAATGCTCCAAATTCTCCTTGTATTGTGTTTTCTAGCTGGGAATGTTTCTCAGAATGCTAACATGGGTACTTTTGCATTCTTTTTTCGTGATTTTTTAGTGGGAAATTCCAAGACCTGCATCTCTTACCTTCTGCATAACACTGACCAAAAATTAAACTGCAACGTCCCTCAGTTTGAAATGAAGCAATTGATCGACGTCTGATGAAGAGACTGGTTATACTTTCTTTAAAAAGCTTGAGTCACACAAGATGGCAGTGCAGTTTGTCGAAAGAGGTCTCAGGCCAAAGGCTAGAAGTTAAAAATAGCCGCCTATGCAGGCACTAGCTAGGGATTTTCCAGTTTTGTATCTCATGATGAGAGAGAGCAATGGAGAAGCAACCTTTTTATACACTGGCTACAGACTGAGTCAAATTTGAAGAAGACATACTGAAATCAACGTGATCTAAATGACAAAATAAAGTCTTATTAATGATAACGGATCCTTGAGAGCAATGATTAACATGATACCATGATAAACGTGTTGTGGTTGTGTGCCTTCAAGTTGTTTCCTTTTATGTTAACCCTAAGGTGGACCTATCCTGGGGTTTGGGGAGAAAGGCAGAAAGGTTAAGCTCATTTAAGCAACATTCCTTTAGATAAGGGAAAGGTAGCTGTTCTCCTTCTTGCCACTGTTTTGCTGTTTATTCCTCTCCATGTTCCTGATTCGAACAGTGAACTATTCAGTCATTACTGATTGGCAGACGGAAAGAAAAAATATGTAGTCCTCTCAAGTTGCCAAGGGGAAAACTTTCCAAGGCATACTTTCAGTTCTGCTGCTCAATTCCTTGGCTTGTAAATTGGTCCAAGAGTTTCACCAAAATTACAAAATATATCTTGCCAAGAAAAGGCAAAGATTGCATGCTGAGATTTTGCAGCCAATCCATATTACACAAAGGAGAACTGAACTGAAAGTTTTCTCTTTGCACAAAGTAATATTTTAAAAGGATATTTTGCACAATTCTCTATCAGGTGGCTGAAGCTCCAAAGGCAACCTTAGTTGGCTGCCTCTTTGGCAGCTGAAGTTTGAGCAGCCAAGTTTATGCCTGGGTGTGAAAATCTCTGGCTGATATCCTGCACCAATAACTTGCACCTTGGTAGCAAATTTCCACCTTGCACAGTTGAATATTTAACCAAATGTGTGTGTGGATTTGTGAGCACCTTGTGCAATGCATGTACATTCCATGTGCAATGCACATCCATACACAATAGGATCACATATGCTCTATTGCTTCTGCTGCCTTGAACTGATTGTTCAACTGCTTCTGTAGGGGAACTTGCACACCCATAAAACACCGACAAATATTCAAGCTCTCAGTTTCAGTCTCGCTCAGTTCCTTCAGTTTATTCCTGCACCTTTCCCCTGTCCCAATATCATAGCTTGCAACTTCTGTGCACTTCCTGAAGGGAAGTTCACAAGTGTTGTTGTTTTTTTACAGCTTTTCTAATGTGCACATTTATCACTGATGACTCTGACTTTCAGTCATGTTTTTTTTTCTTTCATTTATGGGTAGTCTGGCATCAGTAGCTGGCATCATGTTAGAGATTTACAAAAGCATGTGCCCAATCTGTGTCTGCATAACTCAGTTTTTTTGTTTTAATCACTGTGGTGTTCAGAATTCTGTGCCAACTGCACAATGGCCAAACTCCCCCCACCAGTCTTTTAAGCTGCTGTAATCCCCCACCCCTTTCTCAATATGCCCATTTTTGGGTTGGTGGAAAGTGACACAGCTCTGTTCCTGTAGCTGGATGAACAGTGACAAACATTCAGAGGAAGCCCCAAAGGATGGTGTAACTGCTGTTGGTCCAGTTCTAGGAACCGGGCTGGATGTTCTCTCCCACCACCACCCTGCTCCCCACCATCATGCCCACTGACCAATAGAGGGCATGTTTGCAGCAATTTAAAAGGTACCCTTTTTGGGCAATGGTCACTGGGAGTATTTCCACCCTTAGAGAACTGTACAATACGTCTGCCAATGCAGGATCTCAGTTGGTATTTTAAAATATGGCCATTGTTTGGGAGTGTATTATTTCTTGGAAGTATCCCATCAACTTCACAAATAGGAGAAAGGTAGATGAGAGTGTCACACCCAAAATATAGCAGAGATCACCCCCACAGCTTTGGAAGCATGCCCAGCAGCAGAGAATACCTTAGCAGCAATGCACTGTAGCCAGGAAAAACTCACCCACGCCAATAACTTTCTTCCATCAAGGAGGTGATTTCTTCTACAATGTGTACATATTTACAAGAATCTCCAGAAGGCATTCCAGCTTCCCTCTGCTTGCACTTTCTGACAGAGCCTCCAACAGACACATCAGGCGCCATGTACACTTGTTGGCTAGCTCTCAGCTACATTTATACTCCCACTAGCTGATGCAATCCTGCCAGCCTTTGCATTCTCCCCACACCTGATGCAACTTTCTCCCCTGATTGCTCATCAGCATGACTCAGTTAAAGTCACATGGCTTTTCACAGGTGCACTTCACAAGCCACATCACAAAGTATTTTCTACAGGTTTGGTCCAACCTTTTGACAGAGGGGTGTCTTTTTTGCATTCACTCTGGGAGGTGCAAAAAATACTACTTTCTTCCACTCAGCAAAATTGGTCTCCGTCTTTCATCTACACCTTGTTGCTGTATCTTTAGAGTCCTAAGAGCTAGAAACTTGGTTTCTTCTTGTAAGTGAAAATTAGGTTGTCCGCACCCTGGATGTTCTGTTCTGTACTTTTTCTGCTCTCACACCAAGCTCCCATTGTCAATGAGCTTCCTCATTGTCTCATGCACACTTACTTCACTGGATCAAAGAGAGCTATATAACTTTTTCCTCTTTTAACTCTTGTGAAATTCCTTTTGATTGCTGGGTGAGTTTTATGCTTGTTTATTTAGAATCCAAAACGCACATGGAGCAGCAATTGCAGGACAGAGGTGTTCCAAAGTTAAAGTTATGGAGATTGTGTTATAGAATCATAGGCCCTTTTTGCACCTTACCTTTTTGTGGCGCTGGGGTGAGAGGCTCTCGTGTCCCCGCCACTTCAGCTAGTGAGCAGGGAGCATGAGGGCTCCTCCTCTTCCTTTCTTCCTGCACTGGGGCAAGAAGCGCAAGTGCTGCTGCTCCGGAGGCTCCGCATGCACGGTAAGTGTGCGTGGGGCCCTGGAGCAATGTACAATCATGCACCATTTTTGGCTAGAAGCTGAAAATGAAATAGTGTGCAATCAGCACCTCCTGGGCCTGGCAGCGTTGCACAATTGCGGGGACACCATGTGGACGGCTCCTTGCAATTGCACAATGCTCCAGAGGCCCTTTCGCATGGTGAATGCCGTGCAAAAAGGGCCATAGAGTTCGAAGGTAACTCCAGGGCTATCAGATTGAACAACACAAGAATTTAAAGCTAAAGCTCTCCTGCAAGGGGGCCATCCAGCCTCTGTTTCAAGACATGGAAAATGGTGGACTCTCCTTCTTTGGAGGTCTTGAAATAGAGGTTGGATGGTCATCTTGGAGGAGAACATTTAGCTGCAGATTCTTGCATTGTCAGGTGTGTGCGGATAAAATCACATAGAATCCAACTAAATTAATCAGTTAATTTTTTAAAGAGTGGAATGGCTACTCTGGAAAATTGTGAACTCTCCTTTTACTGAGGCCTTGAAACTAAATTTACCATCATGAAGTTCTTCCTAAAATTTAGTGGGGTTGTATGTTCTTCTAATTTGAATGCACTGATTCAGTTCCTAGCTTCTGGGGCAAGAAAAAGCAAGCTCACCTCATCTTCTACATAAGAGCCTCCCAGGTTTTTAAAGAGGCCTATCCCGTCATTTTCAGTCTTTCAGCTCTCAGGAAATGGCTTTTCATCATGGGAGTGTTGGTATCATAACATCTTGGACGTACTCATGTCTTGACCATCCCTGCAGAAGAATGACATGGAGACTGCAGTGTGATGGATGTTCTCCAAACCGGCATGAAAGCCTACCTTCAGGACAAAGAAGAAATATGGAGACCCAAGAAGTGGTCTGGAGGCAACTAGTAATTCAAGAGATCTACAAACTCAATGGACAATCCTGGCCCTTGTAGAATAATCTTCTGCAGTGACTTTGTGAAGTCAGCAAGAAGACCTGAGCTTCAAGACCAGAGGCAACTGATAGAGGCCTCATGAGAAAGATTTTTCTTCTCTTTTATTGCCATCCACAACTTTGAAGCCACATCACTCAGGGACTGTGTGACTGGGCTCAGCAAAATTCTGAACAGGCTGTCTGTAAGCCTTTTTTGCTTGTTTGTGAACCTAGAATATGGTGCCATCAGCAAGGAGAGGCTGCGCCACTCTGGTTGCCACTGAAATTTAGCCAAAAGGAAAATGTGAAACAAATCTGTGGATTTTTCCTTTTGAGTGATGAGCCAAAGGACTTTGGAGAGAACACTGGGAGTATTTTCAGCTTGTAGATGCTGGAGTTCTCCCTGCCGCTATTCTCAAGTGAAATTTGAAGCAAATGTGGATTTTTTCCTTGGGCAAAACATCTGGAGAATTTCAAGAGAAGGCGGAGGAGTTCTAATAAAAGCAGCGCCATTGCTCAGGTGTGTGTGTGTTGTTTGCACATTGGTTTTCAATTAAAGAAGAATTGGATGCTCCTCTGGAGGCAAAGCACTATGTTATTTAAGGAAATGGGCTGCAGAAGATTCAGGACAGACAAAGCAAAACTTCACACACTGGATGCCAAGATAGAATCATCAACTCATAGATCATTGAGTCCAACCCCCCATTCAGTGCATATACTCCAGCTAGAGCCTTCTCAACAGGTCACAGTCTAGCCTCTTTTGGAAGACGTCCAGAGAAAGAGACCTCACTGCTTCTATAGGCAATGGGTTCCATCGCTCAACCATTCTTAGCATCAAGAAATTCCTTCTAGTGTTTAATCAAAATCTACCCTCCTGTAAGTTCAGACCATTAGACCTGGTCCTACTCTCTGGGGCAGCAGAGAACAGACTTGTCTCCTCCTCTCTGTGAAAGCCCTTGAGGTATGTAAAGGGCAGTTATGTCACCCCTCCGTCTTCTCCTCTCCAGGTTGAACAAGGCCAACTCTTCATATGTTTTGTTCCCCATACCTCTAAACATCCTTCTCTGGGCTCACTCCAACTTGTTGATATTCTTCTTAAAAGGAGGCACCCAGGTCTGAACACAGTCTTGCAGATGAGGCCAGAATCTCATAATCAAAATGTCGTAGAAGAGGTGGAGTAAAGCTGGAAAAATCTAATTCTTTGGATTATAACCTCCAGGATTCCCTAGTCAGCACAGGTCATACCTGGGAATTTGGGGAGCTTCAGCCACATATGTAACTTTTCCAAGCACTTGTGTTGGAAGTAAACTTGGAGATCATTTAGCAAAGGAATGGGAGTCATGTAGCCTTCCACATATTGCTGGATTAGTCTCTGCAGTTCTAGCCATAGGCTGCTGGGAGTTGTAATCCAATGACACTTCTAGGGGTTCAGGATTCACACTGTTGATCTAGCCTCGTCCCTTTTCCAGTGCAAGAAGTCATGAGAACCCCATTCCCTAAAACTGTTGACTACTCCTAAACAGAGGAGACACAATGAAACCATTCCTGGATACACACACCTACACACAGCTCTGTCCTCTATGGGAAGAGAATGGCCAGGGGTTTCAAGAAGAACATAGAATCATAGAATAGAGTAGAGTAGGAAGAGATCACAAGGGCCACCCAATGGAACCCCAGTCTTCCATGCAGAAATACACAAACTACTCCCAACAGATTGCCATCTAGGCTTTGTTTTAAAACCTCCGAAGGAGAGATCCACCACACTCCAAAGCAACAGCACATTCCATTGTTGAACTGCTCTAAGCATCAGGATGTTCTATCTAAAGTTGAGGTGGAACCTTTTTGCTTTAGTTTGGAGCCACTGCTTTGTGTCCTACTCTCTGGAACAGTGGAAGATAAGCTTGCTCCGTCTTCCATATGACATCCTTTCAGATATTAAAACATGGCTATCATGCCATCTCCTAACCTTCTCTTCTCCAGGCTAAACATCCCCAGCTCCCGAAGCTCCTCCCCATAGGGCATGACTCCTAGGCCATTTGACTATTTTGGTTGACCTCCTCTGGATACCTTCCAGCTTGCCAATATCCTTCCTCTCCTCAAAGGGCTTCATGGTTTCCAGGCCTTCTATACCATTTTGGTCACCCTCCTCTGGACACCTTCCTGCTTGTCAATATCCTTCCTCTCCTCAAAGGGCTTCATGGTTTCCAGGCCTTCTATACCATTATGATCTCCCTCCTCTGGACACCTTCCAGCTTGCCAATATCCTCCCTCTCCTAAAAGGGCTTCATGGTTTCCAGGCCTTCTATACCATTTTGGTCTCCCTCCTCTGGACACCTTCCAGCTTGCCAATATCCTTCCTCTCCTCAAAGGGCTTCATGGTTTCCAGGCCTTCTATAGCATTTTGGTCTCCCTCCTCTGGACACCTTCCAGCTTGCCAATATCCTTCCACTCCTCAAAGGGCTTCATGGTTTCCAGGCCTTCTATACCATTTTGGTCTCCCTCCTCTGGACACCTTCCAGCTTGCCAATATCCTTCCACTCCTCAAAGGGCTTCATGGTTTCCAGGCCTTCTATACCGTTTTGGTCTCCCTCCTCTGGACACCTTCCAGCTTGCCAATATCCTTCCACTCCTCAAAGGGCTTCATGGTTTCCAGGCCTTCTGTACCATTTTGGTCTCCCTCCTCTGGACACCTTCCAGCTTGCCAATATCCTTCTTCTACTCAAAGGGCTTCATGGTTTCCAGGCCTTCTATACCGTTTTGGTCTCCCTCCTCTGGACACCTTCCAGCTTGCCAATATCCTTCCACTCCTCAAAGGGCTTCATGGTTTCCAGGCCTTCTATACCATTTTGGTCTCCCTCCTCTGGACACCTTCCAGCTTGCCAATATCCTTCCTCTCCTCAAAGGGCTTCATGGTTTCCAGGCCTTCTATAGCATTTTGGTCTCCCTCCTCTGGACACCTTCCAGCTTGCCAATATCCTTCCTCTCCTGAAAGGGCTTCATGGTTTCCAGGCCTTCTATACCATTTTGGTCTCCCTCCTCTGTACACCTTCCAGCTTGCCAATATCCTTCCTCTCCTGAAAGGGCTTCATGGTTTCCAGGCCTTCTACCATTTTGGTTGCCCTCCTCTGGACACATTCCAGCTTTTCAATATCATCCCTGAACTGGAAGACAACCTCAGCAGTGACCAAAAGAATACATACACAAGCCTAAGGTGAACATACACTTGCATGTGTCACCGACAGGATGCCAGGCACTGTTTGTGATCTTTATTCTTCTAAAAGCAAGATCTGTGTGTTCAGTGCTGGGAGGGGATGGACTCCTCAGAGCACCATGACCTAGACACTAGCTTCCATGGCCTTCTATTGAAAAACCCAGTCAATCGTCTGCTTTCTCTCCTCGCCTTGTTTCTAACAAGATCCCCCTCCAGATGGTTTCTTTTCATGTCCAAGGTGTTTATTAGCCGTTGGAACGGTGACAAGCCAAGCTGGACCAATGCAGCATCGGGAACGAAAAGGGTCTGTTTAGACAAGGGTGTGGGTTATTTCTGAAATCCCACAACACAATGTTTACCTGCTGGCTGAATAGCCAGATGTGCAGAGAGACATCCAAATTGCACCCTCTGTTTTTAACTCGCCCGCCCCTGTCCCCACGGTGTTGGGTCTCCGATGTTTGCACAGGTGGGGTTGTGGGAAAAGAGGTTGGCTCATCCTCACGTCCTCCAGCCAGGCCTACATCACTGTTAGGGGACTTATTTGCTTTGGGTTTCTCTCTCTGTCTTCGGTGTGTGCATACTAACTTTGTAAGCATCCCGGATCGCTTCTTGCCAAGACTAATTTTGAGCTACTTCTGTTTCGCTGATTTACGGCTTGCATAGTACATTTAGTCACATTGGCCCGGATCCTGTTGAACCCATTGGATGAGTTGCGGAGTGGTGACTCAACACTTGCATAAATTCCATCATTTCAATGGGTCTGCTCTATTTAGCACTGCCAACGGAATTCAGTTTATTGTTTGCAAAGGCATTTTGGCTTTGTTCTGTCTGGGGCCATTTCCGCACGACACTGTTATAGTGCTCTTATTCCGCTTTCAGCCTCCTATGGAATCCTGGGGTTTGCCGTTTAGGGAGGGGCATTTTCTAATTCGCAGCCAGAGAGCTCTTTGGCTTCAGGAAACTACAAATCCCAGAATTCCACAGGATGTTAGAAGTGGAATAATAGCACTATAACAGTGTTGTGCGGAAGTGGCCTTAGTTGGAGTCTTTTTCTCCCCCTCCTTGCTTATGGCCGTTTCCGCACGAGACTGTTAATAGTGCTATGATTCCACTTCCAACATCCTATGGAATCCTGGGATTTGCAGTTTAGGGAGAGGCCTTTTGAATTCACAGCCAGAGAGCTCTTGGGCCTTAGTAAACTACAAATCCCAGAATGTCACAGAAGGTTGAAAGTGGAATAATTAATTCATTAAATTCAATGGAAAAATATATCTATTAATGTCAATCAGTTTTTATATCAGTCAGTAGTAAATGAAAGGTTACAAGTGTCCTTAAATAACAAAGAATTCTTACATTAAACTAGATACATATAAATATAAAAATTCTATCTATCTATCTATCTATCTATCTATCTATCTATCTATCTATCTATCTATCTATCTATCTAATAAATATACCTTCCTGAACATTTGCAGACTGTTCCTTCCCCTGTTATTTTTAAACTTCAGTTAAAAACCTTCTCACTTCTCACTTTCAAAAGCTTTTGGAATTTCCCTTAATGTTGTTTTATAAGTTTGCATAGTTTGATTACATGTCCTTGTTCGCTTGTTTTATATTATATTGTACTTTTGGTGTTTTATCTGGATAATTTGTTTTACAATTGAATGTTTGTGTTTTATTAAAAAATAAAATAAAAATAAAATACCAAAAAAAGAAAAAAGAAAAAAAGAAAGTAGAATTTTAGCACTATAACAGTGTTGTGCGGAAGTGGCCTTAGTTGGAGACTTTTTCTCCCCCTCCTTGCTTATGTTCTAAGGCCAGGTTTGCAGAGTGTGGTCTTAGGGAGATATGTAGCCCTCCAAGATTATTTCTGTGCCCCTTGAAATGGATAGGCTTACGGACAGGTTAAAGGGCAGAATGCAAAACGAATGTTTGTCTGAAAGGAAGCAGTTGATTTCTTAAAAAAGAATGAGAGCAATCTGATGACAATAGGTTTTGAGAATTGAAATCAATACTTTTAAACGAGAAGAGTAAAAGTAGATTTAGAACTAGATTCTGGCCATTTCCGCACGAGGCTGTTATAGCGCGATGATTCCACTTTGAACATCCTCTGGAATCCTGGGGTTTGCAGTTTCGGGAGGGGCCGGCCTCTGTAGAGTTGGAAGAGACCTCAGAGGACATCCGGCTGGCTATAACAGTCCAGTGCAGAGGGGTCCTAAGACACAGAACCATTCAAACTACTGCTCAGGAAATAAGTTCCCCCCTAAACCTTAGGAAGAATTTCTTGATGGCAAGTGCAGTCTGACAGTGGAATATACAGCTGCCTGGGAGTGTGGTGGAGTCTCCTTCTTTGGAGATTTTTTAAACAGAGGCTGCACGGCCATCCGTCAGGAGTGCTTTGAGGGTGTCTTCCTCCATGGCTGGATGGGGTTGGACTGGATGTTCCTTCTGTTTTTTTTCTGGCTCTGTGAGTTGCACAAAGGGTTGTCAACCGTGCACACGGATGACTGAACCACGTACATTGTGCTCCTTCAGTATCCAGGAGGGACAGAAAGACTATTTTAAAATATGCAAACATGATTTAAAAAGTATGGAGAGACATGGATAAGAAGGTGCATCTTTGCTGCGAGCTTTGGGCAGATGTTCTTTATTTGGAAGCTTTTCCCCACCTTATCCTGTCCACCCCACAATTCTTCCCTCGTTCCTCCTCGTCTCCTGTCCTTTGCGTTATAACCACGCACCGTGGTTTCTAAAGCTGCGTACCCAAGATTTGCACATCCTCTGATATTTCACAGATGGAAATGGGCACATATGTGGGCAAACCACATCACAATGGGCTTTTCTGCACGGCACTCCTATAGCGCGATTATTCCACTTTCAACCTCCTAGGGAATCCAGGGGTTTGCAGCTTCGTGCCACTGCTGTGGCTGTCTTAAAGGCCATTTCCGCACTACAGTGTTAAACTGCTGCTATTCCACTTTCAATGCCCTGTGGAATTCTGGGGTTTGTAGTTTACTGAGACCAAAGAGCTCTTTGGCTGAGAATTCAAAGTGCCTTTCCCTAAACTACAAACCCCAGAATTCCATAGGAGGTTGATAGTGGAATAGAAGCACTTTAACACTGTAGTGCGGAAATGGTCAAAGACTGGTTCTGCGTTTCAATGATTTCTGGTTTTCAATAGTGCTCTGATCTTTAACCTGTAGAATAAGTGGGAAACGCTTTACTCGGATAGGATACAACCAGAAGGGAATCTCAGGGAAACCCAACTAGGAATCCTTCCTGAAACCCTGGAGTGCTCCTAGTTAGACCGGGAATGCTCCAATTCTCTCTCTCTTTTTTTAAAAATTTTCTTTTTATTGTATGCATACAAATAATAAAGTCCGTATTAAAAGGTTATACATTTCTGATTCAATTGTCCATATACACAATACTATACAAATATACATCTTTTCTTGGCAATATAAAAAAAATATCCAACTATTACTTCCTATCCTCTACCAAGAGTCGCTAATCATGCTATTTTAAGTATAAAGAAACTCCCCAATTCAAAATTTTTATGTATTTTTTGCAATCATGTCTTCTACAATGTATTCATAAAGACTCACAAATAAAAAACACTGCATGACTTTACTGTTTTCACGTTATTTTTCCATTTTCCTATCCTTGATATATTATTGGATATTCCCACGCATTTAATTACCCTTCCATCTGTTTTGCATATTTTAACATTCTATTAGTTAAAGGCACTTATGACTTTAATTGCCATTTCTCCTACATATTACAGTCAAAAGACAGTTATATTTTGATTTCTGTCATTCTTTCTTTCTTTCTTTTTTTTAAAAAGCTCTGTCCGCCTCTTCCTTCCCCAGGGCATAGCAATGAATGTTTTCCTGGATAAGAATTTTGCCCCCCATTTAAATTTTCCTTCCCTATAAGTCCAGCATTGCAGTAACTTAAGACTTCAGTTGAGCTTCTAGAAAGCCAGTTTGAGCATCCAAAGAGAAGGGGTAGGAAAGTGGGCAAGGGAACAGGAAGATGGCAAATAGATTTCTAGCTTGGGATGGTTTTTAGTGTCTCACTTTGCAGGGCTTGAAATTTGGGGTCTGAAGGAAGATTTCACTTCATTGGTGCAGAATTCTCAATTTTGGGGGCAATGCCCTTGCTTTGTCCTCTAGTGACCCTCCCTCCCTTTCTCTCCCTTCCTCTTTCTCCTCCATCTTTCTCCTCCATCCTTCTTCTTCTTTCTTGTCCTCTTTCTTCTTTGTCCCCGACCCCTTCACCATACCTACAGCATAATGATTTCGCTCAGGCTGCTCAAACAAGGAGTTCTACAATTTTCTTTAAACAGCTGGCCCTGCCTGCGTGCCTTCACTATTTCTGGAACATTTCACAAGCATACTAGGCTAGGCTGTGGTCATACGAAGCCTAAATATTGGATTCACCTGGTGTCTTGCGAGTTAGCTTCTGTGGTTTGTGGAAAGGATCAATGAGGGCAGCAGGCTGGACTCACACACAGCTCCCTTTGTCTCCCTGAAAATGAAATAGGAGGAAGACGCAACCCAAAGAAGCAGATAGGTCTGAGTTATTAGGGAAAGGAGGGCTTGTTTGGGCTGAGGCTCTTCAGCTGCTCCTTTGTTCTCCCAAGGAGGCCTCCTGATCAATCTTCTGCAACCTGGTTCCTCCTCTGGAGCGTGACCAGAGGAGGGTGATCAAAATGGTGGAGAGTCTGGAAGCCATGCCCTGTGAGGAGCAGCTTAGGGAACTGGGTGTGTTTAGCCTGGAGAAGAGAAGGTTAAGAGGCGATATGATAGCCATGTTTAAATATTGGAAGGGATGTCAGATGGAAGATGGATCAAGCTTGTTTTCTGCTGCTACAGAGACTAGGACACTATGGAACAATGGCTCCGAACTACAGGTAACGAGATTCCACCTAAACATCAGGAAGAACTTCCTGAGGATCAAATCTGTTTGACAATGAAATATCCTGCTGTCTAAGGGTGAGGTGGAGGCTGGATGGCCATCTGTTGGGAATGCTTTGATGGTGTCTTTTTGCATGGCAGAACAGACTTGGACTGGACAGCCCTTGGGGTCTCTTCCAACTTCATGATCCTATGATTCTACTTGAAGGCCCCAGGGGCTATACATGGTCTGTGGGCTGCATTTTTCCCACTTCTACAGTCAGTAACAGAACCATACTTGATGTCCACATGGCCCCAGCTTTAGACTCTCCTGTCTTTCCTTGAAATGACAACACAATCTCCAACTGTCCCAGTTTGGCAGGCACAGTCCTGATGAACTTTCTATCATCCTACTTTTTCAGCCACGTGACTCTCTTCTCCTCCTACTTTCCCCTTTTGTCCTTGTCTTCTTTCAGGTTCTGCAAACTGAATTCAAAGTGCAATGGGATTTATGTTGAGTTAAACCAGCTGGGAAGAGGAGGGGTGGAATTTTGCCCTTCTCAGTAGGTTTGGGCAAAAGCAAACTGCGACATCTTCTCCTAGCTTGTGTGTTCTTTCTCGTTAATAACTCTTTGCCATCTTGATCGCGTTCTGATGCTGCTTGGCTACATGTGTCCCAGTTCTCATCTGTGAAAGGTTGGACAGTATTCAGAAGGGCATGGTGAGGACCTCTGCTAGAGGTTCTACCAACTAGAGTACCCCATTCTGTGCTGATGGTCTAACATCTTCTTACAAGACAAGGGTTGAAATTGTGTGGTTCTCCAGGCCCTGTCAGACTGCACCTCCCAGAGTTTCTCATGACTTGCTATGCTGGTTAGGGGTATTGGGAGCTGCAGTCTAACAATATCAGGAAAGTGGAAATGCCTCCCACTCCTGCTATGCAACCAAGATTTGCATATCCTCTGATTTTTCATACATGGAAACGGTCACATATGTGGGCAAACCACATCACAATGGGCTTTTCTGCACGACACTCTTATAGCGTGATTATTCCACTTTCAACCTCCTAGGGAATCCTGGGGTTTGCAGCTTTGAGAGGGGCCAGACGGCCCCTCTCGAAGCTGCAAACCCCAGGATTGCCTAGGAGGTTGAAAGTGGAATAATCGTGTTATAAGAGTGTCGTGCAGAGAAGGCCAATGTGTGCAAGATGGCAAAAGTTATAAATGAAGAAAAAATATATGCTAAGAGAGGCTGTAGCAGTTTGCTTCTGCCTGAGCTGGCTGGGATGGGCAAAATTCTTCCCCTTTCTTTTCCTTTTTGCCCTGCTGAGCTAATTGAGTGCAAACTACTTCTGCATTTCGAACTCAGGTCATTTCTGCCCTACGCTATTATAGTGCTCTTATTCCACTTTCAACCTCCTGTGGAATTCTGGGGTTTGTAGTTTCCTGAGGCCAAAGAGCTCTCTGGTTGAGAATCCTCAATGCCCCTCCCTAAACTGCAAACCCCAGGATTCCACAAGATGATGAAACTGGGGCCATTTCCGCACTACAGTGTTATAGTGCTATTATTCCACTTTCAACCTCCTCTGGCATCCTAGGGTTTGCAGTTTAGGGAGGGACCTTTAGACTTCTCAGCCAGGGAGCTCTTTGGCCACAGTAAACTACAAATCCCAGAATTCCACGGGAAGTTGATAGTGGAATAATAGCACTATAACAAGGTAGTGCAGAAATGGCCAGGGATAATAGCACTATAATTGTGTAGGGTGGAAATGGACTCAGTTTGCAGCGACTGAAGTAAGCTGAGGATGGAGGGAGGAAGCCGGAGGAGGAGGTAGAAACCAGGGCCTTTTAAAAGCAGCTGAAAGAGTGGGATGGAAGAGGGTTAATCTGGACTGGGATAAATTGGGACAGTTGGAAAAGCATGGTTTTGTTTAGCAGCTGATATTTCAGGGAAAGAATAAACAAACCCAGAGGCACACTCGTAGGTTGACTGTCCTAGCAGACAGGCCAGTGATAAAAAAATGTCCCGTTGCAAAAGTCAGCATGACCTTGTTGGGTTCTGGGACGATTTCGGTGGCGTGGTCAGGAGCTCCAGCTAAGTGGTAGTTAGTGGGGGACAAGAATCCTGACCTCGCAACGTCTTTCTGGCCCTAAATAGAAGCTTTGAATGCTTCGGTGCCATTTTATAAAAATATAGTCAATGAACAAGCAGGGGTACATACCGTCTGTAGCTACCAAGGGCTAATTAGGCTCTGCGCCCCCCCCCCGAAAAATTCATAGTGTCTCATTTGACCTCAATATAAACCCATCTTTCATAAGGCAGGCAGAAATGGAAGGATCTATGGCCGGGCAGGGATAGCCGGGGCTGTTTATTTAGCCATATGTGGCCGGGCCGCCTTAAAGGCAGGTTATTTTGGAGTCCCGCAAACCGGCTACAGACCTTTCATTCACTCCCATTGACTTGGCCGCATAAAGGGCTACAGAGCCGATAAAGCTGTTAACGAATGCAGATTCCTATCTTAATTAGATTACAGGAAATTAAAAAAGACGTCGCTCCCCGCCTAAGTGGGGAGGGGGAAACAGTGATAACTTGTCCTCTGGAACGAGGTCAGGTTTCGACCCTGGATTTCCCTCGGAATTCTGATGGAAAAAACAACCCAGAGACTGGCAGATACTCTTGGATAGAGGGGATAGAAAAATAAAAACGAAACCGTGTCGTCTACACCGAAGGAAGCTGGGGACGAAGGGGGAAAGTTGGAGAAGGAGGGGGACTCGGGGCATTTCTGCACTATGCTGTGATAGCGCTATGATTCCACTTTCAACCTCCTATGAATCATAGAATCATAGAAATGTAGAGTTGGAAGAGACCCCAGGGGCCATCCAGTCCAACCCCCTGCCATGCAGGAACACCCTCAAAGCATTCCCTTTGACAGATGGCCATCCAGCCTCTGCTTAAAAGGCTTCAAGGAAGGAGACTCCACTACACTCCAAGGCAGCAGATTCCACTGCCAGACAGCCCTGACGATCAGGAAGTTCTTCCTGAGGTTTTTATTTTTATTTTATTTTATTAATTTATTAATTTATTTATTTGTATCCCGCCTCTCCATATGGATCGAGGCAGCGAACAACTTAAAAATAGCATGTATTTCAAAACATTTCTATACATGCCCCCAACAAGTTGGGTACTCATTTTACTGACCTGCGAAAGGATGGAAGGCTGAGTCAACCTTGGAATCTCCTTTCCCGCAGCTTGAATCTATTGCTCCTTGTCCTGGTTTCTGGAGCAGCAGAAAACAAGCCCTCTCCTTCCTGGGGTTTGCAGTGTAAGGAGGGGGCAGAGACATCCAGTTAGTGGACTGTGCCAATACAATGCACCCGCCATATATGTGGAAGTTCCATTCCAGGAACCCCGATGTAAAACAGAAAATGCTAGCGTTGTGTCTCATTGTAGTCAATGGATGCAACATACACACTCCCATGGCAATGCAGACACATACCCACCACATCCATTGACTATAATGGGATGTGACGCATTGCAGGACCTCACATTTATGCATGTGGAGGTCATACCAGAAGAAGGAACACTGTATAGGTTGGACTTGAGAGCCATTATGATGTAGTGGTTTGAGCATTGCACCACAACCCTGGAGACCAGGGTTTGGTTCCCTGCCCGGCCATAGAAACCCACCGAGTGACCTTGGGTGAGTCACACACTCTCAGCCCCAGAAAACCCCATGCTAGGTTTGCCTTGGGGTCACCATACGTTGGAAATGACTTGAAGACACACAACAACAGCAGCAACAGGTTGGAATTGTGCCATCACAGTTCCTTTTTTTGTTTGTTGAAGCAGCTGGAATTCTTTACCAACTGGGTAATGACTGAGCCTGCCCCACAATTAGGATTGCTAGCCCAAGATTATCCAAGTTCCTGAGGTTACCAGGCCAAAACTGAGACCTATGGATGGCCCATGGTGATATCTTTGAGCATTATTCATTAGGTATCAATCACAGTTGCTCATATGCCACTTCCGTACTAGGCTGTTATAGCGCTATGATTCCACTTTCAACCTCCTATGGAATCCTGTGGTTTGCAGTTTTGGGAGGGGCCGGTTGGCCTGTCCCAACACTGCAAACCCCAGGATTCCACAGGAGGTTGAAAATGGAATCATAGCGCTATAACAGCCTAGTGTGGAAGTAGAGATAGAGAGAGAGAGTCTGAGATAATAAACATCTATTTTCCAACTAGGACAACTGATAGGGAAAGCCCCTGGTGATGTCCTCTTCTCTTTCTGAGGGGAAAGTACTGCTACGTCTTTTACTTTGTTTTTTTTTCTCTCCTCCCTCCCACAAAATGCCAGAGGCAAAGGAAGAGGAGGGGAAGATCTGGAGGGGAATGGGAGGGGGACACCAGAGGGGAGTTATTTGCAGGTTTTCCACTTTGATGAGTGTTCTGCACCCAGAACCCTCATGACTGTGGATATGCCACTGTATTCTGGATCCATTTTGATATCCATGCTGCTTTGGTAGCTTTGTAGGATGGCTTGCGTTGTGATAGAGACTGAGCCAGTGTGTTCTTGCTGAGTCTCTTGGTGACATCTGAGAAACAATCCGTCATGGCATCTTCCTCAACTATCTGGGAATTGGGAGCTGGAGAAAATGTTTTGTAGCGAATAGGTTGCACCAGGAGAATCATTCCCAGAGGTGGTGCTGAGAGGATACTGGCTGGAACCCCGTGAATGTCCTTCACCTGTGTAAGTTGCCTTAAATGTGTGGTGATACTTTTTTTGGCTGTTGCACAACAGATGTATTCAATTCAAGTTTACATAAGTTGAGTTTCATGAGGGCAACCAATTCACAGCCACTAGTACATTCTTGGATGGTAACTATTCAACAATGCCTTCAGTGTTCCCCTTGGTTTATTGCAATTGCTGAAACATCCACCATGCATTCCCCATTGCACAATTGGACAATAAACAGCACGTTGGCAGATGCTCCATTGGATGCACAATGCTGGTATTCACAAGAAAGGTGGTAAAGCACAAGCACCATGTCGCTACATGAACGTTGACTTACATGATGCAAGAATGATGGATGATCTCACCATTCTTTATCTCTATGGAGTCGCCAGTGTAGGAGAAACCTGGGATGGGGGCAGAGTGAAGATACCAGAAGTTCTTCTCTGTGGAGAGTGATTCGAATGGGGCCAGTATAAGGCCATAAGAGGTTCTGCTCTGTGGAAGAGGCTTGGGATGAAGGCAGTCTGAGAACATGAGAGCTCTTCTATGTAGGAGAAGCTAGGAACGGGGGAAATGGAAGGCCATAAGAGGTTCTGCTCTGTGGAAGAGGCTTGGGATGAAGGCAGTCTGAGAACATGAGAGCTCTTCTATGTAGGAGAAGCTAGGAACAGGGGAAATAGAAGGCCATAAGAGGTTCTTCTCTGTGGAAGAGGCTTGGGATGAAGGCAGTCTGAGAACATGAGAGTTCTTCTATGTAGGAGAAGCTAGGAACAGGGGAAATGGAAGGCCATAAGAGGTTTTTTTCTGTGGAAGAGGCTTGGAATGAAGGCAGTCTGAGAACATGAGAGCTCTTCTATGTAGGAGAAGCTAGGGATAGGGGAAATGGAAGGCCATAAGAGGTTCTTCTCTGTGGGAGAAGTCTGGGATAGGGTCAGTGGAAAGACATGAGAGGTCCTGCTCTGTGAGAAAGGCTTGGGGTGAACATGAGAGGTTCTCTGTGGGAGAAGCTAGGGATGTAGGCAGTCTGATGGCACCAGAGGTTCTTCTCTGTGGAAAAGCCTTGGGTTGGGGCAGTCTGATGAACCCAAAAGTTCTTCTCTGTGGAAGAAAGTTGGAATGGAGGCAGGCTGAGAATACACTTTTCTGAGGCAACTCTATATTTATTAGAAATACTCAAGAAAGTTCACCTGGCACATCATCATCCTTTCAATTCTAGGCAAAGATATCTTTATCTCCCAAGACATCTCAGCATTACCTATGCCATTAATGTTGCAAGTTGATTCTGTGGCTGGGGGAAATGAGAGCACCTTCAACAGCAAGGTAGACTTCCTGGGGAAAATACTGCCTCTGAGCAATGGCCTCCTGAAACTGTAGCAGGCATTTACCGGTTCGGCTGGACCAAAACTGGGCAGGGAGTTGGAAAGGGGAAAACATGGACACTGTTGACTGTTTGCAAGAAACTGGCATGGTTCCTGCCTCTGTAAGGAGAAGCCCTGCTCTGCTCTGCTCTTTTTTGAGCTGTCTGGCTCATGGGACTTTTGGCAGTGTCCAGCTTCACAGTATGACTTTGACTATAGCTTTTTTGTCAGAGAAATCTCTGAGCCAATTTCTGGTTTGGCCTCCTCCTCCAGTCTCTTCTCGGCTGCCAAATCAAGCTACAGGCCTGTCACTCAAGCCCCAGATATAATCAGAAAAGCATTTTCCCTCTCAGTTAAAATGACATGCTTTCCTAATCGGTGGGGGTTTAACTTCTTCCAGGGCTCACTTACCAGACCTCACCCTCCATTCTGCTCCGTGTCTACCTTCTGACTAGAAGCAAATACGTGTGAAAGGGATCTAGGAGTCTTCATAGACCACAAGCTGAACATGAGTCAGCAGTGTGATGCGGCAGCCAAGAAAGCCAACGCAATTCTCGGCTGCATCCATAGGAGTCTGGTGCCTAGATCGAGGGAGGTACTGGTACCACTCTACTCTGCTTTGGTTAGACCCCATCTTGAATCCTGTGTCCAGTTCTGGGCACCCCAATTCAAGAGGGATATTGACAAGCTGGAGCAAGTCCAGAGGAGGGCGACCAAAATGGTGAGAGGCCTGGAAGCCATGAAGCCCTATGAGGATAGACTTAGAGAGCTGGGGATGTTTAGTCTGCAGAAGAGAAGGTTAAGAGGGGACAGGATAGCCATGTTTAAATCTTTGAAGGGATGCCACATAGAGGAAGGAGAGGGCTTGTTTTCTGCTGCTCCAGAGACCAGGACAAGGAGCAATGGCTTCAAGCTGCAGGAAAGGAAATTCCACCTGAACCTCAGGAAGAACGGCCAGAGCTCTCCAGCAGTGGAATCTGCTGCCTCGGAGTGTAGCGGAGTCTCCTTCCTTGGAGGTTTTTAAGCAGAGGCTTGATGGCCATCTGTCAGGAGTGTTTTGAGGGTGTTCCTGCATGGCAGGGGGTTGGACTGGATGGCCCCTGGAGTCTCTTCCAACTCTACATTTCTATGATTCTATGATTCTACACCATGCTGGTCCTCAAAATCTACGGTTATTGTAGTGTGCCTTCAAGTCATTTTTGACTTATGGCAACCCTAAGGTGAACCACCATAGGGTTTTTTGGGGCTGAGAGTGTGTGACATGCCCAAGGTCACCCAGTGGGTTTTCACAGATGAATGGGGAATCAAACTGTGGCTTCCAGGGCCATAGATAAACTCTAAAACCACTTTACCATACTGGCTGTCTGATGCTTGGGAGAAATAAGAAGAGAAGGCCGTCCCCCTTTGTGCCCTGCATGTGAACTTCCCGGAGGCATTTGGATGCCCCCTGTTGGAACCAGAATGGTGTGTTAAAACAATCCTTAATGTGATCCGGCAAGACTTTTATTATGTTCTTTTGCATTTCTAAACTTGGTTTCAGGAATTGGAATGCTGCACGGCTCTTAACTTCAATTTCCCCTGGGCTCATCGTTTTGTCTTGGAATATTATTTTTCCCCCCTTTGCTTCCATAAGCAGTAAATAGAAAAGGAACAATTAAAGAAACCGTGACGAAATATGTTTTGGGACCCTGGGGTGGAAAAAGGGAAGTATCGTTTTTAATGATAGCAAACTGGCTCTCCCCCATTGTTGTTCAAATCGTGCTCTCTGTTTATTGTTCCTCAAATCTTTTGGCACTTAAGGTTGGCTGGATTTTTCTCCTTCACTTTGAGATTTCCTTGTTGTGATGTTTCATATACCTCAAATGGCACGGGTCGGGTGGGGTTTCTTCTTTGGTTTCAATCTGTGCCCTTTGTCTTTTTTGACCATGCCACAAATGGATTGCACTTCCAAATGTGATAGAGAATCTGTAGATCTTTACCTGAGAATCTAGACTCGTTTTGGCTGTGCTTCTCAAGCTCCAAGATGTGGGGAACCAGTATTTTTTTTTTTTTTGCTCATTTTGCCAAGGATCAGTACCATATTTGCTCCATATTATTAACAATTATAGCAGTATGATTCCATTTTAACCACCATGCCAACATCATGTGGAAACCTTGGATTTGCTGATAGGAAGGAGCATTTAGATTTCTCAGCCAGAGAGCTCTAGCACATCACCAAACTGCATATCCCGGGGTTGCATGGAATGCCACCATGCTGAAACTGTACCACTACAACTGTGCAGTGCGAAAGGACCTCCAATTTCCCTATTTTCTGCTTCAGACTAATAGATCATGATGGCCCTAGATGCTGTAAAACACTCCGTGCCGGTTGGGATCAACACCTCGTTGTCCATAGTTCAGCCTTACATCTGCCCAACAAACAGAAGCAAGATCTTCATAGCATCTTCTAAATGGTACAAAATGTATTAATTCAGTCCAAATGAGAATTGTTTCCCTTTTCCAAAGTGTAACAGGGTGTTGCATAAAGGCTTCGTGTGGCTGAGCTACCCAGTAGCTCCAAGAAAAAGAATGGCCAAGAAGCTGAACCATTTTTTAAAATTATTTATTTGTATCCCACCTCTCCATATGGATCGAGGCGGCAAACAACTTACAAATAGCATGTATTTCTATACATGCCCCCAACAAGCTGGGTATGAATTCAGGAACCATTTATGAGTTCCAAAATGCAACACAGGAACAGAGTAGAAAGAAACTGGAGATGTACATCTTGGCATCTTCCATTCTCAAATGAAGTATTTGTTTTTGTTCTAGTGCACACACGCAGACAAAATGACAGGCATCCGATTGTTTAGTCCCAGTTACAGCAGACCTATCAAATCAACTGCTTAATGGTAACTCAGAAAGCAGACAAGTACATCTAGTTTGTTAAATGGCTTTCGTCTAGTGGGGACTAACCACAGGAGTTTGGCCAATATTTGTGCAGAGAGCAGTTTGTACATCGTTCGTTGTGCAAAAAAATTGGACTTTGCAAGAAAACAATTTTTTTCGTCCGCACATTTTTGAAACTTTTCATCCTTACAAAAGGAATAGCCAGTTTCAGATCCTATTTAACAAGAGGCTCAAATAAAGAACAGACTTAGTGAAGAATTATAGCGTGGTGGCGGTGCTTGTAATGGTGCTTGTAATGGTGCTTGGGGTAAAGAAAGAACATTTCCCCAGGCTGTAATTTTTCATATTAACATGCTGTTTTGTAGAAGAGAACAGTGGCTTCCATTTCAGGGGTGCAATGAATCTATTCCAGTGTTTCTTCCAACCTTTAAAGGAGCTATACAAGCTATCCATTCTTGGCATAGAGTTTCAGCACCTTGGATAACTCCTTGGATGTCTGGAATAAAACCTAGAGTGGATTTACCACCCCAATGACATGGACTCCATCAGTCTCTCCGGCTGCTTTGAGTTAGGACAAATTCCCGGTCCCATGGCAGAATCCCAATTCGAGTTGGGCTTCTTTCCATACACCCACCCAGGGTATCGTATGGCTTCGTTAAATCCCACTCTCTCCAAAACACTGGCTGTCAGTGCAAATAAATATGTCTGGAATGCATTTAGATCATGCCTCATTGGGGCTTGAATTCATTTAAGGGGAATGGAAAAGGAGGATGGAAAGAGCAAGGAAGTGAATGGAGGAGAGGGAGAGAGAGCAAGCAGCTCACAGCACACTCAACACAATGCAAAGGCAATCGCTCGGAGGCACGTGCAGGCTTAAGGATGTTTTAATTCAACCCAGCTGTTGCTATTTATATATGTAGAGCTCATTATGCTGTTGGGCATTTGTTTGTCTTTAAGAGAGCGCAACAGCAAGGGGGAAGAAGAATTCTAAATAAAGAAGTAAGACTCTCTCCATAGATGAGACATTCAAAAAGAAAATGGCCTCCGTAAGTTGGAACTGGAAGCACATAACAACCGATTTCCATAGTCTGAGTCCTGGTTTGTTGCTCGAGACCTGATTGTTTGGGTAGCATGGAGTCTGAAGCCTGGTTTGTAGTCTGAGGTCAGGTAGTTTGTAGGGCGGAAGGAGGCAGTGTGGTGTAGTGGTCTGAGTGTTGGTCTTGAAAGTTTTTGTTGTTGTGTGCCTTCCAGTCATTTCTGAATTATGGTGACCCTAAGGTGAACCTATCGCGGGGTTTTCTGGGGCTGAGAGTGTGTGACACACGGAAGTTCACCCACTGGGTTTCTATGGCTGAGTGGGGAATCGAACCCCAGTCTCCTGGGTCCATAGTCCAATGCTCAAAGCATCACACCAAATGGGCTCCAGGACTCAAGTCCCCACTCAGCTATAGAATCTCTCTGGGTGACTGTGGGCAGGGCACACTCTCTCAGCCATAGAGGAAGGCAATGGTAAACCTCCTCTGAATAAATCTTGCTGAGAAACCCTATGACGGGCTTGCCATAAGTCACAGTCAAAGGTGCATAGCTGCACTCTCTCAGTCCCAGAGAGTCTCAACCCCATGATAGATTCACTTTAAGGTTGCCATAAGTTGGAAATTGCTCGAAGTCCCACAACAAGAAGAACTCCTTAATGGCAGTACTGTACAGTCCTCCCTCTGAACTCATGAACCTGATCTTTGCAAATTTGATTATTTGTGAGGCGTGCATGTTCCCTCCTGCCCCGGCCCCCATTCCCTTTTCCTGTGGCCTCCGTGCTGAGAACTTACGCCAAAGCAATAGGACCCCAGAACCCCAGTCCAATTAATAGAACTTCCCTTTAATTTGGAAGAGTAAAGAAAATAAACCATCAAATAATGGAGCATGAAAAGGTGGCGGCTTCCTGTATTTACAGATTTTGAGCCCAACTGTAATAATGGAAGAGATTAGGAATCTGCATTTTGATTGAAAAGTAATTTGGCAATCTGTGGGTTGATATTACAGCAAGCTTTTTGAAATCGTGTAAATCTGACGGTGGAAGCTAAGGAGTGCAGTTCTCCAATTAGTTCTTAAGACAGCAACTCACTTCCTAGTTAACCCAGAATTCTCACACTGGAGAAGGTTTGCTCTGTCCTCCAGAGTGAGGTCATTTCTGCACTAGAGTGTTATAGTGCTCTTATTCCACTTTCAACATCCTATGGAATCCTGGAGTTTGTAGTTTTGGGAGGGGCTGGCCTTGCAAACCCCAGTCTCTTGCAAACTCAGAGTCTCTTGAAGTCTCTTGCAAACTCAGAGTTCATTGATTCAGGCCATTTCCACACTAGACTGTTATAGTGCTCTTATTCCACTTTCAACATCCTATGGAATCCTGGGGTTTGCAGTTTAGGGAGGGGCCTCAAAGACCATCCTCAAATGTCCCTCCCTAAACTGCAACCCCAAGATTCCATAGGATGTTGAAAGTGGAATCATAGCACTATAACAGTCTAGTGTGGAAATGTGTTGGCCGCAGTCCCCATTCTCTCATTAAACTGGTGCGCAGAGCAGCAGACTGTGTGTGCCGGCAAGACTTAACCTCACAAGCATTGTTCTAAACTTCTCCCCAGGGTGTTGTGTTACAGTTCTTGAAAGTCAGATCGGATTTTGTGGCCAGCCATGGAATTCCACTGGACGCAAAAGGGAAAAGGGGAGGCATATTTTGGGAAGTGGCATTACTGTACGGGCATGACATCATGGGACAGGATTCTGCCCCTGGTGCGCCAAGATCGGGTGGAAATCATCTCTCTTTAAAAAGGCATTGAATGTGTCCAGACTGCTGCTCTCATAAATCACTTGCTTGTCCGTGATTAATGTTGCTACTATAAGAAATGCCCATTGATGTAGCCGTGCCACTAGCCATGAGAACAAGGCTAAGACCTGAGATAGTGTTTGGGATGTAAATGTATACTCGCATGCAGCACTGCAGTTATGATATGCCCTTCTTCTGTTGAACACCAGTATTGTGTGACTGTTTGTGCATCTTCCAAACTGCCTGCTTACTGCCCAGTTGTGCAATGGAAAATTCCCAGTGGCTCCTTCTGCCCAATCAGTGGATCAGGGAGTACTCAGAGGGTCACTGACAAAGAGCAATGGACTATCTGAGAATGCGCAGCTGCACGTGAGGTGGTGATTTTTGTTGCTATTGTGTGCCTTCAGGTCAACTTCAAGGTATGGTGACCCTGTCCTAGAGTTTTCTTGGCAAGATTTAATCGGAATAGGCTTCCCAATGCCTTCTTGACTAGCCTTGAATCACCCAGTGGCTTTTTGGGATTGAGCAGTTTCCCTAAGAGAAGCTGTGGTGATGTGTTTGCTAAAAGGAACCCTCCCTGAAGAAAGCCACACTAGATAACTGTCAACAAGACTCCAGTCTCTCATTCTTGGACAACAAAATACATGCTATTTCTAAGTTGTTCGCCGCCTCGATCCATATGGAGAGGCGGGATACAAATAAATAAATAAATAAAATAAAAAAGGTTCTGGACCTTGTGGTGGCTTCCCAGCAACATGAGTTTCTGGAAGAAAGGGAACATCTGGATCCATTTTAGCAGGCTGTGGGATGGAAGTGGCTTTGGTCATCCCAAGGGCCACCCAGTCCAACCCCCTTCTGCCCTGCAGGAATACATAATCAAAGCTGTTCTGACAGATGGTCATCCAGCCTCTGTTTAAAAACCTCCAAAGAAGGAGACTCCACCACTCTCCCAAGCTGCTCATTCCACTGTCAATCTGCCCTTACTGCTGGCAAGTTCTTCCTAATGTGTAGGTGGATTCTCATTTCCTGTAGCTTGAAACTATTGCTCTGTGTCCTAGTCTCTGGAAAGGCAGAAAACAGGCTTGCTCCATCTTAGATATTTAACATTCCCTAGGCATAGCATAAATATCTGCATGTGGTGCTATGCTAGCTGAGCTCTGTCCCCTCACCAACCTACTGTGTAGCCCCAAAGCCACCTTGCCTGGCTTTTCCATGCTTCTTAGTTGAGTGGGCAGGATAGGAGAAGCCTCTGGCTACTTTCCCCCTAGCCTACTTTTCCCTTACTTTCCTGCTTACCATACAGCATGAAATGACTATGAGAGGTGGCTTTGGGGATGTATAGTAAGGTGGGGTGGCTGGGGTGCTGCACAGGGAGGAAGGGAATTACCCCCCCCCCCATGTAGATATCATTAAGTGGATTCTGGCCACTGACTTGCAACTTGGGCCATTTCTGCCCTACCCTGTTATAGTGCTATTATTCCACTTTCAACCTCCTGTGAAATTCTAGAGTTTGTAGTTTCCTGAGGTCAAAGAGCTCTCTGACTGAGGATTCTAAAGGCCCCTCCCTGAACTGCAAACTCCAGGATTCTCATGGGATGTTGAGTGGGGAATCATAGTGCTATCACAGTGTAGTGCGAAAATTGCCTAGGAGATGTGATGAATTCCTACAGGGTTTTATTCAAGGTTTAGCGGGAACTTTCCAAGGTGCTGAAGCCTATCCCTCAAATGGGTTCAACATCTTGGACAGCTCCACTTACATCTTGACTAAAACCTAGCATGAATTCACTGCACCGCACCCCTGTTTTGGAAGGTAATGGCTACTGCTGTTCACTTTTCCCTCTTACTCTCCTCTGTTTATACAGATTTGGACTGGCATGGCAAACTCTTTGAAAATCATCACACTGCACACTCTTGTTCACTGAGCACTCTTGCGATGTGTCCCTTCGGCCAACTACATTCCAAAAGCCCCTATGGATGCCTGAAATTGCAGATAGCACTGAACCCTCTATCTCTGTAGGGACCACAAAGAGGCATCATCTTGTCCGGTTGTATAAAGCCTCTCTAAGGTTCGCTGTGAAACTAGAGGGCTACTTTTGGTGCTGCCAGCGCCATTTCCTATGGTGGTGTTGGTGGAGGGGCAGTTATAATAGGGGAAGTCAGACGGGCAAGCAAGGTGTGGGTGGCAGGACCCAGAGCAGACTGTATGCCAGGGGGTGGAATCATAGAATCACAGAGTTGGAAGAGACCCCAGGGGCCATCCAGTCCAACCAGTTGCCATGCAGGAACAAATACTCAAAGCACTCCTGACAGAGGGCCATCCAGCCTCTGCTTAAAAACCTCCAAAGAAGGAGACTCCAATACACTCCGAGGCAGCAGATTCCACTGCCGGACAGCCCTGACCGTCAGAGAGTTCTTCCTGAGGTTCAGGTGGAATCTCCTTTCCTGCAGCTGGAATCCATTACTCCTTGTCCTGATCTCTGGAGCAGCAGAAAACAAGCCCTCTCCTTCCCCTACATGGCATCCCTTCAAAGATTTAAACATGGCTCTCATGTCCCCTCTTAACCTTCTCTTCTGCAGACTAAACATCCCCAGCTCTCTCAGTCTATCCCCATAGGGCTTCATGGCTTCCAGGCCTCTCACCATTTTGGTCACCCTCCTCTGGACTTGCTCCAGCTTGTCAATACCCCATGGTAAGGGATAAGAGGAAGTTATGGCAGAGTAACAGAGACAGAGATGATATGTGGGTATGATGCCATGTCATTCACCCAGAACAGCACCTCCATCTCTTTCTGCCTCTTTCACATGACGATCCATCTTGAGCCCAAAGTGTGGGCACATTTCTCAGAGGGGAACAGCAAACGGGTCAGACAATGGGCTTGAGGTGGGGTTTAGGTCTGTCCAGCAGCCTGTCCCCACTGCATATCAGAGGAACCTTCTAAAACTTTTCCTAATAACAGAAGTAAAGATTTGCCCCCTAGAGTGCAGGGTATATTTCTCAGAGGAGGACAGCAAATGTCTAAGGCAATGGGCTTCAGGAAGAAAGATCCTTCCTTCTAAAACCTTTGAAGCTTCAGTAATGGGGAGTAAGATAGGATCCTATTCCCCACTTCCGAAGCTGCAGATGGTAAAATTGCAAATGTGGAGGGCTAACTCTGCTTAAATTGTTAAAATTGACTTTATTTGTCTCTGTCCAGAAATTCTGGAATATAGGTTGGGGTATAAAGTTGGCTTCCAGACTTGAGACTTGAAGGTAGAGACTTGAGACTTGACTTGAGACCTGGGCCATTTCCGCACTAGACTGTTATAGCGCTATTATTCCACTTTCAACATCCTATGGAATCCTGGGGTTTGCAGTTTAGGGAGGGGCCCCAAAGACCATCCTCAAAGGCCCCCTCCCGAAACAGCAAACCCCAGGATTCCATACGATGTTGAAAGTGGAATAATAGCACTATAACAGTCTAGTGTGGAAATGGCCTTGGAGTACAAGACTTAAATACATCACTGCATACACTGAAGCAATCTTCCATGGCAATTTCCAACTTTGCGCCCATCAGTCTGAGAAGAAAAAGTTCCAGTTTAAATTCAATATTAACTTTTGAGACGCTCTGCAGCTGTGTGTGTATCTGAATCCAATTTTTTTTTGGCTTTCTCACATGTCCACCATAGATGACAAAAATCCCATCACGTTGTTCACACTTCCAGCACTACATTAGAACCCTCTTTATACATTCTAGACCATTTCTCTGCTGTCATATGCAGTTAGGATTATGAATTAGAAATGTTAGGATGGTTAGTCAAGGTGAGAGATAGAGCTTTCTTTTGGATAGGAATGAATGAGAGACGGAAGGGTCGGAATCAGGAATAGGAGAGCCAGAGATGTGAGTTGGAATTAGTTAGGGTCAGACAGGGTTGGAATGTTCTAAATAATTAATTTTAACTGCGTGCTGAATAATAGCACTATAATGTTGTAGTGTGGAAAGGCCTCCAGAAGCACGAGTGTAAAATACAAATCTATCTACCTATCTATCTATCTATCTATCTATCTATCTATCTATCTATCTATCTATCTATCCATCCATCTATCCTTCTGTACATCTATCTGCCCGCCCATCCATCCATCCATCCATCCATCCATCCATCCATCCATCCATCCATCCATCCATCCATCTGTCTATCTGCCTATCTGCCTATCTGTCTATCCCTCCTATCTATCTATCTATCTATCTATCTATCTATCTATCTATCTATCTATCCATCTATCCTTCTATACTCCATCCATCCATCCATCCTTCTATACATCTATCTATCTATCTATCTATCTATCTATCTATCTATCTATCTATCTATCCATCCATCTATTCTTCTATACATCTATCTATCTATCTATCTATCTATCTATCTATCTATCTATCCATCCATCTATCCTTCTTCATCCATCCATCCATCCATCCATCCATCCATCCATCCATCCATCCATCCTTCTATACACCTACCTACCTACCTACCTACCTACCTACCTATCTTATCCATCCATCTATCTATCTATCTATCTATCTATCTATCTATCTATCTATCTATAAATCAGATTTGTATTTTACACTCTGAAGTCCTTACCACACTACACCATTATAGTGCTCTTATTCCACTTTCAACCTCCTATGGAATTCTGGGGTTTGTAGTTTTCTGAGGCTCAAGAGCTCTCTGGCTCAGAATTCTAAATGCCCCTCCCTAAACTGCAGATCCCAGAATTCCACAGGAGGTTGAAAGTGGAATAATAGCACCACAACCATGTAGAGTGGAAAGGATCTATAAGAGGTATTAGAGTCATACAGTTGGAAGAGATCACAGGGGCCATCCAGTCCTACCCCCTGCCGTGGACACCAAAGCACTCCTGACAGATGGTCATCCAGCCTCTGCTTAAAAGCCTCCAAAGAAGGAGAAGACTCCACCACATTCCATGGAGGCAGCAGATTCCACTGCTGGACAGCTCTGACCGTCAGGAAGTTCTTCCTGAGCTTCAGGTGGAATCTCCTTTCCTGCAACTTGAATCCATTGCTCCTTGTCCTGGCCTCCAGAGCAGCAGAAAACAAGCCCTCTCCCTCCTCGATATGGCATCCCTTCAAATATTTAAACATGAATTGGACACCACATGGTGTTTGTGGTGGCAGCAGTTATTCAAAGTGATGTCCAGTGCAAAGAATTGATGAATAAAGTCTTGCACAGGTACCGCAAGGGCAGCTAGAAGGTCTGCACATTTGATGACATAGTGGTGGGACAGGAGGAAATCCTCACATTTGGTGACTGTGGTGGGTCTGCGGAAGTCTTCACGACTGGTAACAGGGGGCTGATAAGTAGAAATCAGTGATGTAGACTCGAGTCAATAGACTTGGACACAAGTTGGACTTAAGTTTCTTCAGTGACTCGACTCGGACTTGACTCAGCAATAAATGGTGCACTGACTCGACTCGACTCAAGACTTGTATATTTTTAGTAACTGACTTGCTGCCCTTGGTTTAGTAACACTACACAATCATCCAGAAACTGTACGACTTTGAACATCGCTTTCATCTCCTTTTTGCCTACTGGTCACGTGGCAATCTGTCTCAAGTCCAAAGTGTGGATGCATTTCTGGGAGAGGAACAGCAAAGGGGTCAGGCAATGGGCTTGACAGGTTGCTCAGCAGCCTGTCCGCACTGCATATCAGAGGAGCCTTCTAAAATGTTTCCTAAGAGCAAAAGACAAGACTTGTTCCCAGCGTACAAGGAACATTTCTCAGAGGGGAACAGCAAATGGATTAGGCAACGGGCTTGAGCAGAAAGGATCCTTTTTGAGCTTCAGTAATGGGGAGTAAGAAGGATTCTTCTGAAGCTGCAGGTGGCAAAATTGCAAATGTGGAGGGCCGATTCTGCTTACATTTTTTAAAACTGACTTTCTTTGACTCTGTCCAATAATTCTGGAACATAGGTTGGGGAATAAAGTTAGCTTCCAGACTTGAGACTTGACTTGAAAGTATCTTCAAGGACTTGAGACTTGACTTGAAAGTTGAAGATAGAGACTTGAGACTTGACTTCAGACTTGGAGTAAAAGGCTTAAATATATCAGGGGTAGAAACCCTCACAAACTGGTGGCAGAGGTGGAGATAAGTAGATCTTAAAACCTGAACAGGCTCACATAAGTTCATACAGCTAATCTCTTGCCCGTTTCTCTGGGACTCCAGGGCTCTTTTCCCAAAACACCGTCAAAGGATCTGTCAGCTCCGGCATGAAATCGATACCTAGGAGCATGCCGGGTGTCCTTTCTCTTGCAATTGCTGATGCCGCCCCACAGCAAGAGACAATTTTTGACCTCTCTCCAGGCTCCATACCTGATACCCCTGACCCTCTGTCTATTTCGGTGCTAATTCAGAACAATGCCATAAGAGACCACTCCAAAATAGCAAGGCAAAATGTCTTGTCCTTTTATAGCAACAGCCCTATTGTGAGGCCCGGTATGTGTGACTGGGGGGCTGGTGGGGGGGAACGGGATGGGTGGACAAGGTGGGAGGGGGAGACCAAGTGGTGCAATGCGTGACGCTCCAGGACCCAGAGGTGGATAAAGACCTCAGCCAGAGGAACATCTTGTGCGCTGCTTCACCTCCCAGAGCGACCAGCCTCTCCTTTGCTTTGGATCCAGCTCAACACAATGGCACCCAAGAAGCCGGAGCCCAAGAAAGCTGAACCGAAAAAAGAAGAACCCAAGCCTGCCGCCAAAGCAGCCCCGCCGCCTGAGCCGGAACCCCGCAAGGAAGTAGAGTTTAACCCTGCTAACATCAAAGTAAGTGGGCTTATTTTGGTCATTGTAAAAAGAAGAGACTTCTCCTTTTGTGCTTTCTGTGTAAGGTCTTTGTTGCTCTTGTTGTGTGCCTTCAGATTGTTGCTGGCTTAAGGTGAACCTATCACTGAGTTTTGCTGGCAAGATTTTTTGCCATTGCCTGTCTCTGAAGCTGAGAGAGTGTGATTTGCCCATAGTCACCCAATGAGTTTGCCGTGACTGAGCAAGGGTCATTTCCACACTAGCCTGTTATAGCGCGATGATTCCACTTTCAACCTCCTCTGGAATCCTGGGGTTTGCAGTTTCGGGGCTGGCTGGCTGTCCTTTGAGGTCTCTTCCAACTCTATAGAGGCCGGCCCCTTCCGAAACTGCAAACCCCAGGATTCCAGAGGATGTTGAAAGTGGAATCATCGCACTATAACAGGCTAGTGCGGAAATGGCCAAGGATGCAAACTATGGTCTCCTGCAGTTCTAGTTCAACACTCAAGACACTACACCAACTGGCTCTTAAGATCTTTTCTAGAGAAGTTTTGCCAGTGCTTTCCTCTGAGGCTGAGAGAGTGGAACCTGCCCAAGCTCACTCTGTGGGTTTCCATGGCTGAATGGGGATTCGAACCATGTTCTCCCAGCCTCCTAGCTTAGCACTTGCTGGCTGTTGGGTGAGGTGTAAAGATAAGTAAAGCTTCACTGATTTCATTCTCGTATAGAAGAAGAAATGATTTCTCGCCCAGTCTGCAGAATGAGAAATAAAACTTACTTTCTTTATGTATTTATTAATTTTTTTATGATTAATTATGGCTGGAATCCTGGATCAGCTAATAATTGTTGTATGTTCATTTCTGACTTACGGGGACCCTACGGCAAACCTATCATGGGGTTTTCTGGGGCTGTTAATTAGTTAACTATAATTTGCTAATTAGTTAAGTGCAATTAACTATGTAATTCTTCTGGCCCCAATGAGGTTTCCCCATGGGAACCTCATTCACCCATGTTCCAATCACTGGCACAAGGGACCTCCTTCTCTCCATGCAGATGATGCCTGGGAAAGCAGATTGTGGTGGTACGGAGTCACAATCACGACAATAGTGTCACAATCATTACAAACTAGCATATGAGATGAGTAAATCTAGGCAGTGATGTTCGACACACAATGGAGTGTAAAGCTGCTTTATTTATATTGTTAATGTCCTGCCTGGAGGACTAAACTCACAGCTGCCATAAAATGAGCAAGAGGATATATTGTGTTTGCTGAGAGCCATTGATCTTCACATAGTAGCACAGTGGTTCCATTATATCCTTCTCTTCTGAATATTGACGTTGTGCAAGGGATGGCTTGTGTGCCAGTGTGCTAGCTTATTGTCCCAGTGTGCAACGGAGAATGTATAGGGGCCGTTCCTACAATCCCGGTGAGTCAAGGAGCAACCTGAAGACACTGAGAAGTGGCCGTGCCCCGTCCAAGATGGTGAGACTAGATGACTGGAGTCTTGGTTGGTTGGTCCCAACTAGCATAGACCCACTAACTTGATTATTGAAGGCTGAGTCAACACCTAGGTAAATCCATTATAGAATCATAGAAATGTAGAGTTGGAAGAGACCCCAGGGGCCATCAAGTCCAACCCCCTTCCATGCAGGAACACCCATCAAAGCATTCCCAACAGATGGCCATCCAGCCTATGCTTAAAAACCTTCAAAGAAGCAGAAGACTCCACCACACTCCACCACTTCCACTGCTGGACAGGTCTGATCATCAGGAAGTTCTTCCTGAGGTTCAAGTGGAATCTCTTTTCCTGCAGCTTGAATCCATTGCTCCTTGTCCTATTCTCTGGAGCAGCAGAGAACAAGCCTGCTCCCTCCTCAACATTAGAATAATAGAATCTTCAAGTTGGAAGAGATCCCCAAGGGCCATCCAGTCCAACTCCGTTGTGCCATGGTGGAAAACACTCCTGACACGTGGCCGCCCAAACTATATTTAAAACCTCCAAAGACGGATACTCCACCACAATCCATTAATGCAGCAACATATTCCACTGCTGAACTGCTTTTTCCCTCAGGAATTTCTTCCCAGTGTTTAGATGGAATCTCTTTTCCTGGAGTTTGAAACAATTGCTCCATGTCCTAGGCCATTTCTGCACGAGTCTGTTATAACGCGATGATTCCACATTCAATCTCCTACGGAATCCTGGGGTTTGCAGTTTTGGGAGCGGCCAGCCTCTATAGAGTTGGAAGAGACCTCAAAGGACATCCGTCCGGCCCCTCCCGAAACTGCAAACCCCAGGATTCCAGAGGAGGTTGAAAGTGGAATCATCGCGCTATAACAGGCTAGTGCAGAAATGGTCCTAGTCTCTGGAGCAACAGAAAACAAGCTGGACCTATCTTCCATCTGACATCCCTTCAAATATTTAAAATGGTTATAGTATCACCTCTTAAGCCTTCCAGGCTAAACATAACTAGCTCTCTAAGCTGCTCCTCATAGGGCAGAATTTCCAGGCCTTTAACCATTTTGTTTGGACACATTCCAGCTTTTCATTATCCTTCTTGA
Organism: Ctenosaura bakeri; assembly: GCA_948474755.1. Lineage (NCBI taxonomy): Eukaryota > Metazoa > Chordata > Lepidosauria > Squamata > Iguanidae > Ctenosaura > Ctenosaura bakeri. Next base: position 934,412 of record CAOLHI010000016.1, on the reverse strand, counting down.
ATTGTGGTGCCCAGAACTGGACACAATATTCCGCTAGATGAGATCTGACCAAAGCAGGATAGAGAGGTACCATTACTTCCCTCGATCTAGACACTATGCTCCTGTTGATGAAACCTAGAATCACATTGGCTTTTCTAGATGCTGCATCACACAATGGCTTAGGTGCCAAAGTGCCAGCTTATTGCCCCAGTGGACAACGGAGAATGCAGACGGGCCGTTCCTACAATCCCAGTGAGTCAAGGAGCACACTAATGAGTGGTTATGTACCATCCAAAAATGTGCGAATGCATAACAATACTCCCCGTTCCTTAATCCCAACAAGCATAGGACACTGAATTAATTACTGAATGTCAATTTAGTCATCATTTAATGTACATATGTAAGTGTCATTGTTTCAGTGAATCTATTCTAGCTGGAATTAACAACTGCCTTTAGGCCTATGGCTGCACTATAAGCATGACAAAGTCTAAATATACATTAAAATCGGTCGGTTCAGACGTACCCCATTTCACAGAATGATAGAATCATCAAGATGGAATCATCATCACCTCTTAATCTTCTCTTCAGGCTCATGCATACCCAGCTTCCTAACCTGTTCCTTGTAGGGCTTGGTTTCCAGACCCACAACTATCTCAGTTACCCTTTTCTGGACATGCTCTGGCTTGTCAATATCCTTCCTGAACTGTGGCGCCCAGAAGTGGACATCAGTGTTCCAGGGGAGGTCTGACCAAAGCAGAACAGAACAGTTCTGCTGCATTCCTCCGTGTGGACACTGGGCCCTTGTTGATGGAGTACAGGTTGAACTAGGAATGGATAATATTTTTAGAAATGTGTTTTGGTAGAAATAGTAAACATGCCTTGGCATGGCTTGGAAAGCACAAACTCTGCAAGGAGGGGAGAGGAGCATGCTCTGGACAATTTTGCACCCAAGCTCATTCCAGCAATGCTTGAAGTATGCTGCGTAAAAGCCAACATATCCCTTCTTCTTTCTGTCTCATTGGATTTCGTTACAAGGTAAATCCACCCTGTCCTCTTTGCTGAACGATCAAAGAGAAGCTCAGCCGTGTTAGGCTCTGCTATCAAAACTAAGCCTGTGTGTATCTCGCTGAATGGAACACATTTCCTTCCCTACTTAACTTTGGCCCTTTTCGCATTAAGGCTTCTAGCGCAAGCGGGGGAGGGCAGCTCGCGCAAGAAGCCTTCTCCAGGAGGCTGCCGTTTCCCCCTCCTTCCTTCCGTAGGCGAAGGAACGAGTGGGGAAGTGGCAACCTCCTGAAGGCGGCGGCGGCGGCTCTCGCGTCCTCCCCCCCGCGCGCGCAAAGCAGGAGGTGTTGCGTCCGTCGCGCTAGCTCCCCGCCTCGCCCCTTCCTTCCGCAGGGGTGGAGGGAAGGAAGCTCGACCTGGCCACCTCCCCGACGCTCCGCACAGGAGGTAAGTGCGTGTGGGCGCCGGGAGCGCTGCGCGAGCGCGGGTGATTTTCGCTTTCAGGCGAAAATCAAAAAATATGCGCTCGCGCAGCGTCAGCTCCATGAGAGCGGCGGAAGTGGGAGTGCGTCGTGCAGAGCGACGCTCCCACTCCCGCGAGGCTCACGGGGCTGTCGCGCGACAGAAAGCCCGTGCGAAAAGGGCCTTTAACTATTTCTTCCTCTCATTCTCTTGCTGCCTTTAAGACTGGAATCCTTCTGGTGACTTACATCTAGGAAAGATCCCTTATGCATGTGTTTATACTTCTTGGCCTGCACCCAATGGTTGTATTCAGGTCATGGTTGGATAAGCATCGTTCCACAATTGTTCCACAATTATGTTGTGGTTGTGTGCCTTCAAGTTGTTTCCGACTTATGCCTACCCTCAGGTAAACCTATTGTAAGGGTTCTGCGTGAGGTCCTATAATGGTTTGGATGGGCACCATATCTAATTGGCATCGCATTTAATTAGCAATGTTTTAATTGGTTCTGATATCAAAGCCAGACGTGAAAGGTGATGGAGAGGTCAAACCGTCCAAGGGAGAAGTCTGACTGTGAACATGAGAAAGAAAGGCAGGCCAACCTAAGACACCCTCCAGGTGAGACTAGGGCCATTTCTGCACTAGTCTGTTATAGTGCTATTATTCCACTTTCAACATCCTGTGGAATCCTGGGGTTTGCAGTTTGGAGAGGGACCTCAAAGCCCCCATGAAGCAACCCTCAAAGGCCCCTCCCTCAACTGCAAACTCCAGGATTCCATAGGATGCTGAAAGTGGAATAATAGCACTATAATAGGCTAGTGCAGAAATGGCCCTGGTCATTTGTCAGGCAAACAACCTCTGTTCCTGCGGACAATAAGCTTAAAGTAGAAGCTGGAGTTTCCCAGAGAACACAATTGCAAGAAGCCCACCAAGATGATGATTGACTTATACCCTTCCCCTGTGCATTTGGACTCCTTCCTTGTAGCACCCACAATAGGCAGCTATTACAACACTCATTATGTCTTTGTCACCCAAACACTGCAAACATTAGTGGGTTGATAATCCATTGTATGCACCACAACTCCCATTGTTCTGCACCTGGAACTGCACATGTCTTCCACTGCCACAGGCTATTTTTTTGGATACAAATACCCCCAATTCCAGGCTGCCCAGTGCAGTCTATCATTGATCTGAATGCCACTCTGTCCGTCTGTCTCCTGACCGAAAGCTGTCCTTAGGTCCTTCACCTAAGCCACACCACTGCTTCTCTCTGGATCTGGTAATTGTCACCTACTTCTCTCAACATCTCCATCCCATTTTCCTCCCTTCTCTTTGGCTAGCTCTTGTGTGATTGTGTGTGTGCGTGAACTGTAGCATGTGGGAGTGAACGTATTTCAATAAAAACACATTTATTTCACATCTTACTCTTTGGCTAGTGTTTTTCCTGAGCGAACCCATAAACATTGGAAGGAAAGGTCTTGCTAAGTTGCCCTCCTCTTGCAAGCCTCTTAAACTTTGAGCTGATTCATTCACCACTTTTGCAAGGAGGTCTTGACATCGTGGGGTGGCACTTGGTGGCGCAGTGGTTAAATGCCAGTACTGTAAGCCACAAGGTTGTGAGTTCGATCCTGCCCGGCTCCAAGGTTGACTCAGCCTTCCATCCTCTCGCAGGTCGGTAAAATGAGTACCCAGCTTGTTGGGGGCATGTATAGAAATGTTTCGAAATACATGCTATTTGTAAGTTGTTCGCCGCCTCGATCCATATGGAGAGGCGGGATACAAATAAATAATAAAAAATAATAATAAATTGTGGCACCTACATTTTGGGGTATCACTATCATGGGGTTTTCTGGGGCTGAGAGTGTGTGATGCACCCAAGGTCACCCAGTGGATTTCCATGGCCAAATGAGGAATTGAAAGCTCAGCTTGAAGACTGTAGTCCAATGCTCAAACATCATACTGGCTCTCTTTATATATCATGTTACAATTTGAAATGTATGTAAATGTTTGGTTTGGGAGTATAAACTTGATATTACATATAAATTCTCTTTTTTATTTTTTATCAATACCTTTTAATAAAAAGATTTAAAGAGAAGCTGTTTCTGACTTATGGCAACCCTAAGGAGAACTTGTGATGGAGATTTCTTGGCAAGATATCTTCAGAGGCGGGTTTGCCTTTGCCTTCCTCAGAAGCTGAGAGAGTGTGATTTGTCCAAGGTCATCCAGTGGCTTTCCGTGACTGAGCAGGGATTCAAACCTGGTCTCCAGGGTTGTAGTCCGAAGCTCATACCACTAGACCACACTGGTAACTATTTTATATGGGCCAAAATCCTCTTGTTAGTCCCAACTGGAGTACATCCATTGGATTGACTCCTGGGTTGGCTCACCATCCAACAATTAATTCAATGACCTCACCGTACTTGAGGCTAATCAGCTCAAATCTCTTATGAAGATAGTCTTCTACCTTCTAGTTCAAACTATGCAGTTTTCACATTCTTGGATGGTGTGCCATTTATGTACCAGTTGATTCCCTGAGATTGCAGAAACAGTGTACAAGGGGGCAGTAATGAGGCACACTGGCAGATACATTTTCAGTTGCAATGGGGTAGTGGAACGCAACCATTCTGTAAATACGTGAGTGTAGGTTCACACCACCAATGCATAACTCTAGTGTTTAGGAAAAGGAGGGTGTAACACAATCACAATGTAATTCTGTGGGTCTAGATTTACACTTATCAAGCATGACTTATAGGCCCTTTCCAGACGTGGGGAGGGAACCGTGAGAAAACGGGACTCACTGGATTTCCTGAGCGTCCGGGTGAGTCCGTCGGGACGAGGAGCAGAGCGAGCTTGTCGCTCCGCACTGCTCCAGTGTCCAAAATGGTGGCTTCCAGTTGGTGGGGGCTCTCCACCAACTAGAGAAGCTCGCCAGCTGAAAGCCCGCCCCCGGAAGATCTGCAGGCATGCCCTTGTGTGCGCCTGCAAATCTGCTCCAGAGCACGGCAACGGAGCGACGTGGAGTCGCGCGCTCCATGCTTTTTAAAAACCTCTAAAAAGAGGTTTTTAAAAAGCACGCTGCGCGACCAGTTCCGGTTGCACAGAACTGGACTGAGGTATGGAACTACAAAAAGTAGTCCGCCCCAGTCCACTCTATGGTGCAGAAGACCTCCGTCGGAGGTCACTGTGCACCGTTTTAAAAGCCTGGTGCAGAAATGGCCATAGAGTCTCTGGCTATTTCAAATTTTAGGCTGCAGTTTTGGGTGTAGAGGCATGTCTTAACGATCATAGATTTAGCTGAGATAGCAGTATCATCTAGACCAACTTCCTGCTGATGTTCCTACACCATTTCTGAGAGGAAGCTATCAGAGCTTGTGAAAATCTATCATGAAGACAGTCGTCTACCTTCTGAAGCACCCGTTCCTCTCTTGAACAGCTCGTGGTGACCTTACTACCATGGGGGGATAGTTAACCTCTATTTACAACTTTACTACGGCTCCTCCCGAAGCTGTTCTAAGTTGACCAAAAGTTCTACCAGTTCTTTTGCAACTGGATGACCTTCTGTTCCAACTGAAACATCCATATCAAGAGCAGTTGGAAAGAATTCACTACCCCTGTGATGGAAGATCCACTTCTTTAAGACAAGGATGAATCTTTCTGGTTACTGTTTGCAAAATGTCACATCCATGGATTCTAATTCTCCTGGTATGCTAAAAATAAACTTTTCCCTCACTCCTGATGCTTATGTAGAAATTTCTGGAGGGTGGTAATCAGAAGGCATATTAATTTGCTACGGAAAAAATAGCAAGACATCTTATGTCATCTTAAACATTAGCAAGTTTTGTCTGACACCATATTTCATGGATTGCAAGAGCCAACTTCATCAGATGCGTGAGTGATGCGTCCACTAGCAGGTTGTGATGTACATACCTGGGTGTGTGAGTGAGTGGAGGATGTAATCAGTAAGAGGAGAGGAAATCTCAATAGTAGTCATTAACAAACAGTAGTTGAGAGTGGCATAGCCATCCTGTCATAGCTGTCATGTTTAGCACAGGTATAACTATTGTTTCATTCATGCTGAAGAGATAAAATAAGACTCCAGGAATTTTATTAGCAGAGCCAGTGTGGTATAGCAGAAGTTGGGCTAAGACGTTGGACACCAGGTTCAAATCCATGCTTCGTCTTGAAAACCCACGGAGCGATCACATATAAGTCATGCTCAGCTTCGGAGGAAGACCACAGCGAAGCCCCTCAGAACAAATCTTGCCAAGAAAACCCCATGTTTGCTTTGCCTGGAGGTTGCCAAAAGTCAGAAATGACATGAAATCACATGGGAACAACAAAGAATTTTTGTGATTGGGAGCTTTTAATCACATCAGCATTAGCATTACATGACATAACAGCCATATTTAAATATTTGAAAGGATGTCATATGGAAGATGGAGCAAGCTTGTTTTCTGCTGCTTCAGAGACTTGGACATGGAGCAATGGTTTCAAACTACAGGAAAACTATATCTAAACATTAGGAAGAACTTCCTGATGGTAAGAGCAGTTTAACAGTAGAATCTGCTGCTGCCTGGGAATGTACTGGAGTCCCCTTCTTTGGAAGTTTTTCAACAGAGGCTGAATGGCCATCTGTCAGGAATCTTTGATGGTACCTTCCTGCATGGCAGAATGACGCTGCACTGGATGGCCCTCGAGGTCTTTTCCAACTCTATGACTCTGTGCAGAATTTTGGCCAATGGTTTTCTCAACTTCCTGACCCCATGGGTGGAAAAGGGTGGAGAGACTGTGCGGCTGGTTTCCATTAGCCATGCTTGGAGCGTAGTCACCCTTGGCTGTGTCTCCACTGCATAAACCATGTGGGTGGGGTCAAGGTTGGAACACCCATCCTCTTTGTGTTGCTCCCCCCTTGCTCTCAGCAGGAACCAGCAGAACCCAGACGTCACGGTGGCTTCTCACCTGCTCATTTCTCCCTTGTCTTTATTTATTGCAAGGAATGTCACTCCAGAGAGGACACTCTGTCCATTGCATGGGAGTGTGTGTGCGGTCAGGGTTTGGGGACTGGAGAAAGGGGAGGCCAGGGCAATGGTCCAGGGGGTCAGGCTTTTAATAACCAAACAACTGTGTCCATCCCCTTCTCTGTTTACCTGCCTCCGGTCAATTTTCCTCTGCTTTTGTCATGGCCCAAAATAGAACCGCTTATTTGTTGAAAGGGGAGGGTGGCCACATTTTTTCACCCTCTTGGATCTACGCCAGTTTCCCTTTGCAGCTGTCTGTCTCTGAGACAAAAAGAAATGAAGAGAATGAATCTTTTCTTCCTCGCTTCATCTCCCTATGAAGGGAGGAAAAAAATCCCTCCACACCTAATTGGGTTTTGCAGGCTCCTATGGATCTCCCAGAAACAGAGTGAAAAAAAGAAAGTTCCAAGCAAAAATGGAAGATAAGGACTGGGATTCATGATTGCAATCACAAATGTATAATCTAAAGTTACGCCTTTGGACAGGTTTGCATTAATAATTCCTATGTATTCAATAGAGTCAGGATTGTGAAAGTTCCCCAGTCTGGACTTACCGGGCAGCAGCTGCTGCAAGTGACAAGGATCTGTTCTCCTGTCAATCAGAATGCAACAGATGGATGTTTCCACCCCCTTATGCCAGCGATCTCTGGTGCTAGGAGGAACTGTGACTGGGATCCTGCTTGCATAGTACTATTCGCAGGAGAAGGGTGGAAACATCAGTCTACTGTGTCCCAAATGGACAGGAGAACAGACCCTCATCACTTGCAGCAGCTGCCGTCTGGTAAGTCTGAATTGGAGTGTTCAGGCCAGGAGACACAACAGAGATCCTTTCCACAACTCACCCATTTTTGGTGCTGGGATGTGGTGCTCGCGCGAGCGGCCTCCAGAGAGAGGCTCTTGCTTCCCTGCTTCTTCGGCTCTGCACAAGCTTCCTGCTTGGGCCACAGCCCCACCTCTTCCTTTCGCAGTGCAGCCTGGGACCTTCCCAGGCTGCACATAGACAGGAAGTGTGACTGGCCCAACTCGCGAGGCTCTGCACACAAGGTAAGTGCGCGCGGGGCCCCAGAGCAATGCACTCCAAGCCAAAAATGAAAAAAATACGTGCGCAGTCTGTGTCAGGCCCTGGAGCATCGCGCAAACGTGAGTGTGTCATGTGGACCGCTCCTCACATTTACGCAACGCTCAAGGGGCCCTTTCGCATCGAAAATGCTGTGCAAAAAGGACCTTAGCTGTGTAGCCACGGTAGTTCCAGAACTAAGTAGCTGATCTAGAACCAAGACCAATATTCATCTGTGTAAATGTTCCACACGTGCCATACAGACCAATCTAATAGGCAACAAGGAGTGGTTGGAGGCTTCCGTGAGAATAAACCGGTGAATCTGCTCCAGGTTTTATTCCAAACTTTATAAAGCCTTTCAAACCCCATAGCTCAAATCACTTCAGGACCTTGGACAGCTTCTCCAAAGTCTGATTTAAAGTCAGGAGAGGATTCAGCAACCTGCCAACCTGGTTTCTGATCTCTTATTGTCCTCCTAACTTTATGAGAGTGAGAGAAGAGTAGAAGAACTGCAGAAAGGGGAGGGAAGAAAATCCGAGGAAGACAATTTTTGTGAGTATTCATAGAATCATAGAAATGTAGAGTCCAACCCCCTGCCATGCAGGAACACCCTCAAAGCACTCCCGACAGATGGCCATCCAGCCTCTGCTTAAAAACCTCCAAGGAAGGAGACTCCACTACACTCCGAGGCAGCAGATTCCACTGCCAGACAGCCCTGACCGTCAGGAAGTTCTTTCTGAGGTTCAGGTGGAATTTCCTTTCCTGCAGCTTGAATCCATTGCTCCTTGTCCTGGTCTCTGGAGCAGCAGAAAACAAGCCCTCTCCTTCCTCTACATGGCATCCCTTCAGATATTTAAACACGGCTCTCATGTCCCCTCTTAACCTTCTCTTCTGCAGACTAAACATCCCCAGCTCTCTAAGTCTATCCTCATAGGGCTTCATGGCTTCCAGGCCCCTCACCATTTTGGTCGCCTTCCTCTGGACTTGCTCCGGCTTGACCATGTCCTTCTTGAATTGAGGTGCCCAGAACTGGACACAGGATTCAAGATGGGGTCTAACCAGAGCAGAGTAGAGCGGTACCAGTACCTCCCTCGATCTAGACACCAGACTCCTATTGATGCAGCCGAGAATTGCATTGGCTTTCTTGGCTGCCGCATCACACTGCTGGCTCATGTTCAGCTTGCGGTCTATGAAGACTCCTAGATCCCTTTCACACGTACTGCTATCCAGCCATGTGTCCCCCATCCTATATTTCTGTATTCCATTTTTTCTACCTAACATGAACTGAATGGACTGAAACCTCCAAATCTGGAGTGTGGGACAAAACTAGCTTTTCTGTTTGCTGAATCTTCATGAGATAGAGGGTGGCTTTGAAAAACAAAATCAAAATGCATTTCAGACGCATATTTTGCAAGAAAAGCAATCTTGAAATATGTTGACTGAGAGAAGAAAATGTTTTAAAATATGCTTTGAAAGGGAATAGTTTGTTTTTGAGGGGTGAGAAGAATGATCACAAATTTCCTCGTGGCTGAGCAGAAAGTACATCTCAAGCCCTCAATAACCTCTGTCAAGAAAACAGTCAACCACTGAGAGATTTTTTTCACATTTTGAGAGTGCAGCAAGAAAAAAATATATATACACTTGTTTTGTGCAAAGAAACTGTTTTGCATACAGAACTCTTTTCTGTGCGTGAGACTGGTTTTGTGCAGAGATTTTTTCCCCCAAAAAGGGATAACTTGTATTGTGCACCAAAACTTCATTTCTAGCCAGGACTATTTTCTCCGTGAAATACTATTTTTGTGCAAAAAAGGGTGATGCTGGGGTCTAGCCACATGGGGGCTTGTTGTTTAGAAGACGTTGTTCACCCTCCTAACTGAGAACTCCATCCCTTGGTGAAATTTTAGTTCAGACCCCAAATTTCCCACTCCCCAAATTTTTTGTATCTAGAATTCTTCTATTTGCTGTGATTCCATCCCCTTGGTTGCTTTGTCCATCCCCCCCCTTTTTTTTTTGACACTAACTGCTTTATTTTATTATGAGCTTTCATGGATATCAGTCCACTTCTTTCTTTCTTTCTTTCTTTCTTTCTTTCTTTCTTTCTTTCTTTCTTTCTTTCTTTCTTTCTTTTGTTTTGTTTAGTTTTACAAAATTAAACAACACATATCCAATTTAAACAATACACCACATAATTAACACACACACACACGAAAGATTACCCACCCTCCAGAGCCAACTTTTTATTTAATCCACTTTCCAAAATTGCCATTCTTCTTGTGAAAGGGTAGCTTTACCATCTCTTATCAAAGCTTTTTCCAAAAATATTTTCCAAATTTCTTCAAAACCATTCCCTTTTACTAAACCTTTCATAAATCTAATTCTACATGTTAATTTGTCATTAATTGCAATTTTCCACACTTCTTTATACCATTCCTCTATTTGAAGTTTTTCATTTGTTTTCCATTTTTTTGCTATTACTAACCTCGCTGCAATTAGCAAATTTGTTATTACTTCCTTCCTTACCTGGATACACTCAACCTTATTATATATAGACAACAACCCTATATTTGGACATACTGCTATCTCAACTCCTATTATCTCTTTTATCTCTTTAAAAACCTTTTGCCAAAATTCCATTATCTTATTGCAATTCCACCACATATGCATATATATACCTGTCCATCCCTTTTCTTTGGATGCCTAAACTGTATTTCTAAATGCTCAATTCATGTTTTAAGTTACTGCAGTGCTAGACATTTGGGGACTGGGGGAAAATTTCATCAGGGGGGCGGAATTCTTCTTCGACAGGAGCAATCCCCTCTTTTTGCCCTTCCCCAGCTTTGTTGTTGTTGTAACTGCCATCAAGTTGACTTTGATTTATGGCGACCCGATAAACAAGAGACCTCAGAGTCAACCTATCCTCAACCACCCTGCTCGGGTCTTGTAGGTTCAGGGACATGTCAACAGTGATGCGGCAGCTAAAAAAGCCAATACAATTCCAGGCTGCATCATTAGGATTATAGTGTTGAGATCAAGGGAAACAATAATACCATCCTATTCTGCTTTGGTCAGAACTCACCTGGAATCCTGTGTCCAGTTCTCGGCACCAAAATTCAAGAACTTGTCCAGAGGAGGGCAACCGAAATGGTGAAGGGTCAGGAAACCATGCCTTATGAAGAGAATATGTTTATGTATGTTTAGCCTGATGAAAAGAAAGTTAAAAGGTGACTTGATAGCCATGTTTAAGTATTTGAAGGGATGCCACGCTGAAAATGGAACAAGCTCGTCTTCTGCTGCTCAAGAGACTAGGACATGGAGCAATGGTTTCAAACTTCAAGAAAAGGGATTCCATCTAAACATTAGGAAGAATTGCCTGACGATAAAAGCAGTTTGACAGTAGAATGTGATCCTGCCTTGGAGTGCAGTAGAGTCTCCTTCTTTGAGATTTGTTAAACAGAGGCCGGATGGCCATCTGTTGGGAGTGCTCTGATGAGTGTTTCTGCATGGCAGGGGGTTGGACTGGATGGCCCCTGGGGTCTCTTCCAACTCTATGCTTCTATGATTCTTCTTTGACTGAGTCTATCCATTTATAATCTGGTCTTCCTCTTTTCCTATTGTCTTCTACATTACCAAGCACTCCTGTCTTTTCTAGTGAGTCCTGTCTTCTCATGATATGGCCAAGGTACAACAGTCCCAGTTGCGCCATCTAGGCTTCTAGGGAGATGATGTGGATAGTGATTCGGGCTGTCAGGAATCTCTCCCTATCAGGTTGCAGCCAGCAAGGGAGGAGAGAGGCCAGGAACACTTGGAGAGTATGAATACACCAAATACCAGGAAAACCCAAGCCGAGCCAGGTCAAGTCATGTCATGTTGAGGAGGGAGCAGGCTTGTCCTCTGCCGCTCCAGAGACTAGGACAAGGAGCAATGGATTCAAGCTGCAGGAAAGGAGATTCCACTTGAACCTCTGGAAGACCTTCCTGATGGTCAGAGCTGTCCAGCAGTGGAATCTGCTCCTGCTTCCATGGAGTGTGGTGGAGTCTCCTCCTTCTTTGGAGGTGTTTAAGCAGAGGCTGGATGACCATCTGATGGGAGTGCTTTGATGGCTGTTCCTGCATAGCAGAGGGTTGGACTGGATGGCCCCTGGGGTCTCTTCCACCTCTATGATTCTAAGTCCAGTCCAAAGGTTCAAGAGGCAGAGATCCATCCGGAGGGTTTCAGGGAGCAGGAGACACAAAGGTTGTGAGGGCTTGCTAATAATTTGCTGCAAGCAAGGAGCAGCCACACCGGCAGACTTAAATAGCCCCCGTGAGCAGGTGCTGCTCATTATTGTTTCCTCAGCCAAGTCCAAGCAGCCTCCCTCTGAGCAGCCCATTTATCCTTCTGCGTGATTGAGGACTGATGGGCATGGCTGGCTGCAACTCCTCAGCATCACTGCTGGTCCCCTCTCCGTCCTGAGCTGTCTGGGGCAACTCAGTCTCTGTTTGACCTTCCAGTGCAGGGGAGGTTTGCAGATTGACTTGCTCAGTCACTGCCTTGGCCCCCTGCACAATCCTCAATCACCACAGCATCATCTATCACACTGCCTGTGGCTACTGGGAGTCGCACTCCCACCACATCTATAAGACTGGACAAGTCCCACCCTGGTTCTACAGCTAGCAAAACCAGAACGCACAACCAGAATTAATATTAAAAAGAAAGCCACATAGTTTAATTCATTAATTTATAAAAGTTGCAGAGTCTGTTCTTTCCTCTTGCAGGATTGACTGGGAGGATTTTGGCAGACAGTTCCCTCCAAGCTTTTTTTCTCTTTGTAAAAAATTTGGAATATAAGCCAGGCCCGGGAAAGGCCAAGAAGACAAGGATTATTATGTGACAATTCCCGGGCACTCTTCCATTTGTGTGTTTAATTTTATCCCTCACTTCATCCGGGTGTTTATAATGCATTATTCACTCCATCTGTATGCGCTCTCTTTCTCCCTTTCTTTCTCACCAGCTGTGGATTCCATTATTAGAAAATCTTCCTATCGTAGTTTCGTGGGCTGAAGGTTGCTTAGATCACGTGCCCGTCTTTTCACAAGTTTGTCTGATGGAGCTGGCCGATACTTCTTAAAATCCAGGCCACGAAGCCAGGTTTTAGTGCCGGCGAAACAGGCACTAAATCCATAATCCACAATCCAATTAAGGCACAGCTCTTGGGGGTTAAGCCAAAGCCCTGTCATATCCCAGCAATGCATATTCTTCTCTTGCAAAAGTGGGCTGCAAATGAAATCTTGCCCTTCCCAGTCAGCTCAGGCAAAAGCTAACTGCTGCAGCCTCCCATAGCTTATCTGCAGAGAAGTAGCCCTTTTGGTCACTTGCAATGCAAAAAAAGGGAGCAAGGAGGGGAGATTAAAAGAACTAGAGAAGTCACAGCAATTTCGAGGCCACATCCGCACTAGACTGTTATAATGCTGCTATTCCACTTTCAACCTCTTTTGGAATCCTGGGCTTTGCTGTTTAGAGGGGGACCTTTGAACATCTTTAGCCTCATGAAACATCTTTAGCCTCATGAAACTACAAACCCCAGAAATATAGTACAATGATTTCTACTTTAATGGCCATTGTTCCATCCCATGGAATCCTGGGCTTTGTAGTTTGGAGAGGAGTGTTTCAAATTCTCAGCAAGATCTTTAGCCTCATGAAACTACAAACCCCAGAAATATAGTGCAATGATTTCTACTTTAATGGCCATGGTTCCATCCCATGGAATCCTGGGCTTTGTAGTTTGGAGAGGAGTGTTTCAAATTCTCAGCAAGATCTTTAGCCTCATGAAACTAAAAACCCCAGAAATATAGTACAATGATTTCTACTTTAATGGCCATTGTTCCATCCCATGGAATCCTGGGCTTTATAGTTTGGAGACGAGTGTTTCAAATTCTCAGCAAGATCTTTAGCCTCATGAAACTACAAACCCCAGAAATATAGTACAATGATTTCTACTTTAATGGCCATGGTTCCATCCCATGGAATCCTAGGCTTTGTAGTTTGGAGAGGAGTGTTTCAAATTCTCAGCAAGATCTTTAGCCTCATGAAACTAGAAACGCCAGAAATATAGTACAATGATTTCTACTTTAATGGCCATTGTTCCATCCCATGGAATCCTGGGCTTTATAGTTTGGAGAGGGGTGTTTCAAATTCTCAGCAAGATCTTTAGCCTCATGAAACTACAAACCCCAGAAATATAGTACAAATGATTTCTACTTTAATGGCCATTGTTCCATCCCATGGAATCCCGGGCTTTGTAGTTTGGAGAGGAGTGTTTCAAATTCTCAGCAAAATCTTTAGCCTCATGAAACTACAAACCCCAGAAATATAGTACAATGATTTCTACTTTAATGGCCATTGTTCCATCCCATGGAATCCTGGGCTTTATAGTTTGGAGAGGGGTGTTTCAAATTCTCAGCAAGATCTTTAGCCTCATGAAACTACAAACCCCAGAAATATAGTACAAATGATTTCTACTTTAATGGCCATTGTTCCATCCATGGAATCCCGGGCTTTGTAGTTTGGAGAGGAGTGTTTCAAATTCTCAGCAAATCTTTAGCCTCATGAAACTACAAACCCCAGAAATATAGTACAATGATTTCTACTTTAATGGCCATTGTTCCATACCATGGAATCCTGGGCTTTGTAGTTTGGAGAGGAGTGTTTCAAATTCTCAGCAAGATCTTTAGCCTCATGAAACTACAAACCCCAGAAATATAGTACAATGATTTCTACTTTAATGGCCATTGTTCCATCCCATGGAATCCTAGGCTTTGTAGTTTGGAGAGGAGCTTTTCAAATTCTCAGCAAGATCTTTAGCCTCATGAAACTACAAACCCCAGAAATATAGTACAATGATTTCTACTTTAATGGCCATGGTTCCATACCATGGAATCCTGGGCTTTGTAGTTTGGAGAGGAGTGTTTCAAATTCTCAGCAAGATCTTTAGCCTCATGAAACTACAAACCCCAGAAATATAGTACAATGATTTCTACTTTAATGGCCATTGTTCCATCCCATGGAATCCTAGGCTTTGTAGTTTGGAGAGGAGCTTTTCAAATTCTCAGCAAGATCTTTAGCCTCATGAAACTACAAACCCCAGAAATATAGTACAATGATTTCTACTTTAATGGCCATGGTTCCATCCCATGGAATCCTAGGCTTTGTAGTTTGGAGAGGAGTGTTTCAAATTCTCAGCAAGATCTTTAGCCTCATGAAACTAGAAACGCCAGAAATATAGTACAATGATTTCTACTTTAATGGCCATTGTTCCATCCCATGGAATCCTGGGCTTTATAGTTTGGAGAGGGGTGTTTCAAATTCTCAGCAAGATCTTTAGCCTCATGAAACTACAAACCCCAGAAATATAGTACAAATGATTTCTACTTTAATGGCCATTGTTCCATCCCATGGAATCCCGGGCTTTGTAGTTTGGAGAGGAGTGTTTCAAATTCTCAGCAAGATCTTTAGCCTCATGAAACTACAAACCCCAGAAATATAGTACAATGATTTCTACTTTAATGGCCATTGTTCCACCCCATGGAATCCTGGGCTTTGTAGTTTGGAGAGGAGTGTTTCAAATTCTCAGCAAGATCTTTAGCCTCATGAAACTACAAACCCCAGAAATATAGTACAATGATTTCTACTTTAATGGCCATTGTTCCACCCCATGGAATCCTGGGCTTTGTAGTTTGGAGAGGAGCGTTTCAAATTCTCAGCAAGATCTTTAGCCTCATGAAACTACAAACCCCAGAAATATAGTACAATGATTTCTACTTTAATGGCCATTGTTCCACCCCATGGAATCCTGGGCTTTGTAGTTTGGAGAGGAGTGTTTCAAATTCTCAGCAAGATCTTTAGCCTCATGAAACTACAAACCCCAGAAATATAGTACAATGATTTCTACTTTAATGGCCATTGTTCCATCCCATAGAATCCCGGGCTTTGTAGTTTGGAGAGGAGCGTTTCAAATTCTCAGCAAGATCTTTAGCCTCATGAAACTACAAACCCCAGAAATATAGTACAATGATTTCTACTTTAATGGCCATTGTTCCATCCCATGGAATCCTGGGCTTTGTAGTTTGGAGAGGAGTGTTTCAAATTCTCAGCAAGAGAGTTGTAGTGGCTCACCAAACTACAAATCCCAGGATTCCAGAGAATGAAACCATGGCAGCTAAAGCAAAATCATAGCTCTGCAACTGTGCAGCGTAGAGAGACTATACGTGGTGGAAACTGGTACTTTTGAGACCTGAGTTTAGCAGGACACTTAAGATAAGCCTAAAGAATAATCTTTCTGATGAGGACTCAGATGAGTCAGAAGCAATCTGTTGGGAGGGAGGATAGCATCAGTGGGCAGGGCCAAAGGCAGAAGTGGGTGGGGCCAAAACCAAAGTGGGCAGGGACAACCTTTTGGCCACTCCCTTTTTTTCCTTACCTGGCTGCTCCTTTCCCTCACTTTCTCCCTGCTGCCAGGAAACAGTGGATTGTTTGCAGAAGACTTTTGAGATTAGGCCAAGGGCTGGATGCAACATAGAATCATAGAATCTTAGAGTTGGAAGAGACCCCAGGGGCCATCCAATCCAACCCCCTTCTGCCAGGCAGGAACACCCATCAAAGCATTCCCAACAGGTGGCCATCCAGCCTCTGCTTAAAAGTCTCCAAAGAAGGAGACTCCACCACACTCCATGGAGACAGCGTATTCCACTGCCGGACAGCCCTGACTGTCAGGAAATTCTTCCTGAGGCTCAGGTGGAATCTTCTTCCCTGATGCTTGAATCCATTGCTCTTTGTCCTGGTCTCTGGAGCAGCAGAAAACAAGCCCTCTCCCTCCTCTACATGGCATCCCTTCAAAGAGATGACCCTCCAGCCTCTGCTTAAAAACCTCCAAAGAAGGAGACTCCACCACACTCCATGGAGGCAGCAGATTCCACTGCTGGACAGCCCTGACCGTCAGGAAGTTCTTCCTGAGGTTCAGGTGGAATCTCCTTTCCTGCAGCTTGAATCCATTGCTCCTTGTCCTGGTTTCTGGAGCAGCAGAAAACAAGCCCTCTCCCTCCTCTACATGGCATCCCTTCAAAGAGATGACCCTCCAGCCTCTGCTTAAAAACCTCCAAAGAAGGAGACTCCACCACACTCCATGGAGGCAGCAGATTCCACTGCTGGACTGCTCTGACCATCAGGAAGTTCTTCCTGAGGTTCAGGTGGAATCTCCTTTCCTGCAGCTTGAATCCATTGCTCCTTGTCCTGGTCTCTGGAGAGCAGAAAACAAGCCCTCTCCTTCCTCTACCTGGCATCCCTTCAAATACTTAAACATGGCTATCAGGTCCCTCTTAACCTTCTCTTCTGCAGGCTAAACATCCCCAGCTCCCTAAAATGCTCCTCACAGGGCTTCATGGCTTCCAGACCCTTCACCATTTTGGTTACCCTCCTCTGGACATGTTCCAGCTTGTCCACATCCTTCTTGAAATGAGATGCCCAGAACCGGACACAGAATTCCACCAAAGCAGAACACTTGGGCTATAAACCACCCGCTCCTGATCCAAGGCTTTCAGGGAAATGCCAGAGAGATGGGGCAAACAATTAGCCTTGCCTCTTTTTTTTCCCCCAAAAGAAAGAAAGAAAAAATACAAAAATGCAGTGCATGAAATAGCAATCCACAATTATCCGGACCTTGTTGTTTTTCCAGTCCATTGGTGAGCCCAGAGAACAAGTTGGAGAGGGGGGTGTTTTGAAATAGCAGCTTGTTGAAGCCAAACGCAGAGAATTGGAGATCATGTTTCTGAAGTCCATTAGCAGGGGGAACAACTAGTCTGTAAAATGTTTTACATTTCTGGTTGGGGAGCTGGCCAGAAACCCATCTCATCTGTCTGCAAGGGCTGCATGTGTGCACAATTCTCCTTCGCCGAGGTTTCTCGGACTCATTTCCCCGAGGCTGTGGCACAGGATGGAGGCATGTTCTCAATCAAGAGGCCGGGGCGATCGTCTTACAGATGAAAGCCACCCGTCCATTCCGTTTAGGAATCCGAAAAACAGGCCGCCACACGCTTGCAAGGCTCTCCCCCAAAAGCATGTTACAAGAAAAGGAGCTTCTGGGAACACCGGGATCCGACTCGTGTTATTCCTGGCTTTGGTTCAGGAAAAAAATGTTGAGGAGGGTTCCCTTTCCACAGTTATTTCTGAAACGTGAAACCCGCTACCGTTTGTTTGGTTATTAGCTCGTTTAAATCGGTACTCCCCTTTCCGTGCAAGCCTTTTTAAAAATGTATATTTAATTTAGAAATGTTTCGAAATACATGCTATTTGTAAGTTGTTTGCCGACTCGATCCATATGGAGAGGCAGGATACAAATAAATAATTTTAAAAAATTATATTTGATATTTTTATTCATATTTTATATTTGTGCATATATTATTTAATTTATATTTTTTGCAAAATAGAAAGTATGCATAAGAGAAAAAGGGGGAAAGTGTCACGGTATGTATAGACATAAAAAGACACAAATAGGAATAAAGAAGTCTGTATCAAAGAAAAACACGCAGAAACAAGACTACCAATATTGAACGCGTGGTGCTAAATTGATATTTAAAACGTATCAGAAACAATACGGAAAAAGAGAAGTTTCCTACATGATGAGCCTTAAGTAATAAAACAACAATATTAACCTTTCAAAATCAAAAAGGGAAGGGGGGTAGAAAAAAATTAATGATTAATCAAACCGCTTATTCCATTCCCTTTTATCTGAATTATCCTCAGCTCCAATTACAAATAATACTGAAAAACATTATATATATATATATATGTAATTAATATATAATTAATTTATATTATAATATATTTTCCAGAATTATTTGTAATTGGAGCTGAGGGTAATAATATATTATAATATAATATATTCAGAATATATAATATATTCTTAATTATCCTCAGCTCCAATTACAAATAATACTGAAAAATATATATATATATATATATATATATATATATATATATAATTTATATTATAATATATTTTTCAGTATTATTTGTAGTTGGAGCTGTGGATAATTCAGATAAAAGGGAATGGACTAAGTGGTTCGTTTAATCATTAATTTTTTTATATTATATTGTATTATAATATAATAATATATTAAAAATATATTCGCCCTTCCTAAGAGTAATGACATTGCAAAGATTTCTAAATAAAACTCTGTGCTGTGTACACATACTTAATAGAGAGGTGGTTAAGCACCACAAATATCAACTAAATATCCTTTCCATCGTTAAGATATATATCCAAACCCAATATCCAAGACTTTCAATCGGAGTACTAAATATTTAAATGCTGAATCAGTTATGCTTAATTTCCCAGCTTTAGTATATCTATCATGTGGGATGAAAGAGAAAGTGGAAGTGTTTAAAATTCATTAAAAACACAAACCCAAAGACTGAAAATGAAGAATTTAGACGAGTGAGAGTTAACGCACTGAGCCACGTGAAAACAAAACCAGAGTAAAGCAAGAAAGTTTTTATAAGGCCTGCTTTCAAATTTCCAATTACTGGGTCTGCTGTCTTGAAGGGTGATGGGAAGGGTCTCCAGAGGAGGACAACCAAACTGGTGAGGGGTCTGGAAGCCATGAAGCCCCATGAGGAACAGCTTGGGGAGCTGGGTATGTTTAGTGTGCAGAAGAGAAGGGTGAAGAGGGGACATGAGAGCCATGTTTAAATATTTGAAGGGATGCTATGTAGAGGAAGGAGAGGGCTTGTTTTCTGCTGCTCCAGAGACCAGGACAAGGAGCCATGGATTCAAGCTGCAGGAAAGAAGATTCCACCTGGACCTCAGGAAGAACTTCCTAGCAGTCAGAGCTCTCCAGCAGTGGAATCTGCTGCTGTCTCCATGGAGTGTGGTGGAGTCTCCTCCTTCTTTGGAGTCAGAGCTGTCCGGCAATGGAATATGCTGCACTGGAGTGTGGTGGAGTCTCCTTCTTTGAAGGTTTTTAAGCAGAGGCTGGATGGTCACCTGTTGGGAATACTTTGATGTGTGTTCCTGCACAGCAGGGGGTTGGACTGGATGGCCCCTGGGGTCTCTTCCAACTCTAGGATTCTCTGATTCTCTGATTCTAAGAAGAGGATGGAATTCCCAAAAGGTGGAGCTATCCTTGGGAAGGCGCCGCATGTGACTCTTTTGGGGATGCCAAAGAACCTACAGGGTTTGAGTATTAGCAATCAATGCCCAAAGAGCTTGGTTGATTTTCCAGGATTTTGCAAGTGGAGAAGGGTAATGAGAACCAGCATGATGTAGTGCTTTGAGTGTTGGGTTACAATCCTAGGGATGCGGGTTTGATTCCCCACTCGGCCACGGAAATCCCCGGAAATCCTTGGGGGCATCACATACTCTCAGCCCCAGAAAACCCCCATGATGGGGTTGCCTAAGAATTGCCATAAGTTGGAAATGACTTGAAGGCACACAAAAACAGCAAAAATAACTAGAGCAACTATGATTCCTTTCAAGGGATGGAAGCAGAATTTAGCCTTCTGAAATGAGCAAGTCTCATTGCTTTCATGAGACTCATTGCTACAGGTAGCCCTCACTAGTTCCCCCAGTGAATAACCCATTTTTATTCTCTTTCAGGTTGAATTCACTAATGACCAGATTGAAGGTAAGAAATGTTCATTCTCCTCTTCCACTAATATGACTATTGGAACTGCTGCCTCCTCTTCCTCTGCCACCTCCTGGCTCATCTTACTTTATGGTCCACTAGATCCTTTTCACATGCATTGCTTTCAACCCAGGTATCACCCATTCCATTTTATATTTGTGCATTTCATTTTTTTTCCTTTAGGACTTTACATTTATTACTGCTGAGTTTTTGGTCCTGATGTCCAATCGGTCAGCATCATTTTAATTTCTGATCTTGTCCCCTGGAGTATTAGCTACCCCCTCTAATGTGGTGGCCACCTGCAAATTTGATAAGCTTGTCTTCTCTTCCGTCATCTAAGTCATTCATAAGGATCTTAAAAAACACCAGACCCAGGACAGAACCTTGAGGTATCTCACCAGCCACTTCTTTCCAAGACTTCTAAAACCCTAAATCTTGGGACCAGGTTTTTGTACAAACTTTAAAGGAGCTTATCCAAGCTTTGAAACTGGATCAGCACATATTTGGATTTGTTGTTCCAGAATGCCTTCATGTCATTTCTAGGCCCTTTTCACATGGGGCTAAAAAAACGGCGTAGAGCAACCTCCGCGGAGGTTGTCTACACCGTAACGTGGATTGGGGTGGATTACTTTAGAGTAAATCCACACCCCAATCCACGTGGGGGCGACCGGAAAAGGCGCCGCCCACACTTTTGCAAAACCACTTGTCCTGTGGGTTTTAAAAGGCGCGGGGCGTGCAGCCCCGTCCAGCCCCGTCGCAGTGCCGGTATAGATCTGCAGGCGTGCGCAAGAGCGTGCCTGCAGATCGCGTGGGGGGGAGGGATTTCCGGCTGGCGAGCTTCTCTGACTGGCGGAGAGCCTCCGTCAGTCAGAAGCCGCCATTTTGGGTGCTGCCGGACGCAGTGGACGTCGCCGAGTGTGGAGCGGCGAAACGGGCTGCTCCACACGGCAACGGAATAAAGGTAAGCTCCATTTCCGCGTGGAGCTGCCCGTTTCCCCACCCGCATGTGAAAAGGGCCCTAATTTATGGTGATCCTAAGATAAACCTTTCATGGGGTTTTCTAGCCAGAATTTGTTCAGATGGGGTTTGCCCTTGCCTTCCTCTGCCACGGAGAGACGCTGACTTGCCCAAGGCCACCCAGTGAGTTTCCATGGCCTTGCAGAAATTCAGGTCTCCTGGAGTCCCAATTCAACACTGAGGTCTCAGCACCTTGGACAGCACCATACTGGGTCTCAGCACCTTGGATAGCTCATGTAAAGTGTAGATTGAAATTCAAAGTGGATTCTCCACCAACATTGGAGCCTTAAGTTTCTCCTGATGATATCTTATTGTACCTGTACTTTTTCTAAATGTACAAATGCTCATTGGAGTCCCTGGTCTGTGTCTCTCTATGCCAGGAGAAGTAAGACATAGAGTCATAGACTAGTTGGAAGAGCCCCAAGGGCCATCCAGTCCAACCCCATTCTGCCACGCAGGTAGACACAGCCAGAGCACTCCCATTGACTGATGGCCACTAAGCTCTCTTTAAAAACCTCCAAAGAAGGAGACTCCACCACACTCCACTGAGGCTATCCATTCCACTATCGAAGTGCTCTTCTTAATGTTTAGATGGAATCTCTTTTCCTGAACTTTGAAGCCATTGCTCCATGTCCTAGTCCCTAAAGCAGCAGAAAAGCTTGCTCCATCCTCCATATGATACCCCTTCAAATATTTAAATATGGCTATCATGCCCCCTCCTAACCTTCTCTTCTCCAGGCTAAACATCTCCAGCTCCCTAAGCTGCTCCTCATAGGGTTTCATGGCTTCCAGGTCTTCTAACCTTTTTGGTTGCCCTCCTTTGGACATGCTCCAGCTGGTCAATATCCTTCTTGAGTTGTGGTGCCCAGAACTGGACATGGGATTCATAGTGAGGAATCTGCTTTGATTAAAGCAGAAGAGAATGGTACCATTACTTCCCTCAACCTAGACACTACAGTCCTATTGATACAGCCTTGAATTGCATTGGCCTTTTTTGCTGCCGCATCATACTACTAACTCATGTTAAGCTTGTGGTCCACTAAGACTCCTAGATCCTTTTGCTGTGGTCAAGCCAGCTGTCACTCACCTTATATCTGTCTATTTCATTTTTTCTGCAAAAGTGTAGTACCTTACATTTCTCCCTGTTGAAATTCATTTTGTTAGTTCTGGTCCAGCTCTCTAATCACTTACGGTCATTTTGAATTCTGATTGTTACTTCCGCTATGGCACTGTGGGTGAGGACACCAGATATCCTTTTGATATCAACCAATTCGGCCTTAGCTTGACCTTTTTCCAGCCACCCCACTCCACGTGTTTGTGAGGTTCTCCGGACAAGCACGGACAGGGTGCGGCCGCTAATGGTTTTGCATTCCAGACCCCATTGAGGCCAGCAACCCAAGCCTCGCTTGTAGCTTCAGGGAACTTCCATCCGCAAACTTCACAATAGTGGCATGGCTCTCAGCCAAGCCATTCCTTTATGTTGGGCCATCAACCTACCGGCCACGCTATTGTCGTCAAGACCAAATCCTATCATGCTGAACTTGGCCTTTCCAAATCCTTTGTCCAGCGCCAAAACTCCTTTGTTCTCACCTGGCTTGCCATAGCCGGTAGGCACAAACTCCCCTATAAAAACCCCACATTTCCAAACGATCTTCGGACTACTTTGGACTTCCATCCCGCCTTGCTGCCGGTTGTCTAAGGAAACTCCTCTCAGTGAGCCCCGCTGAGCTTTCTTCCCCCGGATCCCCATTTCTCCCCATTTCTCTCCAGGACTACGAGACCAGGTGTCGTATTGCCTTCCCAAACAAATCTCCGTTTCTATTTCCCAGCTAGTCTCGTCCTTCGTGCTTTTGTCTTTAATAAAATATTTTTTGTTATTTGGAAAACCTTGTCTAGCTGCTCTCTGACCCGCCGCTGTATACATAGGGTTAAAGATCTCGCTAAGTTACCCTGCCTCTCGCATAGCCAAGAGAGTGTTCCAGCTAAATTCCCGCAACTTGTATTTTTAATCTGCCATTTGGGTGCCCCTCCCGGGACCCCCCAACATACAGGGTAACATGATCCTGTCCCCTGGGGTGTTAGCTACCCCTCCTCATTTGGAGGCAAACGGCTTTTGAGGAGAACATCTTCTTGGTGGTAACTTCTTTGCTGTGCAATACTCCCCGAAGAAATTCCCTTGGTGTTTTCTCAGTGGTGTTTTCATAATCAGGAAAAGACCTTTAAACAAACTTTCATTTCATATAAATATAGAGCTAGTGAAAAATAACCCCAGTTATTCATTCCTAGGTTGAGAAATGGATTTTCCAGCAGTCAGGAAACCACTTCAGGAAGAATAGGAGACCAATGAAAATTTTGCAGAATTGTCTCCCGGTATTCACCATCTCAGAGAAGTGTTGGAGAAGAAGTGGAGGAAAACACGTGGGCTAAGATTGTGGATCAGAGGCAAGGAGGTGTAACTTTGTGATGGCACAGCCAAGCTTCTGACATGATATCAAGCCCCCTGATTGCATTGTGACAAGATGCATGGCGCACTGTGTGCAATGAGACCCATAGTGCCGTGGGTCAGGTGTGAAACAGATTCACAACAGTAGTCTATATGTGGTAGGTAGGTCTCTGCTGTCCTCTGGAGAAGACAAACATTGCATCGTGGTGCAGTTTAGCTCTATGCCCCTCCTGAAACTGCAAACCCCAGGATTCCATAGGATGTTGAAAGTGGAATAATAGTGCTATAACAGTCTAGTGCGGAAATGGCTTTAGTCACAGTTTTGCCATTACTGCCATGATTGTAACTGTCCCCTGGCCTGAAACCTACTTTACTGGGCATCAGTTGGATGGAGAGAAGGAAGTCTGAGGCATGTCTGAATTTCCACCAAGTGCATGGGAACTTGGCCAGGAATTACTTAGTTAAGTTACTTACCTAACTAACTTATGTTACTTAGGTATACTTCTCTCTCTTTTCTTTTTGCTCAGAAAACAGGGTTCTTGTGCAAAAAACAAAGCAGAACATGTTTTTCTCTATAGAGTGTTTTCCTCCAGAACACTTCAAGACATTGAGAACAGGGAAAAAAACTACAGAGGTAGATCCATTTCCCATCGCAGTAGGGAGAAAACTTCCATAATTATTCCTTGTTGCATACAGTTGAGGATTCATGTCCCTACTTTGGGCTGCCAGCAATAATAATAATAATAATAATAATAATAATAATAATAATAATAATTAAAAAATCTAAGCTGTTAATTGTTTGTCACAGCTGTAGGGAAAGTTTTATGGTACATGGTTATTCCTTCCTATTGTCTTAAATTCCTGCCTGTTGTATCATCAAAAAAAATCAATTTATTTTCCAAGCTCTGCTTTTTTATGGGGTAATATAAGCAATACGGCCACAAAAAATGTTGGTAGACTGCCCGGGTGAGTTTTCAATCCGGGTTTTAAAAATGGAGGAAAAGGAAAAGTCTCTCCTTTGATCATGTTGGGGGATGATGGAGATTGTAGTACTCAAAAGCAACTTTTCCAAACTTATTCCATTTCTGCACCACACTGTTATAGTGTTATTATTCCACTTTCAACCTCCTATGGAATCCTGGGGTTTGCAGTTTAGGGAGGGGCCTTGGAGGCCTTGGAGGCCCCTCCCTAAACTGCAAACCCTGGGATTCCATAGGAGGTTAAAAGTAGAATAATAGCAGTATAATAACCTAGTGCAGAAATGACTTTAGTTGAAAATAGGGGGGAAAATCCCCATAAAAGGTAGTTGAGGAATTTGTTCTGTTTTCCCTGGAACGAAAGGATGATTCAGCCTTGGTTTCCAATTCCAAGTCACCACATGTATTTTCAGTACCACACTGTACATGGTGCGTGGAGCATATGTGCCACATTAAGACCCTGCCAGCCCGCCTCTGCTGTGTGCGGCTCCTCTCTCCAGAAATTGACAGCCAAAATATGAAAATGGTTCCTTTCCAGATGTTCGTTCTTTACATTAAAAAGAAAGAAAGAAAAATCTTGTTGGCTTCCAATGCTCCCTCCTTCCTTTTCCGTTATATTTGGAACTTACATGTCCCGGAGAGATGGTGCTTCTTGGGAACACTCACGGTCTCTGCCATACTTTTGGCTTTCTCCAAGGTGGACATTATGAATTGGTTAACCAATTCACACACAGAGACCCCTCAAATCCAGTGGCTTGTAGAAGGACCAGCTCTTGGGAAAGTTACTTTTTTTTGGACTATTATAGCCAGAATCCCAGTGGCTTTGCTGGGCATGGGATTCTGAGAGTGGTTGCCCATGATTATTTTTTTTTTCAAGGTCTGAGAACAGAACCACAGAATCATAGAAGTGGGAGAGACCCCGAGGGCCATCCAGTCGAGCCCCCTTCTGTCATGCGGGAAAGCACAATCAAATGGCCATCCAGCGTCTCTTTAAACACTTCCAAAGAAGAAGACTCCATGAGATGTTAAGGAAGTGGATTCCATTGTTGAACCGCTCTTATCTTCTGGAAGTTCTTCCTAAAGTTTAGGTGAATCTCTTTTCCTGAAGTTTAAAGCCATTGCTCGTCTCTGGAGCAGCAGAGAGCAAGCTTGCCCATCCTATGATATCTTTTCAAATATTTAAACATGGCTATCATGTCCCTTCTTCGTGTCCTCTTCTAGACATCTCCATCTCCCTAAGTTGCTCCTCATAGGGCTTCATGGTTCCCAGGCCATTACCGTTTTGGTTGCTTTCCTCTGGACATATTTTAGAATGGCATTAAGAATTCAAAAAGAGTATGACCTGAATGCTTTAGATAGTCTTAAAGTGCTGAGAATACCAACTGTGGTAGCTCCAGTCCATTAAATCAACTGTTGGATTCTGAATTGACACTTCTGTAAACCCCAT
This sequence comes from Ctenosaura bakeri, assembly GCA_948474755.1. Lineage (NCBI taxonomy): Eukaryota > Metazoa > Chordata > Lepidosauria > Squamata > Iguanidae > Ctenosaura > Ctenosaura bakeri. The sequence goes on along the minus strand of CAOLHI010000016.1, from coordinate 908,354 downwards.
TGATTCAGTAGTCCTGCTGAAGTTGGAACTAGCAATTGGACTGAGGCCGAGAACATAAGAAGAGCCATGTTGTACCAGACCAGAAGCCCTGTCGAGTCCAGCATTCCATTCACACAGTGGGCGACCCATCACCCGTGGGGAGCCTGCCAATAGGATATGAACACAACTGCGACCTCTATCTTGTGGTCTTAGCAACGGGTATGGAGGCATTTGGCCTCTGATTCTGGAGGTGATGAGGTAGCCTGACCCATAGGAAGTGATGACATCAACCTCCGTGAATTGATTCCCAACCTCCTTTTGAAGCCACCCAAGGTGGCATCTATACTACGTCTGTGACAAGGAGCCCCATAGTTTAAAGGCATGCTGTGTGAAGAACACCTTCTTTTTTTATTGGTCTTGAATTTCCCCACTGTGTAGGTTCATTGAATGGCCCCATTGGGTACCAGTATGATAAGAGAGGGATGAAAGTTTCTCCCAGTCTACTTTCCTCACACCGTGGCTCATTTTATATACCTCTGTCTTCTCTCCCTAGTAGGGTATTCTTGACTATTGGTAAGTTGAACCACCATATTTATGGATGGTTCTTCTGCCATTTTAGTCCACTATTGGATGGAAAATCATCTGAAAAATGGCCCATTTTTTTAAAAATGAGGATGTGGATTCAGGGGTTTTAGATGGACTCTCAGGAAGGTTTGGGACCACAAAAATGGAGTTCAGGACTTATTTGTGCATTAATTCCATGTATTCGTCTCACCCAACATGGCAGAAAAAAACACTGATTGGAGTACTAGCATTAAATCAATGGGGTTTATCTATGGAGTCTGCAGAAGAGAAGGTTAAGAGGGGACATGATAACCATGTTTAAATATTTGAAGGGATGCCATGTAGAGGAAGGAGAGGGCTTGTTTTCTGCTGCTCCAGAGACCAGGACAAGGAGCAATGGATTCAAGCTGCAGGAAAGGAGATTCCACCTGAACCTCAGGAAGAACTTCCTGACAGTCAGGGCTGTCCAGCAGTGGAATCTGCTGCCTCCATGGAGTGTGGTGGAGTCTCCTTCCTTGGAGGTTTTCAAGCAGAGGCTGGATGGCCATCTGTTGGGATTGCTTTGAGGGTGTCCTGCATGGCAGGGGGTTGGACTGGATGGCCCCTGGGGTCTCTTCCAACTCTACATTTCTATGATTCTATGATTCTATATATTGACTTACCACTCAACAGTTCATTCAATAGGTATAGTCTATTATGGACTAACAAACAGGCTGCAGGCCATGCATTTAGTGTGCATTTGGTATATGGTTTCCTCAACAACTGACTTACAGTGCTTAGGGGAAAAGGAGATAATTTTTGTTTTTTGGATCAAAGTTCCCAAATCCGACCATTGCCCCTTGGGGTTCGGTGGCGTTTGATCTGGTTGGGTTGTCTCCCTTGCTCCCAAGCTCTTTCTCCCTCAGCTTCCAAACCAGTCGCCACAACCTTAGCCCACTGTCTGCGGTCCAAAGCCCGAGACCTAGACTTTCTCTCCCAACTGTGACAGGAACCCGGCCACAGCCCCAGATCTTGCTGACGAAGGTTTTTAATAATGATAGGCAAGGAGAAAGCAGGACGGGGCCAGCCAAAGGAAGAAGGCTCTCTGTTTGTTCAGCTGCCGTCGAGGAGAAGCCACTGCAATCCAAGCCCTCTTGTCCCACTGGAGAAGCACAGATCTCTCTGCTGGGAAGTTTTGCAGACAACGGGATCGAATTTAAAAGGAGCCGTTGGGTTGTGCAAACTTTTGACATAAGCTTGCCGCAATATGCCCACAACTCAGTGTTGGAGGTTTTCAAAAATATTAGAAGTTTTCCCATCAGATAGGATAGTGTTTTATGTTGTCTGATTGTGAATACTCTCCTTGACCCGTGCAAGAAGTTCCGTCCAGTGGTGGTGCTTTGTGCTACATGGCTGAGCTTGGAAATATTACTTTTTCTGGACTACAACTTCCAGGATCCCCCAGTCAGCCCAAAACTCCTAACTTTTCCAAGCTCTGCTACTTGAATATCATCCTCCTTCCTATATCTGGTTCATTCTCCTTCTTGGAATGGTCTTCTGGGTAGTCCCATCCAATAAGGGATCCCATATGGAATACTTAGGCCATTTCCGCCTATATATCTAGGGGATGTACATAGAGGGCATTGCAACAGATAGTGCTGAACGTCCTCCACTTCAATAAGGGAAAATGGGAGAGTTAGTCCAGAAATACCTGGAGTGCCACAGCTGCCTACCTACCACGCCAGTCCACAAGAGAAAGCTCACATAGGCCATTTCTGCACTACATTGTTATAGTACTATTATTCCACTTTCAACCTCCTGTGGAATTCTGGGGTTTGTAGTTTCCCGAGGCCAAAGAGTTCCCTGGCTGGGAATTCTAGAGGCCCCTCCCTAGACTGTAAACCCCAGGATTCTCATGGGATGTTGAAAGTGGAATAATAGTACTACAACAGTGTAGTGCAGAAATGGCTAGTCTGATATTTTGCCATACTCATTTGCTGCAACTAGAATCATAGAATCACAGAAATGTAGAGTTGGAAGAGACCCCAGGGGCCATCCAGTCCAACCCCTTGCCATGCAGGAACACCCTCAAAGCACTCCTGACAGATGGCCATCCAGCCTCTGCTTAAAAACCTCCAAGGAAGGAGACTCCACCACACTCCATGAAGGCAGCAGCAGATTCCACTGCCGGACAGCCCTGACTGTCAGGAAGTTCTTCCTGAGGTTCAAGTGGAATCTCCTTTCCCGCAGCTTGAATCCATTGCTCCTTGTCCTGGTCTCTGGAGCAGCAGAAAACAAGCCCTCTCCTTCCTCTACATGGCATCCCTTCAGATATTTAAACATGGCTCTCCTGTCCCCTCTTGACCTTCTCTTCTGCAGACTAAACATACCCAGCTCTCTAAGTCTATCCTCATAGGGCTTCATGGCTTCCAGGCCTCTCACCATTCTGGTCGCCCTCCTCTGGACTTGCTCCAGCTTGACCATGTCCTTCTTGAATTGGGGTGCCCAGAACTGGACACAGGATTCAAGATGAGGTCTAACCACAGCAGAGTAGAGTGGTACCAGTACCACCCTCGCTCTAGACACCATACTCCTATTGATGCAGCCAAGAATTGCATTGGCTTTCTTGTCTGCTGCATCACACTTCTGTCTCATGTTCAGCTTGTGGTCTATGAAGACTCCTAGATCCCTTTCAAACGTATTGCTATCCAGCCATGTGTCCCCCATCCTATATTTCTGTATTCCATTTTTTTCTACCCAAGTGTAGGACCTTACACTTCTCTCTGTTGAATTTCATTTTGTTAGCCTCGGCGCAGCTCTCCAATCTATCCATGTAGCATGTAGCATGGCAGGAGACAGTGAAGCTAGAACCCTTCTTCTTTACATGGTAGTTTGGAAAAATAAAGCAGCAAATTCACAGGCAACCGTGATGACTCTGAAAAGGGCGGTGGGTACAGGCAAAGAGAAACTGACCATTTCACTGACAACTCATCTTCAGTTTTTCACTTCTCAGAGCCAATGGCCGTTGCAGTATCTCCAGAACCATTTAATTAGGGATGTTCTTGGTAGCAACACAGAATGCATTTAGATCTGTTCTGAGGGTTGTTGGCTTGGGAAGGTCAACGTCCAAGCTGAGTTTTCCTGTAATTCCTAATTGTCCCTAGTTTATATAAATGATGTGAATAACCACTTATGACCTGACTCTCTCCATTCCTCCAGGAAGTCCAAAGGAAATGGAATGCAAACATATCCGATAAGAAGATCAACAGCAAAGTTCATCCAATGTTTCCCGTTTGAAAACCAAACCAAAACATGAGGGCCTGTTAAGATGCTAGGCTGAAGTTTGGCTTGATGTTGGGTTGACATTTGACTTCTTCCTAACTCTGCACAGTTAATTAATATCTATTCCTTGCTAACTTTCTTGTCCTCTCTTTCACCCCTTCTCCTCCTCCCTCTGAACTATCATTCTTACTACTCCAACAAATTTTAGTCTGTAAACTCCTTGGGGCAGGAACCAAACTTTGGTCTTCCTTTCCAGCTCTTGATCTTCTCGTGCTATTCAGTAAAAGGAGTAATGGCTACAGGGGTGATAGGAAGAATTGTTGTTGTAATGGTTGTCTTCTTTGTGCTCTCTCTAGAGTTTAAGGAGGTCTTCGAAATCTTTGATAGAACTCCCAAGGGGGAATTGAAGATCTCGTATGCACAGTGTGGAGATGTCTTGAGGGCTTGTGGCCAGAATCCCACCCAGGCAGAAGTTCTCAAGGTCCTTGGACGACCCAAGCCAGATGGTTAGAGTCTTCCTTATTCTCTTTCTGTGATGGCCACTTCACAAAATCATTTTTTAAAAAAATCAGAACTGTCTTGGCCGTTTTGGAATCAATGATCTATGGACCTCTTGGAGTCTCACTGGCATTTCCTTGCAACGCTCCATTAGACAGAGAATGTTGTGTGCCTTCAAGTTGTTTCTGACTTATAGCGACCCTATGGCAAACTTGTTATGGGGTTTTCTTGGCAAGATTTGTTCAGAGAGGGTTTGCTTTTGCTCTCCTCTGAGGCTGAGAGAGTATGACTTGCCCAAGGTCACCCAGGAGGTTTCCATGGCCAACTGGGGATTTGAATCCTGGTCTCCAGAGAGCAAAGGTGGGGAAAGTGAAATCTCATACCTTCCAACATTTAACAGATGGAAAGTAAACTAAAACAGCCCAAGGAAGGCTAAAAACATAGCTTAGTTGCTCCCATGGCTCTTAGGGTGATAAAGAGGCTGTATAGCCATGGGGTTCCCTATCCACTAATAGCTGCAAACTTATCCTCTACCGCTGAGAGCCAGTCTTGCAACCAAATATAATCCCATTTTTTTGTCTGTCTCCTTTGGGATTGACAGTTCAGGATCATCCCAAGTCCTGTGGTTTTCAGGCTAAAACCTGAGACTTAGGTATAATCCCTTGGCATGTCTTTATGTGTTGTGCATGAAGTACCAATCACAGCAGAGGCAGCGTGGAGCAGTGGTTTGAGACTACGGCCCTGGAGAGCGGGGTTCAATTTCCCGATTGACGTGGAAACCCACTGGATGAATTTGGGTGCATCACACACTCTTGACCGCAGAAAACTAAGTGATAGTTTCACCTTAGGGTTGCCATAAGTCAGAAATGTCTTGTAGGCACACAACACAGTTGCTCACGGCTTGTCATTCAAATGCTCGCCACATATTTCCTTGTTTAGGAATGAAGACAAAAATCCCACATCAAGGTGAAATGAAGGGATTATTCCTTCTTACTTATAGAGAGGATATGAGGCACATGTAATCCAAGGTACTTCTAGCTGCAAGGCGGATGCAGAATATAGTTGAAGCTTTGCCCTGGCATTACAATGACTAGGAGGGATGGAGGAAGCTAATTAAGTTAATATATACCCCTCCTTGCAAGTTTTGGCAACCAATCAATTAAATCCTTGCAAATTGGAGCAAGTTGCTGCTCTCCTAGCGGAGCTGGAGATTTGGCCATAGTTCTTCCTTCTTGCCTGGAGCTGAGCCCACCAAAACTGGAGAATTTGTGCTCTCCTCTCTTGCTTGGAGATGGTCCATGAAAACTGGAGACTCAGGACCAGACTCAGAGAACTCTTATCTCCAATCCCCTTTCCTATCCCAGGATGGATTTCCTGAGACAAGAAACTAGGCTTTTCTTTTTACTCCACAAGAGCATCCTGAATAACTACAGCCCTCCACATTTGTGGTTTTCATTTTTGTGGATTTGATTATTCATGGATTATTTGCTGTCCCCTCTGCTGCCTCCCTGGGCCATTTTTAACAGGGACTGCAAGCCTCGTGAGACTGAGAAACTGAGAGCGAGGCTTGTAGGTCCCTTTTAAAAATGGTGTGGGGCAACCATGGAGGGGGCTGTAAGACCCACCAGCCTCCCACTTCAGCCTTTTGAAGGAATCCTGGGGCCTCAAAGGAATCCACAGTGGGTTGAATATGGCAGTCATACTTTTTTGTGTGTTAAAGATGGTTTGGGAGGGCCTGGAGTTATTCATGGTTTCCCCACTTTCATGGGGGTCCTGTGCCCCTAACCCTAGCAAATGTGGAGGGAGGACTGTACTCCTGAGTACATGTTGCACTAGCCCTGTGTATTCTGCATAATACAAATATCAAATATTTGTCCCATTTGGACACCTAATTGGTCACCCTCAGATGGAAATGACAGAGCCCAAAAAAGAGAAATATCATATTGGGCTGCTGCTTGCCTTTGTAAAACCTGAGTCTGATGGAGAGCATCAGGATGCAGGAATAGACAACAGAACTTTCTGGTAGGATTGCTGAGTCTCTTCCTCCTCCACATATAAAGGAACGAGTCCTCATTGTCCACTTGTCCGTTGACAGAAATGAACACCAAGATGATAGACTTTGACACCTTCCTGCCAATGCTCCAGCACATCGCCAAGACCAAAGACACTGGGACCTTTGAGGACTTTGTGGAAGGCCTGCGGGTTTTTGACAAGGAAGGGAATGGCACCGTCATGGGAGCCGAGCTCCGCCATGTTTTGGCAACTCTTGGTAAGCAAATCCCATTGGGCAATGGTGGTGGCATCTAAGCTACTTTTATGCATAAGTCTTATTGTCTAATACTTTCTCTACTCCCCATCTTGAATTCTGTGTCCAGTTCTGGGCACCCCAATTCAAGAAGGATATTGACAAGCTGGAGCAAGTCCAGAGGAGGGCGACCAAAATGGTGAGAGGCCTGGAAGCCATGAGGCCCTATGAGGATAGACTTAGAGAGCTGGGGATGTTTAGTCTGCAGAAGAGAAGGTTCAGAGGGGACAGGAGAGCCATGTTTAAATATTAGAAGGGATGCCACATAGAGGAAGGAGAGGGCTTGTTTTCTGCTGCTCCAGAGACCAGGACAAGGAGCAATGGATTCAAGCTGCAAGAAAGGAGATTCCACCTGAACCTCAGGAAGAACTTCCTGACGGTCAGGGCTGTCCAGCAGTGGAATCTGCTGTCTCCATGGAGTGTTGTGGAGTCTCCTTCTTTGAAGGTTTTTAAGCAGAGGCTGGATGGCCATCTATCGGGAGTGTTTTGAGGGTGTTCCTGCATGGCAGGAGGTTGGACTGGATTACCCGTGTGGTCTCTTCCAACTCTACATTTCTATGATTCTATACTCTGTTTCAATATGGACAAGACTGCAGAGACCCAACACAAAGGCTTTTTAGATAATGTATCTGCCCTGGCTATTTTCCCTTCTTTTCCTCTATGATCTGATCTCTGTACAGGTCAAAATCAGAGATTTAATAGCATGGGCTGATGGAAGGAAGCGTGAACTAAGAATACCCACAATTACAGCTCTTAGTTGCATCCAGATTTAGTTTTGTGGGCATAGTTATATTAAAGAGTATGTCCACTGGAACTATGGCTTCTATGATAATTATGCTAGTGAAGACTAATTTGAGCCCCATTAATTTCAGCATAACTCCATTGAGATCACTGGGGGTCACCTTAGTTTTGATTAATGTAAGGATTAATTTGACCTGCTTCAAATACGACTAAATCTGGATCCAACCCTGCTACAGATTTTATTCACTTCCCTTACTATAAATGATACATGGTGAATACCACTGGGCTTCCAGAGAGAGACAGAGAGAATTGGGGAACAGCATGTTGGAAATTTCACGCACAAGAATGAATGATCTCCTTAGTTAAATGCTGGTTGGAATCTTTACATTGCATCAAGGATTTGTGGAGGGTGGGAGGAGGAGAGAGTGGCTGAGAAAATCTATATATAAAATAACAGGATTGTACATAGAACAAGAGCTTGACAGACTTGGAGATTATGTAGTTTTACACCACAGGAGTGAAATGAAGCTTGCAAAGTACAATCTCCAGTATGATAAAAGTAATACATCCATTTCCAAGCTTCTGTTTGAAGCCTCAAGGGATGGAGGTATTCCCTTGGGTTTCTTTGGCAGTTTGAAATGAAAACTGAGATTTTGGAGAGTTCTGCGGGTGGTAGGAAGTGTTACTTAGGAGAGATGAAATACACCTAAGCAGAGCTTGCGAACGTTGGTTGGATTGCAGCTCCTAGAGTTCTTTAGTGGCCAGTCTGGATGAAGTTCAGGGGTGGGAATCATGTGGCCAATAGGGTACATGCAGCCGAGGGAGAAGGGGGTCCTTATTTGGTTCTAGATCGGCTGCCCCTGATAGACGATGTATGCAGGAATTAGAGATCTTGATGAAGAAGCAACGACACCAAGGGCTTGGAGAAACAAATTACAGGTATTATTGTGGGAACGTCATTCTAAGTTACTCAGGGTGCTAATCTGATCTAGGTTCATTCCAGAGGAGAGCTGAGAATGGAGTGGCAAGAAGAGGAGAGGGGGAGAAACAGCCCTAAGGAATAACGGTTGATATCACAGAGGGGTCAGGATAGGAAGAGAAGAAGGGAGGAGAGTTTGGGTCACTCAGACTATCCAACCGTATTCTTGAATCTGCAGTGCTAAGCATTGCTGGGCTTCTAAACCAGGGCCGCCTTATCCATTGGGCACTTTAGACACAGTGCCTTGGGCACACCAAAATTTCAGGGCCTATGAAAATGACTGGAAATGTCATGTCTGGTCTCCACTGAGGGTCAGGAAACAGGAAGGACCAGAAATGTCTCCCTGACCCTCAGTACTCATCCAACCCTACTGTAATCAAACTTTCCAAGCCTCTGTCCCTAGAGATGAATGCAGGTCCTCTGAATTTTAGGCCATTTCCGCACTAGACTGTTATAGCACTATGATTTTGCTTTCAACATCCTATGGAATCCTGGGGTTTGCAGTTTAGGGAGGGGCTTTTGAGGATGGCCTTTGAGGTCCCTCCCTAAACTGCAAACCCCAGGATTCCATAGGATATTGAAAGCAGAATCATAGCGCCATAACAGTCTAGTGCGGAAATACCCTCCGATTTTGGTTTTAGGCTGGAATTCACCATCACCTCCAGTGACCCAACGCTGTTAGCAATTTCAAGGTGTTCTGAATACTCCTGGGGGGTGCCTGTGAGAACTGGATTGGGACACCATCGTGTTCTCAGGAACACCCCGATTAACAAATACAAACCAACCAAACAGCAACATTTCTGTATCTTGATTGTGTCAACAGGACCCTTAAGATGACACTTTTGGTCACTTGGGCTGCAGGAACTGGATGATGTGCTCTTCACTTTGGGGATCTGAGTTACTTTGCATTCTTCCCCCTTTTTAAATTTGCTCTAGGAGAAAGACTGACCGAAGAGGAGGTTGATAAGTTAATGGCTGGCCAGGAGGATTCCAACGGTTGCATCAATTATGAAGGTATGACGGATCGTGCTTATCCAGTGTTGCCCAGGTTGACGTTGATGGTGTTGCTTGTAATCTGAATGAAGCAAAATCTCCTTCAGTCTGCGGGGAATATAAGAAACAGCCTTATATCAAGTCAGACCATTGGACGATGCTTCTCCGTATTTTGACTATGAAGGGCAGCAATAGCTGTCCAAACTAGGGTTCCCTGATTTCAAGGCCTGGTTCTTCTTCTTCACTCCCCAGGACAAGTGGGAGGAATCTCAAGGTGAGAGCACTGACTTGGCAAATAAGTGTCTATTCTTCCTTCTCTGGGCCTTTCTGCACTAGACTGTTATAGTGCTATTATTCCACTTTCAACATCCGATGGAACCTTGGGATTTGCGGTTTGGAGAGGGGTCTTTAGAATTCTCAGCCAGAGAGCATCCAGAATTCCACAGGATGTACAAAGTGGAATAATAGCACTAACAGTATAGTGTAGAAAGCCCCTTAGGCTTGACTTTTAAAAAATTGAATGGAAAAACCTGAACAGCTGTGGTTAATGCTGAAGATGTCCACCCCAGAGGTTACTCCTGGTGTCATCACCCTTGTGACATCACTTGGGCCTGTCCCTGTGATATCACAAAGGACCATTCCTCAGATCTGACAGAACCTGGGATGGTGTCAATCCAGCAACCCTACTCCAGCATTTTGGGTAGGATCCTTTCCTAGTCTGACCTGAATATCTCTATTCTTTCCTAGTGGCCTCTCGTCTGATAGTAATCAGGCTTACTTTGCTGATATTCTGCAGTCAGATGGCATTGAGTATGTTCAAGTTGGTGTGAGACAGTCCAGTCAACAAATGATCTTGGACTGGAATGAACAAGCTCTCTCCTTGGGTGTCTCTGATTAGGGGCAAGGAAGACTTCTTCCCACACATTCCCATGTGTGGAATGTGTGGCCACCAATGTAGGTCTCAGGGCTCAGTAGGTCCAGGGCTTGTGAGGCCTCCTGAGTCAGCCATTTTGCCTTCAACTCTTACGGTAGAGATCAAATTCTGAGGATTCTGAGGTTGCGTCTTAACAATATATTGCTTCAAGGTTTTGAATCCAGAAAGGATTCCCCTTTGAGGAGAGGGTTTCAGGATCCTGATAGATCAGTTCACAAACCATGAGTTGGTATCTTGAGATCTGCAGGCAGAGAAAATCTGGTCCATTTCTAGTACTGAGATGTTCTCCTTGGGAACCTGACTCTGGGATATCACACAACTTTCCCTTTTTCCATTTTGTTCCAGCATTTGTAAAGCATATCATGGCAAGCTGAATGCCAGGTAAGCCACTCTCACACCATTGTTTTGGGGGCATGGTGCATTTTCAACTGACTGATGTATTTACGATCTGGCTTTTGAGGACTAACCGCTTGATTTGAAAAATCAATGGTTTACTATAAATTAGCTTGGCATTTGACAGAACTGCAGTGAATGTTGGTTGCTGTTTCTTCCAAACAAAGGGATTTAGCATTTTATAAACCAAAGCATATCCATTATTGGAGGGGGGAGGGAGGGAAGTTGTGCTTCACGTGCCTTGAGAATGTGCACATGGCTGTCTTTTGGTTAGCCCATGCTGGACAACAATCAATGGCTCCCCTCTATTTAGAAGTTGCAATAGGATTGAAACCCATGTGAAATGCCTACACTTGTGGAATTCCATTTACACAGCTGTGAACTGAATCCATTGCACGGGGCCCTAAAAGTACAACTGTATCTGTAAGAGACCTTTCTCAGGTGTAAGACATCAACAAGGTTCTGGCCACCATTTCTCTCATCTCCTGTGGACCCAAGAAAGAACACCAATGGCTTTTGGCCAATGAGATCTAACTTAGTCATGCTTTAAGTCTAATGGATTTCAGTGGGTCTTCTCCAAATCTAAGTGAACCTGGTTCCAATTGAGTGTGCCGTGATGCTCCTCATCCACTCTGAAGCTCAGCCTTCTATTTGGAGCCGCAGAAGAAACATCCTGAGGACATTCATTTTGGATCTCCAAGCACTCTGAGTTGAGGAAGTTCATGTTCTCAACAAATGTTGACTACAACCAATGTTATGCAGGATGCTTACATCTGTCAACCACTTATATATGCTTCAACTTGACTATGGACTTTGGTCAACCCAAACCAAAGTCGCCCCAAGAGGAGCTGGTTTTGTTTGGGTTTTCACCGGTCACCAAGGACAGATTTCATATTCCTTCCTGGAAGGAAACAACAACACAGATTTTACCAGTCTATGTGACTGTTCAGGATCTGTATTTTGGAGGAGGGTGGGGACTGGCTCTTGGGAAAAAGTTGACCTTGGAAAGACCACCCGTCTATTTTGTTAGCCAGAAAATAGTGCATGTCTCAGATAAGTTAGAGAAAACAATCTGAGCTGTGCTCTATCAGTTCCTGTTTTTCCTCTGCCCTGGTTTATTTATCTTCTCTTGCCTCCTGATCTTGTTTATTTAGGGAGACCCAGAATTATCACAGCTTGTGTGGCTACAGACCTGTGGGACAGTGGCCCTTTATTGTCATATCTCTTCACCAGATCCGCAAGGAATGAGCTGACAAGAGAGAGCGGAAACATAAATCCAGGCTGCCAAGATTTTGGCCCCACTCTATCCAGCCCGTTGCCAAAAAGCAGGCTGTTTTTCAATAGCAGTGTCCCCCACCACAGCACTGTCCTGTTTTTGTCGTAGCAGCTTTCTGTGCCTCTCTCTCAGCTTTCCTCTAGATCTTTCATGGAACTGGTCAGTAAGGAAGGAAAAAAATAAATAAAAAGGTTGAAAAACATGATTCTTGAGTGGCAAAGAACTTCGACAAGAAGAAACCTAGGCAGACAAGAATCTTTGTAGTTTGAGGCTTAGCCTACTCTCAGCAAGGTTCTTGGAAGTCCACGTGCCTGCTGTGTCTGAGGGCACTGAGTAGCTTGGTGTGCCAATTGAGTCCTTTCCTAAGGAGGAGACAAAAAGGAGACAAGCTCCATAGAATCATAGAATCATAGAGTTGGAAGAGACCTCAGGGGCCATCTAGTCCAACCTCCTGCTATGCAGGAACACCCATCAAAGCATTCCCAACAGATGACCATCCAGCCTCTAAAGAAAGAGACTCCACCACACTCCACGGAGGCAGCAGCACATTCCACTGCCGGACAGCCCTGACCGTCAGGAAGTTCTTCCTGAGGTTCAGGTGGAATCCCCTTTCCTGCAGCTTGAATCCATTGCTCCTTGTCCTGGTCTCTGAAGCAACAGAAAACAAGCCCTCTCCCTCCTCTTCATGGCACCCCCTCAAATATTTAAACATGGCTCTCATGTCCCCTCTTCACCTTCTCTTCTGTGGACTAAACATACCCATGTGCTAATAGATGGCCAGCTCTATTCCTCTAAAAATCCCAACATGTTTTGGCCTATGTGAGAAAAAGGCCTTCTTCAGGGGCTAAAAACAGAACATTAGTTGTCTGGATCTTAGCTCACTCTGGCTGGATTACAACCAGTTTTCATATAGTCAGGTCTCTCAGATTTAATCCTCCTGACTCCTTGCCAGGATCAATCCAGAGAAAACAGAAACCTCTATTTTATGGAACGGTTGTCCCTCTTCCTCCTCCTCCTCTGGAAACTGCTGCCCCTTATTGGCATCTTTGACGATCGTGCACCTTAGCTCTCTTGGTCATTTTGGCTGTGTCCAGGGATGCCAGGGTTTTGCAGATGGGTTCATTTCTAAGCTGGCTTCTTGGGATTGCAACAGGACTTCCTTAGCTTTCCACAAAGTTGGAACACCCGGACACTCTCCTGCTTCTGATCTGAAAACCATGGCATCCCTGGGTACAGCCAGAATGACCAGGGAAACAAAAGTAGATGTTGATGGTTTGCAGTGGAAGTCTGGAGAAATCTAGTAGAACCGGGACAGACCTAGAAAAGATGGAATGAAAAGGTGATTCCTTCTCTGGCCCAATGCTGTTACCAAATGAATTATTTCAGTAGAGATTTGTCAGGCTTTATTTGCATCCATGAGATCCAGGAACTTGCTTTGTCTGCTTAAATATTGATCTCATTAAAGAAAACAAAGGCAGGGGACAGAGGCAGGTCCCCAAATGGGAACAGGAAAATGAGGTCCCCTGAATTATCTACTAGCAGCCCCCTTGAGAACATCCTCAACTTTATTTCCTTGCCTTTGTTTTTCTCTTATAAATGGCTTAAAAGTTGCTTTATCCTAAGCCACCAGTTTGACTTAATGGAAACAATCAATTACTAATTTTTTAATCTAATGTTTGACCATTTGTTTTTAGGATGCGTCAACAGCCACTGGATGCTGAGCTTGGATTTCAACCAAAGGGAGGAAACGCATTTGATTTTTCCAAGTGTGGGTTGATGCTCAATTCCTCAAATGTATTTTTGATGTTGTTGTTGTGGAATAGTTCTTATAAACTCAAGTCTTGCCTTTTCTCCTTCGAAATCCCAATGCCTTCTGCCTGGAACCTCCTTCCAAGCTGCTTCTCCTAAATCAGCCTAGCCTTAACCTTACATCCACCTCCAGTGTCACCTGGTGGTTTTTCATCAAGCTCATTCATCTGGAAAACCTACCCATCAGTTCTGCTTTCTCTCCACCCTTTTCCCAGTGTAGGAAAGACTATGGCCATTTCCGCACTAGACTGTTGTAGTGCTACTATTCCACTTTCAACATCCTATGGAATCCTGGGGCTTGTAGTTTAGGGAGGGGTATCTAGAATTCTCAGCCAGAGAGCTCTTTTGGCCTTGGGAAACTACAAATCCCAGAATTCCACAGGATGTTGAAAGTGAAATAAGAGCACTACAACAGTTTTGTGCGGAAATGGCCATAGGTCCCCAAGAGTTGACATGTGGTGGCTTCAACTTTCTATGAAGAACATTATTGGTATTTTATCAACTCCAAATCATAAGAGTGATCTATTACCAGTAGTAGGAGAACAGAAATTTGCTACTATTGGTAATACTTGTAGTAGCTAACTACTAGTAGTATTAATTACTACTAGTATTAGTTACTAGTAGTATTGGTTACTAGCTGTATTAACTACTGTCCATCTTGTTCCCCATTACAGGCATGCTTATAAGTATGAGGGCCTTTCTGCTCTACCCTGTTGTAGTGCTCTTATTCCACTTTCAACATCCTTGGGGGAATTCTGGGGTTTGTAGTTTCCTGAGGCCCAAGAACTCTCTGGCTGAGAATTCTAAAGGCCCCTCCCAAAGCTGCAAAGCCCAGGATTCCATAGGAGGTTGCAAGTGGAATAATAGCACTATAACAGTCTAATGTGGAAAGGCCCTGAGTGTTTTGCTCTTGGGTAGCCATGGTAGAATGGCTCTAGCTAGCTATGAGAAGCTAGTTATCTCACCAAATTGGCACTAGGTTGTATTCCTTCAACAGCACTGGATTTAGAAACTTGGGGACATGAGACATCTCTCAGATGGCATCCTTTACATACAAGAGGTGGCATGTGCAATCAGGGTTATTTGGGACATCAGCATCTGACTAATCTTGCAACTTCTTAAACCCTTAAAGCTTGGATGCAGCTGTATAAACTGCTAGCCAAAGCTTGCCAGAAATAGTACAGCAAGAGAGTGGTGATAAACTCCCATACCAACACACCAGTTCCTTCTTATTGGGGGTGTCTGGTGGCTTCCATGTCAGTGGTGAGGTGAATCCACTCCAGGTTTTAGTGCAAACTTTAAAGGGGCTGTCCAAGTGCTGAACCATATTTTCCCTTCCCTTCCTTTTCAGGACTTGGATAGCTCACTCATTGCCCCACTTACCTAGGGCCTTTCTGTCCTCCACTGTTATAGTGCTAGTGTTCCCCTTTCCACCTCCTAAGGAATTCTGGATCTTGTAGTTGAGGTCAAAGAGCTCTCTGGCTGAGAATCCTAAAGGCCCCTCCCTAAATGGAAAACCCCAGGATTCCACTGGAAGTTGAAAGTGGAATAAGAGCACTATAACAGTGTAGGGTGGAAAGGCCCCTTGAGTCCACCAGCTGTTACTCTTCATTAGTGGTCTCAGAATCAAGGAGATGGAAGAAGAGGTGGAGGATCTCTCCATCTTACTGCTGGTGCTTAGGAGTTTCCACTTTTGTGAGATGCATCCCAGCACTAAATATCTGCACGACTGTAATTTCAGGCTCATGAAGATTCCATTGGTCCATGCACCTTTTTTATGGGAACTCTCCAAAATGGACATATTTCTTCAGGAATTCAAGAGAAAAAATTTGAGATTTGGGGGGAAAACAAATGTGAGATAAAGTGAAACCGACAGATTTCTCCATCCTTAGTTGCAATGTTTCCATGGCTGGTGTTACACATTTCATCCAAAATCTACCAAGCATCCCCCTGATAGTTATCCATATTGCTTCCTTGCTTGCTTGCCACCACTATCATGGTGGAGCAACTTGCAATGAATGATATCATTGCAAGAGGCAGACTGCTCTCTATTGGGCCCAGCCTGGGACATTATTCCTTCACTCTGTTGTCCTAACATGGCCATTGATAAACCCTTCCCATGGCCATTGATAAACCCTTTGGGGGCTGAGCAAATTTTTAGAGAGAAGCGGAGGATCTGGCTGAAAGGTATTCCTATATTTTCTGCCCAGACAAACTGTGTTCTACACAATGACCTCATATTTATTGTAAAAATTATCATTAAACACATCCCTTTTTCTCAACTCTGGAAGCCTTTGGCCGTCTTTTTGCTGCCTTGCTTTGAGTGTGTGTCCAAGTGGGTCTCTTATGGATTCTTCTTTATTGGCAATTTCATTTTGGCCAAGTGGTCAGCTTTTTTAAAAATGCATTTGATTTACTTGCATCCTTTAACTCAAGGTTGAACAGGACGCAGAAAACAAGTTTCCTGGAAAAAGGGAAAAACAACAACCCTGCATTTTTCTGCATAGAAGTGTTACTTTCTGCAAAGAAAATTCAGAATGTTCTCTCCACAGGAAATCTGTTCTCCAAGGAGAAAAATGCAGTTTATTGTTACAACCAACCAACCAACTAACCAAAAATTACCCATGCACATTTTTCACACAGAACAAGTCCCAAACTGCAAAGATTCTCACTCATTTGGGATCCTTCTCATCGGGGTTTCCTCATACACAAACCCCCCTGTTTCTCAACCTTAAAAAAAATAAATCAAATATTCCTCCTCTCCCTAGTTATTTCCAGCCATGTGTGTGTTGTTTTTATTGTTGTGTGACCACCAAGTTATTTTCAACGGATGGTGATCCTAAGGCAAACCTGTTGTAGGGTTTTCTTCGAAGAATTTGTTCAGAGGGGTTTTTCCATTTCCTTCCACTGAGGATGAGACAATGTGACTTGCTCAAAGTCACCTACCCTAAGCAGGGATTCAAACCCTGGTCTCCAGAGCTGTTGTTCCTTCCCTTCCCTTCCCTCTTCCCCCTTTCGCCTTCCCCCTTTCCTCTTCCCCCTTCCCCTTTCCCCTTTCCCCTTCCCCTTTCCCCCTTCCCCTTTCCTCTTCCCCTTCCCCCTTTGCCCTTTTCCCTTCCCCCTTTCCTCTTCCCCTTCCCCCTTTCCTCTTCCCCCTTCCCCCTTTCTCCTTCCCCCTTTCCCCTTCCCCCTTCCCTCTTTCCTCTTCTCCCTTTCCTCTTCCCCTTCCCCTTCCCCCTTTCCCCTTTCCCCTTCCCCCTTCCCCCTTCCCTCTTTCCTCTTCCCCCTTCCCCTTCCCCCTTTCCTCTTCCCCCTTCCCCTTTCCCCCTTTTCCCTTTCCCCCTTTTCCCTTTTCCTTTTCCCCCTTTCCCCTTTCCCCTGGGGGTGTTTCGAATACTTTGAAACTGCTTACAGTGTTGGGTTGCTGAAGGTGATGTTGAATTCCAGCCTAAAACCAAAGTCTAAAACTCGGAGGGCCTGCAGTCCTATCTAGGCTCAGAGGTTTGGACAGTTAGACCACAGCAGGGGTGGGTGTACACTGAGGGTCAGAGGGACATTTTTGGTACTTCCTGTTTCTTGACCCTCTGTGGAGACCAGATGTGACATTTCCAGTAACCAGAAGTCCTTTCCAGCATTTTTTTTTTTTTTTGGTAGGGGCACAAATTCTAGGGGCCCTTTCATACTACACAATTAGACCCCAGAATTAATGGTAGAGGGCCTGGGAACCATGAAGTCCTATGAGAAGAAGCAGCTTAGGCAACTGTGTTTAGCCTGGAGAAGAGATGGTAAAAGGAGATGTGATGGCCATGTTTGAATAATTGGAGGGATGTCACGCGAAGGATGAAGCAAGCTTGCTTTCTGCTGCTCCAGATATTAGGACACTATGGAACAATGGCTTCAAACTTCAAGAAAAGAGATCCCACCTAAACCTTCCTGATGGTGAGAGCAGTTCAACAGTGGAATACACTGCTGCCTTAGAGGGTAGGTGAGTCTCCTTTTTTGGAGATGGCTGGATGGCCATCTGTTGGGAGTGCATCTTCCTGAATGGGCAAATGGAGTAGGACTGGATGGCCATAATGGTCTCTTTGCACTCCAGGATTCTATGACTCTATTTTACCTTTATCCCTACTGAAATTTATTTTGTTAATTTTGACCCAGGTCTCCAATCTCTTCTGTCTAGTTTGAATCCCCTGGGATCCTATCCGCCTCTCCTAATTTGGGATCGTCTGAACATTTGATAAGCTTGCCTTCTGCTTCCCAAGCTATCTGATATTCAGAGTGGCATTTTCTCCCCATGTGCCAGACACTGGCACCCTACTTCAGCCCAAGAGCTACAACTTTTTCTAAATTTCCTAGAAGCTCTCCAGGAACTGGCAGTAGACAGCTCTTGGACCACCCCTTTGAGTTAGCACTGCTCTATGCCATCATCCAAGGGGTTTTTAAAATAAAGATGTAGAACAAAAAAGGGTGCTGGGCAGAACTCAGAGGCACCTCTCTTATTGCATTTGTCCAGGATGATCAAGCACTGTGAGCAACTGTTTGCATGCAATATCAATTTATGTTTGTCTCACCGGAACATTGTGGTCTGGACATTTGAGAAGATGAGCGTTTATGCCCAGATTTGGAGAGCGTGCTGAGTGATCTTATCAGTTTTCCATCCTGACATTTGTAGTTATTTGCAGCTCCTTGTTAAGGAGGAAGGTGAGGGTTTCAGATATGCTCCTGAATCTGTCCCTCCCTCCCTCCCCGCAGACTTTTGTGTCTATCTGTTTTGGGACGCCACACCTGTCTGGCTTTCCAAAAGTGAGCTGTAGTCATACTTATCACAGGACCCTCCAAAAGGAACGAAGGCAGCCGTCTAAGCTATCTTTGAATTGCCAAGTTGTGCAGGTGCTTGGAGCTGTTGAAGGATCACAACAGGGGTGCATGCCCACTGGCACTAAATTAGCCCAAGGAAACTGCAGCTGTCCCAGGCAATTGGGTCATGCTTCTCCTAGAACAAAGCACTCTCTAGAAGCATCTCTTTGGCACTGGCCTTGTCCAAGGCACAGTTGTTCATCTTCAAAGAAGCTAAAAATAAGCGTGAAAGCTGTTGTTGACATCTGAGCCACGAGCACAATCCGGGGACGTCTCCCTTCAGGTTCTGAAGACAATGGCAGTTTCCATCAGGGTGGTTTGGGTGCTTGTGTGGAAGGGAAGTGGGGGCATCTGCTGTACTTCTTAAGCGTCAAAATTACAACATTGCAATCCTCCCCCAAAGTGGAGTGTGTTTTTAAAAGCTCCTTTGGTTCCACCTCCTTGGGATCCAGCATTAGTCCTCAGGGCCACCTCTGACCATCTTTAGCTGGTCTTTTCTCTTCTTCCTCCTGTTTCTCCTTTGCCACTGCTCTGCTTCTTTCTCTTCCTCCTCCACATCATAAGGTTGTTGGTTTAGAGGGCTCTTGTGGTCACTTCTGTCCTGGGCTTGGTAGCCCGCCAAGGTTCCTTAGCTACTTAGTGAGCTAAATAGCAGCAGCTCCACAAAGCAGCCTCAGGGCTGAAGTAAACTCTCAGCAAAACACAACAACAGTCCAGAAAAGAAATGGTGCAAAAGCCAGACTGATGATCTGAGCGAAGTGTCGTGGTCCAAGTTCCAAAGCAGACAGGTAGAGAATGCAAGACTCACCATGGCTGTCACCACCAATAGCACCAGTAGATTCCAGCGACCTTCTCTTGCTGAGGCCTCTGATTATATGGCCTCAGCCTCCAGGCCAGCTGTGTCCTAATTAACGAGCCCTTCCCATACAAGCCCTGCCCGAGGCTTGGGCTCTCCGTTTCCCTCCTGCACTGGCTGCCGTCAGGACAGCCTTTTCACGTTTCTGGGGTGTGGCTGCTGGGAAGGGACTGGTCTGGGTCCCCTGGAGTCTGTGTCCTGGGGCAAGGGCATGACAACTTCCAACTCCCATTATTCGCTGGTGATGATAATCACAATCTTCTCGTTGTTGTTCTTGTCCTGATGGTGACAACCACTGATATTCTAAATTGGCTGCTCAGTGACTTAGGTCCTTACCTGACCTCTCCCAAGCTCACCGTAACAGCCAGCAGCCCCATCAGAAGAAGGAAGCCTGTTCTATTGCTAATTGGGGCACAAGGGGGAGGACATTTCCAGCCCTCCCACCCCAGTGAGTGGGATTGTGCCAGTCAGAAGAAGGATCCCCATCACAATTTCTCATGGCAGCCTGCTGGTGGAGGAGTCTGAAAATGTCCTCATCCTTGCATCTAGATCAGCAGCTGAATAAACTTCCTTTGGCTGATGTGGCTGCTGGATGTGAAGGTGGGCTTGGGAGGCGCATTTATGTAGTCTTGCAGTAGTACTATATTACTGAATATGGGGAAGTTATAGGTGATAACTCTAGGTGGTGGTTGTTGTGTGCCTTCAAGTCATTTCCAACTTATAGTGACCCTTAGGCAAAACTATCATGGGGTTTTCTGGGGCTGAGAGTGTTGATGTGCCCAAGGTCACCCACTGGTTTCCCGCGGCTGAGTGGGGAATCAAACCCTGGTCTCTAGGGTCATAGCCCAACACTCACAGCACTACATTGTGCTCACTGTCTAACTCTATTTCAAATTTCAAAAGTTACTTTTCAAGGGCACCGTGGTGCATTTTGGGAGGCATTTCAAATTTTAATGCCATTTTGATGCCACTCTGCATACAATTCATCCATGGCATTTTTCTTTCACAGAAAACACTTTCTTCAGAAGAAATATCATCTTTCTATGCAGAAAACAATACTTGAAATACGATTTTTCTGCACAGAAAATGCTGGGTCTATGTCTATGCCATGTATTATTTGTATATGTGCAAAGGTGCTTATGTAACTATTTTAAGAACTACATTTAATAAAAATAATTATTAGAAAGAAAGAAAAGAAAATGCTGGGTTTCACATAACCTTACCATGTGCGAATTTTGCATAGAATGAGTCCTGAATTGTAAAGAAGTAGTCCAGGATTTTTCTCATCATGGTTCCTCGGCACTTGAGAAACATGGATTTTGACAATTTCTGAATGCTTCCAAATATTCTTCCTATCTCATAACAACAAATCTGGTTGGATAGCCATCTATATTAGGGGTATTTTAACTGTGGATTTTTTCCATCAGCAGAAGGCTCGGTTAGAAGACCTTTGGTGCTCCTTCCCAGTCTACAGTTCCCTGATTCAATGAGTGAGATGCACCTGCCCAGGTGAGCTCCTGCTGTTCTCTTCCCCCGCAGCGGCTTCTGAGGCTGGACATTTCTTGCTCCAGCCGTCAGAGCTTCCCCTTGGCCTAGCTGATGCTTCGGAAACCCCATGAGATCGGTCAGGAAGGGATGGGATAGACTGAGATTTGTTTCCTGGTCTGGCACTGTGTCCTCTTAGCTAAAAGGCTGTAGATTTCTTGGAATGAAACAGAGACAAGGTCTCAGAGTTATGAAAATAGCTTTGGAAAGGTTTTATGGGACAAAAAAACCTCTTTGACGTTGAAGGTTTCCATCTGTTCCTTTGGGCTTGCATTCTCCTTGACTGAGTGATGAGAAGTAGCCCGGCAGAAACCGTCTGCACAGACTGTTCTTTCTTCACGTCTTTTGGTCACAAGTGAAAGCACAGGCTGTGATTTACAAGGCAGCAAATTGCAAATACCCAGAGTTCCCAAGGGACCGTCCTTTGGCCAGGATTGGGATCTGGAGTCAGCAACGCACAAAGTAATTAACAGGAGGGAGTTGGTCTACTTCATCTCAGCAACCCTGGGCTGGAATCTTGTTGGTGTCGTTCACCTGTGTAAATTCCCTTACCCACATGTGGCTACTTTTTCCACCTTTTGCAACGGACACAATCAGTTACTGGTTGCTTAAGCGGAGCTTCCCTAACCATTTCATCGACACAGAATCTTAGGGCCTTTCTGCCCTACACTGTGATTGCACTTTCAACACCCTGTGGAATTTGTAGTTTACTCAGCCCAAAGAGCTCTCTGGCTGGGAATTCTAAATGCCCCTCCCTAAATTGCAAACCCAGGATTCCATAGGAAGTTGAAAGTGGAATAATGGCATTATAAGGGTCTAGTGTGGAAATGCCCTTAGAGTTGGAAGGGCTTTCAAGGGCCATCTAGTCCAATCCCCTTGCCATGCAGGAATACACAACAGTCCATTCCACTGTCACATAGTTCTCGCAGTAAAGTAGTTCCTAATGTTTAGATGAAATCTCTTTGCTTGTGATGGTGTCTGTTGGCTCTTGTTCTAATCTTTGGAGCATGAAAAACAACCTAGCTCTATCTTCTATATGACTTTTCTTCAGATATTTAACCACAGCTGTCCTGTCACCTTTGAGTCTGCTAAATATTCCCAACTCCCTCCGTTGTTCTGCATAACACTTGGCTCCCTCTTTCTCTCCCTGAAGGAATCTAGAATCCAATTCACTCTGCCCTGTTTATATGGTTTCTTTTGTCTCACCCACAGCTCTCCTTCAGAGCCACTCTGGTTACATGGCAACCTGTTGCTAGGGCCACCTTGCCACTCAGTCTAGCCACACCCCCAGGCTCTGTCACACCTCTGTTTTAAGTCAGAAATGAGGAATAACCAAGGATAACAGGGGCATTCCAGGGCTCCAGACCTCATTGTTCAATTTCAAAAGGAAACCACGTTGTACTCCTTCCTGACCTGGTGGAGCCAAAGGCCAACCTGGACAGGTGAAGTCAGCCCAGGCAGTTAGAATCATAGAATCATAGAACCATAGAAATGTAGATTGGAAGAGACTCCAGGGGCCATCCAGTCCAACCCCCTGCCATGCAGGAACACCCTCAAAGCACTCCCTGTGACAGATGGCCATCCAGCCTCTGCTTAAAAACCTCCAAGGAAGGAGAAGACTCCACCACACTCCATGGAGACAGTGTATTCCACTGCCGGACAGCCTGACAGTTAGGAAGTTCTTCCTGAGGTTCAGGTGGAATCTCCTTTCCTGCAGCTTGAATCCATTGCTCCTTGTCCTGTTCTCTGGAGCAGCAGAAAACAAGCCCTCTCCCTCCTCCAAGTGGCATCCCTTCAAAGATTTAAACATGGCTCTCATGTCCCCTCTTCACCTTCTCTTCTACAGACTAAGCATCCCCAGCTCTCTAAGTCTATCCTCATAGGGCTCCATGGCTTCCAGGCCCCCCACCATTTTGGTCACCCTCCTCTGGACTTGCTCCAGCTTGTCAATATCCTTCTTGAATTGGGGTGCCCAGAACTGGTTCACCACCTGGGGAAGCCGCCAGAACCTCCTAGATACCTCTCTCTAGAAAGACATTTTTTGACATTTTGATGTGGCTTGACTCAATATTTCTGGGAGACTTAACATTTCAAAATATTCCTCTCACTTCTTGCAGATCTTATTTTCCTACTGTGATAGATGGCCGCTTTGAGGTCGATGAGCCATTGACTGTGCCAGAAATAGAGCCAGTGATAGACAAAACTATCTTGGAAACTCCCTCATCAGTGGAAAGACAAGCTGAGACAGAGTTGCTGTGGGAGAGGGGATCAGCAATGATTTAGAGGAATGAGATGCACCTTTACCCCCCAGCCTCCAAACACGGAGGAGTCAGAAACAAGCAACTCAAAGGAAAGCCATTTGGGCAAGTTGAGTAAACAGAACAATGACGAGTAACACCTGTTTTTGTCGGCATATGAGTCGATCGGCATGGCATGCTGTTTGCTTATAACAAATTGCTACTCAAGCCCATGACCCTTGTGTTCTGGCTCTCTTGACCCTTTTGGACTGACTTTCAGCGTTCTTGACTGGATTTGACCTTGACTTTGACTGAGCTCTGCGTTTCTCCTTGATTCTTTGAACCGGACAGCCCCCCACTGCCTTCTCCTTTTCTTGGGCAAGTACTATAGCCTTCCTTTCCTTGCTGGCAAGAAGACACAAGCAGGGAGATGAACTCCAACACCTACCATGCCTGGTTGCTAGAATTTCCAGGGTGGGCAGAGGTTATTTGTGGACTTGATGGAAAAACAATGAAAAATGAGTCTCCTGTCTTAAGTGTTCCGATGGTTGTCTTCTTCTAACCACACATCCCTTGTTGAGTAGGATCTGGTGGGTGCCAGTCTTAACAAAATGGCCAAACTTCTCTCAGTGCATCCCGAAAGGAAGCCATAAAGACATTCTACATTCTTTGGGGTCATGGTGAATGGTCACAATCCCACAACACCCATTTCTTTGGACATGGGTAAAGGCTACTAGACATGATGTCAATGGCCATATGGTGCCTCTGTGTAGCTGTGTTCTTGTGGGTGAGAATTTCCAAATGGTTTTCAGAATGAATATGGGAAATGATGAAAAGTTGGCTTTTTGTTATAGTCTCAGATGATTTATAATGTGCAAGATGGTTTTATGATAGCATACCAGGGTCATTTTGTACTACAAGTTATTCATGGAAGCAATAAAATATGAAAGTCATATTTTTTGGGGGTGGAAGGAATAAGCTTCTACTAATGGATTGAAAAGCTATGACTTGAATCCAGTTGCTACTTCCGACTAGAGTAAAATCACTGAATCAAGGGGATTTATGTAAGTGTTAACTCACCATTCAACAGTTGATTCAGTAGGGTGTACTTGTTGGGACTACCAGTTTGCTCTTGTATCATTTAGATCCAGAGTGACTCTTATGTGTCTCTCCAGTTATTGTTGGAACATACGTCCCAGCATTCATCAAAACTGGTTATGCCAGCTGGGTCTACTGGGACTGGCATTTCAACCGTTATCTGGAGGCCACATGATATCTACCTCTGGCCAAGATGAAAGGTTGAGGGCAAAATGACAGGGTATGCATAAACAGTTTTATGTCTCTGAATGGACCAGTTAGCCTATTCTCATTCTATGTCAAGTTTGCAAGAGCTTGGGAAACATCATCCATACTACAGCTTGGATTACAAATCACACAGTTCCTGCAACCTCAGGAAGAACTTCCTGATGGTCAGGGCTGTCTGGCAGTGGAATCTGCTGCCTTGGAGTGTAGTGGAGGCTCCTTCCTTGGAGGTTTTTAAGCAGAGGCTGGATGGCCATCTGTCGGGAGTGCTTTGAGAGTATTCCTGGATGGCTGGGGGCTGGACTGGATGGCCCCTGGGGTCTCTTCCAACTCTATGGTTCTATGATTCTATGCAACTGCAGTGTCCCTTATGTCCACATGCATCCATAAACATCTATGGGTATCTTAATCTTGTGAGGTGGGTTAGTCTCAAGCAGAAGTTGCCTCCTTCCCTGGATGTATCTGAGATTCTGAAAGACAAACTAACATTGATGGTTGGTGTCTTTTATGTCCATAGAATCTGCTCTGGGTAATAGTTAAGACTCGAAATGCACCATTTTAGGTGCTGAACCTATTCTGGGGATAGAGTTCAGCAATCATGGACAGCTTTTTCTAATTTCAGACTACAACTCAAAGTGGATTCACTGCTCCTTGGCGTGAAAGATATCAACTTCTACTGTCTATCAAGGACTAACCTTGTTTTCCAGGAATCCTCATCTTGAGGGAACTCTGCCTTCTGCTCCATCTTCCTTGCTAGATGTCCATTCTCCTGGTTCACCAGCAGGCTCCAGTTGTTCTGGAGCAGCCTTAAGGTTTTCACATCAATGGAGCAGTGAATCCACTTGTAGGCCATTTCCGCCCTACCCTGTTATAGTGTTCTTATTCCACTTTCAACATCCTTGGGGGAATTCTGGGGCTTGTAGTTTACTGAGGCCAAGGAGCTCTCTGGCTGAGAGTTCTAAATGCCTCTCCCTAAACTGCAAACCCCAGGATTCCGTAGGAGGTTGAAAGTGGAATCATAGCACTATAGCAGTGTAGTACGGAAATGTCCTGAGTCTTAACTTCAAATGAGCTATCCAAGGTTCTGAACTCCTTCCTCCAAATAGGTTACTCTCCTAGAATAGGTCTTTTAAAGTTCAGACTAGAGCATGGAAACTACCAGAGGAAGACCCAGATAAAGGAGACGCTGGTACAACTCTCATTTTTACTAGAGTGGTCTGCCATCCTTTTCGAGGCGAAATCTTTTTTTCCCTTAGAAAGAGGGATGGCAAACTGAGCAGAAGGCTTCCCAAACTTTGCTCAGATATCTCCATTCTTAATGAGAGATGCATGAACATGCATGCTGCTTTCAGGCCTTATAGTCAAAACCTTGCAGAATCTTGTGGAGTTTCTGAGCCAAGTTTGAGGAATGTAATTGGTTTGGGTAATGAGTACCCCACTGTTCATGCATCTCTCATTAAGAATGGAGATCTCTGAGCAAAGTTTGGGTATCTCTTGAGTGGAATGTGATTGGCGGGGAGCTTGTCTATGTCAGAAATGGAAGAGTTGATCATTGGAATCTGAAAGGCCATAAGAAGAAACCCTTGAGGAGATGATTGGATAACGAGCTTGGATAATGACTTCCACTTATATCAGCTGCCTGCGTGGATTTATTGCTTCAGCTACTTATCTTCAGAAATGTCCATGTGGGAAAGAAGTGGTGTTCCTAAATGCACTTGCCACCTACAGTACTGGTTGCCCATTATCCCCAGAAGAATCTTGGACAGTCAGCTTCTGTAGCAGACAAGGGCTGGGATCCCTGAACATTTCCGCACGGCACTCTTATAGCGCGATGATTTCACTTTCAACCTACTATGGAATCCTGGCGTTTGCAGTTCCGGGAGGGGCCGGCCGGCCCCTCCCGGAACTGCAAACCCCAGGATTCCATAGGAGGTTGAAAGTGGAATAACTGCAAACCCCAGGATTCCATAGGAGGTTGAAAGTGGAATAACTGCAAAGCCCAGGATTCCATAGGAGGTTGAAAGTGGAATAACTGCAAAGCCCAGGGTTCCATAGGAGGTTGAAAGTGGAATAACTGCAAACCCCAGGATTCCATAGGAGGTTGAAAGTGGAATAACTGCAAAGCCCAGGATTCCATAGGAGGTTGAAAGTGGAATAACTGCAAAGCCCAGGGTTCCATAGGAGGTTGAAAGTGGAATAACTGCAAAGCCCAGGGTTCCATAGGAGGTTGAAAGTGGAATAACTGCAAAGCCCAGGATTCCATAGGAGGTTGAAAGTGGAATAACTGCAAAGCCCAGGGTTCCATAGGAGGTTGAAAGTGGAATAACTGCAAAGCCCAGGGTTCCATAGGAGGTTGAAAGTGGAATAACTGCAAAGCCCAGGATTCCATAGGAGGTTGAAAGTGGAATAACTGCAAAGCCCAGGGTTCCATAGGAGGTTGAAAGTGGAATAACTGCAAAGCCCAGGGTTCCATAGGAGGTTGAAAGTGGAATAACTGCAAAGCCCAGGATTCCATAGGAGGTTGAAAGTGGAATAACTGCAAAGCCCAGGGTTCCATAGGAGGTTGAAAGTGGAATAACTGCAAAGCCCAGGATTCCATAGGAGGTTGAAAGTGGAATAACTGCAAAGCCCAGGATTCCATAGGAGGTTGAAAGTGGAATAACTGCAAACCCCAGGATTCCATAGGAGGTTGAAAGTGGAATAACTGCAAAGCCCAGGATTCCATAGGAGGTTGAAAGTGGAATAACTGCAAATCCCAGGATTCCATAGGAGGTTGAAAGTGGAATAACTGCAAAGCCCAGGATTCCATAGGAGGTTGAAAGTGGAATAACTGCAAAGCCCAGGATTCCATAGGAGGTTGAAAGTGGAATAACTGCAAAGCCCAGGATTCCATAGGAGGTTGAAAGTGGAATAGCTGCAAATCCCAGGGTTCCATAGGAGGTTGAAAGTGGAATAACTGCAAACCCCAGGATTCCATAGGAGGTTGAAAGTGGAATAACTGCAAACCCCAGGATTCCATAGGAGGTTGAAAGTGGAATCACTGCAAAGCCCAGGATTCCATAGGAGGTTGAAAGTGGAATCATTGTGCCATAAGAGTGTTGTGTGGAAATGGCCCTGTTGTGGCTTTATGCGTGTGCAAACGGGAAAGCTGCAAAAAAGAAAATGCAAAAGGATGGATAGATTACAGCTGAACATCAAGGAGACAAAAAGGATGGATTACAGACGAACAGCAAGGAGACAAAGATAGTAACCACCAATGATTTATATCACTTTTATGTGGGTAACAGACAGTGAAATGATTAAAAGGTTTCCTGTACTTTGGCTCCATTGTTGACCAACTATACTGGATCAGTAGAAAAACTTGTGTCAGGGATGGGGATTATGTGCTTTTCCAGATGCTGTTGGACTACAACTGCCAGCATGCTTCATCCTAGGTATTATGGATAGGACTGATGGGAATTGTAACCCAGTAATATCTGAGAGGTTGCACGATTCCCACTCCTGACTTACAGACATCTTAGCCTCTTTTTAGTTCAAAGGCTGCAAAAGGCTCCTCTGTAAACTGCAAACCCCAGGATTCCATACGAGGTTGAAAGTGGAATAATCGCACTATAACAATCTAGTGCGGAAATGGCCTTAGTTTCTTGTCTGGGGATACACACACACAGATTGAAAGAGGGAGGAAGAGAGAGAGAGAAAGAGAGAATTTGTCCTCTTAATTCCCTGCCCTCTGCAACACCCTTGGAATTAAAAAAAAAAGGTGCTACCAATGTTTTTCCAGACACGGCTGGCGAGAGACCAAAAACAACTCACTTTTAAAATAAGGAATTCTAAAATTATTCTGCACGTATACATAATAATCTATTAAAAGTGTAATTTCATTTCTTACTATTTTTACTACTACCACTTTTTGCCCATGGCAAGAAACCATTCAGAGGTGTGACAGATTGAGGGAAATTTATCTTTCTCTGGAAACCAAATATCCCGTCTCTTTATAGAAAGGGCGGGGGGAGTTCTAGCACCGTCTGTAGGGCTTTGCAAACTGAAATAGATTCTTCTGCTGGCTTTTTTTTTTCTGGTGGCGGGGGGGAGGTAGCGCGGTAGCAAAGCACGTAGGGGCATTATGTGGGCAAACGTTCCAAAATGGAGGAGGTAAAGTAGTACTTTGGAACCAATTTGCTTATAATTGCTTTTGCCATAATTGCTTGCACGTTCCCTTTGCATCCTATAAACAAGTGGGTCGCGTGCATGAATTATACACCCCCCCAATCATTAAAATAATTCATGGATTATACCCTTCCAGTCATTCAAGTAATTCACAAATTGTACACCCACAATTGTTGTTGTTGTGTGCCTTCAAGTTCTTTCTCACTTATGGTGACCCCCAAGGCAAACCTATCATGGACTTTTCTGGGGCTGAGAGTGTGTGATCTACCCAAGGTCAGCCAGTGGGTTGTCATGGCTGAGTGGGGAATTGAACTCTGGCCTCTAGGATTGTAGTCCAATGCTCAAACCACTAAGGTCATGTCCGCACTAGGCTGTTAGAGCGCAATGATTCCACTTTCAACCTCCTATGGAATTCTGGGGTTTGCAGTTTCTGGAGGGGCCAGCCGGACGTCCTTTGAGGTCTCTTCCAACTCTATAGAGGCCGGCCCCTCCCGAAACTGCAAACCCCAGGATTCCATAGGAGGTTGAAAGTGGAATCATAGCGCTCTAACAGCCTGGTGTGGACATGGCCTAAGTCATGTTGGATCTCCACCCAATCGTTATACAGCCCCGATCATTCACAAAGAGATCCAGCATGATGTAGTCAATTGAGTGCTGGAGTAGGGATCTTGGAGACCAAATCCTCATTCAGCCGTGGAAACCCATTTTGCGATCTAGGGCAAGTCACACTCTCTCGTCCTCAGAGGAAGGCCATGACAAACCTTTCCTGAATCAACCTTGCCCAGAAAACCATAGGTTACGTCATCACAAGTCAGAGTTGAAGGTCTGTAAAAACAAGCGTTGGAGTTTGAGGCCTCATTTGGAGTTTGAGACATAGTCTTTTGCAGTATGTATGGAAACAGAGTAGTGTGGTGGTTTGAACGTTGGATTCCGAGTCTCAGACCAAGGTTTGAATCTCCATTGAGCCCTGGAAACCCTCTGGGTTATCTTGGTTGAGTTGTCCTCTGTCATGTTCTGAGGAAGACAATGGCCAACCATCTCTGAATAAACCTTAAAAGCCAGTTTATTACAGTGGTTTGAATGGTGGGTGAGGACTCAAGGAGACAGGGTTAAAATCCCACTTTGACCAGGAAACCCACTGGATGACCTGAAGCAAATTCCAATCAGGCACAGGTAAGCCTCCTTAGAATAAATTTGACCAAGAAAGCTCCAGGATAGAGTTGCCAGAAGCTGGAATCAACTTGAAGGCATACCACCACCATGACAACACCAATCCTTTAAAGGGCCATGGGTGATAACAGGGGTGGACAAAGTGTGGCCAGGGGGTTGTGTGTGGCCCCTATCCATCTATTTTTGTAGACTCCATTTCTCTGGACTCTTTGGAACATCATTTTCAGGCCCAAACTCTGACAAGTCATATTTGGATTAGATTTCAGGGCCTTCTTCAAACACCTAAATACCCTGTAGGCACCAGATCCCATCTGATCTTGGGAGGTAAGCAGGATCAGGCCCAGAGGGTACCTGGATGAGCAGTGCCAAGGAATCCCAGGTGCTGTAGGCTGTGTTTCAGAGGAAGGAACTGGTAAAAACCCCTCTAAGTATTCCTTGCCCAAGAAATCCTGATGGAATGTATGGGCTCACCATAAATTGACTGATGACTTGAAGATACATATGCAGACAGCACTCTTCTGTTGTTCAACCCCCTGCTTCTCAAAATCAGAAGGGGACCTCTGGCTACTTCCAGTTTTTTTTCCTCATGGTGGCATTTGTGGCAGTCTGCAAAGCCTTTGGGGTGGGAGTCTCAAGGGAAGATCACTGCCCCCTACACCTGCCATTGTTTCCTAACCCTGACTGTCCCTTTGCAATTCAAGTAGGGCTGATGGTCGAGGATTGTCCCAGAGGGTTTTCTTGGTAGAATTTGTTTAGAGGAAGCTTGCCTTTGCCCTCCTCTGAGGTTGAGGAAGCGTGACATGCCCAAGGTGAGCTTCCATGGCTGAGCAGAGATTTGAACCCTGGTCTCTACAGTCATAGTGCAATGTTTAAGCCATTACTTCTTGTTGGTGGCTTCTCTTCCTCCTCCTCTTCCTCCTCCTTCTCTTCTGAAAGTAATTCTCTGTTTTGTTATTTCCCAGATCTTTTTGTTATAATATCATTTTATTAAAGTTTCACAATTAAAACAACAATATTATTATTGCTATTTCACATGAATTATTTCTTGAATCTTCCAAACTGATCTAGACTTCATTTCCAAAATCTCTTAACATTGTTATATCTTTGTACTGCATTTTTCAGCCATTTTACACGTTAGTACATAGCATTTCCATTACCATATTCCTGCTTCATGATATCTGCCGTAATCATCACAATGAAATTTTTCCACATATTACCATGAATTATAGACTTCTATCAAAGGTCATCCAGCAATCACCTACACTTTGCCATTCTTTCTGAATTTCATCATCTGATCTCCCTTTCAGTCTTTGAGAGACTATGTCAGCGTTTTTATTTTCAATAAAGGTTCCCCACCATTGTTCTATTGTAGGTATTTGCTGTGTTTTCCATACCTTAGCGTGTTCAATACGTGCAGTTGTTATCATATATAATAATATTCTCCAATATAATAATATTCTCCAATATTTCTTTATATTCATACCGTCTACTAAATCTGTCATATTTAACAAATACAATTCAGGAGTCATAGGAAATTGTAGCTTCATTATTTCGCAAATCCTGTTATGTATCTCAGTCCAATATTTCTTGACCTTTGGGCACGTCGTTATTTCCCAGATCTTTTTCAGTACATTTCTGGCATCTTCATCCTGCCAGCCAGTCTGAGCCAGGTTTTTGGATTATTTTTCTATCCTTCCCCATTCCTTAAATGTTGCACCACAGTTTGCCATATTAGTGATCCTAATAAACAGAGCGATTCAAAGAGCTAGGCATGGGAGTTGGACTAGTGATGGAAAGAGTATTCATAATTGTTCGTTATGAATGTGGGCAAACTCATACGGGGAGACACGGTCTGTAAGACAGGCTGGACTTGGGCCATGTAGGGCTTTATAGGTCATAACCAGCAGTTTGAATTGTGCCCAAAGACAGACTGGCAACCGGAGGAGCTGTATGGACCCTCTAAGCTGCCTTGGTTGACATCCTCCTGGCAGCTCTTTCCTTTCTTTTCTCCTGTGACAGAAAGAAAACCATTCTATCCATCTTCTTACAGGGCAATAAGATAATTAAAGATTTACATCCGCAACTGGGACATTAGGGTGGTCAATTCACTCTGTTTTTTGGCCTGAGCTTGAAGCAAAACAGGCAGATTTCCCCATCTCTACTTGGATCCCTAAATGGCTTTTGAGAGATCCAAAGTTCATGTTAACTAGAATATAAATCTCAAGACCCTCCTAGTCTGAAGCAGATCGAGCCGTACTAAATAATCACATAGGTGGCCGTGCATTCTGTAGCAGTTGTTGCTTTTTAAAAAGGGACTTTGGGTCGAACACAGACTGAACTCAATGGAAACGTGAAGTCATTTGCCAAGGTCAGCAACAGTTGAAAATCTCACGCAATGGGATCACTATTAAAACCTTTGCAAGCAATTAACTTTACTGCTGGGCTCCCTAGACATTTCCCTAACTAAATACATATTTGAGACTAATTATAGGGGGCCGTTGTTGGGGGAGATGGCATTGATTTGCAAAAGTAGGCCCTCTCATGCCATCCTGGAACAGTCTGCAAACTTGAAAGAGGTTAAGAAGGTGCTTTATACTAGGGGCAAAATATTTGGCTATCTAGCCTAGTAGCATCAGCTCTTCAAGGTAGCAGCCCTCAGGAACTCAGGTAGAACTGTTCCTGGTGCCTGATCTAGGGATGGAGGTGGAACCCAGCTGGAGATGGACCTGAGGGAGCTTCTGTACTAGCAAGGCATGGATTTTGTCAGCTTCCTATTAGAGTCGAAGGAGATATGGTGATTCAGAATCTAGGGCTTTGAGACGTGTTGCTTGGGTGCCACCACCAAGTGCTGGCCAAAGAAGGGAACTACAGGCAAAGAAACCAAGCCACAAAGGACATCACAACAGTTCTGACCTCTTCATAGATTGGCTTAGATCGTGTAATATACTCTGCCCGTGCAAAAGGTTCCGGGTCAGGCTTGGTCTTCGTCTGAGCAAGAAAGGATAATCTGAAATGGTTCACTTACATGAGGCAAACAATTGTTAAAATGCCATTTGAGAAGAGTCTTCTTCTTTGGAGTCTCCTTCTTTGGAAGTTCTTAAGTGGAGGCTGGATGGCCACGTATCAGGAATGCTTTGACTGTGTCTTCCTGCATGATAGAATGGGGCTGAACTGGGTGGCCCTTGGGGTCTCTTCCCAGCTCCATGATTGATTCTATGATAGGAAGAGCAGTTAATTAGCAAGGGAGGTCAATTTTGGAACTTCTGGACCATTCCCAGCTTGTGGAGGCCTTTTCATATTGGAATGCACCCCCAGATCTCACCATCCATTCTTGCTTTGGATTTCTCCTTGTGTATTCCTCGCTTGTCATCCAACATTGATCAAACATTGCCAAACAGTGATGCTGATGTCCACCCCCTTCTGCGCTTCCCTAAATGTGCTCCAAATTTCAGTCTTCACTGGGTGACTCTGGAAGTTCTTGTCATGTTCTGGAGCACCCATCAGCTTCTTGGTACTTCAGAGCACCTGCTGGAGCCATCATGTACCCAGTGCAGTCAGGTTCTGTTTTTCTCTGCTGAGCTCTCACTCAGTCCTGTCTAAACTTCTGTGAAGTAAAATATGGGATGCAGGTGGACATTGGCTGCAGTCGTGTAGTGGAGGTGGGATTCTCAGGGTCAATGCTCCAAGACATTTTCATCATCAGGGAGACTATGGCATTGTCTACCTCCCTACTCCACCCCTTGGAGTCTGATTAAGCTATTCCAAGCTGTTTTATTCATTTTGTCTTAAAACGACAGTCAAAAGCTACTGCAAATTCTAAAAGTGCTTTCCAAGGTGCTGATCCTATCTGGAAATCACTTCAATACCTTGGAAAGTTCTCTTAAAGTTGAAATTAAAACCTGGAAGGGATTTACTATCCCTCTGACATGGAAGCCAGGCGTTGCCCTGGTAGAAAGTGTCGGGGAGACGTTGGCCAGTCCAATGACAAAAGTCCACTCCAAAAAAGATCTCAAAGGTTACGTTCCAGCATTGGCAGGGCCAGAGGGAACTCAAGCAAGGTTGGAAGAGTGGTGGAAAGTGATTTGAAAAAGTCCCTTTGGTTCCACTTTCAGCACTATTCTCTGCATGTCTGCTCAGAAGTAAATCCCCCCGATTGCAATGGAATGCATAATCAGGGACTTCTGTTTTCAACCTTTCAGTCACAGCATTCTGCTAGAAACCAATCCAGAAATCCAACTCAGAATGCAATTCAATTGCACCTTCCCAAAATGCTATACTGGGATCTACTGGTTGATTTTGAAGAGCATCCCTTCATCATGAGAGTGGTGGAGACAACCCCAAGCAGGACCTAAAAATGTAGGTGGCTCTGTTCATATTCATTTTTAAAAAACCACACAGTTCTTATTTCACCAGGAACAGGTCTTTTGTAAAGCTAATGGCTCTTAATTGCCCACTCAGGACCAAGTCAGCCCAAAATGCCATGGCTTAAAAGAGAGCTAGTGCGCAATGATGCCTACTGGAAAGACCCATTGTCCCTTCTAACTATTATGAGGATTATTGTGGAGTGGGTGGTGTCCGCGGACATCCAAGACAACATGAGAACCCGCCATAGGTTTGCTTGAAGCCTGTGGTTGACCATAATTGTCACCACTGGTGTGGTAAGCCTATGTCTCCTACCCTGGTGTAGGCACACTGGCCAGGACGATTTTGGCCAGCGTCTTATGGTTTGCAACCTGGCAACGTAAGAGAATAGTGCAATTAGGGATTGATGGATTAATTAATTGCGTGCGGTTAAAAATGGCACAGCGGTACTGCTCGAAAAAGTCTGTTTCAGATCATCAGGTTTATGGCTTCCTTCTGTGGCCTTAGCTGCTCTTTTTATGTCGTTTTGGCCTTGAGCTGGCTGACCAAACAGAGTCATAAAACAAGAAAGGAGAAGAAAAGGAGAACTCTTTCCAAGAGAAAAACGCTGCTCCCGGGACTGCAGGAAGTCCTCTTCCAGGCCTGTTACAGGGGCACAAATGGGGGGAATCCATTGGAAGGCCGTTCCCTCCCTTTTGACCTACAAGAAGGTACCAAAGGGGGAGGCACCGCCCCCCTCGTAAAAGTTAACGAAGTGGGAAGTGCATCTGAGAGCAGAGCTTTCCGACATTCTCACGTCTGCTGGGCAAAGGCGCAGTCTGCTGTTTAATGCATAACAGGTGTGGGAAGGAGGGTGTCCAGGGCACAGCGAGACGGGTAGGGGCTTGGCTGGGCTCACCAGAGGCCCTGCTGCAGCACCGACTGGGCCCGGAGGCTTGGGCAGGTTGCAAACGTCGTGCCAACGTCGAAACCTAAAGGCCTCCATCCCCCAAAGCGGCCCAAAGCAAGAGGGATCCAAGCCAGCAACTTCAGCACGGATCGCGTCAAGTGCATTGGTTCGGACTCCCAATTAACCAGGACAGCTGCTTTCGGGTCAACCGGATTGATGATGGAAGTATTGTGGAAGCTCATCGTGAAGGTTCAAGCTGTCCTCAAGGAAACCCCAAACAGGAATCACAGAATCATAGTGCTGGGAGAGGCCACAAGAACAATCTAGTCCAACCCCCTTCTGCCATGCAGAAATGCACCATTAAAGCATTCCCAATAGGTGGCCATCCAGCTTCTGTATAAAAGCCACCAAAGAAGGAGACCACCAGACTCCCAGGCACTGATTCCACTGTAGAACTGCTCCCCCTGTCAGGAAGTTCTTCCTAATGTTTAGATGCAATCTCTTTTCCTGTACTTCGAAGCCATTGCTCCATGTCCTAGTCTCTGGAGCAGCAGAAAACAAGCTTGCTCCATCCTTGACATGACATCCTTTCAAATATTTAAACATAGCAATCATGTAACCTCTTAACCTTCTTTTCATCAGGCTAAACATACCCAGCTCCCTAAGATGCTTCTTATAGGGTTTCATGGTTTCCAGGCCTTTTGCCATTTTACTTGCACTCCTCTGGACTGCTAAAAACACCTGGATTCCATAGGATGTTGCAAGTGGAATCATAGCGCTATAACAGACTAGTGTGGAAATGGTCAAAGCTTGATCTCCAGGGTTGTAGTGTGGCCGGCCCCTCCCGAAACTGCAAACCCCAGGATTCCATAGGAGGTTGAAAGTGGAATCATAGCACCATAACAGACTAGTGTGGAAATGGCCTCTGTCTCCTCCATGTAAGATCTCAGTCTTTTGTCTCCCCAAAGGCTACCGGTCCCATTAGCTCAATCTCTTTTCCTCTGCCTGGAGGGCGCTCCATAGAGTCTCAACCAGAACCTGTGCTTTGTTCTCCAACATCCTTTTAACCGACAGCCCAAAGGTTTATTGACCCATAAGCCTCTGCAAGCCCTACCGCCAAGTTGTTTATTTCAAAATCAAAACTCCGATGGAGGCTGCAAGGGAGGAAATTCTGTATTATGAAACTCTTCGACTGAAAACAAAAAAAAGGAGACGCGTGGATTGTCATCTTAGAAGGAAGGATCCGTCGGTCTGTGGATGAAAAGACACACAAGCGGCCGGCGGGGAGGAGAATTCTATTATAGATTTTCTTTGTCCTCTTTCGCAGATGGTAACGTTTTGCTAATTAAACGTTATGGAATACTGAACTGATGCCCACAGATATAAAAAGCATTCCATTCGGTAAAATTGGAGGGAAGGAGAAGCCAAGGCACCCAAAATAAAAACCAGAACCAGGAATCGGTGCTTCTGCCTTCGGTCACCCAGCACTGCAATTTCTCACGCCTGCTGAGATGTTTATAAGAGTTTCTCCAGAAAGTAGGAGTTAGATTTGGGAATCAGAGTTTGGAAAGGGGACTTGTTGGGACTACAACTCCCAGAATCCCCCAGGCAGCATGGCTAATGAATTTGTCAAAGCCAGGAACCATCGCAGTGGGGGTTGTGTTGCATTAACAAAGGTTGGTTCTCAGCCATTTCACCCACCTCGTAATGGGCTTTTTAAACATTTTTGTCTGTATTTTCAAGCGGAGGGGAAAGTTTGGAAGAGGAAAGGAGCTGGAACGCTCTTTTGCTTCTCTCTTGCAAAGTCTTATTTTGCAGTGATTTTTTCAAAGATTGAGGAAATTCAAAATGGGTTTTGAGGAGGTTCAAAATGGCTGGTACCCTAAACAAACTGGCTGCCACATTTGTCACTCCTTGAGAATGGCCATTGTAATGTGCCGTCACTATGCAGTGAGGCCACTGTGGGCAAAGCATTAATTTTGACAATGGGATGAGAATCATGCAATCTTCCAGAGGTTGGATTAAAATTCCCAGAATCCTTTTGCCAGCCTAGCCAAGGGTGAGGAATGCTAGGCATTTCAGTCCAAGAGCTTTTGGAAGGCTGCATGGTTTCCACCCTGGATTTAGCAGCTCATTTTATTTGGGAGGTGTGATAAGAGTTCATGCCCCACCACATTTCCGCAGTGCACTCTTATAGCACGATTATTCCACTTTCAACATCCTATGGAATCCTGGGGTTTGCAGTTTCGGAAGGGGCCAGCCTGCCTCTCCCGAAACTGCAAACCCCAGGATTCCATAGGATGTTGATAGTGGAATAATCGTGCTATAAGAATGTAGTGCAGAAATGAATCCAGTAAGGAAAGGGCAAGGACTGAAGCTGGCTATAGAACCATAGAATCATAGAATCATAGAATCATAGAAATGTAGGGTTGGAAGAGACCACAGGGGCCATCTAGTCCAACCCCCTGCCATGCAGGAACACCCTCAAAGCACTCCCGACAGATGGCCATCCAGCCTCTGCTTAAAAACCTCCAAGGAAGGAGACTCCACTACACTCCGAGGCAGCAGAATATTCCACTGCCGGACAGCCCTGACTGTCAGGAAGTTCTTCCTGAGGTTCAGGTGGAATCTCCTTTCCTGCAGCTTGAATCCATTGCTCCTTGTCCTGGTCTCTGGAGCAGCAGAAAACAAGCCCTCTCCCTCCTCTATGTGGCATCCCTTCAAATATTTAAACATGGCTATTATGTCCCCTCTTAACCTTCTCTTCTGCAGACTAAACATTCCCAGCTCTCTAAGTCTGTCCTCATATGGCTTCATGGCTTCCAGGCCTCTCACCATTTTGGTCGCCCTCCTCTGGACTTGCTCCAGCTTGTCAGTATCCTTCTTGAATTGGGGTGCCCAGAACAGGACACAGAATTCAAGATGGGGTCTAACCAAAGCAGAGTAGAGGGGTACCAGTACCTCTCTCGATCTAGACACCATACTCCTATGAACTAGTGCTCTCATTCATGCAACTGTGTTTTCATTCCTGAACTAGTAGGCAAGAACGTTGATGAATATTTAAATTTGTTATTGTTTTATAAGAACATCCTGCAAAAAGCAAACAACTCAATCTGAATCTGGAGGAGATAATCTGTGGATTGGTGGTTCTCAGTTCTGGGAATTGGGTATGCAATCTGTCCTGGATGGGGCTGCGCTCCCTATGAAAGAACAGGCACAAAGCTCGGAAGTATTCCTAGATCCTGGATAGCAATAACCTAGCCACAGCGGTCCACTTAAATATTGATAATTTTTGGACTGGACTACTGCAATGCTATTTACCTGAGACTGCCCTTGAAGATGACTTGGAAGCTGCAGCTAGTATGAAATACATCAGCACGGCTGTTGAACAGAATATTGTATAGGGAACTTATACCAAGTTTAAAGGAGCTGGCCTCCAGCTCACTTCTGATGTGAATTCAAGGCACTGGTGATGAGGTTTAAAGCAAGAGCACATGGTAGAAGCAGTGCCCATCCCTACATTTACCTAAGGAAGAACTGAGATCTGCAAGAGGGCTCATACTGTTTTGCTCCTGTACTTTCTAGCCAATGATCAGATGCGCATTGGGGAGTGCCC
Source organism: Ctenosaura bakeri (assembly GCA_948474755.1). NCBI lineage: Eukaryota > Metazoa > Chordata > Lepidosauria > Squamata > Iguanidae > Ctenosaura > Ctenosaura bakeri. The sequence continues at coordinate 869,621 of CAOLHI010000016.1, read as the reverse complement.
CAATGCACACTGGTGTCCATGGTGCACTGGCCGTGGTGCATCAGTCGTAGAATTGGAAGAGCCTCCAAGGGCTACCCAGTCCCACCCCCTTCTGCCATGCAAAAAGAAACAAACAAAGCACTTCTGATAGATGGCCACCCAGCCTCTGTTTAAAAACCTCCAAACAAGGAGACTCCACCACATTTCATGGAGGCAACATATTCCACTGCCGGACAGCTCTGACCGTCAGGAAGTTCTTCCTGAGGTTCGAGTGGATTCTCCTTTCCTGCAGCCTGAATCCATTGCTCCTTCATAGAATCATGGAGCCGGAAGAGACCCCAGGGGCCATCGAGTCCAACCCCTGCCATGCATCCCATCAAAGCACTCCCAACAGATGGCCATCCAGCCTCTGCTTAAAAACCTCCAAAGAAGGAGACTCCACTACGCTCCCAGGAAGCAGCAGATTCCACTGTTGTACTGCTCTTACTATCAAGAAGTTCTTCCTAATGTTTAGGTGGGATCTCTCTTCCTGGAGTTTGAAGCCATTGCTCCATCTTGTCCTAGTCTCTGGAGCAGCAGAGACCAAGTTTGTCCCGTTTTTTAATGACATCCTTTCCAATATGACTTTCGTGGTACCTCTTAACCTTCTCTTCTGCAGGCTCAACATACCCAGACCCCTAAGCTGCTCCTAAACATTAGGAAAAACTTCCTGGTGCTAAGAGAAATTTGACAATGGAATATACTGCTGCTTGAGAGTGTGGTGGAGTCTCCTTCTTGGGGGGCCTTGAAACAGGGGTTAGACAGACATCGGTCAAAGTGGGTGCTTTGGTTGTGTCCTCCAGAATAGGGAGGGATAGGGAGTGCTTTGAGGGTGTTCCTGCATGGCAGGGGGTTGGACTGGATGGCCCCTGGGGTCTCTTCCAACTCTCAGATTCTATAGTGAATTTCAGCCTCAGTTATTAACCAGCTCCTGTTTGCATTCTCTTTCTCACACGCACTCCCTCCATCTCCGCCTGGCGTTCTGTCACGTTGCCTCCATTCATCCCAGACTTTAATCCAGCCCCCATTTCTTGCCTCTCTTACATCTCTGCCCTCTGGTTTTGTCTGTCAGGCAGAATGGAAACCCTCTGGTTCTTGACAATAGCAAGAACCTCATTAGAAAGCTCTCCAGCTCTGTTCTCTTTCACTTGCACCTGGTTAAGATTCGATTGTTAAGTTATAAGTTATTCTTCCTGTTGTATGTTCTGCTGAAGAACCCCTCCTGGGCGCTATCTCTCCGCTATCACACGTTGGGAAGGAGGTGTGCGGACAGATTCCCCATTAGTTTGGCTTCAATGAATTGATCAGGAAGGAGGTAAGACATTGTTTTCAGGGTGCCTGCTGATTTCGTTCTGTTTCAGTGATTTATTTCATATCCAGGTGAGAGGCTATTTCACAGTAACAAGCAACTTATTTTAATTCTCTCCAACTGCTGTCTCCGAAAGCCTGTCAGGTTGACAGCACTTTTAACTCTTGGGGTTCCATCTTAGAGAACTTTGGGGCTTGTAGTTTTGATGATGGGATTTCCTGCTGAAAAGCTCACTCCCTAGAAGTACAGCAGAGCATTCCAAGCCCCCTCCATTGAACTACAAGTCCCCAAATGCCTTAGGATGGAATCATGGCAGTTAAAGTGCTTTCAAACATGTACAATGGTTCACGGTGGCAGAAGCAGAGTTCCACACGTGCAAATCCAAATTGTTCATTCTTGGATGGTGCATGACAATTCGTCAGTGTCTTCCATAGTCCCCTTGATTCACAGAGATTGCAGAAATGGCTCCAGCACATTTCCCCCTTGTACGAGGGGACAAGAAGAAGCCGCATGGGTGGGTACATCTTTGGTATGCTTGTGTGACTTTGTGCATATGTAGAATTCCACACTGCAAGCACAATGCATGGTCATAGCCTTAGGCCATTTCCGCACTAGACTGTTATAGTGCTACGATTCCACTTGCAACATCCCATGGAATCCTGGGGTTTGCAGTTTCGGGAGGGGATTCCATAGGATTCCATAGAACCCCAGGATTCCATAGGATGTTGCAAGTGGAATCATAGTGCTATAACAGGCTAGTGCAGAAATGGCCTTGGTCTGCAAACCCCAGGATTCTGCAAACCCAGGATTCCATAGGATGTTGCAAGTGGAATCATAGCGCTATAACAGGATAGTGCGGAAATGGCCTTAGTCTCTTTGGCTGTCATCATGACGCACCACTGTTTCAAAGTTTCGGATCTGATAGCCTAGATCTGGAAGAGAAGGAGCAGTTTGGGAAATGTGCCTTCAGGTCCAGGACTCCAAATCTCTCCCATGGTAACAAGAAAGCACCAGAAGTAGCTGGTGGCTTCCATGTCAGTAGGAGAATGAATCCACTCCACATTTTCGTATAGATTTTAAAGGACCAACCCTATCAATACCAAATAGGTTTGGTATCTTGGATAACTTCTTTAAAATTTAGACTAGCAGGAGTGGATTCACCCTTCCGCTGATGTGAGATTCACAAGCCATCACGGCAAGAAAACTTTCCTTACTGTGGGTGAACTACCTTTCTGTTCTGATGATGATGATGATGATGATGATGATGATGATGATGATGATGACAACAGCAACAATAATACTGTTACCTGATTCTTTGTATGGATCGAGGTAGACATATAACACCTGTTAAAAAAATTGTTTCCATGTGCCTTCAAGATGTTTCCAACTTATGGAGATCCTAAGCTGACCCTATTACAGGGTTTTCTGGGGTTGAGAGTGTGTGACAGGCCCAAGGTCACCCAGTGGGTTCTCATGGCTGAGTGGGGAATTGACCTCTGGTTTTCAGGGACATAAAACCCAATGCTCAAACCAGGCCAGTTAAAATACCATGTAAGACCAACACACATTATAAAAAAAATCAATGCATACTTTAAGATTCAGAATTTAAAAACCATCTGGATAGGTCTGCTGGAGGAGACTGGTTTTTTACTGCTGTTTTCAACTCCAGCTGTGTATCCAGCTGATGGATTTCCCCAGAAGGTCATTCCACAGTCTGGGGGTGGTTGAAGAAGATGTCCTCTGGGTACCCCTTGTCAGCCTAGGTTTGGCTGGCTGAAGCAAATGTCCCTTGGTGCACCTGAGGGTACGGGGCAGATTATATGGGAGAAGGCAATCCCATAGGTAACCTGGACCCCAGCCATGTAGGATTTTAAAGGTAACAACCAACACTCTGCACCTTGTCTGGAAACTCACTGGCAGCCAGTGAAGTGACTTTGATATTGATTTTGTGGTCGTTTGTAAAGGAATGGAGGATCTGCAGAAGGTTGCATTTCTTCAAACATTCTGGAAAAGAGAAGGGGAAAAATATGAGGATAGACTTAGAGAGCTGGGTATGTTTAGTCTGCAGAAGAGGAGGTTAAGAGGGGACAGGAGAGCCATGTTTAAATATTTGAAGGGATGCCACGTTGAGGAAGGAGGGGACTTGTTTTCTGTTCCTCCAGAGACCAGGACAAGGAGCAATGGATTCAAGCTGCAGGAAAGGAGATTCCACCTGAACCTCAGGAAGAACTTCCTGACGGTCAGGGCTGTCCGGCAGTGGAATCTGCTGCCTCAGAGGGTGATGGAGCTTCCTTCTTTGGAGGTTTTTGAGCAGAGGCTAGATGGCCATCTTTTGGGAGTGTTTTGAGGGTGTTCCTGCATGGCAGGGGGTTGGACTGGATGGCCTGTGTAGTCTCTTCCAACTCTGAATTTCTATGATTCTATGATTCTATGATTCCCAAAAAGTATCCTAAGAAATCTTCTTTCCAGCACAAACCTGGGTGCATTTATTTATCTTAAACTGCACTCTGATCAGCATCTAGGGCTTTGATGAAAAGCAGAAGAACACTTTTGATCTGCTTGGTTCCTTACTTGTTGGAGATGAAAGCTTCCCTCTCATTAAGCCTGGAAATGTTAGTGAGTGCAAACATTGGTGCTTGAAGTGGCTGCTGATGGTTCCCATGGTGGAGGGAGGAGAATCCGTCCTCGATTTTGGATTGTCTAAAAGGAACTAGCCGAAGGGTTGATCCTATTTGGGAGATGAAGCTCAGCACTTTGGACAGATCCTATAAGGGGCAGACAAAATCCATAAGCTGATTTGCTACTCCACTGATTTGGGAGTGATTCGCCACCACTTCTAAGGACCATGGCATCATAGACTCTTAGGCCATTTCTGCACTAGCCTGTTATAGCGCTATGATTCCACTTGCAACATCCTATGGAATCCTGGGGTTTGCAGTTTTGGGAGGGGCCGGCCGGCCCCTCCCGAAACTGCAAACCCCAGGATTCCATAGGATGTTGCAAGTGGAATCATAGCGCTATAACAGCCTAGTGAGGAAATGGCCCAAGAGGTGGAGGGAATTGTCTGGACCATCTAATCCAACTCTCTGCTATGCAGGCATGCATAAATGTTGGAAAATTCTAACATTCTCTCTCCCACTGCTCTTGTTCTATGACAAATGGAGCTTTCCTAGTATAGGGCTAACTGTTGCTCTGTGTTATTTTAAAATGATTGGCTATGGTATCCAGAGCATGTGATCCAGGATACATTCTGGTGTCCACTACTGGTCATACTTAGAAGGCAATGCCTCCCCTCCCTTTAGCAATCTTGCTTCTAGCAACTTCTTTCTCTATGCTAACCTCTTTGCGAAGAGGTTGGTGAGTTTAAAATGAAGATACTATCTTCCCAAATCCTTTTGCTAGTTAGTTAGGATCTAGTTTCTCTACTGGATGTGTAATTATAAAGTTTTATTAGTAAATTTCTTAAATTTGAAATCTGAAACTATGTGCCTTGTTTTTGCTTTCAAGTCAACCTCCAGTTCAGGGAAGACACACAGAGGTTGGGACCTGCTTTTTCTGCAACTCTGTTAAAAGAAAGCTAATTCCTCAAAGCTTTGGCTTTCATAGAGTTTCCCAAAGGGCTAACACCCTGGGAAACTATAACCTCCAACAGTAAGTACAGTACTTCAGAAAGAGGTCTGCCCAAACTCTCTTTCAAGATCTCCAAAGAAGGTCTACCATCCTACCATCCTTGGAGGTTGTCTATTCCAGGCCCTTTTCGCATTGAGGCTTCTCGCGCGAGCGGGGGAGGGCGGCTCACGCGAGAAGGCTCCTCCAGGAGGCTGCCGTTTCCCCGCTCCTTCCTTCCACAGGCAAAGGAACTAGGGGGAAGCGGCAGCCTCGCGCGAGCCGCCCTCCCCTCCGGGCAAAGCAGGAGGCTGTGCGTCCGTCCCCCCCACGCGTGTGAAGCAAGAGGCTGTGCGTCCGTCCCCCCCGCGCGTGCGAAGCAGGAGGCTGTCGCGTCCGTTGCACTAGCGCCCCGCCCCTTCCTTCCTTCCTTCCGCAGGGGCGGAGGGAAGGAAGCGCGACCCGGCCGCATCCCCGACGCTCCACACAGGAGGTAAATGCGCGTGGGTGCCGGGAGCGTTGCGTGAGCACGGGTGATTTTTGCTTTGAGGCGAAAATCAAAAAACCCGCGATCGCACCGCTGCAGCCCCGTGAGCGCGGCGGAGGTGGGAGTGCGTCGTGCAGAGCGACGCTCCCACTCCCACGAGGCTCATGGGGCTGTCACGCGACAGAAAGCCCGTGCGAAAAGGGCCCCAGTTTTGAACAGCTCTTACAGTAAAGCAGTTCCTCTTCATGTTTAGGTAGAATCTCTTTTCAAGTAATTTGAATTCATTGATTCATGTAGTAGATTCTGGGGCGACAGAAAACAAGTTTGCCCCATCTTATATATTACATCCCTTAGATATGAGTGATCCGGGGGGCCCTGGATGGCTTTCCCAAGGCTCTGGAACACTTTTCCCCATCTTTCCATCAACAAGCACATATTTTTATTCCAACAAACACTTGTGAACTGGAATTTTTTTTAAAAAAAAGCAGAAGAACTTTTAACAGGCAGCAGTCTTGCTTCTAATGGTACAGTTTCTAAACTGCTTTTAATTATTTTTAATTGCACACTTCATGCTATTTTTAATGTGACAGACAGCTTAGTTCCATAATAATGCAAGTTTTAGCGACACAGTATTTGCTTTAACTTGCAAGCTGCCTTGAGTCCAGGATTGGCATGGATCCTCTGTGTGTGTGGAGAGAGGCAAGATGTAAATAAAGATAATGACCTGGATTCTATTATAGACTCATAGAATCATAGAAATGTAGAGTTGGAAGAGACCCCAGGGGCCATCCAGTCCAACCCCCTGCCATGCACGAATACCCATCAAAGCACTCCAGACAGACGACCATCCAGCCTCTGCTTGAAAACCTCCAAGGAAGGAGACTCCACTACACTCCAAGACAGCAGCATATTCCACTGCCGGACAGCCCTGACCGTCAGGAAGTTCTTCCTGAGGTTCAGGTGGAATCTCCTTTCCTGCAGCTTGAATCCATTGCTCCTTGTCCTGGTCTCTGGAGCAGCAGAGAACAAGCCCTCTCCCTCCTCTACGTGGCATCCCTTTAAATATTTAAACATGGCTCTCATGTCACCTCTTAACCTTCTCTTCTGCAGACTAAACATACCCACCTCTCTAAGTCCATCCTCATAGGGCATGGCTTCCAGACCCCTCACCATTTTGGTCGCCCTCCTCTGGACTTGCTCCAGCTTGTCAATATCCTTCTTGAATTGGGGTGCCCAGAACTGGACACAGGATTCAAGATGAGGTCTAACCAAAGCAGAGAAGAGCGGTACCAGTACCTCCCTTGGTCTAGACACCAGACTCCTATTGATTAATCCCCACAAGAATAGACCCATTGAGTCAGTTGTAGAATGGTAAGTCAAAAGTGAGTTGGGATGTAACCTTTAATTATTTCATTTCTACATGTGTGGATGAATAATTTCCATCGATTGCTCTCTACCATGGGAGAAAACAAGTACTTCTGTGCAGTTTTCTCCTGGTATTTGCATGTCACAAAGTGTTTGGGGGAAATGACTCTTCCTGGAAATACATGTGGGCTTTTCCTGCAAACAGGATGTGCAGAAAACACCACTTTCCCTCCCCAAATCACATTTTTCAGTGCAAAATAATTTCCTGAAACATTTCTGGAGATGCAAATCCTGGAGGAGAAACTGCATACGGCCTCTCACAACTATGTTATTTTCCCCAACTGGGTTTCCTAAGTGTCAACCCCCCCCCCACTTTTCAGGAGGTGAATATTCTCTTTATTCCCAATTCACACATAGGCAAATCCAACCAAGTTAATGAGCCGAATTTAATTGGAACTAACCATGGAGTTCAGGGTAATTATACTCGTAATCAGACCCAGCTTGAAATAGTGGTTTGAGAGTTGGATTCCAACCTTGGAGACCAGGATTCGATTCTCCACCTTGGGCAAGTCACACACTCTCAGCCCCGGAAAACACCATGATAGATTTGCTTGAGTGTCACTACAAGTTGGAAACAACTTGAAGGCACACAACAAGAACATGGAAAAAAAAAATCTCACTATCATAATACACTCAGAAAAAGAATATGGATATTCAGGCTCCAATTCCACAAGAGAGTTTAAGGGAGCTGTTCAGGGTGCTGAACATCAAACAGGGGAGTATTGTGAACCCACTCTGGATTCATATCCTAGACTTTGCCAGAACGATCCCATGTGCAAGACATTGAAGTAGTCAAATATTTTCCACACCTTCACTCAGCCATAAAACTAAAATGGAGACTGCAGTCAAGAAAGTAGAAGAAAACTAGGACTTGAAGGAACTAGACAAGATCCTTAATCATAGAATCATAGAGATGTAGAGTTGGAAGAGACCCCAGGGGCCATCCAGTCCAACCCCTTGCCATGCAGGAACACCCTCAAAGCACTCCTGGCAGATGGCCATCCAGCCTCTGCTTAAAAGCCTCCAAGGAAGGAGACTCCACTACACTCCATGGAGGCAGCAGATTCCACTGCCAGACAGCTCTGACCGTCAGGAAGTTCTTCCTGAGGTTCAGGTGGAATCTCCTTTCCTGCAGCTTGAATCCATCACTCCTTGTCCTGGTCTCTGGAGCAGCAGAAAACAAACCCACTCCCTCCTCTACATGGCATCCCTTCAAATATTTAAACATGACTCTCATGTCCCCTCTTAACCTTCTCTTCTGCAGACTAAACATCCCCAGCTCTCTAAGTCTATCCTCATAGGGCTTCATGGCTTCCAGGCCCCTCACCATTTTGGTCGCCCTCCTCTGGACCTGCTCCAGCTTGTCAATATCCTTCTCGAATTGGGGTGCCCAGAACTGTCCATGCCATTGTATTTCCAATGTCCATGTAGGTTTGTGAAAGCTGGACAATGAAGAAAATTGATAGGAAAGGGACCGACTCATTTGAAATATAGTGCTGGAGGCACAAGGACTGCCAAAAAAGACAAATAAATGGGTCTGAGAGCAAAGCAAGCCTGAAATCTCAGTAAAGGCTAGTGAAGTAAAGGGCTTACCAAAGTTCCAATCTTTAACACCCCAGATAGGCCCAGAGAGGATTTATTCCTCATCTGACATTAGTATAACCTAACGATGGTTCTTATTGCTTGGAATCGTTTTGTGAAACTCCCTTTCTACCCTGATTGCTTCTAAGCCTCTCCTTTTGATTCATTTTTCTCAGTATCCTCAAACTTGATCCATTGTCAAAGAAGATTCTCAAGTGCCCATTATTCCTTCCACCAGTCTGTTCAGCTCAATAAATAACAGATGAGCTAAGAGTATTAAGAAGAAAATAATGCATGGGGTACAATGAAGAAAACTCTAAGCTCCCCAATGATCTTTTTTTTCTTAAAAAAGAAAACTTTCAGATTTTTAAAGAAGTTATGGCTCTTGTCCTGTCTTTGAAAGTTGTCCTTCTTCAATGAAGAATACCTATGCTACATTACTTTTGCAGGTATTTTGCTTGGGTTCTTGCAGAATACCTCTTTTAATAGGAGCCATTTTTGGAATAATAGCTATACCATAGTTAGAAAAGTCAGCCACCTAGTGACTGAAAATGGTACTGTAGGCTAAAGACATAAAGTTTGACTTGTCTGCCTCCTTGTGGCTGGAAATAGTACTGCAGGATTCAAACAGAATCAAACTGATTAGCAATAACATTTGCATTCTTTGAAAAACCCTAATAATATTGAAATAGACTCACTTTGGTTTCCTTTCCCCTCCATTCCAAGCTTCAGATGTGTGAGCATCACAAACTTGCTATGATAGACCCAATCCAGTCTTTGATCCACATTAGTCCATTAGCGAAGTAATTTAGTTTCAAATCTGGAAGCTCGCATCCACCTCTTTCCTTCCTATCTGTTAGGGTCTTCCATTTCATTCTTGATTTCTTTCCTCCCCAAATAAAGTTGGATAGATCTTTCTGCCAATCTTGAACATATCTTTCGTTTATAATTATTGGTAAATTCCGGAAAAGAAAATTTATCTTAGGGAGGATATTCATTTTTATTGCGGCCATTCCTCCCGTTAACGATAACCTTAATTTCGCCCAATTCTGAGTCTCATTTTTATTCCGGCCATTCCTCCTGTTAACAATAACTTTAATTTCGCCCAATTCTGAGTCTCATTTTTTTATTTCATTCCACATTTTTTTATAATTGTTTTTGTATAGTTCGTTATTTTGCTTTGTGATCATGCCTTCTATTTTTGAGTTGTCAAATGGCACTGAGGGAAGATTAGAGCATTTAGCTTAAAACTCCAGTTTAAGAAAAACAAGAGGAGGAATCAAGACACTAAGATGGATTAAATGGAAGCCAGAGAGAGCCATCTAGCAAACTAATGAAACGTGGCATTTTCATGCTTACAAGTCCTGATAGTCCATATGACCTGCCAAAGCTTAGCAATAGACTATTCTCTTCATACTATTTTGGAATGATTGCTTGTAGAATTACTGCTGCAAGCAAAAATTAATTTTCATTTCCTACCAGAGATAAGCCATTATGGTAATGATCTAAGTGCACCTAGGAAATGCATGAATAAATAATACATTGCATAGGTAGAATCAGTGATGAGCTTTGTGTCCAGGAGCACAAGACCAACTATTTATTGAAAATGAAGTCTTTCGTGTGTCTAATTCTCTCACGCTGAGAGACATAATCCTGCTGAAATCACTTCTCCCAAGGATGGGTGCATCTTAATTTTTCTGATTCTCAGTGGATGTCGTAAACCATGAAACAGCATTTTGACCCATAGCTTTGAGACACTGGATTTTTTTTTTTTCTTGCAGTGATGGGAAACTGTCATGTCCCTCCCAACTTGCTGTCAAGAACTTCACTCAGAATTTGAAAACAGAAGCTTTATAACCCAGCAAAGCAAGCAATACCAATATATTGCTGAGACTACAGCAGCAAAGTTAGTTACAAGTTTTATACCTTTCCATGCAAATTTTGGTGCACAGATCAAAGACTGGTCAAAGTCTTACATGCCAATCACTGCAGGTACTTTCCCAATCTTACAATGATTTAGATACTTTTCATCATGGGAGGTGGGTAAAGTTCATATACTCTTATCTTACTGTTCCCATAACACCTTCTTCCATTCTTTCCCACCCTTTGATTTTTCTTTCCTAATGCTCGCTGCAAAGTGGCATTGAACACATAGCATTTGCCCATTTGGAGATTATTGATACTGTAAATGTTACAACTGGATAAATTGTTGCAGGTAACAATTAAAAGCAGATGCATCTTAGCACTATTAAACCCTGTCCTATTGGATTTAATGCAGCTATGCCGTTACATATAGCTGGTAGGACAGGAGCAATGCACTCTGACAGCATCCTCTGTATGAAAGTTGTGCAACTTGCCTGAAAAATCAAGTAATTTTCCACAAATGTAAGGTCCTACACTTAGGTAGAAAAAATGCAATACGGAAATATAGGATGGGGGACACGTGGCTGGATGGTAGTACGTGTGAAAGGGATCTAGGAGTCTTCATAGGCCACAAGCTGAACATGAGTCAGCAGTGTGATGCGGCAGCCAAGAAAGCTAATGCAATTCTCAGCTGCATCCATAGGAGTATGGTGTCTCGATTGAGGGAGGTACTGGTACCACTCTACTCTGCTTTGGTTAGACCTCATCTTGAATACTGGGTCCAGTTCTGGGCATCCCAATTCAAGACGGACATGGTCAAACTGGAGCAAGTCCAGAGGAGAGAGACCAAAATGGTGAGGGGCCTGGAAGCCATGAAGCCCTATGAGGATAGACTTAGAGAGCTGGGGATGTTTAGTCTGCAGAAGAGAAGGTTAAGAGGGAACAGGAGAGCCATGTTTAAATATTTGAGGAAGGAGAGGGCTTGTTTTCTGCTGCTCCAGAGACCAGGACAAGGAGCAATGGATTCAAGCTGCAGGAAAGGAGATTCCACCTGAACCTCAGGAAGAACTTCCTGACAGTCAGGGCTGTCCGGCAGAGGAATCTGTTGCTGTCTCCGTGGAGTTTGATGGAGTCTCCTCCTTCTTTGGAGGTTTTTAAGCAGAGGCTGGATGGCCATCTGTCAAAGGGAGGGCTTTGAGGGTGTTCCTGCATGGCAGGGGGTTGGACTGGATGGCCCCTGGGGTCTCTTCCAACTCTACATTTCTATGATTCTATGAGAAACGGTGCAGTTTTCATCCCAGAAAGAACGATTCATGCGTACAAACCATGAGCTCTGTATCCCTAAGTCTGAAGGATACAAAGAGCCTGAAGGGAAATACCAACAAGAGGTTCTCCGAGGTGCCTCTCCAGGGCCTGGGAAACGATTTGGCTTCCCAAGGTGGAGCAGAAGGTGTGGCAAATCCTGGATGCGAATACGACACACATCGTATTCCATAGCCAAGGTTAATTTTAGCTTCATAAACACACAATGGTGTGGAAGGTGTCCTATTTGGGTTGGCCTGACCAAACCCCAAAGCATCTTAAATGCTTGTCAGTTCATTCATGACCTCAGGAACATTGGCCAGAATTCCAGCTGAATTTAGAATCAAAGGGAGCTTTTTCTTTTTTCTCTTTTTTTAAAATAATTATTACCATTCATCTCAATTGGCTTGAAAAATCAACGCTTGTTTTTGGTGGAAGGGAAGGCTGGGTTCCTGCTTCCTTCCAGAATGAAGACAACCATTCTTCTTCAATTACTGTCACAGTTTTGGTAGCTGTTATATGTTTTGGCCGCAGAAGAGGCTGAAGAAGGTGGGAAGCCAAGCCAATCACGTTGTTTTCTTCCTGTCCATTAAATGTGCGCAACTATTTTGGGGGTTGTGATAGAGTGCGCATGAAATGTTTGTCTTTGCTTCATCAAGCTGTCATCAAACCTAGTCTCAATTTGTTCTTTTCCCAACTGTGACGGTATAGAGAAGTGGTTCTCAACCTTCCTAATGCCGCGACCCTTTAATACAGTTCCTCATGTTGTGGTGACCCCCAACCATAACAATATTTATTTATTATTTACAATGCCTCCCCACCCTGGCAAAGGCTGCCTTGCTGGCCAGGAACAGGGGAGGGGTGGGCAGGGAGAGAAAGAGAAGCCGTGCGTCTCCCCCAGGAAAAAACGCAAGAACCCCCCCCGGGCTCTGCTTCTGCTTCGCTCTTGTTTCTGCCGGGGGGGGCAGTGTGGAAGTGTCGATCCTGGCCGGGGGGAGGAATCCCAGCGCCTTTGTCCTTTGTGTCGGGTGCAGCTCGTCCCCCCGGAAAAACGCTGCCTTGTGGTCCCCCGGCCCTTCTGCAGTGCTCCCCTTCGTGGCGAGTGGGGCAGGGGTCGTGGCGAGGAGGGGGCTTGCCCCCCGTGCTGCTACCGCCCCCCCCCAAACTGGCCCGTCAGACGGGAGGTTCTCCCGGTAGTGGAGAAGGGGAGCGATTTCAGTCCCTTCTGAACAGGGGGCAGGAGGACACGAGCGCGTAGCTTGCGCTTGCGCACCACCACCAAGGAAGGAATGGAGCCTAAGACCATTGGAAATACGCATTTTCTGATGGTCTTAGGCGACCTCTGTGAAAGGGTCGTTCGACCCCCCCAAAGGGGTCGCGACCCACAGGTTGAGAACCGCTGGTATAGAGGAATGTGTTTGCACCAACCAACCTATCTCCCCATCTCTCCCCCTCATCTCCCCGCTCTGCCTACCTCCCCTCTTTCACCCCATCCTCAAATGTTTCATGTAAGTCTTGAACTATTTATAGCTAGCGTGCCTAACCCCCTATCACCCGTATCCCTATTTACAGCATAGCTTAGTGATCACCCACTGTGGGCAAAGTAAAGTCAATCAGAATTCATTGATCTTGTTGCTCCAATGGAAAAAGCCTATCCCGGGGTCTACAATTTGATATTAAATATGATTCCGTGTGCCTGAGAGGTTGCCCGAATGAGCATGTGGGCAGGCACGGTCGAATGACCAAAAACCAGGTCAGGCTAGTAAAATCCCCAGTCGCGTAGCCCCAGGAGACCTCAAGCGGTGCAAACCCACAATAAACAAAGGGTCCTCAGCCCCGAGACGCTGACTTGGGAGGATTAGCATGTTTGCCCCAAGTTGAGCAAATATCCCATCACATGAGGACCATTTACATGAAGTCACACCACAACCCAATGCAGCCGAAGATCCTGAGACTTTGGCAACACCTTGTAATCTCATCATGCAAAGGAAGCTACCATGGTGGAGATTCTTTCTCATTGCAACACCCATTGTTCTACCTGGGAAAGGATTAGCTCTCCAGGTACTGGTTTTGGAGCGTTTCTTCGGATCACTCCCAGTCATCCCAGCAGACTGTTGCTCCGTCTGTTGAGTGATCCCCTCAGCCCTCTCCATGCTGAGCCCCACTTCTCCACTGTTTTTCCCAGACCAAGGGCTTCGGGAAAAGGTGCAGTATTACCCCAACTATAACCCCTTCAATATTCCTCTATCCAGTTTCCTCTCTTTTGCTTCTTAATAGGTCTTGAGTGAGTGTGTGAGTGATTGTGTTGGTGTGTAAGACTTTCATTCAATAAAATCATTTACTGGACATTTCTGTTTGGTTTTTGGCTTGGCCTGACCCCGTAAAAACTGGGTAAAAAGACCCGGCTAGGTTACCCTGCCTCTCGCATTGCTATTGCTTGTGCTCTGGCTAGTTTCCATTCCCCATCACATGAAGCACATTGAGGTGTCCCCCAGGGGACTCCAAATATCAGGGTAACAATCTCATTAAATGCAAGGATAGATCAATAGCAGTCTAGTGTCTAGGTCAAGGGAAGTCATGGTACCACTCTATTCTGCTTTGGTCAGACCCCACTTGCAATCCTGTGTCCAGTTCTGGGCACCTCATTTCAAGAAGGATGTTGGCAAGCTGGAAGCTGTCCAGAGGAGGGTGACCAAAATAGTGAAGGGTCTGGAAGCCATGAAGTCCCTTGAGGAGCAGCTTAGGGTGCTGGGGATGTTTAGCCTGGAGAAGAGAAGACTAAGGGACAACATGATAGCTATGTTTAAATATTTGAAGGGATGTCATATGGAGGATGGAGCAAGCCTGTTTTCTGCTGCCCCAGAGACTAGGACATGGAACAATGACTTCAAACTTCAAGAAAAGAGTTTTCCTTTAAACATAAGAAGAACTTCCTGACAGTAAGAAAAGTTCAACAGTGGAATCCATTACCTCAATGGAGTGTGGTGGAATCTCCGTCAAGTTGTTTTTGACTTATGGCAAATCTGCCACAGGTTTTCTTGGGAGTGGGATCTACCTATGTGTTAACTCACCATTCAACAATAGATTCAATGAATATATTCCAGTTTGGACTAACATAAAAGATAGAAGCCTTAATCAACATATGAATAAATCCATTAAATTGCATTGCTTGATGAGATCATACTTCAGCATTCTGTCTAGAGGGAGATAACTGCTTCTGTACATGTTCGAGCAGGATTTCAGTGAATTTTCTGGGGGCTTATGAGAATGACAACAACTTAGCAGTACCGTTTCTCATTGCTCTTCACAATGTTTTACAGCTTTTACAGTGGTGCTGTTATCACGGTTATGATATGTCTCGTGAGAACACTAGATATCCTTTTGATATCAAATAATTTGGCCTTTGCTTGACCTTTCTCTGCCACCCTACTCCACGTGTTTGCAGAGGTCCACCAGACAAGCACGTATTAGGCACAGCCGTTAATGGTTGTACATTCCAAACCCCATTCAGGCAGGCAACTTAAGCCTCTCCGATGCTTTAGGGAAAAACCTTCTTGCAAACCGGCTTTGCTCGGCGCGTATCTACACAAAGCCTCATGGCCAGGAGCCGAGCCATTCCTTTATGTCGGGCCATCAGCGTCCTGGCCATACTGTTGTCATCCAGCGCTAAGCCCATCATGCAAAACCTGACCTTTTCCGACTCCAGCTCCAAAATTCCTTTGTTCTCACCGAGCATAGCATAGCCTGTAGGTAAAATCCACCCTATAAAAAGTCCCCACTTTCGGGACTTCCTCAGATCACCCTGGACTTCCATCCAGCCTTGCTGCCGCTCTGTCCAGTGAGCTCCCCTCAGTAAACTGCCCTGAGCTTCCATCCCTGCAACCCCATCTTCTCTCCAGGACTACAAGACCAGGTGTCGTATTACCCACTCCCCAAAAGCTCTCCATTTCTATTTCTAGTTAGCTGTGTGCATGTGGTGTCTTTTATGTTGTTTGTCCTCAATAAATGTTATTTTTGTTGCTTTAAAACTTGTCTGGCTACGCTCTCTGACTGGACACCGTAGACATAGGGTAAAAGATCCTAGCTAAAGTTACCCTGCCTCTCGTTAGCTTAAGAGAGTGCACGAGACTAATTTCCCGATCTTGTGTTTTTATTTGGTTATTTGGGCACCCCTCCTGGGACCCCCAACATACAGGGTAACAGTGCTCCTTCAGAAGCATTTTCTCCTGGCCTGGTTTCTTTTTCAAGTGAGCCCAGCCCATCAGGGATGACACAATAAAGACACACACTGATGGCCGTCCAGTTACACTATGTGGCCAGACCCCTGATGGCAAATAAAACCAAGGTATGATCTCCCTTGTTGTACGGAATTGGAGGGAAACTGTTTCCATTATGGAGGGAATTAAATTGATGGCTTTGGTCTTGTCACATAGCATAAACATTTCCCCCAACTTTCATGCGCCCTGGCAGCTGTGTACATTTCACAACAGACAGAAATGTTTGCAAAAAGCATCCTAGTCTTTTCAGCTCAGTGTTACAAGCACAGAACGAAGAACAGAAAATGTTTTCCTTTCTGCTTCACTGGTATCCAGAAATACATTGCCCCTGGGCTTGGAGAGCCAGTGAGCTATCCTGCACAAACTTTGATCCCTGATTGGCCACAATGCTTGAGAAATCCCTGATTGGTTGGTCTGCTTTGGGACCTGAGAAGATTTTTTTGTTAGTATTACCCTGTTGCCAAGCCATGCTCTTTCCAATCCAAGGTGCAGCTTAGAGTATGTATCTTTCTCTTTTCTTAACTAGGAAAATTCATCATTTCAGAGGTGCTGTTTCCAGATGCAAACAGGTCTGCCACTGTTGTCTTTTGTCTTTTTTTCTTTTTTTGCATTCAAACACAGCCCAGCAGGTTGCTGCCTCTTTGTTCTCCAGCACGCATGAATAAAGAGGTATATGCACAACCCTTCTCAAATAACCACGCCGCATCCAAAGAGGAAAACCTGAAGCCTGACTCTGTTGGAAAGGTACAACTTTCATCCATTTCATTTGAAGCCCACCTCTTCAAACTGTTCTTCTGAGCTGCAGAAGGAAGGAGGCATGGGGATTTAATTTCCAAGAAAACCTTTTCAACCTAGTCATTACTTATGCCTCCCCACTTCCAATTTGTTCTCCTTGTCTTCCCCATTATGGCTTAGAAAGTGGCCGGCCCCTCCCGAAACTGCAAACCCCAGGATTCCATAGGATGTTGAAAGTGGAATCAGAGCGTTATAACAGTATAGTGCGAAAATGGCTTTGATCTTAAGGCCCAACACACCAGGACAAAAGCTGGTTAAAATCCAGTTTTCGACTTCTTGTTTCTTTTTACTCACAGTTGCTTCAAGTTTGGAAATTTGGCATCTCAGTCTTAAAGATCAAAGCATCACAGACAGTCAGGCTGTTTGTGCCTTTTTGGTGTCCAAAGGGGATGGGTAGCTAGTTTACTCTTGGTGTTCACGTAGGAAATGGTATGGGAAATATTATCTGTGAATCGCCTTTCCAGATGTGCATCAGCAAATCTGAGAGACGGACACTGTGGCCATTTCCACACTAGACTGTTATAGTGCTATTATTCCACTTTCAACCTCCTGTGGAATTCTGGGATTTCTAGTTTAGAATCATAGAATCATAGAGTTGGAAGAGACCCCAGGGGCCACCTAGTCCAATCCCCTGCTATGCAGGAACACCCATCAAAGCCCTCCCTTTGAGAGATGGCCATCCAGCCTCTGCTTAAAAATCTCCAATAGAGCAATAGAAACAATTGCCTAGAGAGATGGTGAGGTCTCCTTCTCTGTATGTCTTCAAAAAAAGGCTGGACTGCCACCTGCTAGGGATGCTCTAGCTGGACTTCCTGCATTTAAGCAGGGGGTTGGACTCAATGGCCTGTGGAGTCCTTTCCAAAGCTAGGATTCTATGACTTTGGACCACCTTTCTTATTGATGTACAACCAAGTACTAGTATGGGTGATGCCTGCCTTGACCACAGTACATGTTAGAGGGGTCTAAGAGTCTTAGTAGACCACAAGCTGAACATGAGTCAGTGGTGTGATGCGGCAGCCAAAAAGGCCAATACAATTCTGGGCTGCATCAATAAAAGTACAGTGTGTAGATCAAGGGAAGTGATAGTACCACTCTGTCCTGCTTTGGTCAGACCCCACCGGGAAGACTGTGTCCAGTTCTGGGCACCCTAGCTCAGGAAGGATATTGGCAAGCTGGAACATGTCCAGAGGAGGGGAAGTAAAATGGCAAAAGACCTGGAAAGTGGTGTTAACAGGGGATTAATTGGGACTGTCCCTGCTGGATCCGGACAGTTGGAAGGTCTGCTATTCTTCTTCCAAAACTATTTGAATGGAGTGCTGTTGCTAAAGTTAATGACAGCCAATTCCATAATTATAATTACAGGGAATATTCTTCGTTGTTGTTCTGTCTTGAATTTACTGCCGTTTGAATCTAGCAGGTGACCTCGGTTTAGGAGAAAGAAAGACTATTTCTGTCTGATCTTTCCATACGATAAGCAAGGTAAATACGGAAGCGGTTCATTACGGCCCCGAGCCGGACCTAACATAGCCTGTTTTGGTCTTACAAAATCCCAAACCGCAAACGTCACTAGAAATAGCTTTTGGCGGGTGTTTTTCTCCCCCCACTTCTTAACCACAATGAGCTGGAAAGGATCCCAAGTCAACTGGTGTTAATCCTTGCTTTACAAGCTATCAGCTGGCTACGAAGGCAGCCTCTGGCGGCCTTAATTCCACTTTTCTGCCCAAAAATCCACTGCCTGTATGTGTGAGCCAAATCTAGAACTAATCCCCATTGCAAAGAGGTCTAAGAAATGGAAGTATCTGCCAAAGACGGAGGCCGCGGCCCTGGAGACCGTGGAGGGCCACACCTTCCCATCACACTCCTCTCCCAGAAAAGAAAAATAAAATCCATTTTTGGTTCCCAAATGCCCTCTGGGGCTGAAACAGGCAATTTTGGAGGGTGGCAGATATGACGAATCCCCTCTCCAGGCTGACTTTGCAGTTCCAACTCTGGACTCTTGTCACTCACCTTCCCCTTTCCCCCATAATCTTTTCCTGGATTGGGGACTTGGACCTCATGGTGACCTCCTATGGTGGACCAGGTCCCATGTTTTCTTGAGGAGTTCTCTATATTAAGTGTGAGCAGGACCTCCACCAAACTTAAGGTGAACAGGTAGAAACAATGACAAATCAAACAACCGGAAGTTTGTTGAGACACAAGAAAATAATAGACTACCCTTGAACTACTAAATGGTTTACAGATTCCAAAACCAGAGTCAGTTCTTTCTTCTGTCTAACTCTCCGGTCTCCTGCCCATCTGTTCCTATCATGCTGAAATCTGCTCCCTGTCTCTGGGTCAGCTTTCCCTTATCCGCCTTCCGACAGAGCCAAGCCTCAGTTTTGTAACATTTCCTCCCTTGTTGATATTTTTATCTACGACTTGGATGAAGGAATAGAGGGCATGCTCATCAAATTTGCAGATGACAACAAATTGGGAGGGGTTGCTAATACGCCAGAGGACAGGGTCAAAATTCAAAATGACCTGGATAGGTTGGAGAGCTGGGCCAGGGCGAACAAAATGAAACTCAACAGAGAGAAATGTAAGGTCCTACACTTGGGTAGAAAAAAATGGAATCCACAAATATAGGATGGGGGACATGTGGCTGGGTAGCAGTACGTGTGAAAGGGATCCAGGAGTCTTCATAGACCACAAGCTGAACATGAGTCAGCAGTGTGATGCGGCAGCCAAGAAAGCCAATGCAATTCTCGACTGCATCCATAGGAGCCTGGTGTCTAGATTGAGGGAGGTACTGGCACCACTCTGCTCTGCTTTGGTTAGACCCCATCTTGAATACTGTGTCCAGTTCTGGGCACCCCAATTCAAGAAGGAGCTGGTCAAGCTGGAGCAAGTCCAGAGGAGGGCGACCAAAATGGTGAGAGGCCTGGAAGCCATGAAGCCCTATGAGGATAGACTTAGAGAGCTGGGTATGTTTAGTCTGCAGAAGAGAAGGTTAAGAGGGGACATGAGAGCCATGTTTAAGTATTTGAAGGGATGCCATGTAGAGGAAGGAGAGGGCTTGTTTTCTGCTGCTCCAGAGACCAGGACAAGGAGCAATGGATTCAAGCTGCAGGAAAGGAGATTCCACTTGAACCTCAGGAAGAACTTCCTGACAGTCAGGGCTGTCCGGCAGTGGAATCTTCTGCCTCCATGGAGTGTGGTGGAGTCTCCTTCCTTGGAGGTTTTTAAGCAGAGGCTGGATGGCCATCTGTCGGGAGTGCTTTGAGGGTGTTCCTGCATGGCAGGGGGTTGGACTGGATGGCCCCTGGGGTCTCTTCCAACTCTACATTTCTATTATTCTATGATTCTATTCTAGGCCTCTTGTCATGTCAATGGGCTAGCGAACATGCCCTGGGTTTTAGTGTGAACTTCCAAGGAGCTGTCCACAGTGATCAACCTATTGGGAGAAAGATTCAGTACCTTGGATAGGTCTTTTAAATTTCGGACTAGAGCTCAGAGCAGATCCACTGTCAAGTACTGTGGAAGCCATTAGCCATCCCTAGCTAATATCAAATATTTGTCTCAGGGGGAGAAAAAAAACTCCAGAAGGAACAACATAGCAGCCCTAAACCTGTATGTTTCTGCGTAGCACAGGAGTTCTTCGTATAGAAACCTCAACTCTCTCTTCCTTCAACTCCAGAGTTACCAGATCCCTTCTCCTGCATTCCTCAGAGAGAGTGGGAAGAATCTCAGGGTGAGAGCGATGCCTTGAAAAGCAAGTACGTTGGTTGGACAGCAGAAAGGTGGTCCAGCAAAAACATTGTGTAACTTTGTGTATAGATTTCCACTATGCAAGCACAAATGCAGGCTCTTAGCCATGGTCTCCTTGCTATGGAATAAAAACGTATGCAGTTTAACTTGCACTTGAAGGAGAACAGAATAACCACTAAAGAATCTCCTTTCCTTAATGCATTTTCATTCTGATGGGGTTTTTTTTTGAAAGATATCTGATTCAGTTTGGACCCTCCATTCTTTCCTCCTGCAGCCATCGTGTTGGAATGAATGGAAGTGCTGCAGGGTTGCAACACTAGGGGGTGGGGGAAGGCGATCAATATGGGTTAAAAACTGCTTTCCGGACAAGGTTCAGGTCGGCCCCTCCCCAAACTCCAAACCCCAGGATTCCATAGGATGTTGAAAGTGGAACAATCGCACTATAACAGCGTAGTGCGGAAATGGCCTAAATCTTTGACTACTTCCGATTCCATTTCTCTTTTCAGCAATAATCTATAAAGTTTAGAGATCCTTTTCTTTTGATTTCCTTTCATCAGGAAACCTAACTCCATGGAGACAATTTAGAGAAAGGTATAGAAAGGATCAAAAATTATACAGATTGGAGAGAAACGACGCTGGCTTATTGTACTGTTGTGGAAGCAAAAAAGAAGCACAACTGGACTTCCTCCCAGGTCAGTTGAGGTTAAAGAAGAAAAAGAGTTAACAAGAAATTTTAACAAAAAATAGATATATATATACGGAGACCATCAGACAATAAAGCAAGTGGATGATTTCCTGGTGAGTCATGCCAATAAGACAAAGCAGCAGCCCCATACAGAGCAAAGTTTTGGTTTCATTCCTTAACATTTATTTGCAAAAATGTTTCAAGGAAAAGATGAGGTGGACGAAAAGACCAGCTGAGAGTCCTGTTGCTCCAAGGTACCGGCCGCCGGGCTGTCATCTGCATGCGATTTCCTCCCACTTTGCAAGCCAAATGGTTCTCCCCTTCCAAGGATGGTTGCCAAAGGCAGCAGAAAATTTATCACAACTTGATTTTTTAATACAGCTTTCATGTTCGAAGTTATATGCGGCTCCTTCATCCGCTGGCAAGTCGCGCTCAAATGTTCCGAGTGTGGCCAAATCTTCATAAATAAGGCTTTTCTCTGCCTTTCTTTTGGTCTCATTTTTCTTTTTTAAAAATAAAACTCAGTGGGATATAAATAGAAAATGGAGCACTGGTTGGGATCAGACTCATATCCGTTCAGACAGATTCTTTCGGAAGGGATCAAAGTGAGCGTTTGTGTACACACATCCACTCAGACGGTTTTGCAGAGGACTTGAAAACATTCTCATCTTCAACGAGAAATCAAAACGTAGCATTAGCATCCCCTTTCTTTACTGCCTTTTCCCCAAAAGGAGGACTGAAGGAGGCTTACGCGATACAAGAAATACAATATTCTTTAAAAGAACTTTCAAAAATAAATACACGTGGGAAGAATAGTTGAAAATATTTTTCGGAAAGATTAAAAAACATGTTTTTTGGGTGCTGAGAAATCTTCATGAGAAGAACTATGGGCTTAGCATAAAATCATAGAATCATAGAATCATAGAAATGTAGGGTTGGAAGAGACCCCAGGGGCCATCCAGTCCAACCCCCTGCCATGCAGGAACACCCTCAAAGCACTCCCGACAGATGGCCCTCCAGCCTCTGCTTAAAAACCTCCAAGGAAGGAGACTCCACCACACTCCGAGGCAGCAGATTCCACTACTGGACAGCCCTGACTGTCAGGAAGTTCTTCCTGAGGTTCAGGTGGAATCTCCTTTCCTGCAGCTTGAATCCATTGCTCCTTGTCCTGGTCTCTGGAGCAGCAGAAAACAAGCCCTCTCCCTCCTCTATGTGGCATCCCTTCAGATATTTAAACATGGCTCTCCTGTCCCCTCTCAACCTTCTCTTCTGCAGACTAAACATCCCCAGCTCTCTAAGTCTATCCTCATAGGGCTTCATGGCTTCAAGGCCTCTCACCATTTTGGTCGCCCTCCTCTGGACTTGCTCCAGCTTGTCAATATCCCTCTTGAATTGGGGTGCCCAGAACTGGACACAGGATTCAAGATGTGGTCTAACCAAAGCAGAGTAGAGTGGTACCAGTACCTCCCTCGATCTAGACACCATACTCCTATTGATGCAGTCGAGAATTGCATTGGCTTTCTTGGCTGCCGCATCACACTGCTGACTCATGTTCAGCTTGTGGTCTATGAAGACTCCTAGATCCCTTTCACATGTACTGCTATCCAACCACTGCTATTCACTGCTTAGCATAAGCTTCATAATTTGGGACCTGAAATCCAATATCGGATCTCATTGAAGCTGACCATTTTCTTCATAGGGGTGTTTTCTATATGCAGTGGACCTTCAGTATCCACTGGGGTTCAGTTCTAGAATCACAAATAACACACAGACATACGCACACTGTGGATACCAAAATCTGTGGATACACAAGTCCCATTGCCTAGGAGTAAGACACCGATAAGTGTCTTCCTAGTTTGGAAACCGTGCCCTACAACACATGTGTCAAATGCAAGGCCCTCGGGCTGAATCTGGCGCGCCAGGTCATTTCATGTGGCCCTCACACCTCTCCTGCAGCTGCAGTACTCCCCCTGCCCGGAGAGCCTGATCCCCAAATTGCAGGCCCCTGGCTGCTGGTATTCTGAAGAGGGGCCCAGCACTAGCACTCCCAATCTACTTCTACCTCTGACTGCTCCTCTGTCCAAGTCTTGCCATCAGAGCATGGCCACAGGTTTCCAGTGTCAGGGTTGGCAGGATTTGGCTCCTCTGAGCATGAGCAGAGTCCTATCTGTGAAGCAAGGCTTCACCGCAGCAGAGAATCCCACTGAAGCAGAAAAAATTCCAGAGGCTCATTAGTTAGGCTTAGAGTGCTGATTTATTGCTCCACTCTAAGATAAGACTTAGCAAAAATAGGCTAGTTTGCCAGCAATTAGACAAGGAGTTAAAACAGAAGATAAAGGAGAAAAATCGAGCAGCATCTCCCCTTACAAACAATATACTGCCAATGGCATGGCAGGTCCAGCTAGGGCAGCTAACTGGCAGCTGGTCAAGGCAAACACCAGCCTTTTTTATGCTACCTTGTCACCCTGAAACATGTAGGGTGACCCAGTCAGTGCTCTGGCGTGTGTCCTTCCCTAATACACAAGACACAGCCGTAAGAATCCTGCTGGCCTTGCACCTGGCTGTCTGGCCACACCGCCTCTTCCCTCTGCCATCCACTCCGAGGAAACCTTTGCTTGCCCAGCAACAGCCTTGACATCCAAAGCAACACTCCACATGGCTTGTAAGAGGCCCTTTTCGCAGCGCCAGCGCTTGTGCGACGGAGGAGGGTGGCTCACGCGAGAACCCTCTCCCGAAACGCCGCTGCTTCCCCCTGCCTCCTTACCGCACATGGAGTCTTCTTGCGCAACGGGCGCTCTTCAGCCACGCCCCCAGCTTCCGCAGCACCCCCTGGGAGCTGTAGGCGCCGTGGGGGGCGGTGCACTCTGGTAAGTGTGGGACACTGCCGGGAGCCTTGCGCAAGCGGCGTTTATTTTCGCTTCAAGCCAAAAATAAAAAAATCCGTGCTCTCGCCGCTTCTGCCCCATGAGCGCCATGGAAGTGGGAGTGCGTCGTGCAGAGCAACACTCCCACTCCCATGAGGCTCACGGGGCTATTTCACAAGAGAAAGCCCGTGTGACAAGGGCCAGAGTTGGTCAGAGGAGCAGTCAGAAGTAGAAGTAGATCGTGAGTGCTGGCTGCTGGGCCCCTCTTCAGAATGCCAGCAGCTGGGGGCCCACAATGTGCGGATAGGGTTCACCAGGTACAGAGAGGGGCAGGGGGCAGAAAGAGCCACAGAGAGGGTCTGGGGAGCAGAAAGTGGCACAGATTATTACTGAAACCAGTAATAATCAAATGCAGAGGCAATTATTTAATATGATAAAAGAGTAGATACATTTATATAGTCTTAAGATACAACCAGCCCTTTGGGGGCAACCATCATGCTGATGTGGCCCAAGACGAAATTGAGTTTGACACCCCTGCACTACAAGGAGAGATTTAAGGAGCTGGGAATGGTTAGCCTAAAGAAGAGAAGATTAAGAGGGGTCATGAAATCCATGTTTAAATATTTTAAAGGATGTCCTATGGAAGATGGAACAAGCTGGTTTTCTGTTGCTCCAGAGACCAGGACATGGAGCAATGGCTTCAAGCTACAGGAAAAGAGATTCTACCTAAACATTAGCAAGAACCGCCTGATGGCAAGAACAGTTCAACTGGAATCTGCTGCTGGCTCAATGGGGTTTGGTGGCCTCTCCTTTCTTTGGAGGCTTTGGAATCTGCTGCTGCCTCAGTGGGGTTTGATGGTCCTTCCTTTCTTTGGAGGCTTTGGAATCTGCTGCTGCCTCAATGGGGTTTGATGTTCCCTCCTTTCTTTGGAGGCTTTGGAATCTGCTACTGCCTCAATGGGGTTTGATGGTCCTTCCCTTCTTTGGAGGCTTTGGAATCTGCTGCTGCCTCAGTGGGGTTTGGTGGTCTCTCCTTTCTTTGGAGGCTTTGGAATCTGCTGCCGCCTCAGTGGGGTTTGGTGGTCTCTCCTTTCTTTGGAGGCTTTGGAATCTGCTGCTGCCTCAGTGGGGTTTGGTGGTCTCTCCTTTCTTTGGAGGCTTTGGAATCTGCTGCTGCCTCAATGGGGTTTGGTGGTCTCTCCTTTCTTTGGAGGCTTTTAGACAGAGGCTGGACGGCCATCTGTCAAAGGAGGTGCTTTGATGGTGTCTTCCTCCATGTAAGAATCGGGTTGGACTGGATGACCCTTGGAGTCTCTTTTAGCTCTAAGATTCTATGATTCCAAGTTCTTTTTCTATGCAAACTTTTTTTCACAAAGTCCCAAAGCATGAAAAACCGTCCACAAATTTGCAAAACAACAACAACCACCCCTCTTATAATCTTGCCCAACAGAAGAAAACTTCATGTAAACTATTTGTTCTTGCATGTCGAAGCAAAACAAATGAAGGCTTATTTCTGTACCCCTGGCATACCCCTGATGCTCATGATGCTAGGTTCCCACAGATCTCCATTTTTGACAGAGACCTTGACAGATGAGGCTGGATGGCACGGATACTTTTAAAACAAAAAAAGGATTCTCATTCATGATGTTCCAGGAGGCCACCTATTGCTAGACAAACGGTTCTGGGAACGCTTCAGAGGTGTGGCTCGGCCGTGGAATAACAGACCTCGCCAGAGTCAAAGCTAAGAAGACAAAAGGATCCTCCAGAACAAATAAAGATGGAATGTGGAGAGGAGACAAGAGGTTGTTTCTCATCTTTCTTCCAGTTATGGAACAGAGCGTTATTCATGGATTTATTCATTCCCATTTCTAGGCTCTCTCCTTCACATCTCAATAAGTTAGAATGGGATAGATAGAAATTAAAAATTAAAAAGACAGCATGAAAAAAAGAAATGCCACATCTTTTAGAGGTCTCTCTTTAAAATGCAGACAATCCTGCACACCGTTATACAAAATTTCAGCCAGTGTATTTGTCAACAGTGTCCTATCCAAATACTAACCAGGGCTGACCCTGCTTGGCTTCCAAGATCAGATGCAACCTGGTGCCTTTAGAGTATTTAGGTATACTGCATAGGGGAGTTGTTGTCGCTGTTGTCGCTGTTGGTTTTGTGTGCCTTTGAATAATTTCTGACTCACGGCATCCTTAAGGCAAAAGTATCGCAATATTTTCTGGGGGTGGAAAGTGTGTGACCCACCCAAGGTTACCGAGTGGGTTTCTGTGGGTGAGGAGGAAACTGAACCCTGGTCTGCAGAGTCATAGAACATTTCCGCACAACACTCTTATAGCGCGATGATTCCACTTTCAACCTCCTATGGAATCCTGGGGTTTGCAGTTCCGGGAGGGGCCGGCTGGATGTCCTTTGAGGTTTCTTCCAACTCTATAGAGGCCGGCCCCTCCCGAAACTGAAAACCCCAGGATTCCATAGGAGGTTGAAAGTGGAATCATCGCGCTATAAGAGTGTTGTGCAGAAATGGCCACAGTCCGACACTCAAACAACTGCATTACACTGGTTTTTGTACATGAGAATGCAGTCCTTTAAATTCCCAGGACCTGAGTTGAATGCTTATGCAACTGTGCATTGCATACATAAGCAGATTTACATAAGTATAAAACCCCAACAGGAAACCAGGCCATTTTTTGGGAGAAATAATCCCATTGACTATGTGATCCTAGTTGGCTCAGTCCATTCACCCATGGAACTAATTCCAGAAGGAAGAAATTCCAGTGTCACATATGGTTATTCTGCAGAGAAAAACATGCAGGAAAGTGTGTCCTCTTCTACGCAGAAAACAGGGGAGGTGATCAAGTTGTCCAAAAAAAATATTTCTTTTCTTTGCAGAGTAATTCCTCTGTGACATTTCAGAACATTCAAATAAGGAGAGATAAATGGGGTAGAATATTCATTTTCTCAGCAGCAGGGAGAAAACTATGGCCATTTCTGCAAAACGGGGCAGAGCGACCTCCAACGGAGGTCTTCTGCATCGTAGAGTGGACTGCGTTGGACTACTTTTTGTAGTTCTATACCTCAGTCCAGTTCGGAGAGACCGGAACTGGTTGCGCAGCACACTTTTTAAAAACCTCTTTTTAGAAGTTTTTAAAAAGCACGGAGTGTGCGACTCCGTGTTGTTCCATTGCCGCGCTCCGTCGCAGGTTTGCAGGCGTGTGCAAGTGCGTGCCTGCGGATCTTCCGGGGGCAGGCTTTCGGCTGGCGAGCTTCTCCGGTTGGTGGAGAGCCTCCACCAACAGGAAGCTGCCATTTTGGACATCGGAGGAGTGCGGAGCGATGGGTTCGCACTGCTCGTCATCCCGACGGACTCGCCCGGATTCTGAAGAAATCCAGTGAGTCCCGTTTTTGCGCAGCTCCTTCCCCACGTCTGGAAAGGGCCTATGGGAATTCTTTGTCTGTGCACGTGAAGATGAAATAGGCTGATTTTGCTGGGCCAGTCCTGGTTAATCCTCTGTTGTCCCACTTTTCCAGCTGTTTTTTAAATGTCCCAGTTTCCCCCTCGGGCCTCAGCCTACTTCAGTTGCTGCAAACTGAATGCAAAGTACAAAAATAGTTTGCATTCAACTAATTGGGGGGAGAAGAGAGGAGGAGAGAGGCAGAATCTTGCCCTTTCCAGCCAGCTCAGGCAAAAGCAAACTGCCGCAGCCTCTCCAACTTTTGCATTTATCATTGCATTCTGATGTTGCTTGGCCACATGTGTCCCAATTTCTGCCTGTGAAATGTTGGAGGTATTCCTCTGCCTTCTTCCATTCCCAACAGCCTGTTTCATAGAATCATAGAATCATAGAAATGTAGAGTTGGAAGAGACCCCAGGGGCCATCCAGTCCAACCCCATTCTCCCATGCAGGAACACCCTCAAAGCACTCCCGACAGATGGCCATCCAGCCTCTGCTTAAACACCTCCAAGGAAGGAGACTCCATTACACTCCAAGGCAGCAGATTCCACTGCCGGACAGTCCTGACTGTCAGGAAGTTCTTCCTGAGGTTCAGGCGGAATCTCCTTTCCTGCAGCTTGAATCCATTGCTCCTTGTCCAGGTCTCTGGAGCAGCAGAAAACAAGCCCTCTCCCTCCTCTATGTGGCATCCCTTCAGATATTTAAACATGGCTCTCATGTCCCCTCTTAACGTTCTCTTCTGCAGACTAAACATCCCCAGCTCTCTAAGTCTGTCCTCAGAGGACTTCATGGCTTCCAGGCCTCTCACCACTTTGGTCACCCTCCTCTGGACTTGCTCCAGTTTGTCAATATCCTTCTTGAATTGGGGTGCCCAGAACTGGACACAGTATTCAAGACGGGGTCTAACCAAAGCAGAGCAGAGTGGTACCAGTACCTCTCTCGATCTAGACACCATACTCCTATGGATGCAGCCAAGAATTGCATTGGCTTTCTTGGCTGCCGCATCACACTGCTGACTCATGTTCAGCTTGTGATCTATGGAGACTCCTAGATCCCTTTCACACGTACTGCTATCCAGCCATTTCATTCTCTAACTACAGCCTGGAAAAGTTACTTTGGGGACTACCGCTCTCAGGGTTCTCCAAGCAGCCAGGACAATTTTGAGAGACGTCATCCAAAAACACAGTGCGACTTTTGCCAGCTCAGGTTTCTCTCTCCGTGCCCACAGTGCCAGAGCTTGGAGACGGGCACTGGGCGTTTCCCAATTCTTGGGCTTAGTCATTCTTCTGGGAAGGCGTTGGCATGCACGACCAGTGGCTTCTCTGGCAGGGACGGAGAGGGGGCAGGAAGCCTGCCATGTGTTCCGCACGCCTTCCACTTCGCTGTTCTTTTTCACACCCGGCGAGCCAAGCACGCATCCTGCCGAAGGACGGCGTGGCCCGGCAGCCGCAGAGTGGCTTCCAGAAGGGAAGACCTGCTGCTGGAAACCATTGAGCTGCGAAGGGTATGAGTCACTTTGGCTCTGCATCCATCAGGCGATGGAAAACTATGCCTCTTTGGGGATGGAAATTTCAGCTGCAGGCAAAGTTGGTTTCCCTCTTTCACCTACACACGGAGACAGCTTTTTGGTTCACCCCCCAAAAATGTTATTTTTATTTTTTTTCCCCCACTTACAATAAAGATGTTAAATAAAACAGAGAAGGAAAAAGAATAGGAACAAGAAAACGAATTAGACAGAAAGTACATGCAGAAAAGGATATACATATATAGCTTTAAGGAGAAATGTGGATAAATGACATCCGGCCTTGTTTTCCGTGGCTGGACTCATACGTCTAGGATAGTCCTGCCCTGCTCTCCGAGAACTCATGCACTTCTTTTGCTAACTAACTCATACGAATTCTCAAACTCAACGCTTATTAAATCAAGGGTTTGCAATCCTTTAGCTCGGTTGCGCCCTTTTTCTCTCGCTGCCCCTTATGCGCGTAATCGCTTTCCGGTGACCTTGCAAACTGCCCCTTCTCTTACTGTTTTTAAATCTAAATGGAAAGCTTTCTTGTTTTCCGAAATCTTCGGAACGTCTCCTTCAAATATACCACATGCCTCCTCCACCTGTTATTTAGATATTGTACTTTATTGGCATTATAGTAATTTTATGTTGTATTGGTTGTAATTATGCCCTTGATCTTTTTTTGTTTTGTATACCTTCACTTTATTATGTATTTATTTAGGGCAACTGTTGTATTTTGAATTTTGTAAAGCGCCATGTACATGGATGACACTATATAAATGATGATAATGATGATGATGATGATCTTAATTATTATTATTATTTAATTAATAATAGTAGTAGTAGTAATAATAATAATAATAATAATAATAATAATAATAATAATAATAAATTATTATTATAATTTTAAGAATGCCTCCAATCTTTTTTTTTCTTATCAAACCTGATAATTTATCCAATTTCTGCTAACTTTAACGGCCATTATTCGCCGTACCGATTTCTGAGTTCTTCCATTTTTGAGCATATAACAGTCTCGCCACCGTGATCATGTACTGAAACTCCCATGGTTCCTTTTCGCTTTATCGATACGTCCCATCAGTCCTGGTTTTAGTTTTTATGTTAATTTTTACAATTCTTGGGAAAAGGTTGGACGATGATTCCAGAATGGCGGCCCTCCCAGCTGGAGGATTTTGGGAGTCGTAGTTAAAAAAGGGTTCCAGATAACCAGCTGGGGGATTCTGGGAGTTACAGTTAAAAAAAAAGGGGGGGATATTCCATTCCATTTAACATTCTGGGCCCCAAAAGAGCTTCTAAGTTGAATTGCTCTAGACTTCCCCAGCCTCTGGATGGATGGAGTTGCAACTAATGCCATGATGGCTGGGGATGATAGGATTTGGAGTACAGCCCACAGGGATGCAGCTAAATGGGGAAAGCTAGTTTGAATTTTTGGGAAACTAAGCTCACGGAAAGTTGTGCCAGGAAGAAATTTCTGTCAAGGGAAGAAAACAATACAAAACCCATCCGGCCTCGAAATTGCTACCTTGAATAACATCTCCTTTAAATATACCACGTGCCTCCTTCACAGGTTATTATTCTTATCTGGAGCACCGTTGCAGAAAATAGCAGAAGCATTGCTGGGAACATCCACTGCGTTCACATTAATGTGTGATTTTTCCTTTTTGCATCATTCCTTTTGTTTGCACTGTGCCCCGTGGGGAGATCTAATTAAACGGATTGATGTTGGCAGGAAGAGAAAAAACAAAGGAAACTACCTGCCATTTGGAGAGACTGGGAGGGAACACTGAATATTTATTTCCCCCTTTGATAGGAGTGTTATATCTCTATTCCTCCCCTCTGATGTCTCATGTCTGTTACACTGAATTATTCAACATTTTTGATCAGGGACCTCAAAGTTACTTCCTGAGATCACACACCCAAAAATTCAGTCTCTTAGCACGGTTTGCAGGTACAAAACATGCAGATTGGCAGAGGGGCGGTTGCTTGTACCCAAACAGTTCTATTACCAGGAGGAGTAATATATATGCTATTATTATTTACTATACTGAACATGAGTCAACAGTGTGATACAGCAGCTAAAACAGCTGATGCGATTCTAGGCTGATCCATAGGAAGGCTAGCCAAAGGGAAGTAATGGTCCCACACTATTCTGCTTTGGTCAGACCTCACTTGGAGGAATGCTGTGTCCACTTCTGGGCACCACAATTTAAGAAGGACATTGACAAGCTGGAACGTGTCCAGAGGAAGATAACCAAAATGGTAGAAAGCTTGGAAACCATGAAGGTCTATGAGGAGCAGCCTACGGAGCTGGGGATGTTTAGCCTGGAGAAGAGAAGGTTACGAGTTGACCGGATAGCCATGTTTAAATATTTGAAAGGATGGCGCATGGAAGATGGGGCAAGTTTATTTTGTCTGTATGAACTGTTGGCTGCCTGCCTCTGATAAATTTCCAAAGAAAGAGCAAAAATAATTGTAGCCAATGGCACAAATATGGTCTTATAGAATCCTAGAAACATAAAGTTGGAAGGGGTCCCATGGGCCATGTCGCTCAACCCACTTGCTCAATGCAGGATCTCCAGTTTATGGACCCCATCAGGTTGCTGTTCAATCTCTTTTTTTTAGGATGCCCAAGAAAGGAGACCTCACCACTTGTCTAAGCAATTGGTTCCACTGCTGAAGTGCTCTCACTGTGAAGAAGTTCTTTCTAATGTTCAACTGAAATCTACTCTCCTGTAATTTAAAACCATTAGGCCTGGTCTTTCCTTCTGGGGCAGCAGAGAACCAACTTGCTTCTCCTTTTCTGTGATAGAATCATAGAGTTGGAAGAGACCCCAGGGGCCATCCAGTCCAACCCCCTGCTATACAGGAACACCCATCAAAGCATTCCCAACAGATGGCCATCCAGCCTCTGCTTAAAAACCTCCAAAGAAGGAGACTCCACTACACTCCATGGAGGCAGCAGATTCCACTGCCGGACAGCCCTGACTGTCAGGAAGTTCTTCCTGAGGTTCAGGTGGAATCTCCTTTCCTGCAGCTTGAATCCATTGCTCCTTGTCCTGGTCTCTGGAACAGCGGAAAACAAGCCCGCTCTCTCCCCGACATGAATCATAGAATCATAGAGTTGGAAGAGACCCCAAGAGCCATCAAGTCCAACCCCATTTTGCTATGCAGGAACACCCTCAAAGCACTCCCGACAGATGGCCATCAAGCCTCTGCTTAAAAACCTCCAAGGAAGGAGACTCCACTACACTCCGAGGCAGCAGATTCCACTGCCAGAGAGCACTGACCGTCAGGAAGTTCTTCCTTTGGTTCAAGTGGAATCTCCTTTCCTGCAGCTTGAATCCATTGCTCCTTGTCCTGGTCTCTGGAGCAGCAGAGAACAAGCCTGCTCCCTCCTTGACATGACATAGCCCTTGGGATGCTTAAACAATGCAACCATGTCACCCCTCTGTCTTCTCTCCACTAAGGTGAATATGCCGAGCTCCTTTAACCTTTCATCCTATGTTTTGTTCTCCTCTCTTCCTTGTCATACTTGTTGCCCTGCTCCAGCTTATCTGTATCCTGACACTAGATAGATCGCTGTCTGTACATACAGTATATTTACATGCGTAATTACCTGCTGGAGAGTCAGAGGTGTATAGTGGTTTGAACATTAGACTATGATCCTGGAGACCAGGGTTTGTTCCCCCCTCCCCCTGCACATTCAATCATGGAAACCCACTGGGTGACCTTGGGCACATCACATACTCTCAGCCCCAGAAAATCCTGTGATAGAGTCATCTTAGGATCATCGTAAGAAATGACCTGCAAGCAAATAGCAGCAAAAACAACATACCGGTAATTACTTGCAGAGAAGAGAGTTCTGTGTTAGCAGCAGTTCAAAATAGGTTTCCCACTAGCATTGACTTTATTTTGAGGCATTAATAATTAATTGCAAAGAAATCTTTTTTTTTTTCCTAAGAGAGAGGAATGAGTGCCAGACACTAAATTCATGAATAATGTTGCTTGGAAAGCAAAGCGGCAACCTGAAAGTCCAGAAAAATCTACAACCATAGAAGAGGACATTTTGTATTTCTCACATTGCTGTTGCTTAGATGGAGACAGATCTTGACAAATTATGCCAAAGTGTTTAAAATTTTTTTTAAAAATATCAACACATTCTTTGAGGGAATAAAAAACATTCTTGCAAGGCAAAGATAAGTAATTCTGGTCATTTATACGGATGGTGAGTAAAGGTATTAATTCCCCAGTGCCTCTCAGCCTTGTGGTCTTTGACAGCGTCATATTGAAAGTTTGGGAAAGTTTGTAATTTGGTGGCAGTGATGGTGGACACTTCAGAAAGTTCCAACTACTGATAGATTGTTGCAGGCCCTGAAGTTTTGGGCCAAAACCTGAGACTCAAGGAGACCCCAGGTACTGACGTTAAGCATTATGCACTGAGTATCAACCACAGAGGTCACTAATTGTCATCCACAGAGACAGGTGGGGGAGAGAACACATGTTTTATTGTTTGCAGATTAAAAGAGAAATCTCACCCAAAGGTGTGGATCCCAGATCAAGGAAATGAGGGGATTATTCCTTCCCACTTAGTCTGGGAGATGGGATCATAGAATCTCAGGGACCTTCTGCACTACACTCTTATAGTCCAGAGGAGGGCGACCAAAATGGTGAGAGGCTTGGAAGCCATGAAGCCCTATGAGGATAGACTTAGAGAGCTGGGTAGGTTTAGTCTGCAGAAGAGAAGGCTAAGAGGGGACATGATGGCCATGTTTAAATCTTTGAAGGGATGCCACGTAGAGGAAGGAGGGGCCTTGTTTTCTGCTGCTCCAGAGACCAGGACAAGGAGCAATGGATTCAAGCTGCAGGAAAGGAGATCCCACCTGAGCCTCAGGAAGAACTTCCTGACGGTCAGGGCTGTCCGGCAGTGGAATCTGCTGCCTCGGACTGCAGTGAAAGTTTTTAAGCAGAGGCTGGATAGCCATCTGTCGGGAGTGCTTTGAGGATGTTCCTGCATGGCAGGGGGTTGGACTGGATGGCCCCTGGGGTCTCTTCCAACTCTACATTTCTATGATTCTATTATTCTATGATAGTGCTATTATTCCACATCTTGTGGAATTCTGGGATGTGTCATTTCCTGAGGCTCAAGAGCTCTCTGGCTGAGAAGTCTAAATGCCCCTCCGTCAACTTCAAACCCCAGGATTCCAGAGGAGGTTGAAAGTGGAATAATAGCACTGTGACAGGGTGGTGCAGATAGGGCACTAGGTGTGTAGGGAGGAACTGGCCAAGCTGGACCGAAGGCAGCCAAGGACAGCTCAGGGAATGCTGTCAAAGGGGTGAGCTGCAGGGCGAAAGTGCTACAAAACTGAGGCTTGTCTCTGGCAGAGGGCAGAGAGGGAAAAGCCGGCACAAAGATGAGGGGAAAGATTTCAGAGACAGAGAGAGAGGAATGGATGGAACAGAGACAGGAGAGTCAGACAGAGGGAAGGAGTGACAATGGTTTTGGGGAGTCTGAAGTATTGAGAAGTTCAAGGGTTAACATGCTGTTTTCTGTGTCTTAATAAACTTCCATCTTACTACTGTTTCTGCTGTTTGTATTGGGTTTGTTGGAGGGTCTGGTGCCAATTACCACAGTGAACCCATCAAAATAACACAGCCACTGGTCCACAATAGGAGGTCACCTTGGGTCCAAAGTACCCAATCCAGGAAGAGGTTAAGGTTAGGGGGAAGGCAAAGTGAGTGATGGGAACCAATGTTTGGAGCGATGAGGCCAACCTGGGCCCTTCCCGCACGGTATTTGCCATGTGAAAGGGTGCCTGGAGCATCTTGCGTTTGTGAGGAGTGATCTGCACGACGCACTCACATTCGTGCGATGCTCCAGGGTACGGTAGGCGCTGCTCGTGCACTTTTTCATTTTCGGCTTTCAGTTGAAAATGGTGGGCTATGGCGCATTGCTTCAGGGCCCTGTGCACACTTGCTGTACGTGTGGAGCCTCCGGAGCTATGGTGGTCGCGCTTCCTGCCCCAGTGCAGCCTGGGAAATTCCCAGGCTGCGCTGCAGAAGGAAGAGGTGGGGCTCTCGTGTGAGCAGATAGCTCGTGCGGAGCCGAAGGACCCTGAACGTGAGAGCCTCTCGCCGGAGGCTGCGCGCATGATCCCCACGCCCCAGCGCTGGAAAAAGGTAAGGTGTGGAAAAGGCCCTGGAAAGGGAATCAATAACTAGGTTAATTCTTTGCTTTTATTTTTTTTAAATTTTTTTTTATTAGAACATAAAACTCAAAAAGGCAAAGAACAAACGTACATATCTATATCAATTAGTTTTCATATAGATAGGAAGATCTCTAAAATTCGGTTTAAATATAATAAATAAATCATAGTAATATTATCATATTATCATACTGTAGTATTAATATGCACATAATAGATATACTGTTTAATTTGACATTTCCTAGGATCTGCCTACCCGCTTTCTTGCTTCTTTTATTTACTTACATCAGGGCTGTACTGATATTGTCCCTTATATAATATTCATCTTAACCTTTATACAAAATCCTAATATCTTTGTTCTTATCAATATCGAATATTCTTAAAATATACTTCTTTTCTCTTTTCTTTTCTCATATCTTCCCTTAATCCAGAAAGCTCACTATCATCGAATCTCCCCATTTGTTTGTAAAAATTGAATCATAGAATCAGAGAAATGTAGAGCTGGAAGAGACCCCCAGGGGCCATCCAGTCCAACCCCCTGCCATGCAGGAACATCCTCAAAGCACTCCCAACAGATGGCCATCAAGCCTCTGCTTAAAAACCTCCAAAGAAGGAGGAGACTCCAACACACTCCGGCAGCAGATTCCACTGCTGGACAGCCCTGACCGTCAGGAAGTTCTTCCTGAGGTTCAGGTGGGATCTCCTTTCCTGCAGCTTGAATCCATTGCTCCTTGTCCTGGTCCCTGGAGCAGCAGAAAACAAGCCTGCTCCCTCCTCTATGTGGCATCCCTCCAAATATTTAAACATGGCTATCATGTCCCCTCTTAACCTTCTCTTCTGCAGACTAAACATACCCAGCTCTCTAAGTCTATCCCCACAGGGCTTCATGGCTTCCAGGCCCCTCACCATTCTGGTTGCCCTCCTCTGGACTTGCTCCAGCTTGACCAGGTCCTTCTTGAATTGGGGTGGCCAGAACTGGACACGGTATTCAAGATGGGGTCTAACCAAAGCAGAGTAGAGTGGTATCAGCACCTCCCTCCATCTAGACACCAGACTCCTATGGATGCAGCCGAGAATTGCATTGGCTTTCTTGCCTGCTGCATCACTGTTCATTGTTCAGCTTGTGGTCTATGTGCTTTCTAAATGATTAGAAACTGATAAGATGATTAGAAATTGGATAAGAGGGTCTTAAAATCTTTGCTTTTCAAGGAGCCCCTCTAAATAGTTAACAAAAATTAGGTTGGTTCCAAGCAGATCCACGGACAGGAATCATGCTTTTATTCAAAGGACATGGAATGACTGCTTCTTGGACTACAACCTCCAGAATCTCCCGGCCAACATGACACCTTGGCCATGCTGGTTGAGGGATCCTGGGAATGAGAGGCCACGAAGGCTTCTTCCTCTCCAAATTGGGTTCTTGACAACAAATCCCATGATGCTGCATAGAACAGCCTGACTTCCAAAAGCTGTAACGGTACCTATTCCTGGGCACAGATTCTGCCTCTTTTCTTTGGCACGTTAGTCGGGACTTGGAGCTCCAAAAGTCTCTGGTAAAGCAGCAGATAAACAAAGGAAATTGTCCAAGACAGAGGACTGGAGGAACGTGTGAAAAAATGATTTGGAAAGGATGGTTGTTTTGCTGAGCGTTTCATGCGGCCATGCTCAGGGGGTGTGGAAATCCCAAACGGGGGAAATGATGAACGGAAAATGTTTCCCCAAAATGCTTTTCCACACACATGCTTAAAAAAAAAAAGACTTAAGAGAGATTTGAATCCAACCTTGTTTTTTGCTTTAAAGAGGTAAAAAAAAGAAGAAGAAAGGTTCAGCCAATATTTCAGTACAACATTTCAGTACAGTTCTGTAGGGACAGACAGTGTGACTAATACGTAGGCATTCCAAAGTCCATATTGTGGTAATTCCGTTAATAGGCCAACCACACACACACACAAAAAGCACAACATTGTCTGGGCAAGTGGAGTGACTTTGAGGTTGGCCTCATCAAGCGAGTACTACAATATGGGCTTTGAAATTTGTCTCATGGTCTGTACAGCTTGCCCAATATTTGCATAATATTTCGGGGAAAAATGTTGTAAAGTGTAGTGATGTTATGGGATGCAAGCGTCAGGGACGTCCATGCCAGATGATTTCCAGTTTCCATGTGTGGTTGTGAAAGCTGGACGGTGAAGAACGCTGACGGGAAGAAAAGCAACTCATTTGAAATAGCGATGTTGGAGAAGAGTTCTGTGGACACCGTGGACTGCCACAAAGAGCCAGCATGGTATAGTGGTTTGAGTGCTGAGAAGCTTGGAGACCCAGATTCGAATCTCCATTCAGCCATGGAAACTCCCTGGGTGGCCTTGGGCAAATCACACTCTCTCAGTCTCAGAGGAAGGCAATGGCAAACTCTTCTGAACAAACCTTATTGGGAAAAACCCATGATGGGTTCAATTAGAATCATAGAATCATAGAAATGTAGAGTTGGAAGAGACCCCAGGGGCCATCCAGTCCAGCCCCCTGTCGTGCAGGAACACCTTCAAAGCATTCCCGACAGATGGCCATCCAGCCCCTGCTTAAAAACCTCCAAAGAAGGAGACTCCATCACATTCCATGGAAGTAGCAGATTCCATTGCTGGAGAGCTCTTACCGTCAGGAAGTTCTTCCTGAGGTTCAGGTGGAATCTCCTTTCCTGCAGCTTGAATCCATTGCTCCTTGTCCTGGTCTCTGGAGCAGCAGAAAACAAGCCCACTCCCTCCTCCACATGGCATCCCTTCAAAGATTTAAACATGGCTATCATGTCCCCTCTTGACCTTCTCTTCTGCAGACTAAACATCTCTAAGCTCTCTAAGTCTATCCTCATAGGGCTTCATGGCTTCCAGGCCCCTCACCATTTTGGTCACCCTCCTCTGGACTTGCTCCAGCTTGACCATGTCCTTCTTGAATTGGGGTGCCCAGAACTGTACACAGTATTGTTCCAGATGAGGTGTAACCAAGGCAGAATAGAGTAGTACCATTACCTCCCTTGATCTAGACACCATACTCCTATTGATGCGGCCAAGAATTGCATTGGCTTTCTTGGCTGCCGCATCACACTGCTGACTCATGTTCAGCTTGTGATCTACCAAGACTCCTAGATCCCTTTCCCATGTACTGCTCTCCAGCCACGTGTCCCCACTTTATGGTTGCCATGAGTTGGAAATGGCTTGAAGGCACACAAAGACAAGAGCAAATCAAGACAGAACTCTCCCTCGAAGCAACATGACTAAATTTGAGGCTGTTGTACTTTGGGCACATCAGAAAAAAGGGACTGCATGACAGAAGGGTTGAGTCAATCGAGGAAGTCATTTGTCATGTCCTGGATAACTTGCTCTTACAGGCTTCTGCTCAGAGTTTCACACAGAAGTGTTCATTTGAAGAAAAGTGAGCAACACAGCTATAGCATTTGGATGGTTGTGAGTTTTTTTTTTATAATATTTTATTAAAGTTTCACAATTAAAACAACCATTTATTATTGCTATTTCACAAGAATTATTTCTTGAATCTTCCAAACTGATCTAGACTTCATTTCCAAAATCTCTTAACGTTGTTAAATCATTGTACTGCATTTTTCAGCCATTTTACACGTTAGTACATAGCATTTCCATTACCATATTCCTGCTTCATGATATCTGCCGTAAGCATCACAATGAAATTTTTCCACATGTTACCATGAATTATAGACTTCTATCAAAGGTCACCCAGCAATCCCCTGCAATTTGCCATTCTTTCTGAATTTCATCATCTGATTTCCCTTTCAATCTTTGAGAGACTATGTCAGCGTTTTTATTTTCAATAAAGGTTCCCCACCATTGTTCTATTGTAGGTATTTGCTGTGTTTTCCATACCTTGGTGTATTCAATACGTGCAGTTGTTA
This sequence comes from Ctenosaura bakeri, assembly GCA_948474755.1. Classification (NCBI taxonomy): domain Eukaryota; kingdom Metazoa; phylum Chordata; class Lepidosauria; order Squamata; family Iguanidae; genus Ctenosaura; species Ctenosaura bakeri. The sequence goes on along the minus strand of CAOLHI010000016.1, from coordinate 830,562 downwards.
TCATATATAATAATATTCTCCAATATTTCTTTATATTCATAGCGTCTACTAACAGATGGTTGTGAGTTTTATAACTTGCCATACAAATTTAGGTGTGCAGATCAGTGACTGGTTAAATGGAGAGAGAACCACAGACAGGGAAGGGTGCCACACAGAGGGAAAACTCATTAGCTGCAAATTTCTTGGGAGATCACAGCTAGTGTATATTTTAAGAAATCACAATACTGTTCAGTTTCTTGAGAAAATGATTGATTAAATGTCATAAATATCGACTCAGTCCACCATCACAGGCATTTCCCCAAGCTTTCTATTATTTACATATTTTTCATCCTGGGAGCAAGAACAAGTCTGTGCATCCTTATCTTTGCATATTGTATTCCCATAACACCTTCTAACGACTTCAATCTTCTTCCTTCTCACCCGGAGACAAGGTAACATTGAATAATACAGCAGTTTCCCATTTGATGTCTTTGGATACTTTAAAAGTTCCAATTGGATACATAGGCCCTTTTCACACGGGCTTTCTGTCGCGCGAGAGCCCCCTGAGCCTCGCGGGAGTGGGAGCATCTCTCTGCACGACGCACTCCTACTTATGCCGCGCTCACGGGGCTGCAGCGGCGCGATCGCGGGTTTTTGATTTTCGCCACAAAGCGAAAATCACCCGCGCTCGCGCAACGCTCCCGGCGCCCAGGAGCACTTACCTCCTGTGCGGAGCGTCGGGGAGGTGGCCGGGTTGCGCTTCCTTCCCTGCGCCCCTGCGGAACGAAGGGGCAGGGGGCTAGTGCGATGGACGCGACAGTCTCCTGCTTCGCGCGGGCGGGGGGGACGGACGCACAGCCTCCTGCTTCGCGCGGGGGGGCGGACGCGCGAGCCTCCTGCTTCGCGCGGGGGAGGGCGGTTCGCGTGAGAAGCCTTCTCCGGGAGGCTGCCACTTCCCCCCTCCTTCCTTCGCCTGCGGAAGGAAGGAGGGGAAGCGGCAGCCTTCCAGAGAAGGCTTCTCGAGCGAGCCGCTGTACCCCGCTCGCGCGAGAAGCCTCAATGCGAAAAGGGCCATAATTACAGGCAGCAATTAGCAACGAATCCATAATGGTGCTTCCATCCACCATACCCTATTTGACCTAGCAAAGCTATTCTATTACATATATTAATACATACATAGGACAGGAGTCACAAATCCTTATATCATGTTCCTGAATTTGCAAGACCTGAGCTTGTGGAGGTTGGTATAAGCTGAAGTCAACTCAACAGCAAGTAATAATGAAATGTTTTAGTCAATACATGTGTTGAGGGATAAGTATGAAATGATTGCCTGCGGCGCCTTGTCTAATTCTTTCATTTATATTCAAAATATCTCTATTGTACCTCTTTCTTTTTCCATTTTTGAGGCAGGCTGTGGCACAATGCAAATGTATAAAATTAACTAAATCTAGAGAGGAGGAAAAAAAGCAGAGAAATCAAACAGCAGAAAAGGAAGATCAATCACTAGCAATAATGAACAAAGTCTAATAAGCTTTTCCCTCTGCAAAGAATTTTAACAAAATCCACCCACTAATCCCATATGACTAATGCTCTTTAGGGATTGATAGAAGAGAAACGTTCTCTACAGGATCAGAATCACCTTCTAGTAGAGAAGATAGAAGGCGGAGAAGCCCAGCTTTGCCATCTATGGTCATTTCCACACTAGCCTGTTATAGTGCTATTATTCCACTTTCAACATCCTATGGAATCCTGGGATTTGCAGTTTAGGGAGGGGCCTTTGAGGATGACCTTTGAGGCCCCTTCCTAAATTGCAAACCCCAGGATTCCATAGGATACTGAAAGTGGAATAACGGGACTATAAAAGGCTAGTGCGGAAATGGCCTATATGTTGTCACCTGCAGGAGAGTAGCCAAAAAGGCAGGGGGGGTGATTTCCTCCCTTTTCTTTCTTCTTTGGACTTCCTTACATTCCCTGCTTCCTCTGTTCCTCCCCTTTAGTAGAAATGGGAAATGTCTGTAAGTCCAGGGGTCAATTTTGGGGCCTCTGAGATCATAGAATCATAGAAATGTAGAGTTGGAGAAGACCCCAGGGGCCATCCAATCCAACACCCTGCCATGCAGGAATCCACATCAAAGCATTCCCAACAAATAGCCATCCAGCCTCTCTTTAAAAACCTCCAAAGGAGGAGGAGACTCCACCACACTCCATGGAGGCAGCAGATTCCACAGCCAGACAACTCTGACCGTCAGGAAGTTCTTCCTGAGGTTCAGGTGGAATTTCCATTTCCTGCAGCTTGAATCCATTGCTCCTTGTCCTGGTCTCTGGAGCAGCGGAAAACAAGCCCTCTCCCTTCTCTACATGACATCCATTCAAAGATTTAAACATGGCTATCGTGTCCCCTCTTAACCTTCTCTTCTGCAGACTAAACATACCCAGCTCTCTAAGTCTATCCTCCTAGGGCTTCATGGCTTCCAGACCCTCCACCATTTTGGTCGCCCTCCTCTGGACTTGCTCCAGCTTGACCATGTCCTTCTTGAATTGGGGTGCCCAGAACTGGACACAGGATTCAAGATGAGGTCTAACCAAAGCAGAGTAGAGTGGTACCAGTACCTCCCTCGATCTAGACACCACACTCCTATTGATGCAGCTGAGAATTGCATTGGCTTTCTTGGCTGCTGCATCACACTGCTGACTCATGTTCAGCTTGTGGTCTATGAAGACTCTAGATCCCTTTCACACGCACTGCTATCCAGTCGCGTGTCCCCCATCCTATATTTGTGCATTCAGTTTTTTCTACCTAAGTGTAGGACCTTACACTTCTCTCTGTTGAATTTCATTTTGTTCGCCCTGGCCCAGCTCTCCAATCTGTCCAGGTCATTTTGAATTTTGATCCTGTCCTCTGGCGTATTAGCAACCCCTCCCAATTTGGTGTCATCTGCAAATTTGCTCTGAAGATCCACACAGACTTCCCAAATTGCTGGGTGGAAAAAAGGAACACAGGGCAAAACAAAATGGTTTCATATGGCCCAAACTCTACTTCTAATGTTGAAAAGGGAATGGGACTTTTTTGCTTTTAATCATGGCATGGGGGACCTGAGACCCAACATGGCTAAATACTGAAATGTTCAGTAAAATACTGAAAAAACTGTGTTCTAATCCATTTAAAATGTAAGATCAAGGTACCATCACACCCTGTGAAAAGAACCGTCTCCCTTACCCAGTTAAAGACAAAAGTCTTGTTTAAATAAAACAATGCATTTTTGAACAAAAACACAAATGATTATCAAAAGAAGAAGCAAAAAAGCAGAAAGTGTGCAGTCACTTTCATCCCTTGTGTAAACCTTGACCATTCACTTATGTTCCTTTGATTTCCTATCGGCACTCCCATAACTTTACCCCGATAGGGACCAAAGCCAATCCTGCATCCAATTTTTGGCAAAGCAGGGTTGCTTTTTCCAAAAGGTTAAGAAAATAATTTAATCTCAAATGACCCTTTACTTGGCACTGACCCCTTCATCCATAGTCAAGTCCAGGAGATCTTTGCTTCTAGCTTCTAATTGTCATCTGGGTTCATCCCAGCACAATAGCTCCCCGTGGGGATCTTTAGATCCATATATAACTCAAAAACTTGAATTCGTCAAGTGAGACTACTCCTTTGCAAAGGTCAGGGGCTTAATTTGCTCAAGATCAACAGTAGCTCATCCTTAGAAAAAGTTGAAGGGTCTTTTCTCTTTCTAATGTTAACAGTGGGAGATTTACACCGTGATATTTTAATTACATGTTCTCATAGTATTCTACTAAAGATTCCTTCTTTGGACCCTATTCACTTGTGTTGATTCATCCTTACTATTTGGAATAGTTTTGTGATGTTTTGAAGCTTTTGGCAATATGCCTTTATCCTCTGTTCCTATCACCCAATTACTAAGGTGGGGGGGGAATATAAGATCGTAGAATCCTAGAATTGGAAGAGACCCCCAAGGGTCATCCAGTCCAACTCTCTTCTTCCATGGAGGAAAACACAATCCAAAGCCATTTCCACACTAGCCTGTTATAGTGCTCTGATTCCACTTTCAACATCCTATGGAATCCTGGGGTTTGCAGTTTTGGGAGGGGCTGGCCGGACGTCCTTTGAGGTCTCTTCCAACTCTATAGAGGCCAGCCTCTCCTGAAACTGCAAAGCCCAGGATTCCATAGGATGTTGAAAGCGGAAGAACTGCAAACCCCGGGATTCCATAGGATGTTGAAAGTGGAATAACTGCAAAGCCCAGGATTCCATAGGAGGTTGAAAATGGAATAACTGCAAACCCCAGGATTCCATAGGAGGTTGAAAGTGGAATAACTGCAAAGCTCAGGATTCCATAGGATGTTGAAAGTGGAATAACTGCAAAGCCCAGGATTCCATAGGAGGTTGAAAGTGGAATAACTGCAAAGCCCAGGATTCCATAGGAGGTTGAAAGTGGAATAACTGCAAAGCCCAGCATTCCATAGGAGGTTGAAAGTGGAATAACTGCAAAGCCCAGGATTCCATAGGAGGTTGAAAGTGGAATAACTGCAAAGCCCAGGATTCCATAGGATGTTGAAAGTGGAATAACTGCAAAGCCCAGGATTCCATAGGATGCTGAAAGTGGAATCATAGCGCTATAACAGGCTAGTGCAGAAATGGCCCAAGCATTCCCAAACAATGGCCATTCAGCCTCTGTGTAGAAGCCTCCAAAGATGGAGATTCCACCATAGTCCAGGCAGCTGCAGATTCTGTTGTCAAACAGCTCTCACATTCAAGAATTACTTCCTAATGTTTAGGTGGAATTTCTTTTCCTGGAGTTTGAAGCCCTTGCTTCATGTCTGATCCCATGGAAAACCCCCAAAAGTTGCTACATAAAATTTTACAAGTCCAGTGAGCTGTAGAGGTTTGGGTGCTGGATTAGGATTCTGGAGTCCAGGATTTGAATCCACACTCAACCCCAGAAGCCCACTAGGGCAAGTCTCACTTTCTCAGCCTCAGATAAAGGCAGAAGCAAACCCTCTTTGAACAAATCTTGCCAAGAAAAACCCATGATAGGTTCACCTTAGGGTTACTGTAAGTTGGAAATGACCTGAAGACACAAGATGATATCAAAGGGCAGGATGAAGAACAAAGGTCAACTGAGGACAGATTGGCAGAATCCATGGTTTTGTGTGTCCCTGCTATCCCAGAATAAGAACTTCCCCTTCAACTTTGTTGAAGGTCCACCCCTGGGAAACAATGGCAATCCAGATTGGCTGGCTTTCCTACTACTGTAGGGGCCCCTCTGGGAAGGAGAAACCCATCAGCGCGGTCCACAGGGCAACAAGTCATCATATCCCTTTCTCTGCTGAAAATCACAAAATGGCCTCCCTGCTTTGTCTGGGACTTTCTCTCCTTGTCTGTTCTGCTGTTGTAAATCCAGCTATACACAGCATGACTAGAAGACCCATCTGATCAAAGTAGAGAAACAGCCATGGTGCAAGCAAAAAGGAAACATGCAAGAGAGAGGTAAATTTAATTACTGGTTTGATACTATCCTGGTATGATGTCCAGAAGAGAATCTTACTTGATCAGAACGAGATGAATGTCATCTGAACAGGAAAAAAAAATTGCAAATTAGTGAAAACCAGCAGCTCGTTCTAATGCAAGGAAGCACGCATTTGGATATGCCCAGAGAAAGTTTGCAGTGAGAGTACTCCCACAATGGGACTGTCTCGGATGAAAAATGATTCTCATTTTGTGCAGATTGGCCTTTCAGATTTTATGGCCGTTGTGCAGCAGGATTAATCGACTGACCCAACCGATAAATCTTTCTTCCATTTCAGGTTGGAACAGGAAAAAGATCAATGTTAGAGAGAAATCCCAGGTTTTATTGCTTTGCTGTCATTTGTCGTCTAGTCGATTCTAACCATTTCCGCACTAGGCTGTTATAGTGCGATGATTCCACTTTCAACCTCCTATGGAATCCTGGGGTTTGCCGGCCGGCCCCTCCCTAAACTGCAAACCCCAGGATTCCATAGGAGGTTGAAAGTGGAATCATCGCGCTATAACAGCCTAGTGTGGAAATGGTGTCTAGAGTGATCCTATGAAAGAAAGATCTCCCTGAGACCTTGTCAGCCACAGTCTTGCCCAGAACTTGTAAACTCATGGCTTCCTTGATGGAATCAGTCCATGTACAATGCAGTTTTTCTCTTTTCATACAGCCTTCCAGTTTATGGAGCACTTGTGATCATGGGGGTTCCTATTGTCCAGCTAACAGAGCTAAAGTGAGATAGTTCTCCCTCCAGGCAAACAAAGGGTTAATGAACTGCTGGGGTTAGGTTACATTTTATTGGGGGTTGGCATCACAAAACACCATAGGTCACGAGAGATAGTTGCCCAATCAGGGGGAGAAAGGTGAGAACCTGTAAGATGCTTTGGTCCAGAAGCTTTTAAAAACCCTTTGGAGACCACAAATGGAGAGAGAACAAAGAAGGAGAACTAAGAGAGAGAACAAAGACATCAACCAGAGGAGGCATATCTGCCTCATCTCCCAGCTTGGCCTCTACACACCATTTCAGCACCTGTCCAACGATGTGAGTAGTTTAGGATGTTTCTTAGATAGTTGCATTGGGATTTCTGCTCTTTTGAAAGCTGTGGCTGATACCATATAACTACCTGTATCTTGCAATTCTAAGCAAGCCCTGGGGAAACAGCTCCCATGTACAGTGATATCTTCTGTTATTCACATTGCCTGTTCTTAGAATAAATGCCTTCCTTAAAAGAATTCCCTGCTCTCTCCATTCCCATGTGCTTGTCGGTGATGCGCAGATAGGATTCCTCTCTCCCAGGTGAGGTGGGGGGAGGAAAGGGATCGCTAAGCTTAGAGAGTGGTGGCTCCCTTGTAACATCCAACTGTGCTACTAAAACAGAGATTTTTAATTCAATGGGTGGTGGCAGCATTTCATTAAGAGAACCTGGGGAGTTTCCATCTCCTGTTCAAGGGCAGAAGTTCTCCCACTGAGTGGGAGAAGGGTCTTGGGGACCATGACAGCATTATCATCCAGTTCTGAGAAGAGGAGTTTGACAGTGGAATATGCTGCTTCCTTAGTGGAGAGTGTGGAGTCTCTTTCTTTGGAGGTTTTTAAACAGAGGCTGGGTGGCCATCTCTTGGGAGTGCTTTGATGGTGTCCTCCTGCACAGCAGAAGGGGTTGGAATGCATGGTCTATCATGTTATTGGACTGCAAATCCTAGAACCCCGTGGGGTGGATTTCTGCAAGCTGCAGTCCGATAATATGGGGGGGCGGACTACAAAATGTCCACCCCTGCTTTAGAAAAGGACGTTCTCCTAGGACCCTTATCCATCCTATGTGATTTTCTCAGTGAGGAACCTTTGCGGGAGGCCTGAGGCATTCCGGTTCCTTGGAGCAGAGCTTGAAAAACATCAGGAAAGGGTATTGTATCTGAAGGGAGAAGACTAAATTAGATGGCTAACCAGGTTATTATTTCTGATTCTGCTTTTCGGTGGGAACAGTAGCACTGCGGTCAATGCTATGTTGCCAGTATCAAAATCAACCAGGCAATTAAGGTTGGAGGAAATTACAGGTTTCACATTGATCCATTAGTGGGCTTTTTAAAGCTGGGAACCAATGAGCCAAATGAAGGGCATTTTGCTATTTTCACATTTCTCGATGGGTCCAGGGACTTTTTTTTTCCACGCTCTCATGAATGGATTGCAAAGAAGGGGGCTATTAAAGAGACCCACTGTGGCGTGGGCTCACTAATGAGACAAAGCTTTATGACTGATGATGAGCAGTTGTGAAAAACTGGCTCTTCTTTCTTTGGAAGGGGCTCCATCTTCTCCAAGAATTGCATGAGAAAACTTTGAGAAAAATTATCCTGACCCACCAGTCCCCTACAATTTAAACTAGTACCCCATGGAGCTCAGAGAATCCCCTAACCAACCTTCTCAAGGCCCTGTTCAGGAAATTCCAGTCATAGAATCATAGAAATGTAGAGTTGGAAGAGACCACAGGGGCCATCGAGTCCAACCCCCTGCCATGCAGGAACACCCTCAAAGCACTCCCGACAGATGACCATCCAGGCTCTGCTGAAAAACCTCCAAAGAAGGAGCCTCCACTACACTCCGAGGCAGCAGATTCCACTGCCGGACAGCCCTGACCGTCAGGAAGTTCTTCCTGAGGTTCAGGTGGAATCTCCTTTCCTTCAGCTTGAATCCATTGCTCCTTGTCCTGGTCTCTGGAGCAGCAGAAAACAAGCCCTCTCCCTCCTCTACATGGCATCCCTTCAAATATTTAAACATGGCTATTGGGTCCCCTCTTAACCTTCTCTTCTGCAGACTAAACATACCCAGCTCTCTAAGTCTATCCTCATAGGGCTTCATGGCTTCCAGGCCCCCCATCATTTTGGTCGCCCTCCTCTGGACTTGCTCCAACTTGTCAATATCCTTCTTCAATTGGGGTGCCCAGAACTGGACACAGGATTCAAGATGAGGTCTAACCAAAGCAGTCTCCCAAAACAATTTTGCCAAGCTTTGCCAATAGGACATTTTAGTTGTGTTTTCTTATGTGTTCTGCTGTCCTGCCATTCAACAATTGATTGAATACAATAATAGAATCCTACAGATGGAGAAACCCCGAGGTCTATCCAGTCCAGGCCCAATCTGCCATGCAGGAAGACACAATCAATGCACTCCTGACAGATGTCCATCCAGCCTTTAAGTACCTCCTAAGAAGGAGATTCCACCACACTCCCAGGCAGCAGCATATTCCACTGTTGAACTGTTCTTACCACCAGGAAGTTCTTCCTAATGTTCAGGTGGAATCTTTTTTCCTGAAGTTTGAACCCATTGCTCCATGTCCTAATCTCTGGAATAGCAGTAAATAAGCTTGTCCTATCTTCTCTATGACATCCTTTCAAATATTTGAACATGGCTATCATGTCACCTCTTAACCTTCTCTTCTTCAGACTAAACATTCCCAGCGCTCAAAGCCACTCTTCACAGGGCTTCATGGTTTCCAGACCTTTGAATATTTTGGTTGCCCTCCATTGGACATGCTCCAGCTTGGCAACATCCTTCTTGAATTGTTGAAGTTCAAGAAGGTTATTGAGAAACCATCATGTATCTAGTAGAGGTCAACCGAGGTGATCAAAGGTCTGGAAAGCAAACCCTATGAGGAACAGCTGAGGGAGCTGGGTATGTTTTGCCTGGAGGAGAGAAGCTGGGAAGTGATATTATAGACAATGTCACTTCCCAGAAAAAACACCCAGAAGAATGGCAAGTACAAGATGGAACAAGCTTATCTTTTGCTGCTCTAGAGATTAAATTACAAGCCAATGGATTTGACCTACAAGGAAAGAGAGCCTACAAAAATGTTCATAGAATCATAGAATCATAGAAATGTAGAGTTGGAAGAGACCCCAGGGGCCATCCAGTCCAACCCCCTGCCATGCAGGAACACCCTCAAAGCACTCCCGACAGATGGCCATCCAGCCTCCGCTTAAAAACCTCCAAGGAAGGAGACTCCACCACACTCTGAGGCAGCAGATTCCACTGCCAGACAGCCGGAAGTTCTTTCTGAGGTTCAGGTGGAATCTCCTTTCCTGCAGCTTGAATCCATTGCTCCTTGTCCTGGTCTCTGGAGCAGCAGAAAACAAGCCCTCTCCTTCCTCTACGTTAGGAAGAATGTCTTTACTGTGGCCCTTTTCGCATGCAGTTTCTGTTGCGAGAGGGCCCCTTAGTGTCGCATAAATGGGAGCGGCGGTCCGTATGACGCACTCCCATTTACGCGACGTTCAAGTGCCAGACGCAGAGCGGACGTGCACCTTTTTATCTTCAGCTTTAAGCCAAAAATGGTGCGCAGTCACGCAATGCTCCCGGGGCCCGTGCGCACTTACCTGCTGTGCAGTGCATCGGGCGAGCTGGACCGGTCGAGCTTCCTCCCCCAGCGCAGCCTACAGCTCCCAGGCTGCACTGTGGAAGGAAGGGCCGTGGCATTCGCGCAACAGCCGCGTGACCGACAACGCAGCTGTGGGAAAACAGAGGAGCGATGCGGGTGCTTCGCGCAAGAGGCTGCTTGTGTGAACGGCACCCCCTACCTCCGCAAGCAGGTAACATGCGGAAAGGGCCTGTAAGAGCTTCTTGACAGTGGAATGGACTGCCTTGGAGAGACATGGACTCACCTCCGTCCATGGTGGGGATTGAACTACGTAGTCCTTGTGATCTCCAGGATTCTATGTCCCTGCTCCATGTGTACAGCAGTGTTGAAGATGGAAATGTCATGAGGAGGTGGGAGGCAGAGTGTTTCTGTTGAGGCATCCGTCGCCATCCTTCGATCCACTTAGAGCTCTCAGGTATTTGAACAAATGTCGAAACAGAGCTAATCAGTGGCTGTGAAGGAGAATAATGAACAAAAAGCCCACATTCATATATATTCGTTCCTCAGTGCAATCATTTTGGATTGAATGAAAGTGCAATCAGACCTGGAAAGGCTCCACTCAGTTTAAATTTTTCATTTTGTCCAAAAGCAAATACACATCTCTATTACTTTCCTTTAAAAACGATCCCACCTTTCTTGATGCAGCTGAAGTTCAGCTTCTGTGTATGTCACGGCTGATTTTTCTCGAGTGGAGAAGCAGGAAAATCAAGGTTGGGTCCTTCACAAAAGCTTTGATTGTCGATAATTTGACAATGGCACGCGGGGAGAGGAGCGCTTGTTCAGAGAACAATTCCTAAAGCGATGTACGTTGCGATTGAAGGTTACCAGAGAGCTCCCAGAGACAATTTGAACCTCCCCAACACTTCAAAGCAGAGATTGCAAAAAAATTACTTTTGATTGAAGTTACTTTTTTGGAATGTAACTCCCAGAAGTTCCCCAGGCACTATGACCACTGCCCACTGCTGGCTAGAAGATTCTGGAACCTGGAACCCTCCAAAAATGAACTTTTTCTAAACTCTTCTTCAAGGGATGCAATCATTTTTCATTTTGCAAAAATGAAATAACCAAGGAAACTTCTTTCTCCTGATAGATTCCATTTCGGGTATTTCTCTGTTAGTTTGTAGACCCCTTGGTACTTACAACTGGAGTAAATTCATTGACTCAGCGACCATTTCCACCTTATTCTGTTATAGTGGTATTATTCCACTTTCAACCTCCTATGGAATCCTGGGGTTTGCAGTTTAGGGAGGTGCATTTAGAATTCTCAGCCAGAGAGCTCTTTGGGCTCAGTAAACTACAAACCCCAGAATTCCACAAGATGTTGCAAGTGGAACAATAACACTATAACAGTGTAGGGCAGAAATGGTCAATAGACCTTGCATAAGTGTTGAGTCACTGCAGCAGTGGCTTCAGTGGGTCTGCTCTTGTTCAGACTACTTCCAGCAAGGATGGAATTATGTGACTTCTCAGATGATGATGGATTGTCAGTTCCATTGGATGCAGCCAGCATGGACAATAGTCTAAGAACACCATAGAATCATAGAGCTCAAAGGGGCCACAAGGGTCATCAACTCCAACCACCTGCCTACAGGAAAACACAACTACTATGCTCCTGGAAGATGTCTATCTGTTTAAAGACCTTTAAAGATGGGGAGTCCTTTCCACCATTGAGCAGCACTTATAGTTCACAATCTTTCTTCCTAATGTTTAGGTTGAATCTATTTTCTTGTCATTTGACTCCCTTGGTTTGTGTTCTGCTCCCTATATCAGCAGAAAACAAACTCACTCCGTCTTCTACATAACATCCCTTGAGATACTTAAGATAGCTATCACGTCAGTTCTGAGTCTTCTTTTCCTTGAGCTAAACATGTCCTATTCCCTAAGTTGTTCCTCCTAAAGCTTGGTTTCCAAACCTTTGATCATCTGGTTTGCCTTTCTCTGGAGATGTTCCAGCTTCTCAGTATCCTTCACCATCTGGTGGACCACATGATATCCTTCAACATTTGGAAGTCCACTTGATGTCCTTCAAACATCTGGAGGGCCACATGATTCCCACCCCTGACCCATAGGATTCTCTCCATGACTAGTTATGTGTTTTTTAATGAACCCTCTGAGTTCATAATTCCCTATTCCTCATGAGGTTTTCAAGTTTTGGCTCCATGGGACTCCAGGCAGTTCAAAAAGGGTTTTCTGAATTACTCTTCAAACGCCAGGCTTTCATTAAGAACCCCGGCTGAGTCCTCCTCTTACTGAATAATTGCCGGTGCTGGCTTACGCAGGGTAATGCTGGACAAGACAGCAAGATATATTTACCCAGTGGAAATGGGTTCCAGGGATTCATATTTCACGCTCCGCTTCAAGTGGTCCAGGAAAACAAATGAGGAGAAAAATACATTCATAATAGATGCTTAGAGGCATTTGCGAGGGCTGAGCCTGTCCTCTCTGCATTTTCCAGAGAAAATTCTGCTGACGTTTTCAACATAAACAGCCTTGCAGCTGGAGCGAGAGGAGCGCCGCTTTGTAATTTTCTCACGTACGTCAATCCGAGTAGCCCTGTACGCAAAATGACCCCAAATGGCCAGGGCCCCTTGGACAGAGGACAGGGAAAGTTTTCTTGGTGTAATGTATAATCAACGTATGGAACTCGTGCCCGCAAAATTGGTGTAAATGCCACTGTAAGCTTAGCAAGAAAGAACTGGGCAATTTAAGGAAGAGAGTGTGTTTAATGAGAACTCCATGGATGGGATCCAGAGGGCTGGTTTGGGCAGCCCCAAGGGACTTAATGTATGAGATTTTGGACATTAAAAAAAAAGAAAAAAGCAAAGAGTTGGTCCCATGTCTTCTTCCCCACATTCCTCCCTCCTCACCGCCCCATACCCGTAGGATGTTGAAAGTGGAATAATAGCACTATAAGAGTCTAGTGCAGAAATGGATACTGACTATCCCATTGCATACTTTGAATCAGATCCAAACGGGCCTCACACAACTAAGAATGTTGTCGTTGTTTGGGTTTCGTAACATTCTCTGCTGCTCCAGAGACCAGGACACAGAGCAATGGATTCACACTACAAGAGAAGAGATGCCACCTAAACATTAGGAAGAACTTCCTGACGGTAAGAGCAGTTCAACAGTGGAATACGCCGCTGCCTGGGAATGCAATGGACTCTCCTCCTTTGGAAGCTTTTAGACTGAAGCTAGATGACCATCTCTTGGGAGAGCTTAGATTGTGTCCTCCTGCATGGCAGAATAGGGTTGGACTGGATGACCTTTGTGGTTTCTTCCAACTCTCGGATTCTTAGTAGCTAAGATTCAGTCTCGAGAGGGTGAAAGTTTGTTTTCTGACTAGGACATGGATCAATAATTTGAAACTGCAAGACAGAGATTCAACCTGAACATTAGGAAGAACTACCTGATAGTAAGAGCAGTCTGACAGTGGAATACCTTGCCTGGGATTTTGGTGGAGTCTCCTTAGAAGGCTTTTAAACAAAGGCTGGATAGCCATCTTTTGGGAGTGCCTTGATGCTGCATTCCTGCAGGCAGATTGGGGTTGGAATGGATGAGCCTTGTGGTCTCTTCCAACTCTATAGCCGTTTCCGCACTAGACTGTTATAGCACTATGATTCCACTTTCAGCATCCTATGGAATCCTGGGGACCCCAGGATTCCATAGGATGTTGAAAGTGAAATCATAGTGCTATAAAACAGTCTAGTGTGGAAATGGCCTATGATTCTAACAGTCAGCACAGCACCTTGGCTCTCCGCTGCAAAGCACATCCCAGTTAAAAGCTTGTTTGTCCTAGCTGATTGGAAACGTCCCTACGCAATTACAAAAACCTCCCTCTCTCTCTGTCTCTCAGTGCTCCTTGAGTCCACAGATGGACTGGTTGTCCTCGGAAGCTTTTGCTGTTTGAAATGTTAATAAATGCCAGTGGTGAGTTTTGTTTGCTTTCCTTGGTTAGCCATTTGGAGCGCTCGGGCTTCATCCTCCTCGCTTTTCTGGGAAAGGGGGAAAAATTATATGTGCATTTGTGTGTGCGTGTTCCATGTGAACCCCACAATTAAATTCCAGACAGGCTGTGGATTTACCCTCACAGTGGGCAGAAGGGACCGTTGTGAATGATTGCATCTATTATGCAAGGAGGGAGGCCAGATATAACAATGGCAACCTTCCCCCCACAGCCACTCAAAACAGGCTTGTTTTCCTAGATGAGGTTGTTCAGACCCCTCAAGGAGAAGAATAGAATTCAAGGCCTTTGTGTGAAGCGTGTGGTCAGTTATTTTTTTAAAAAAGGAATATGACAAGATTAAGGTGACCACCCTCTATGTCTTCTTCAGCCCTCTCCCCCACAACCGAAGGATGGAAGCTCAAATTATGCAGAAGTATCGGTGCGGGAAGGTGAGTTGGTTTTAATAAGCTTTCGCTCAGGCCTCAAGAGACCTGTGAAGTGAGTTTTTCCTCCTCCAAAATGCAGAATAAGGTTGCTCTTTATGGAGCGTTTGCTTTCAAAAGGCTGAGATAAAAAGAAAGTTGGGCTGAGGGATGGGGAACAAACTGACAGTATGGAGATTGGCTAATGGTGCTTTGCTCTTCCAACTTGGCAATTTCTTGGAAACACCTTGAATTTCCAAAAAGTGACCTGGGATGCCACATTGAGGGAACAGCCCACCTTACCATCTTGGCCATGTGTCCAGTTTGGACAAAAAAAATTGCCTGCATCATCTTCCAGGAGAGCATCTGTCCAGTTCTGAGTGCCACCATTCAAGAAGGATATGGCTAAGCTGGAAGGCGTTCAGGGAATGGTGACCAAGATTGAAAAAGTTCTGGAAACTAACCCCTATGAGGAACAGCTTAGGGAGCTGGGTATGTTTAACCAGAGAAGAGAACAAGTGACAGTCATCTTTGAACATCTGAAAGGATCATAGAACTAGAAGAGATGACAAGGGCCTCCCAGTCCAACCCTATTCTGCCATGCAGGAGGACACCATCAAAGTACTCCTAGATGATGGCCATCTGGCCTCTGTTTGGAAACTTCCAAAGACTGAAACTCCACCACACTCCCAGGAAGCAGCAAATTCCACTGTTGAACTGCTCTTACCATTAAGAAGTTTTTCCCAATGTTTAGGTGGAATCTCTTTTCCTGAAGTTTGAAACCAATACTCCTCGCCCTAGTCTCTGGAGCAGCAGAAAACAGCCTTGCTCCATCATCAATATGACATCCCTTCAAATATTTAAACATGGCTATCATGAATCCTCTTCACCCTCTCTTCTCTGGGCTAAACATCCCCAGCTCCCTAAGCCATTCCTTATAGGGCTTCATGGTTTCCAGACCTTTAACAATTTTGGTTGCCTTCCCCTGGATACATTCCAACTAATCTTACACTTCTGCCTTGGTTATTATTTCCAAGAGGAGAGGTGGGAAATGTGTAGCCATCCAAAGCTTCCTGAACTGCAGCTGCCAGCATTCCTCACCATTTCCTATGCTGGCTAGGGGCTGATGGGAACTGCAGTCCAGTAATGTCTGGATGGAGACATGGTTCCAACCCTGCTTGAAGGATCCATCCACTGAAAAATGTTTTGTTGCGTGCCTCCGAGTCATTTCTCCCAAGCATTCAAATAAAGCTGAGTTGCTGGTCTAACAAGACTTTCTAAAGGGAATGGGGAAGGGCTGCCATCCTGTTCTTGGCCCCGGGTGGCAAAATAGCTTGGGCTGGCCCCCATTAGAAGCAGCCACCTTGAAAATGGAGTATGCCTGTTTGATTCTTGCTAAGGGCGTATGCGTAGTTTTCATTGGCTTCTGCCAGGTGTCAAACCAACACCGGGGATCCAGAGTCAGGACAGGCGAGGAAGGGAAACAGCAACTTGGCTGAACAAAAGAAAATACAAGGGGCTGCCATTTTCAACCTTGCAGACACAATGGATCTATTGCTGAAGGCCAATGGGAGCGACTTGGTTTCAGGTCTCTACCCAGCTTGGTTGTTTTTCGTCCTGCCTTGGGAACATCAAAAATCACTGAATCTCCTTTTCCGCCTTACCCCTCGTTTGCGCTGGGGGCCATTGCCGAGCTGCTCCTCTGCCTTACGCCCATGTTAAATAATTAAATAGCATCTCCTAATCCTGAATAATTAAGCACCCAGTGCCTTGAGATACTTTGCTAAAAATCTCCCAGTAGCTCCCTTACAGGTTTATTGCTTATAACCTTCTATCTTGGTGACTGTCTTATCTCAGTCTGGGCACCAATCCAAAGCTTAAGGCTGCACAGCTGATAGCTAGGAGATAACAGGGGCAAAGTAGCAGACAAAGAAACTGAACAGCTCAAAATCCATCACTTTTACTCAGTAAGCAAAAGATCAAGGGCATAAACAGGGTCCAACAGAATCAAAGGCAGAACAAATAAGTCCAGAGTTTGTCAACATGATCCAAGAAATACAACTGATGGCCAGGGAGGTCAGATAAGCTCTAACAACTCCTTGAGGAGAAAGGCTGTGTTTATATAGGTCAGCAGCTTAATGCAGCTGATGCCTAACTAATTGCTGTCTCCTATAAATCCATTGAGACCTGCAGAAGCTTTCCATTTGCTTTCTATGCTTGACTGTCAGGACCCTGGCACTCCAGGACTCAAGCTCTGAGTCTGAACTAGAGGACTTCAAAGCCATGGAGCCTGCTGCACCAGCAGAGCCCACAAAGACTGCCCCGGCCACAGAGTCCCTGGCTCCAGTGCCAGGGGCTGCCTCAGACTCAGCCCAGCCAGAAGAGTCAGATGGTGAGGTTCAAGAGCAGGTGCCCACTTACCAGCAGCATCGGGAGCAAAAGAGTGCTCTCAGAAGGTCAGAGCGTTTAAGTAGGAAACGCCAGGCAATCAGACTCCAGCTGAGATAGCACCTGGGGGAAGGCCCTGCCTATAAGGACACTCACTCAGCCTTGGGTCTTTGTTGGCTCACAACCGTCCATTTTGAGCATACCTGCTGGGCCAGCGTGGACCCTTGCTTCCCTCCCAGACCGCTGCCCGACCTGCTGGAGCGTCGTCTCTCAACTTCTCTTGCTTAAAGACAGACTCAAGGTACCTGGACTGACTGTTGTTCTGCCTGGCTGTGACGCAACAGCCAGGGAATCCCTTTGCTGCAGAAAGCTCTTTTATTTATTGCCAGCCTTATCTATTCATTACTGTGTTGCTGAAGTAAAGCTCTTTATCTTTAACAAGCCCTGCTAACCGGCTCTTGGCTGCCCACCAAGCCCTGGCGTTGACAGAGACAAAGGTAGGTATAGGTAACTTGTCTTCTGTATCTGAAGGGTCAAGACTCTCTGCTGGAGCTGGCACTGCCCCCTGTTCTGTCTCTGGGATTTGTGGCACTGTAGCCTTGTCTTGTTCAGCTTGTCTTGTTCAGCATTGTCCTGGTATGTCCACTGTTTCAGTCTCTGAGCCAGAGTCCATTTCCAGGTTCTGGAAGCAGGACATGACATGACAGTGACTGGCAGTACTCTTTGGTGTTCGTGTTCTCTGGACTGGCTACTGTTTACGACTCTGTTTTACTCCTTGCTGGCTTTATCTGGACAACTGACTTGCTGTTTGACTTCTGGACTAGTAGACAACCACTCTCCTGCTTCTCTCTTCACCCTGCTGGATAACTTGTGACTGACATGAATTGGTATAACTATCCAACAGCTCTTGCAAACCAACCGCCTGCCTTATGAGACACTTGCTGACTGAGCATGGGACAGTAACCAAGTAAATGGTGTAGAAGATGGGCTTTCAGGTTGGAAGAAACCACAAGGGCTATCTAGTCTAATACCTAGCCATGCAGGACGGTGTAGCTAAAGTACTTTTGAAGGATGCTCATCCAACCTCTGAATGAAGACTTTTCCAGGCAATCCATTCCATTCTTGAACAGCTCTTATGGTTAAAACATTCTTCTTAATGCTTTAGTGAACTCTTAGGGAACAGCCTTTGTCAGCTGTTCTCTCTTGGGATTGTTACTAGTGGGCATATGCTTGTTTAAATTACTCATTACCACAAGGAAGAATAAGTCATTTAAAGTTATTCGTTTTTTTGCTGCAGGTACATCTTCGAAAACTGAACATTTTCGAATGCAATAAAGAATCGCAGTGCATCAAAGGAAGAAAAAACAGTGAACAAAAGAACAATGAAAGAAAGAAAGAAAATAAAGGGGGGGGAGAAGCAAAGATAATAGAGAACACACATTTGACTCCCAGGTTTCCTAATGCAGATTATACACGACAATATACAACAGCTTGTCCAGTTGTGAACACCATTCATATACTTTGCTTATTTCTCCAGATGTACTATTTTTCAAAACCTACAGTTAACATATTGCACTCTTTTTCTTGCAAACAGCCCATCAAAAGTTTCCAATCTTGCAAGAAAAAAAAGTCACAGATGACTTTTCTTTTATCAATATTGTTAACTGATCCTGTGGGATGGGACTGAGCTCATAACAGGCTCCAGATCTCTGCATAAATATACTCATAGAACTATATGTCCCTCCAGATTCAAAAACAGCAGCAACTCCACCTTCATTCTTTTTCTTCCAGTTACAACTGTATGTTGCCAGACATCTCCAAATGTGAAATGGTTCCTGTCATTTCTAACTTGGTTTCACGTTTCTTTTCCTGTTCTTTTTCCTCCTCTCTTATATACCTTGCAAGATTGTTTGGCACTCAGGGAAATAATCTTTCTCCGAGGCAAACACACATGCTCATAGTCAGTTTCATTACGACAGTTATGAAGAAATATGCAAATCCTCTAAAGGCATTCTAAATGTTTGGAAGAGAGCAATGACTATAAATCCCAAATTTCTTTCTCTTTGATGCCTCCATGTGGACACTTCTGTCAAATCCCATTTCTCAGTCTAGCATGCTTTCATTCCAATTTCACTGTCACATAAATCCTGTGTTATCTGGTTATAATGTGGCTGGTCTCTGTTTCTAGAAATTCCAAAGAGTTATTTTTAATATACTGTGGTATGCCTTAAAGATCAGAGGATGAGGAGCTCAGCAACAACAAAGTGATGAAATGCACAAATTTCAAGTTGGATCCAGATTCAGTTGGACCCGCAGTAGACCTGTTGAAAGGATAAAGGAAAAAGCCAATACAATTCTAGGTTGCATCAACAAAA
The DNA here is from genome assembly GCA_948474755.1 of Ctenosaura bakeri. Lineage (NCBI taxonomy): Eukaryota > Metazoa > Chordata > Lepidosauria > Squamata > Iguanidae > Ctenosaura > Ctenosaura bakeri. Next base: position 811,509 of record CAOLHI010000016.1, on the reverse strand, counting down.
GTGTAGTGTCCAGATCAAGGAAAGCAGTTGTGGAGATTGGGGGAAATAAGGGGGTTCCTCTCCCCAACTCAATGCTGACTTCTGCCTTGGATAGGAGCTAGAGATTTCCCCCAAATTCTCTTAATTATGTGCTGCCACCACCCACCAATTAAACCCAACGAGCAGCAACGCAGTGGGACATTGCCTCGGATTAATAATCTCTATGTTTAAAGTCCTTTCCCTTCCCTCACTTCCCCTTTCTGGGTGAGAGGAATCTTAGGTACGCATGTTGCCAAGGGACACGTGGAAATGAAGAGGAAACACAGGTGTGACAGAAAGTATTTATTTTAAGGCATGCAAGGTAAACAAGAAAATAATACTCATGAAAAGGCTCCCCCGCTTTCAGGTACACTTAAAAGTTACAAGTAGTTACAAGAACAGATAGATTCTCAAGATCAGCCAAACTTCCCAAAATAACAAAAGACCTAACGCAGCTAGCTGAATACGTTCTAAGCTACTCACAACAGTTGGTCCTTTTCTGAGATTGTATGGAGGGGAGGCCTATGCCTGTCTCCACTGGCCTCTTTGCTCCTAGTTGATGTTTTGGATGTCTCTGTCAGGACCCTGGCACTCCAGGACTCAAGCTCTGAGTATGAACCAGAGGACTTCAAAGCCATGGAGCCTGCTGCACCAGCAGAGCCCACCCCAGAGGCTGCCATGGAGCCTGCTGAACAGCCCACCCCAGGGGCTGCCCTGGACACAGAGCCCTTGGCCCCAGTAGCCCCAGCAATGGAGCCAGGGGCTGCCTTAGACCCAGAGATTCAAGAGCAGGTGCCTACTTACCAGCAGGATCGGGAGCAAAAGAGCACTCTCAGAAGGTCAGAGCATTTAAATAGGAAACTCCAAGCAATCAAGCTCCAGCTGAGGTAGCACCTGGGTGAGGGTCTGCTTAATAAAAGCACTCACTCAGCCTTGGGTCTTTGTTGGCTCACAACCGTCCATTTTGGGTGTGCCTGCTGGGCTACTAGGGCCCTTGCCTTGCTTCCTGGAACGCTGCCCAACTGGCTGAGGAACAAGCTCCGTGGTACGTGGACTCTGTTTGCTGTTTTGCCTGGCTGTGCTGTAACAGCCAGGGGTATCCTTGCTGCAAAAGTCTCTTTAATTTACTGCTGCCTTACCTACTTACTGCTGAAGTAAAGCCCTTTGATTTATTGCCTGTCTGCCTTATCTGTGAAAAGACCTGTTAGCCGGCTCTTGGCTGCCTGCCATGTCTTGGCACAGACAGTCTTCTTTGTTCTCTTCTCTCTACCTGTTGGTCTCCCAAAGATTTTATAACTTCTGCATTGAAGCATCTAGAAGATTCTCTCCTTTCTTCCTGAATTGGTCAACTATCTCTCGTGACCTATGATACTAACCCTAACAAAATGTAATCTAACCCTAACAATTCATTAACCCTTTATATGCCTGGAAGGAGAACTACGGTATCCCCCTTCAGCACTGAAGCCTGGATAATGGGAAACCCCCTTATCAGAGTAGTGGTACCACTTTATTTGGTTTTGAGCAGGTAGCACCTGGAATCCTGTGTCTACTTCTGGGTACAACCGTTCAAGGAAGATATTGACAAGCTGGAACATGTTCAGAGAAGGACAACCAAAATGGGCAAAGGTCTGGAAACCAAGCCCTATGAGGAACACCTAAAGAAGCTGGATATGTTTACCTTGGAGAAGAGAAGACTGAAAGGTGACATGAGAGCCATCTTTAAATATCTGAAGTGATGAAATGTAGAAGATGGAATGAGTTCATTTTCTCCTCCTCCAGGGACAGAACATGAACCAGTGAGTTCAAAGGACAAGCAAACAGATGCCGCCTAAAAATTAGCAAGAACTTCTTGACAGTAAGCGCTACTCAACTGTGATGGACTCTCCTTTGAAGGTCTTCAAGCAACAGGCACGTGGCCATTGCTCAGGAATGTTTTAGCTGTATAGTCCAGCTTGGCAGAGGGTTGGATGATGTGACCCTTACAGTCCCTTCTGACCTTAAGATTCTATTATTATATGAAATCAATGGGTCTTGTCTAAGGATGGACAGTTATGGGGTGCTGGGACAGGCAACATGTCCTCCCAGCGGGACCATGAAGGCTGCACTGCCTTTTCCCCTCAGCAGTGAAAAAAATGAATATTTCAGTGCATTTTTTGCACAGTTTTGCCCCAAACACACCAAAAGCCCATTCCCCAAACCCTAACCCAAACTCATAAAAAAGCACACAAAAATACTCTCATCTCAGTCCCATAAGTTCTCTAGAACAGGTATTACCCCAAATCCCTCCATTTGCCACTGCCATTCCTCTCTGACTGGAGACAGGAAGTGAGGCAATGCCACTTCTTGTTGCTATTTTGAGTGAGAATGCAGAGGAAAATGGACCTGTGGTCCAAAGTTATTTGGACCTGTGGTGGGTGAAGGTGGAGAGCTCAGTAAAGTCTGAGGAAGAACTTGGCACCAGCCCACGAACCGTTGGTTGCCCATCCCACCCTAGGGGCAACAGGGGGCAATTTTGTCATATTTTGGCTCTCTAGCAATAGCAATAGCATGTGTATTTCTATACCGCTTATCAGCTAAGTGCTATCTAAGCAGTTTACAATGTGTTTTTAGCTAATTGCCCCCAACAAGCTGGGGAATCATTTTACCGACCTGCGGAAGGATGGAAGGCTGAGTCAACCTGGAGCCCGGCAGGATCGAACTCACAACCTCGTGGCTGCAGTACCGGCATTGAACCACTGGGCCACCAGGGCTCCATCTCTCTGTTCTGAGTCCGTCTGGCCTCAATTTCCCCCTCGTCTCAAGTGAGTTTGAGATGGCATTCAGAGTTCTCCACCATCCCACTTTCAAAACAACCCTGTAAAATAAGGATGGAAAGAAATGGCCCAATTATTCATTTCCAGGTGGAAAAAACAACAACACAGGTTTCCCACCTGTCAGGAAACCCCATCAGGAAGAATAATGGAACAGCAAGGAGGATTGAGTCATAATAATATTCTCTGCAATTTTCAAAGAATTTCTTTCAAGTGGGAAGAAAATTGCTAAAACTACTGGCTGCTTCCTTTGGGAACGAAATTAGTGAAGAATTAAATCCCTATTTTGAAATAGCATATTCAAAATAGAAGCCAATCTGTGCCCTCATTGCCTTATCGTTTTTTTTTTGTTTGTTTGTTTGGAAAGTCCTCCAGGACCAGCCTTGGAGAAAGTTTGAATAAATTTGCCTCCTTGCTTCTCTTCATCTCCCCGGTGTCTCTCAAACTTCCTTCCATGCTCTGATCCTGATAAATATCTTTTCAGGGATGGCAGTGGTTTCTGGTGATTCTCGTTAGTGGGGCAACAAACCCACTCCGAGTTTTAGTGTGAACTTTAAAGATGTTGAACCTACTTAGAGGATAGGGCTCAGTTCCTTCAAGTCTGGAGCATCAACCAGAGCCCTGCTAAGCTGGATGTCAGCTGCCTCCACTGAGCAAGATGAAATATCTGTTTTAAAGTCATGTTTCATTGAAATCCGTTAAAAGGAACACCAACCGAGAGTGACTTGCTGCTCCCGCTGGGGAGAACAGGGGTCTCAGCTCTTGTCCATGATTTGAGAGCTTCAGATGCAAAGAAGCATCCTTTCCAAGGCTTTGAACTACTTCCTCGTTAAACTTCTAAGATGCAAAATTGCTTTTGATGGCTGCTTTGAGGAGAAGTAGAGAGTCTTTATGGCAGTGAAACACTGCAATTGGCAGTAATGACGGGGCTGGAGGAGGCACATCCTTGGAAGCTTCTAAAATTGTCTCCCACGCTTAAACGGTCGGAGCAATTTCTTGATTAGCTCAAGTGTCAAATGTAAGACTCGCTCAGGACGCTTGCCAGCAAAGTGAGGTGTGTGTGGAAAACCACATTTGTAATGCTCCGTGTGCTAAGCAGGGATTAAGGCTAGAAGTATCTTACGTCTTTGGAAGGTTTGCCAAGTCTTAGGGAAACCAGAAAAAAAGAAGATTTTCATCACCCCTAAGAAGAAGACCATAGATAATAGCAAAAAAATGGAAAGCAAATGAAAAATTTCAAATAGAGGAATGGTATAATGAAGTGTGGAAAATCGCAATTAATGATAAACTAACATGTAGAATTAGGTTTATGAAAGGTTTGGTTAAAGGGAATGATTTTGAAGAAATTTGGAAAATATTTTTGGATAAAGTTCTGAAAAGAGATAGTAATACTACCCTGTCAAAAGAAGAATGGCAATTTTGGAAAGTGGATTAAATAAAAAGTTGGCTCTGGGGGGTGGGTATTTTTTAGTTTTAGTTTTGTTTTTCTTTTATGTTGTATATTTTGTAATTCTTAGTAGGTGTGTGTGTTAAACTTGTGATTTATAGATTTAAAAGGATAAGTGATGTCAATGTTTTTTTAAAAAAAAAAGTTAAAAGAATTAACAATAGAAATAGATTAAAGGGGATGTGAAAAATATTGAATTAAATGTGAAATTATAATAGTTGAACAGATTTATAAATTTAAGGGTAAAGGTGCAAAATAACAATGAAAGTTAGTATTGCTTAAGAGAAGAGAAAAAAAAGAAAAAGAAAAAAAATTATTATTTTTTTTTAATTCACTATTATGTATATCACATGGTGTTTAATTTTTTTTTCTTGTTTTGTATTTGTGATTTAGTTATATAATTAATAAAAATTAAAAAAAAAAAGAAGAAGACCATAGAGGAAAGATGCATTGGTAATTTGTATTTGCATTGGTAAAGATGCAAAAAAGATGCATTGGTAATTTATTAGTGAAAGGTCTACATATCCTGAAAGCACCAGATGCCATCTGTTTTTGGAAGCTAAGCAGGATCAGTCTAGTCAGTACTAGGATGGGAGACCACCTAGGAATTCCTGGTGCTGTAGGCTAGATTTAAGAGGAAGGCCATGACAAACAACCTCTGAATATTTCTTGCCTAAGAAAACCTTCTGAAATGCATGTGGTTGCCATAAATTGACAGTTAGCTTGAAGGCACATGTATACCTAATTCATTTGTAAGCCAGACTGGCTTTGTGGTTAAAGCAGTGGTTCCCAAACCTGGTCCTCCAGATGTTTTGGACTTCAGCTGCCAGAATTCCTGACTGTTGGCCAAGATTTTTGGGGCTACTGGGAGCTGAGGTACAAAACACGTGGAAGATCAAGTTAGGATCAAAGTTAAGCAACCACTGGGTTAGAGAGTTGGTCTGGGAATGGGGAAACCCAGATTCAAAGCACCTGAGCTTTGACTCTCATTGGGTGGCATTGCGCCAATCAGACATGCTCTCAGCCTGACCCTATGGTTCTCAACACTGGGTCCTTCAGAAGCTGTTTTGGACAAAAACAAAATAAAATGAAACAACCCTTCATTTTTCTTCTCAGAATAATTCCTGTGTAACACTTCAGGACTTGGCCATTTCCACACTAGACTGTAATAGTGCTATAATTCCACTTTCAACATCCTATGGAGTCCTGGGATTTTCAGTTTAGGGAGGGGCCTTTGAGGCCCCTCCCTAAACTGCAAACCCCAGGATTCCATAGGATGTTGAAAGTGGAATAATAACACTATAACAACCTAGTGTGAAAATGGCCATAGAATAGCAGAAGAAGACTGCACAACATTCTTCAATTTTCTACCCAATGGAATTTTCCGATTATTAGGAAACTCACTTTTCAACCTGGGAATGAAAGATTGTAAATATTCTTTCTATCTGTAGCTCACAGGGTTCTTGTTTTCAAAGTGGGGAAGTAGATCATCTTGGTTGCCACCATGAACTCATCAAAACATAGATAAATATGAGCAAGAGAAAGAGAAACCAACAAATCTGCTTGGAGTCAAATTGAGGAATAATTAGTATAATCTAAACAGAAACATGGTGCCTGTCACCATAACTGGTGAAAAAAGGAGACCAGGTGGACCTCTGTGCTCACTTAGTCTTCTTCTGAGGTGGTAGCTCATAGAATCATAAAGCTGAAAGGGAACCCAAGGGACATCTAGTTCCACCCCCTGCTAGTGCAGGAGTCCACAGCTAAAACATCTCTCAGGTTGGGGTGTCCGAACTCAACATGGAAGAATCCACCATCTTCCATGGCTCCAAGGTTCCACTGTTGAGCAGTTCTTACCATCAGGACATTCCTCCTCATGTTTAGTTGGAATCTTCTCCTTTGAATCTACTGCTTTGGAACCTTTTCGCTGGAGCACCAGAAAACAAGCTTGCTTTCTCTTTTATGTGACAACCATTCAGATATTTGAAGTTGGCTGTTGGATCACCGGCTCTTCTTCAGCTGAAACACGCTGAGCTCCCACAGCTGTTCTTCATAGTCTCATTTTGGTTCTTCTCCTCTGGACATGTTGTAGTTAAATAAATTTTGTAGCCTTCCCCTACCCTATTTCCCTCCTTTTATATGGTACTCAATTTTTAATTTAAGACTAGCACCAGAAAACTCTTCCGACCTTGGACACCGTCAAATGTCCTGCAAGGGTCCCTGATTGTCACCCAAGAAAATCTAATATGTTTGTAGTGTGACTTCCCCAAGTTATCAAAAAGAGTATCCAAAGGTAATCTTTACATCAAATGAAACAGCTCAAGAATAAGTATTCAACAGTGCTAGAGATGCCTGTCTAAAGCAGGGGAGGAAATGTTGGTGGCCTTGGGGTCCAATTTTCTGTCCCTCGGCCCATCCGGGGCCACATCAACTGCTAAAAATTCCTCCGAATGGTCAAAATAACCCAAACCAAAGGTCTCTAGTTTTGAAACAAAGAAGAATTTAGGGGATGTTAAACAGCATATGGGCACTGTGTACTCACCTTTTAGAACAGGAGTGGTTGAGTTGTGGCCAGTGATGTATTTAAGCCTTTTTCTCCACATCTCAAGTCAATTCTCAAATCTCTATCTTTAAGTCATAAGTGAAGTCTCTAGTCCTTGAAGATACTTTCAAGTCAAGTCTCAAGTCTGGGAGCCAACTTTATACCCCAACTTACATTCCAGAATTTCTGGACAGAGTTAAATAAAGCCAGTTTTAACAATGTAAACGAAGTTGGCCCTCCACATTTGCAATTTTCCCATCTGCGGCTTTGGAAGTGGGGACGAGAGTCCTTCTTACTCCCGCTTCCCGAAGCTGGAGGCTTTTGTGCCAAGAGACATAAGAGAGTCGGCAGCTTCAGAAGTGGGGAATAGGATTTTTCTACTTCCCATATCTGAAGCTGGAGGCTTTTTCAGTGTCCAGTTCTGGGCACCCCAATTCAAGAAGGATACTGACAAGCTGGAGCAAGTCCAGAGGAGGGCGACCAAAATGGTGAGAGGCCTGGAAGCCATGAAGCCCTATGAGGCTAGACTTAGAGAGCTGGGTATGTTTAGTCTACAGAAGAGAAGGTTAAGAGGGGACAGGATAGCCATGTTTAAATATTTGAAGGGATGCCACGTAGAGGAGGGAGAGGGCTTGTTTTCTGCTGCTCCAGAGACCAGGACAAGGAGCAATGGATTCAAGCTGCAGGAAAGGAGATTCCACCTGAACCTCAGGAAGAACTTCCTGACAGTCAGGGCTGTCCAGCAATGGAATCTGCTGCCTCGGAGTGTAGTGGAGTCTCCTTCCTTGGAGGTTTTTAAGGAGAGGCTGGATGGCCATCTGGCGGGATTGCTTTGAGGGTGTTCCTGCATGGCAGGGGGTTGGACTGGATGGCCCCTGGGGTCTCTTCCAACTCTGAATTTCTATGATTCTATGATTCAGAATTGGGGAATAGGATCCTTCTTAATCCCCATTACTGAGGCTCCAAAAGCTTTAGAGGGAAGGATGCTTCCACCTGTTCCCCTATAAGAAATGCCCCCTTGCCCTTTGGGGGTGAGTCTTACCTTTTGCTCTTAGGAAATGTTTTATAAGGCATCTCCAATATGCAACAAGGACAGGCTGCTGAACAGAGCTCAAGCCCATTGCCTAGCCCATTTTCTATTCCCCTCTGAGAAATGTGTCCACACTTTGGGCTTCAGACAGATTGCCATGCGACCAGTAGGCAAAAAGAGATGGAAGTGATCTTCAAAGTTGTACGTTTTCTGTATGACTGTGTTATGTTACTGGACCAATGGCAGCAAATCAGTCACTAAAAATATGCAAGTCTTGAGTCAATTCAGTGCCTCATTTATTGCCGAGTCAAGTCCAAGAACATTTCTGCATGACACTCTTATAGTGCGATGATTCCACTTTCAACCTCCTATGGAATCCTGGGGTTTATAGTTCCGGGAGGGGCCCGCCGGATGTCCTTTGAGGTCTCTTCCAACTCTATAGAGGCCGGCCCCTCCCGGAACTGCAAACCCCAGGATTCCATAGGAGGTTGAAAGTGGAATCATCGCGCTATAAGAGTGTCCTGCGGAAATGGCCCAAGTTGAGTCACTGAAGCAACTTAAGTTCATCGTGAGTCAACTTAAGTTCAACTTGAGTCCGAGTCTACATCGCTGGTTGTGGTGTGCGGCCATACAGATGGGTCCTGGATCTCATTGATCTGGCCTCTCAAATCCCTTGCTCACAATCCTCTTTTTGCCGTTCTTCTGTGCCTTCGAATCATTTCCATCTTATGGCAACCCTATCACGGGGTTTTCTTAGCAAGGTTTTTTTCAGAGCAGTTTTTAACCTTTGCCTTCCTCTGAGGCTGAGAGAGTGTTGACTGGCCCCAGGGCCACTGTGATGGATGAAGAAAATTAAGAAAGTCTTCACGTAAATCAGAACTTTTTTTTTGCCCAAAGAAACCTTTTGCAAAAGAAAACAAAAAGTCCGGAAAGACATAACATCTCACGTCTTACTCAAGGATCTCATGTTTAAAAAAGAAAAATAATCTATGCACAAATTTCTCTCACTTCATTAAATGTTTAAATCTGTCTCTTTGTTGACAGCTTTATTAAGAGATGTATGACCCATCTCGGGTAGCTAGCAAAAACAGATGAAAACTCATGCAAGCATAAAAGCAAATATTACGAGCATTCTATGGTCTACTTGCAGCCGAAAACCAGCATCAGGAGAGTCTGCTGGGCTTGTAAAAATCAAAAGGTCTTTTTACTGAAGGCCAGAAGGTAGGAGAGGATGCCAGGTGAGTCTCCCTGGGGAGAACATTTCCAGCAAGTTACTTTTTTTATAAAGGAATTGTAATGATTGCGGTTATACAGGTTTTTTTTCCTGTAAAAAGAACTCATTATCACTGCTTGCTGGCCAGTTTTTCCCATTATTTTTAAGTCTCGTGTTAGTTTTTCTTTCTGAGTCCATCTGTTCCATTGATGAACAGCTTGTACTGCTGGGAAGCTCTGCCTAAATCGTAGCCAAAACTGGCTTCCCTGCAATTTTCATCTTTTGGGTCTTTGGGGTTTTTTAAAATGGATTTTTAAAGTATGAATACAAAAAAGAAATGCATCAAAATAATTTTTTTAAAAAATGTATTTTCTCAGAACTGACACCCATAAAATATATGTTCAGGTATAGCTGAAATGGTAACATCTTCTGACTATTGAATGATAGAAGGTGAACATTTCCTTGTTTTTGTTAACTGTGGTCAAGTCAACTCCAACTTATGGTGCAGGTCTTGCAGATTCATTCTATTCTGCATTGGTTAGGTCTCATTTGGAATCCTGTGTCCAGTTCTGGGCACCTCAATCCAAGAAGGATGTCGACAAGCTGGAACGTGTCCAGAGGAGGGCGACCAAAATGGTGGAGGACCTGGAAGCCATGAAGCCCTATGAAGAACGCCTTAGGGAGCTGGGGATGTTTAGTCTGCAGAAGAGAAGGTTAAAAGGGGACATGATAGCCAGGTTTAAATATTTGAAGGGTTGTCATGTTGAGGACGGAGTGGGCTTGTTTTCTGCTGCTCCAGAGACTAGGACAAGGAGCAATGGATTCAAGCTGCAGGAAAAGAGATTCCACCTGAACCTCAGGAAGAACTTCCTGAGGGTCAGAGCTGTCTGGCAGTGGAATCTGCTGCCCCAGAGTGTGATGAAGTCTCCATCTTTGGAGGTTTTTAAGCGGAGGCTGGATGGTCATCTGTCGGGAGTGCTTTGAGGGTGTTCCTGCATGGCAGAATGGGGTTGGACTGGATGGCCCCTGGGGTCTCTTCCAACTCTATGATTCTATGATTCAGGGCCATGGCTTCCTTTGTCTATCTACCTGTGATACAGTCTTCCTCTTTTGTCTTCCTGTATTGTTTTTTTGGGTGAGACATGTCTTAAAAAGTTTTCTACTCATTGGGCAAAATTATAACTGTTTGCAACTTTTTAAAAAGGCTTGAGCATTTCTATTTAGAAAACTTTCTTTATACAAAACCTGGCAAGCTTGTTTTCTGTGCCAAAACCAAGGCCATTTCTGCACTAGACTGTTATAACGCTATCATTGCACTTTCAACCTCCTCTGGAATCCTGGGGTTTGCAGTTCCGGGAGGGGCCGGCCTCTATAGAGTTGGAAGAGACCTCAAAGGACATCCGGCCGGCCCCTCCCGAAACTGCAAACCCCAGGATTCCAGAGGAGGTTGAAAGTGCAATGATAGCGCTATGACAGTCTAGTACGGAAATGGCACAACTTTTTCTTTCCTCTCCTTTCCTTTTCTTTCTTTCTTTCTTTTTTTGGCAAAAACCAATCCATACTGAACCAAATACAGTGTTCTGCGCAAACATATTGTTTGGGAGAGGTTAAAAAAAGGAAAACGCAAAGGTTTGAGGGAAGCTGCATAAAACAGAAGAGGGTTTTGCAGCAATAATTTTTTTTGCAAAAGAAGTCCAGAAAGGTGGGGGGAAATCTCATGGCAGTCGAGCATTTTCTCAATGAGGTGACTCAACATCACAAGAACATTTTTGCATGTTCTTTCCACCTCAGTTCCAAATAAGACAAGGGTCACGCTCCCACATCAAGCAGGATGAATGAGTCAACATATAGGCCATTTCCGCACTAGCCTTTGAGGATGGCCTTTGAGGCCCCTCCCTAAACCGCAAACCCCAGGATTCCATAGGAGGTTAAAAGTGGAATAACAGCACTACAGAAGGCTAGTGCGGAAATGGCCATAGATTAGCCCTATTCATTCAATGGGTCTACTCTATGTGGGACTAACAAGAGGATTTCAGGACTCATTTTGGAAGAATGGATCAGCATTCACAAAATGGTTCCTTTTCAAGATGGGACAAATCTGAGCTTTCCCAAAAAACCTGTTCTTTCTTGATATTTGGACTTTGCCGTTCCTTCTTCTCTGACTTTCTTCATCCCTTCCAAACTTTGGAATCACTTGGGCACTTCTTTCCATACCTGATTGTTTCCAACAATCACTTCTTGCTTTGCCCTCATTTATTTGTCCAGTAAGTATTGGGGGCACATTATGCTAATGACATGTAAATATCTCATTATTATTTTTCTTGCAAATACTCATCAGTGGTTGCTTTCTTCTCCACTGATCAGTTATTTCAGAAGGAACCGGAGGTGCCTTCCTAATCGGTGTTAATGTGTTTCGGATAGATAATTAGAATGAGAGATCGGGCCCTTTGGAGACCCTGCTATTTCCACTTCATTACTTTGGAGAAAGGTACCTTTGCAAATGCTCAGACTACTGTAGTTTGCATATTAATTGAAGTTACTGGGAGTATATAAGTATGCATTTTTGCCTGAAGTTTAGGGTTCCTTTTTAAAATTTTAAAACGAATGGAATGGAAAAAAAGTTTACGGAGAAGGAAAAGTTTGTTCCTCTAATTTCATGATTTTTTTTTTTCATTTGCAAACTGAATAGCAGTCCCATTACCTAGAACAAGAGTGGGAAGGAAGGAATAATAAACTATATCACAGAGTTGTAAAGCAAGTTGTCTAGATAAAATACAAACCGTGCAATATAATACAGAGCAAACTGACCAGTACATGCAATCAAAATATAAGAGATTCCAAGACAGGATTCATACAGTTACGAAATATAGACTGTGATTCACTTTTTTAAATATAATTGCTTATTTAATTGCTGTTAAACTTTGTATTATGTTTTGCTTTTACTGTATTCTGCTTTAAATGACACTTTAAGCCATCTTGGGTCCCATATTGGTGAAGGGACAGGTATGAATAATAAGGAGGAGGTCAGTGAATCTGCTCTGGAGTTTAGTCCAAACTTTAAATTTTCTATCCAAGGCGGTGAACACTGCCAACCCAAAGAAAGCCCAGAAACTTGGAAAAATTCGGACTTATTCCCAGAATGGATTCAATATTCTGCAGTGACCCTGAAATCTCTGGTGCTCACTGGTACAGAGCTAAACTCATAGGCCATTTCCACACTAGACTGTTATAGTGCTATTATTTCACTTTCGTCATCCTGGGGTTTGCAGTTGAGGGGCATTTAGAATTATCAGCCAGAGAGCTCTTTGGCCTCAGGAAACTACAAACCCCAGAATTCCACAGGATGTTCAAAGTGGAATAATAGTGCTATAACAGTGTAGTGAGGAAATGCCCACAGGTGACCTGTTCAAACCTGGAGAGATTGTCCAGCTGGAGCAGCATTAGAACTCGAGCCAGATTGCCTCGGGAAAGAAAGAGACTGACTTCCAATACCTTTGCTACAATTTTCTGCTTTGGGATTCGAAAACAAACACATCAGTGGTAAGATCTGGGAGCCAGTTTAATTTGCAAGTCCATTAAGTACCTAGTTAGCAGTGCCAAAAGAGCACATTTTAATAACACCCTGCTTGAACCAAAGGCAAAACCTGCCTCTCCGCCAAATCAGCTCTATTATTCTCTTTGAGAGATTTAATTAGGGAAGAGCGGGCTCTAGGGTGGGAGCCAACGATCTATTTATACACCAACAGCTTCAGTGCAGCACGTCAGTGCGGATGGGCTTAATCAGCCGTTTCGTGCCTCTGCTCCGACTCTGGCTTCTCCACTCGGTGCAAATTTCCGAAGGACCACTTTTGCCTGTTGTCCTGAATTAATGGGAACCATTTAGCTGGGTGGACTAGGAACTGGTTTTGTGGGTGTGAAAGCTCCTGCCAGCTTTAGCCTACCAGGCTGAGGCCATTTCCACACTAGACTGTTATAGGGCTCTTAATCTACTGGACACAGTGTTCCAAATGAGGCCCAACCAAAGCAAAACAGATCTTGGCTTAATGAAGAAGCCAGTGAAGCATCAAAAGCTTGCATGATGCATTTTCCACATTTTTGGTTGGCCAATAAATGTAATGATCTTTTGTGGGTTTTGTTATATTTTACCGCACGGCCAACACGGCTATCATAGAATCATAGAATCATAGAAATGTAGAGTTGGAAGAGACCCCAGGGGTCATCCAGTCCAACCCCCTGCCATGCAGGAACACCCTCAAAGCACTCCCGACAGATGGCCATCCAGCCTCTGCTTAAAAACCTCCAAGGAAGGAGACTCCACTACACTCCGAGGCAGAATATTTCACTGCCGGACAGCCCTGACTGTCAGGAAGTTCTTCCTGAGGTTCAGGTGGAATCTCCTTTCCTGCAGCTTGAATCCATTGCTCCTTGTCCTGGTCTCTGGAGCAGCAGAAAACAAGCCCTCTCCTTCCTCTACATGGCATCTCTTCAAATATTTAAACATGGCTCTCATGTCCCCTCTTCACCTTCTCTTCTGCAGACTAAACATACCCAGCTCTCTAAAGCCCTTTTCGCACGGGCTTTCTGTTGCGCGAGAGCCCCCTGAGCCTCGCGGGAGTGGGAGCGTCGCTCTGCACGACGCACTCCCACTTCCGCCGCGCTCACGGGGCTGCAGCGGCGCGATCGTGGGTTTTTTGATTTTTGCCTCAAAGCGAAAATCACCCGCGCTCGCGCAACGCTCCCGGCACCCACGCGCACTTACCTCCTGTGCGGAGTGTCGGGGAGGCGACCGGGTCACGCTTCCTTCCCTCCACCCCTGTGGAAGGAAGGGGCGGGGTGGGGCGCTAGCGCGACAGATGCGACAGCCTCCTGCTTCGCGTGGGGGCGGCAGACGCGACAGCCTCCTGCTTTGCGTGTGGGGGGTGGACGTGTGAGCCTCCTGCTTCGCGCGGGGGGCGGACACGACAGCCTCCTGCTTCACGGGGGGGGTGGACGCGACAGCCTCCTGCTTCACGGGGGGGGGGCCGCTCGTGTGAGAAGCCTTCTCCGGGAGGCTGCCGCTTCCCCCTCCTTCCTTCACCTGCGGAAGGAAGGAGGGGGAAGCGGCAGCCTCCCGGAGAAGGCTTCTTGCGCGAGCCGCCCTCCCCGCTCGCGCAAGAAGCCTCAATGCGAAAAGGGCCTAAGTCTATCCTCACAAGGCTTCATGGCTTCCAGACCCTCCACCATTTTGGTCGCCCTCCTCTGGACTTGCTCCAGCTTGTCAATATCCCTCTTGAATTGGGGTGCCCAGAACTGGACACAGTATTCTGCTTTGGGCTACTCCTAAATATATTTGGCACGAAGAAGTTTTTCTGCTTATCTTCCTAATATTCTCCCCATTCAGCATTGCTTGATGTCCCAGTAGGGCTCTAGAATTATGAAAGAAGCGGGGAAGCTTCCGGTATTATCACTTCTTTACTGCAGAAGTTGCAGCCTGCTGACCCGGAGTTCACCTGAACCAGGCAGTTTTGCTTGACTCAAGGAGGAATTTGCAAGAATAGCATCCCGGACTATTTGTTCTCATGCTCTCTGGCACTGCAGGTGCATGGCTGTTCCATCACCGGTCCCCTCCAGCAGCTCCCTTGTGTGGGTTTCTCTGATGCCCTCACTTTTTACGCAGCAGTTGGTGGAACATTTGCCTCCGGCTCTTCTGGATGCAGCAGAGAAGGAAGGGGTTCCCCTACTGAGCTCAAATATTGGTGTGAAGAACCCACGCTGTGAGATGTGTAGGCTTTATTAATTTCAAGTGGCGTGCATCGCCTTCTTTCACCTGTTGTGGTTTCAACCATTTGATCGTTGTTGTGAATCAGTTGCCACAGCTCACCTGCTCTCTGTGCTTCCATTTTAAGAAATGAGTTTTCTGCACCGCAAATCACAAAATCCCCTGGGAGTTGTGGTTCAAAGAAGTCTTTCAAATTGAAAGCATGAGGGTAGGGATTTGAATCATAGGCCATTTCTGCACTACAGTGTTAAAGTGCTGCTATTCCACTATCAACCTCCTATTGAATTCTGGGGTTTGTAGTTTAGGGAAGGGCACTTCAATTCTCAGCCAAACAGCTCTTTGGTCTCAGTAAACTACAAACCCCAGAATTCCACAGGGCATTGAAAGTGGAATAGCAGCAGTTTAACACTGTAGTGCGGAAATGGCCATAGAGTTGGAAGGGTCTGCAGCAGCCATCAAGTCCAACCCCCTTCTGCCATGCAGGAATGCACACTGAAAGCACCCCCAGCAAATGGCCATCCAACCTCTGTTTAAAAACCTCCAAAGAAAGAGACTCCAACTCACTCCAAGGCAGCAGATTCCACTGTTGAACAGCTCTTACCATCATGAAGTTCTCCCTAATGTTTCGGTGAAGTCACTTTTCCTGTAGTTTGAATCCATTGCTCCGTGTCCTGGTATCTGGAGCAGCAGAATCATAGAATCATAGAATCGTAGAGTTGGAAGATACCCCAGGGGCCATCCAGTCCAACCCCCTGCCATGCAGGAACACCCTCAAGGCACTCCCGACAGATGGCCATCCAGCCTCCGCTTAAAAACCTCCAAAGAAGGAGGAGACTCCAACACACTCCATGGAGGCAGCAGATTCCACTGCCGAACAGCCCTGACCGTCAGGAAGTTCTTTCTGAGGTTCAAGTGGAATCTCCTTTCCTGCAGCTTGAATCCATTGCTCCTTGTCCTAGTCCCTGGAGCGGCAGAAAACAAGTTTGCTCCTTCCTCAACATGACAACCCTTCAAATATTTAAACATGGCTATCCTGTCCCCTCTTAACCTTCTCTTCTGCAGACTAAACATCCCCAGCTCCCTAAACCGCTCCTTATAGGGCTTCATGGCTTCCAGACCCTTCACCATTTTGGTCGCCCTCCTCTGGACACGTTCCAGCTTGTCAATATCCTTCTTGAATTGAGGTGCCCAGAACTGGACACAGGATTCCAAATGAGGCCTAAGCAATGGATAATAGAGTGGTACCATTACCTCCCTTGATCTAGACATCATACTCCTATTGATGCAACCAAGAATCGTGTTGGCTTTCTTGGCTGCTGCGCCACACTGCTGGCTTATGTTCTGCTTGTAATCTACCAAGACTTCTAGATCCTTTGCACACGTACTGCTATCCAGCCACACGTCCCCCATCCTATGCTTGTGACTTTCATTTTTTCTGCCCAAGTGCAGGACCCTACATTTCTCTCTGTTGAAAGCAGAAAACAAGCTCACTCCATCTCCAACATGACATTCCTTCAAATATTCATTATGGTTGTTGCTGTTTGTCTTCAAATCATTTCTGCTGTAGTGCCTTGAGTGTTGGACTACGGCTCTGCAGACCAGAGCTCAGTTCTCTGCTCAGCCACGGAAACCAACTGGGTGACCTTGGACAGGTCACACACTCTCAGCCCAGGAAACCCCCATTATAGATTCACCTTAGCATTGCCATAAGTCAGAAATGACTTGACGGCACTCAATAACTGTTTATCCTCTTGCATAGAGTTTCCCCTGTTTGTCTAATATGACGTGAAGACAGAGGATAACATATAGGAGCCCTGGTGGCGCAGTGGTTAAATGCCAGCACTGCAAGCCACAAGGTTGTGAGTTCAATCCTGCCGGGCTCCAAGGTTGACTCAGCCTTCCATCCTTCTGCAGGTCGGTAAAATGAGTACCCAGCTTGTTGGGGGCATGTATAGAAATGCATGCTATTTCTAAGTTGCTCTCTGCCTTGATCCATATGGAGAGGTGGGATACAAATAAATAAATAAATAAATAAAATATATCCCACTCGAGGATGAGAAAGCAAATGCACCTCTGATCTTAGAGATGTAACATTGTGGCCAGAACAGATGAACAGAATAGAACAGATGTCAAGCTGACATCTAGGTCTGTGAGAGGGTTTTATCTCTGTATTTCAATCCATGTCATGTATTGTGTAAGTCACCCTATAAGCTTTTGGAGGGCTGCTGTGAACAAGGTGTTAATGCTTTGCATAAGAAGCAGAGAATACGTTTGCAGATTTCATTCTTTGCTGATTTCTGTTCTTGAAGGAAGCGGCAAGTAGCCTCAGCAATTTTCTTCTTAGTGAGAGAAAGTCTTTGAAAACTGTGCAGTTCGGGACTATGGCCATTTCCGCACTAGACGGTTATAGTGCTATTATTCCACTTTCAACATCCTATGGAATCCTGGAGTTTGCAGTTTAAGATCAGAAAAAAGATGCACACAATAAGATTCTTGTTGCATAAAGATCTTAGCAAGAGTAGGATGTGGATGCAGAGTTTGGTTTTAGCATTGTTTAATCAGTGCGCACAGGATGTGCGTTGGAGCTGCACAGTAAGGATGGAGAAAGTATTTGTAATTATTTGGCCTGATCCTGTATCAGCTACTTAACTGAAAAGGAGGAAGGGAGGGAAAGAAGGTATTCCATTCTTTTTCTCCACCTTCCTTCTTCCTTTTTATGCTACAAGAAACCATTTCCACACTAGAGTGTTATAGTGCTATTATTGCATTTTCAACATCCTATGGAACCCTGGGGTTTGCAACTGCAAACCCCAGGATTCCATAGGATGTTGAAGGTGGAATAATAGCACTACAACAATCGAGTGCGGAAAATTATTCTATACCAAATTTGCATGTGGTATTTTTGTGCCGAAAACACCCCTTTCTCCAAAGAAATAATGCGGCCCAGATATTGCATCAGAGACTATGATGTGATGACAGAGGCCCTTTTCGCATTGAGGCTTCTTGCGCGAGCGGGGAGGGCGGCTCACGTGAGAGGACTCCTCCGGGAGGCTGCCGTTTCCCCCTCCTTCCTTCCATAGGCGAAGGAATGAGGGGAAGCGGCAGCCTCGCGCGAGCCGCCCTCCCCCGGGGAAGCAGGAGGCTGTCGCGTCCGTCCGTCCCCGCTTGCGCGAAACAGGAGGCTGTTGCGTCCGTCGCGCTAGCGCCCCACCCCTCCACTTCCTTCCGCAGGGGCGGAGGGAAGGAAGCGCGACCCGGCCGCCTCCCCGACGCCCCACACAGGAGGTAAGTGCGCGTGGGTGCCGGGACCGTTGCGCGAGCGCGAGTGATTTTTGCTTTAAGGCAAAAATCAAAAAACCCGCGATCGCGCCGCTGCAGCCCCGTGAGCGCGGCGGAAGTGGGAGTGCGTCGTGCCGAGCGACGCTCCCACTCCCGCGAGGCTCACGGGGCTGTCGCGCGACAGAAAGCCCATGCGAAAAGGGCCAGAGAAACATCGCTGACACAATGCATAGCTTGCACAAATCATCCCAATGATGCAGGCACATTTTCATACCTGTCCTGATAATACAAACATTGTGCAACGGTGCAATTGAATTCTACGCAATTCTAAGTCAGTTTACGGTGATCTAACTCTCCTGATGGGATGCTAGCCATTATTTTCTGTGCAGAAAATGGTGGCTTCCTGTTGAAAACAACTGTGTATAACTTTTGCATAGACAAAGTCCTGGATTGCAAAGATTTTCGACTCACCAGGTTGTTGCCAGGATTGGGGTGCCGTTGCCGATCTTGCACACAAGCAGGCGTTTCCCTGCAAACCCTTATGTTTGAATGTTGGTTCCACAAATATTTCCTGCCCATTTTCGACATATTCGGGAAACTGGACCTGCTTCAGACGACAGCCTGCCGGGTCCTTTGTCCTACAAAGGGAAACGCTCAAGGATTCCAGCTGGAAACCAATTTGAATTTCAGTCCTAATTAAATGTTTGTATAATGATTTCTGGAATTGCCGCTTTCCTCTCTCTCTCTCTCTCTCATTTCTTTTTTAAATAAGATTTTATTGGTCTGCAACTTTGGCAGAATTTCCTGGAATTAAACAAGTAAACATTCATAATTAGGAAGGGCCAGGTCACCGGGGAGGGAGAGCTTGTTAAATGTGTGGCAAAATGGAATTATAATATGGTTAGCCCATTCCGCTAATATAATTGGAATTCAAAGAAACCCTTACTTCTTTCGGGGGAAGGATATCCCATCATGTGAGCTCTTCAAACAAAAGACTGTTGATTGAGGGATGGAAGGAATGTGTTCTTTCATGTGTGGGTATTTCAGAAGGAGAGCATGGGGACACAAATATAGCCATGCTGGCCCAGCGATTTGAGGATTTGTAGTCCAAAAGAATAACCCTTTGCTATTTCAAATTATCTGAAACTAACTGCCTGAAAACCTGTATCTCCCCATGTGAGCCTGATCCGGTATGATGGTGGTGGTGGTGGTGGTGGTGGTGGTGGTGGTGGTGATGATGATGATGATGATGATGATCATCATCATCATCATCGGGATCTAGGGGTCTTAGTAGACCACAAGCTGAACATGAACCCACAGTGTGATGCAGCAGCTAAAAAAGCCAATGCGATTCCAGGTTGCATCAGTAGGAGTATAGTGTCTGAGTCAAGGGAAGTAATAGTATGCTTTGATCAGACCTCACCTGGAATAAATTTACAGAATCAGAGCTGGAAGAAACCACGAAGGCCAACAAGTCCAGCCCCTGCCAGGCAAGACTATGAAATCAAAGCATTCCTGACAAATGGGCATCTGACTTCTGTTTAAAAATCTCCAGGGAGACTCCATCACACTCCAAAGTGGAAGTGTATTCCACTGTAAAACAGCTCTTACCATCAGGAAGTTCTTCCTAATGTTTCGGTGGAATCTCTTTTCCTGTACTTTGAAGCCATTGCTCCGTGTTCTGGTCTCTGGAGAAGCAGAAAAGAGACTTGCTCCATCCCCTATATGATATACCTTCAAATAGTTAAACAAGGCTATCATATCCCCTCTTAACTTTCTCTCTTTCAGACTAAACATATCCAGATCCTTAAGCCACTCCTCATAGAGCTTCATGGTTTCCAGGCCTTTTCCCATTTTGGTCTCCCTCCTATGGACACATTCCATTTTGTCAATATGCTTCCTGAACTATGGTTCCCAAAACACAATATTCCTGGTGGAGTTTGACCAGAGTAGAATAGAGTGGTACTATTCCTTCCCTTGACCTGGACCCTATACTCCTATTGATGCAGCCTAGAATCACATTGGCTTTTTTAGCTGCTGCATCACATTGCTGACTCATGTTCAGCTTGCAGTCTACTAAGACTCATAGATTCCTTTCACTTGTAACTACTTGTGTTCACTTCTGGAAACCAAAATTCAAGAAGGATATTGACAGCCTGGAATGTGTCCAGAGGAGAGTGACCAAAATTGCAAAAGATCTAGAAACCACGCCCTATGTGGAGTGGCTTATCCTGGGCACACTTAGCCTGGAGAAAAGAAGGTTAACGGAGGACATGATAGCCATGCTAAATATTTGAAAAGATATCTGAAGGACAATGGGGCAAGCTTGTTTTCTGCTGCTTCAGAGACCATGGCACGGAAAAATGGATTCAAACCGCAGAAAATGAGATTCCACCTAAACATTAGGAAGAACTTTGTGATGGTGAGAGCAGTTTGACAGTGGAATATGTTGCTGCCCGGAAATGTGGCAGAGTCTTCTTCTTTGGAGGTTTTTAAAGTGAGGCTGGATGGCCATCTCTTGGGAATGCTTTGGTTGTGTTTTCCTGCATGGCAGAATGCGGTGGGACTGGATGGCCCTGGAGGTCTCTTCCAATTCTTTGATTCTACGATTCAAAGGACATCCAGTCTGCATTTAGTCTGGACACGGTGGGGTGATGGAGAAGTCTGCATGGCAGAATAGGGTGGGACTGGATGGCCCTGGAGGTCTCTTCCAATTCTTTGATTCTACGATTCAAAGGACATCCAGTCTGCATATAGTCTGGACACGGTGGGGTGATGGAGAAGTCTGCATAAAATGCCCAGTGAACCAGGTTCCTTACACAGCCCTGGTTGAAAAATATGACTTAAGGAAGTCTGTTCTGCTCCCAACGCTCCTTTGCTCCAGGTTGTCGCACACAATTTCTGGCCAATATCACCCCCCCACCTCCTCCTCCTCCTCCTCCTGGCCTTCCCCATCCTGCCTCTTTTAAACATCCCCAGAGGATAAAACAGAAGACAGGAAGGCTAACATACCAGGGATAAGGAAGGAAGGGACTGAGAAGAATGAATAAAATGAGCTTTTTTGTCCGGCGCACCTAGAAACTGACTTCATGAATGAAGCGCCTACACACACGCAATCTTATAAAACAGGGCTTTGGCTGAATGGGGCGTGTGTCTGTGATGCGTGGCCAGTCCCTTCATTTGGGGTGCACAAATGCTCCCTGTTTGGCTAGGCTGAGCGCACTTACTAAAGTGCCCTTGTGTCGTAGGCTTTGGGTTATTAATGAGCGTACAGGGCATGGCTCCGTCAGGAATTGGAGAGCGGGGAGGCCCGACCAAAGAAACTTCTCAGCTCAGGCATAGTTTCAGACTAGTGACTTCATGCAGACCCTCCACTGGCAGGGACGGCCCCAACTCATCCTCCATGGTCCCTTATTTCCAGCTGCTTTTAAAAGGTCCAAGTCTGGAGGTGCAATGATGCCCTTCACTAATAAACTCAACAAGCACAGAAGTTCTAGCACAAGGTACCTTCAGGTGGCCTGGAGACTTTTGGCAACCTCATGACTTCTTTAGGCAAGGGATACACAGGGTTGGGAGGGGCTGCTAATACGCCAGAGGATGGGATCAAAATTCAAAATGACATGGACAGATTGCAAAGCTGAGCCAAGGCCAACAAAATGAAATTCAACAGAGAGAAGGGTAAGGTCCTACATTTAGGTAGAAAAAATGGAATACAGAAATATAGGATGGGGGACATGTGGCTGGATAGCAGTACGTGTGAAAGGGATCTAGGAGTCTTCATAGACCACAAGCTGAACAGGAGCCAGCAGTGTGATGCAGCAGCCAAGAAAGCCAATGCAATTCTCAGCTGCATCCGTAGGAGTCTGGTGTCTAGATTGAGGGAGGTATTGGTACCACTCTACTCTGCTTTGGTTAGACCTCATTTTGAATACTGTGTCCAATTCTGGGCAGCCCAGTTCAAGAAGGACGTGGTCAAGCTGGAGCAAGTCCAGAGGAGGGCGACCAAAATGGTGAGAGGCCTGGAAGCCATGAAGCCCTCTGAGGATAGACTTAGAGAGCTGCGTATGTTTAGTCTGCAGAAGAGAAGGTTAAGAGGGGACATGAGAGCCATGTTTAAATCTTTGAAGGGATGCCATGTAGAGGAAGGAGAGGGCTTGTTTTCTGCTGCTCCAGAGACCAGGACAAGGAGCAATGGATTCAAGCTGCAGGAAAGGAGATTCCACTTGGACCTCAGGGAGAACTTCCTGACAGTCAGGGCTGTCCGGCAGTGGAACCTGCTGCCTTGGAGTGTAGTGGAGTCTCCTTCCTTGGAGGTTTTTAAGCAGAGGCTGGATGGCCATCTGTCAAAGGGAGTGTTTTGAGGGTGTTCCTGCATGGCAGGGGGTTGGACTGGATGGCCCCTGGGGTCTCTTCCAACTCTACATTTCTATGATTCTACGATTCTAAGATACGCAGAGGTGTGTTGCCATTGTTTTCCTCTGAAATGTAGCCGACGGCATGTGGTATTACCAGGCGGTCTCCCATCCAAGGACTAATCAGACTGGATCCTGTTTAGCTCATATTCTCCAATCTCTGTGATTTTGCAGGGAGAATCCTGATTAATCACATATGAACCTAACTTGTTCATTCCTCTAAACAAGTGTGTTTAGTTCTTCTAGTTCTTCCAAGACGTCACCGATAAAAAGATTTTCACCAACTGCATCAATTACTCTCTTTTCTTGGGCTATTTCCGCACTAGACTGTTTTAGCGTTATTATCCCACTTTCAACATCCTATGGAATCGTAGGGCCTTTGAGGCCCCTCCCTAAACTGCAAACCCCAGGATTCCATATTGAAAGTGCAATAAAAACAGTATAACAGCCTAGTGTGGAAATGGCCCTGGGTGCCTCCTGTATCACTGCCAGCTTCCAAGTCACTTTGCTCTCCACTTTCCAGTCTACCTTCAGAAGCCATGTTTAAATATTTGAAGGGATGCCACGTAGAGGAGGGAGAGGGCTTGTTTTCTGCTGCTCCAGAGACCAGGACAAGGAGCAATGGATTCAAGCTGCAGGAAAGGAGATTCCACCTGAACCTCAGGAAGAACTTCCTGACAGTCAAGGCTGTCCGGCAGTGGAATCTGCTGCCTCGGAGTGTAGTGGAGTCTCCTTCCTTGGAGGTTTTTAAGCAGAGGCTGGATGGCCATCTGGCGGGATTGCTTTGAGGGTGTTCCTGTGCGACAGGGGGTTGGACTGGATGGCCCCTGGGGTCTCTTCCAACTCTACGTTTCTATGATTCTATGATTCTAAGTCAACCAAAAGTAGGAAGTCTAAACTGTTTTTTTTTTCTTTCCAGGAAGAGCAAAGGGAAACATGGCTACCAGATCCATGGCAAGGTCTGAATGAAAACTGCAATTTTGCAATAAACTGAAAAACTGCAAAATTGCCATAAATACGTCTGAGTGGTTTACAATTGAGCTACGTATTGTAAAATCAAAGTGACAACAGATCAAAATATCTGTACTCTTGCAGGTGCTTAAATTGGTCAAGAATTCGAAAGCAAGAAATTGCTTAAGGTGAACGTTGGTGAAGGATGGGGCCCTGATTCAAAACTTTAAACATTAGCCACAGTGGTGCAAATAAAGATATTAGAAATGCAGGGGCCTGCTGCTAAAACCTATTTAAGAACTGTTATTCCTGGAGGCTTCCAGGGCAGGCTATTTGTTCCTTGTTTTAGCCAAAAAAAAGCAATCATCTAGAGTGATTGAGGACCTCATGTAGTCCCAGGGCCACACTTTACCCACCTCTTCAATTTGGGAACTGAGCAAAATATCAAGCCAAAAGCTCACCACCATGTTCTGTCTCCAGGTAATTGGAGACACTGATGCTTAAACCTAAGGAAGACCAAAATGGTGAGGGGCCTGGAAGCCATGAAGCCCTATGGGGATAGACTTAGAGAGCTGGAGATGTTTAGTCTGCAGAAGAGAAGGTTAAGAGGGGGCAGGATAGCCATGTTTAAATATCTGAAGGGATGCCACGTAGAGGAGGGAGAGGGCTTGTTTTCTGCCGCTCCAGAGACCAGGACAATGGATTCAAGCTGCAGGAAAGGAGATTCCACCTGAACCTCTGGAAGAACTTCCTGACAGTCAGGGCTGTCCGGCCGTGGAATATGCTGCCTCCACGGAATGTGGTAGAGTCTCCTTCTTTGGAGGTTTTTAAGCAGAGGCTGGATGGCCATCTGTCGGGAGTGCTTTGAGGGTGTTCCTGCAGGGCAGGGGGCTGGACTGGATGGCCCCTGGGGTCTCTTCCAACTCTACATTTCTATGATTCTATTCTATGATTCTATACCTTTCAAGTCGCTTCCTCCTTTGAGAACAATGTCTTGATCACTTCAAAAGAGAAGTGTTACTTTGAAATTAAGTTCGGTGCCATCTTTGGACAAAAATGACATGAACGGGTCCATTATCTCCAAATCTGTGCATCTACGTGCACACACGGGCCCCCAGACGCACCCATTTCGATTGGCATTCTGCTTCTTCCAGTTGTAAACACATGAATATTTACTCTTTCCTAAACCAGACATAAATGTTTTTTAAAATGGCACTTTGGATCTCCAGCACAGAGGGGGAGAGAGAATCTGGAATGCAAAAGAGAATACATTCAGGCTTACAAACGAAACGGTTCTCATGGGAAATTCACCGTAAGATCTCCTCTTACTTTTTTCTCTTTCTAAAGTAAGCAGTTTTGGGGGAATGGGTGGGTCACTTTTCCTACAAGTTTATATTCTTATTGTGTTGTTGTTTCTGACTTACGGCAATCCTAAGGCAAACTTGTCATGGGATTTTCTGGGGGCTGAGAGTGTGTGAAAAGCCCAAGGCCACCCAGTGGGGTTCTGTGGCCAAGTGGGAAATTGAATCGAGACTCTGTTCCGCACTAGAATGTTATAGCGCAATGATTCCACTTTCAACATCCTATGGAATCCTGGGGTTTGCAGTTTCGGGATGGGCCGGCCTCTATAGAGTTGGAAGAGACCTCAAAGGACATCCGGCTGGCCACTCCCGAAACTGCAAACCCCAGGATTCCAGAGGATGCTGAAAGTGGAATCATAGCGCTATAACACTCTAGTGCGGAAATGCTGCAGGTCTCCAGGGTTGTAACACAATGTTCAAATGACTACACTTTGCTCATACAGCAATACCACAGGTGTATGCTGTTTTCCACTTTAAAATTCTACACTTTGCAATCCGCTGTTAGATCTCTGCTGGGAAAAAGACCAGATTACCAAGTCAAAAGCTTGGAGCTTAAAGGTGCATCTACAGTACACTGTTATATTTCTTTAATAATTCTTGTAACGGTCATGGCTTCATCCCATGGGTATCCTGGGATTTGTAGTTTGCTACTAGAGAGCTCTAGCGTAGTGGCTGTCAGACTTGGGTCCCCCTGGTGTTTTGCATTCCAACTCCCAGAAGCCCCAACCAGCTTGATCATAGAATCATAGAAATGTAGAGTTGGAAGAGACCCCAGGGGCCATCCAGTCCAACCCCCTGCCATGCAGGAACACCCTCAAAGCACTCCCAACAGATGTCCATCCAGCCTCTGCTTAAAAACCTCCAAAGAAGGAAAGAGACTCCACCACACTCCATGGAGGCAGCAGATTCCACTGCCGGACAGCCCTGACCATCAGGAAGTTCTTCCTGAGGTCCAGGTGGAATCTCCTTTCCTGCAGCTTGAATCCATGGCTCCTTGTCCTGGTCTCTGGAGCAGCAGAAAACAAGCCCTCTCCTTCCTCTACGTGGCATCCCTTCAAATATTTAAACACGGCTGATGAAACATCAGGGATTCTGGGAGCGTAAGTCCAAAACGCCTTAGAGGACAAAAGATCGAGAAGCACTGCTATAATCCATTCTGGTGAACTGGAATGTCCAAGTTATCCAGAGAAGAGGGACGGAAGGTGAATTCAAGCTATTTTGGAAACTGTAGTTCAGGAGAAGAACGCTAGAGCTCCCTAACCGTGAATTTTGTGCCCAAGTTTGTCACCACAACTTATTGAAATCCAAAGAGAACAATCAGCACATTCTGCTGATTGTTCTATTTGGATTTCAATAAAGTTGTGGTCCTATTTCCACCGAGCCTCTTTGTTTCCCATCTCTCGTTGTGCATCCAGGTGCTCTGCTAGGAAAAAACACCCTGGTTTTCACTGTCAGCACACCAAGTCATTGACAGGCGACATTTGAAAACTGTCAATAAACACAATGACTTCAAGGAGATGTCCAGACAGAGCACCGATGGCGCATTGTCAGCATCCAGACTTGTGATATCGAGCAAGTGTCTGGAGAAAGGCCACAGAACACGTCCGACTTCGTACGAGAATTGGATCTACCATGACATTTAGCAGGAAAAGTTGATACATATCCAGGAAAGCTGGGAACAGAGCACCATCTTGGAGAACGAACAAATAATGGCACAGATTCCTTTAGGATTCCTATAACAGCGCATAAAGAAATCATAGGGCAATCAAAATGTCAGCTTTGGAGAAGCTAGCCCGCTTTTTAAAGGGGATGCAACCAGCTTCATCATCCTGGAAACGGCTAGACAAATTCTCAGACTGCTTCTCTTATTTTCCCCTTTCCCAATTGGAAATGTGCTTCATCTCAAACTTTGAGGATTTTGCTTCTCAGTGCTTGCACAAAAAATGTGTACACCTTGCTTTGCAGCTTTGGAGAGGTTGGATACACTTTCCAGCCAGACGCGGAATTATGACATTATCCACAGAGACCCTAGCAAATGTTAGTGGAAGGGGGCATCAGTCTGCCTGTGGCTATGGGGCATAGCAAGACACATGTCCAGTTCCGCACCAGCCACGCATTGGATGCTCTTAACCATTTCTAGATAGAGGTGTCCAGTTATTTAGTCCATTTCCGCACTAGCCTGTTATAGCGCGATGATTCCACTTTCAACATCCTCTGGAATCCTGGGGTTTGCAGTTTCGGGAGGGGCCGGCCTCTATAGAGTTGGAAGAGACCTCAAAGGACATCCGGCCGGCCCCTCCCAAATCTGCAAACCCCAGGATTCCATAGGATGTTGAAAGTGGAATAATAGCACTATAATAGTCTATGGCCATTTCCGCACGACACTCTTATAGCGTGATGGTTCCACTTTCAACATCCTCTGGAATCCTGGGGTTTGCAGTTTCGGGAGGGACCGGCCTCTATAGAGTTGGAAGAGACCTCAAAGGACATCCGGCCGGCCCCTCCCAAATCTGCAAACCCCAGGATTCCATAGGATGTTGAAAGTGGAATAATAGCACTATAATAGTCTATGGCCATTTCCGCACGACACTCTTATAGCGTGATGGTTCCACTTTCAACCTCCTATGGAATCCTGGGGTTTGCAGTTTCGGGAGGGACCGGCCTCTATAGAGTTGGAAGAGACCTCAAGGGACATCCGGCCGGCCCCTCCCAAAACTGCAAACCCCAGGATTCCATAGGATGTTGAAAGTGGAATCATCGCGCTATAACAGGCTAGTGCGGAAATGGCCTTCGACAAGAGATCAGAACAAAACGGAGGCTGATCAGAACCGCTTTATTACAAAACAGAATAACACCACCAGTTCAGCAGCTCTCCTTTTATTTCTGGACTGCTTCATCTTCAATTTTCCAGAAGAGCAAAAAGGTTAAGTTGAAGTCACCCCTTTCTACAGGGAATCAAGGCATCTGGATAATGGGTCCACAGCAACTTTCCTCCTTTGTTTGGAAGTACCCAAAATTGGATGGGAGACGTCGTCGGTGAACTGAGCCGACCGAGAAAAATAGCAAGCCTTCACCGTTTTTTTTCTACCGAACCGTAATATAATACTTTGCTACCAATGTTGCCTGTCACAAAAGTTGCATTTAAGGTTTTTAGCTGCATTAGAGCTGGAAACATTAAGTGGAATGGGGGGAAACATATCACTTTTTCTCTTTTTTTTTTCCCTCCCAGATACGTCAAAGAGAAAAATGGTTTTGGTCCCTTGGACTGTGGTCTTCCAGCACAAGAGGGCGGTCAAAAATTGATGAAGGGACTTTTCTCTTTGGGAAAAGGTTGCCATAGCTGAGGCTGTTTAGTTGAGAAAAAAATTAATGAAGAGAGAGAGGATGGAGGCATATCTCAGCACAAAGAAAGTAAATAAGGACAATAGTTTTTCCCTCTTTCATTGTGTTGTGGTGGTGTGCCTTTAAGTCATTTCTCATTTATGGTGGCCGTAAGGTGAACCTACCACAGGGTTTTCTGGGGCTGAGAGTGTGTGACACATCCATGACTGACGCCATTTCCACACTACACTCTTATAGCGCAATTATTCCGCTTTCAACATCCTATGGAATCCTGGGGTTTGCAGTTTAGGAAGGGACCAGCCGGCACCTCCCCAGACTGCAAGCCCTAGGATTTCATAGGATGTTGAAAGTGGAATAATTGTGCTATAAAAGTGTAGTGCGGAAATGGCCTGAATGAGGAATTGATCCTGGTCTCCAGAATTATTGACCAAGATTCCAACCACTCAACCACACCGGCTCTTTCCTCTTACCAAAACACAACGTGGCCATCTACTGAATGGCAAGAGATTCAGGATAGATAAAAGGAAGGAGTTCTTCATACAGTGCATAGTTAAACTGTGGAACTCTCTGCCACAAGGTGTGTTGATGGGTTCCAATTGGATTGGCTTTAATATGGGTGTGGATAAATTTGTGGTGCACAGCTACTAGTCAAGATGGTACATGTCACCTCCAGCATCATTTCAGGTGCTGAGGGGTGTGAGAAAGAGAGTGCCATTTTTTTCATGCTGCCTCCATGGAGTGTGGTGGAGTCTCCTCCTTCTTTGGAGGTTTTTAAGCAGAGGCTGGAGGGCCACCTGTCCGGAGTGCTTTGATGTGGGTCCCTGCATAGCAGGGGGCTGGACTGGATGGGCCCTGGGGTCTCTTCCAGCTCTAGGATTCATTCCTGCAACTGAGTGGCTACTGTGTGAACAGCGTGTTAGAGTCCCTAGGGCTCTGCTCTGATCAGAAGGGCTAGCTGATGTGTTACCTTGGGGCAATGAAACTAGGATGGGATTTGCAAGAATGTTTACACAGAATCATATTGTGGAGGTGGGGGGTGCCGTTCGCGCAAGTAGGTTCTTGTGCAAGGCGCTCTCTTCGCTGCTCCTTCGTCCCGCACCTGACTTCCTGGTTGCACAACCGCCCTGCCTCTTCCTTCCGCACTGCAGCCTCTTTCCCTCCCTGCCCCCACCCCGTTCCTGGCTGGCGAGGCGGCCTTTGCCGGAGAGGGGGGAGCATTGTAAATAATAAATAAATAATTTTATGGTTGGGGGTCACCACAACATGAGGAACTGTATTAAAGGGTCGCGGCATTAGGAAGGTTGAGAACCACCGTGCTATAGGATTTGCTTATCAATGAATAATATAGTGCTTGCATTTCCGTAGTTAAAAGATAACTTCCCAAAAATAAATTGATCGGGTAATGGAAAAATCAGGAGTCATCGTTCAGTCAAGTTGTTTTTAAAAAAATCACGTCATGAATAAATCAATTAGAGCACAATCCAACGTCGCCCAAGATGGTGGAGGGCCGGCTGAGCCAGCACGAGGCCATCTGAAGCCACCATGGTGACTCTGAATCCTTCCCAACTTAGGACTTCTGGAAGTGACTTAGGCTTACACCCTTTTCGCACGGGCTTTCTGTCGCGCAAGAGCCCCCTGAGCCTCGCGGGAGTGGGAGCGTCGCTCTGCACGACGCACTCCCACTTCTGCGTCGCTCACGGGGCTGATGCTGCGTGAGCGCGTATTTTTTTATTTTTGGCTGGAACCGAAAATAAACGGCACTCGCGCAAGGCTCCCGGCGGCGCCTCGCAGTTACCGGAGTGCGGAGCGCCCTCGCAGGCGAGCCTGTCGCGCTTCCTCCCCGCTTCCGCCCCCAGCGCCGCCTACAGCTCCCAGGGAGCGCTGCGGAAGCTGGGGGCGTGGCTGAAGAGCGCCCGTCGCAGGAAAAGACGCCAGGTGCGGTAAGGAGGCGGGGGGAAGCGGCGGCGTTTCGGGAGACGGTTGTCGCGCGAGCCACCCTCCTCCGTCGCGCAAGCGCCGTCGCTGCAAAAAGGGCCATACTCTTAGCCTGGCCTAACTTTTTGCTGGCATGGCTGGATTGGGAGAGCCTGGCTCTGCCATCACTTGTCTTCTCCTTCACCCTGTTGCTTCTCCATTCCTTCCTGGGCTCTTCAACATTTGTGCTGGCAGATTTCTGATCAGCTTATCCCTGTGGTCACCAGAGAGAAGAAGATTATGGCCGCCTAAGGGCAGTTCCTCCAGTCCAAAGCCATTTCAGCCAGCGCGATAGTCTTGAAAATCTAGAAACTATTCATTCAGTCTGTCCACATTCTCTGTTTTTTTTTTAAAAAAATTCCTCTGTGCTTGATGGATCAATTATCCAACAGCACTAGTAGGCCATGGAGATGTTCCAGGATCTAGCATGAAGAGCCTACCTGAAGGAAACTTGAGACAATAAAAGGAAGAAGGCACATCTGAGCATGTCCAAAGGGGACTTTAGCCACAGTAAATTCCAGCTCAGTGTGCTCAGGGGAGAGCATTTACCAGGCCATAGGCTTGGGACCTCAGGAACATGTGAGCTCAGGTGCTCTTTCTTCTTGGAGAAATCAAGAACCATCTCATGAAACTTTGAGGAAAAAAATCTCTCCTTTTTTCTCTTCCTTCTTAGGATTGTGGTAGCCTGAAAAGACCACCTAAGTGGTCTGCCCCCACCAAAGGGGTCATCGTACCTTTTTAAAGGAGGTCCATCAAATGGCAAGCCCCAACCTTCTGGTCTTCATCATCTCAGGTTTCTTCTCTTCCTTCTTGTGCTTGGAGAAGAACGGAGAAGTCTCCCCAACGGTCTTCACTTCTTCTGAGGGGGCTTCTGAGGAGCTTTCTGAGAAGGTTTTTGAGGGGGCTTCTGAGAGGGTTTCTGAGGAGGCTTCTTGGTTGAAGCTTGGGGTTTCCCACCGGGAGGCCCACCTGGTTTCCCACCTGCTTTAGCGCCAGTGCCCTTGGGTTTCTCTTTGCTGGCGCTCTCCTCTCCCTCTTTCTTCTTCCCATCGGGCTGCTTCTCGTTGCCTTTCTTCTCCCCTGGCTTTTTCTTGGTCCCCTCTTTGCCCTCCTTCTGGGAGTCTTCTTTCTCTCCCTCCTTCTTCTTTTTGGAGTCTTTAGACCCTTCTTTTTTCTTCTTGGCATCTACTTTTCCAGACACCGTGGGAACTTCTTCTTCTTTCTTGTCTGCTGCGTTTTGAGCTGTAGAGAAGATGAAAGAGAAGGAAGAATGAAAAAGAAATAAAGCATTTTCTATAAACAAAGCCTTCCCCATTTGTGTCTAGCATGCAAAAAATGCTATAATCTTGAGGTGTTCCTGCATTGCAAAATACCATTTTAATGGTCATCCATGACAGCATCCTGTTGCGTCCTGGGATTTATAGTTTGAGGAGGGCTAGCTAATACCCAAGAGTGAAGGATCAGAATTCAAAATGACCTTAACATATTAGAGAGCTGGGCTAGACACTACACTCCTCTTGATGCAGCCTAGAATCACACTGACCTTTTTAGCTGCTGCCATCAATATACTACACTCCTCTTGATGCAGCCTAGAATCACATTGGCCTTTTTAGCTGCTGCCATCAATACACTACACTCCTCTTGATGCAGCCTAGAATCACATTGGCCTTTTTAGCTGCTGCCATGAATACACTACACTCCTCTTGATGCAGTCTAGAATCGCATTGGCATTTTTAGCTGCTGCCATCAATACACTACACTCCTCTTGATGCAGCCTAGAATCGCATTGGCCTTTTTAGCTGCTGCCATCAATACACTACACTCCTCTTGATGCAGCCTAGAATCGCATTGGCCTTTTTAGCTGCTGCCATCAATACACTACACTCCTCTTGATGCAGCCTAGAATCGCATTGGCCTTTTTAGCTGCTGCCATCAATACACTACACTCCTCTTGATGCAGCCTAGAATCACATTGGCCTTTTTAGCTGCTGCCATCAATATACTACACTCCTCTTGATGCAGCCTAGAATCACATTGGCCTTTTTAGCTGCTGCCATAATGAACTACACTCCTCTTGATGCAGTCTAGAATTCGCATTGGCCTTTTTAGCTGCTGCCATCAATACACTACACTCCTCTTGATGCAGCCTAGAATCCATTGGCCTTTTTAGCTGCTGCCATCAATATACTACACTCCTCTTGATGCAGCCTAGAATCACATTGGCCTTTTTAGCTGCTGCCATCAATATACTACACTCCTCTTGATGCAGCCTAGAATCACATTGGCCTTTTTAGCTGCTGCCATGAATACACTACACTCCTCTTGATGCAGTCTAGAATCGCATTGGCATTTTTAGCTGCTGCCATCAATACACTACACTCCTCTTGATGCAGCCTAGAATCGCATTGGCCTTTTTAGCTGCTGCCATCAATACACTACACTCCTCTTGATGCAGCCTAGAATCGCATTGGCCTTTTTAGCTGCTGCCATCAATACACTACACTCCTCTTGATGCAGCCTAGAATCGCATTGGCCTTTTTAGCTGCTGCCATCAATACACTACACTCCTCTTGATGCAGCCTAGAATCGCACTGGCCTTTTTAGCTGCTGCCATCAATGTACTACACTCCTCTTGATGCAGCCTAGAATCGCATTGGCCTTTTTAGCTGCTGCCATCAATGTATTACACTCCTCTTGATGCAGCCTAGAATTGCATTGGCCTTTTTAGCTGCTGCCATCAATTACAGCTGCACATGTCACTAACAGAATGCCAGCACAGTCTCCTACCTTTGATGACTCTGTACAGAGCTAGGAAAAATTCCTTTTTTGGACTATAATTCCCAATATTCCCCAGCTAACATGGCCAGGGGAGCTGTCGTCCAATCAGGAACTTTTCCAGGCTCTATTTGCGTGTTTGTGTACACATGCACAGCGGACTTTGAAATGAATTATGGCACAGGCAATTGGGGGTTCATAAATATGAATAAGCCCAAAGCTTATTTGAGAGAGTTTCTTGAAAACTAAAAGGAAAGGAAAAAAAACTATGGGAAAATTGCCATCTCTGTGATACGGAGCAATTTGTAGCACAGAATGTGGTTGTTCTCTTTTACAGCAGTCGTTAGCTTGAAAAGAAAACGTGAAAAGAAGACTTTATGCAGATGAAATTATGCCTTTTGTTCCTAGTGCTCTGAAAGGAGATTTTAGCAGTAAATCCAGAAAAGTTTTATGAATAAGGCAGCAGCAGAAAGAAAAACAACCCCCAAGTACGCTTCCAACTTTGCAGCCATTTGCTTATAGCAACCCCAGATTTAACAGCATAATTGGACCCCCTGAAGGAGATGCCCATAAACCATCACATTTCAAAAGATATCAAACTTCAGGTGTCCTCTTTGGCTCGTGGGTATTTCTTAGAGGACCTGTCTCTGAGACGTTGCAGGAATGCCAAAATGGGTGTGCGGGTTGCTAGATGTTCAGATGCGTCCGAAATGGAGACGGGGATTGGGAGAAAGACGCAACTCCCACCCCAGGCTACTAATATAATTGCTTTTTAAAATTGCTTTTTAAAAATGGTCTAATGAGGAGCCCTGGTGGCACAGTGGTTAAATGCCAGTACTGCAGCCACAAGGTTGTGAGTTCGATCCTGCCCAGCTTCAAGGTTGACTCAGCCTTCCATCCTTTCGCAGGTCGGTAAAATGAGTACCCAGCTTGTTGGGGGCGTGTATAGAAATGTTTCGAAATACATGCTATTTGTAAGTTGTTTGCCGCCTCGATCCATATGGAGAGGCAGGATACAAATAAATAAATAAATTATTTAATTAAAAAAAAATAATGAAAGATTTAAAAAAGAGACGACCTCCACAGGGAAGAGGCCAACCAGCACGTGCAGAAGTGTCTGACCATTCATGGGATCGGGCTAGGAAGAACTGCAGGGTCTTGCATTTTGAGTCCAGAAGTCTCTGGTAGAGTGTCGGGTAGCCCTCCATATTTCAGTTATGGGATGTGTAGTAGGAGCTTGTTGCGTCCGCCCCCCCCCGCGTGCACGCGAAGCAGGAGGTGTCGCGTCCATCGCGCTAGCACCCTGCCCCTTCCTTCCGCAGGGGCGGAGGGAAGGAAGCGCGACCCGGCCGCCTCCCCAACGCTCCGCAGAGGAGGTAAGTGCGCGCGGGCGCCGGGAGCGTTGCGCTAGCGCGGGTGATTTTCGCTTCGAAGCGAAAATCAAAAAACCACGCTTGCGCAGCGTCAGCCCCATGAGAGCAGCGGAAGTGGGAGTGCGTCGTGCGGAGTGACACTCCCACTCCCGCGAGGCTCACGGGGCTGTCGCGCGACAGAAGGCCCGTGCGAAAAGGGCCATAGAGAGACACAATTGCACCAGGTTCCCATGTATAAATTTGTACCCGTGTGTCCCCTTGGCTACCACGTTCCAGATTCCAGAAGCTGATCAAATTGTGCTTGATTAAATTATTGCCCTCCCACCAGATACAATAGCAAACCAATTTTTAAACAGTTTGCTTGGCCCTTTGCACTGCCCACCCAAATGTCCTTTTTTCCAGGGGATTCTAGGTATCTTTGATTTTTGTTTTCAATTTTTGGCCATTTTTGCAGTCCCTGTGGCACCCCTGGAGTAGAAATGCAGCTCACCAAAGTTGCTCAGACGTATTTTACGGCAACTTTTTACTGCACATATATCTTTGCATGGACAGTAGCGGCACCATCTCATGCGTGTCTCCTTGAGCGTAATTCTCACCGCATTCCCTTACTAATAGATCAGTGTGTATTACAGCCAAAGAGTGCAATCCCATGGCAGCTCACCAATAAGACAGTTGCACACCATAGGATTTACTTCTGAGGAGACATGCTGTGGGACATTTCCACTCTAGTCTGTTATAACGCTATGATTCCGCTTTCAACATCCTATGGAATTCTGGGATTTGTAGTTTACTGAGGGCATTCTCTGACTAAGAATTCTGAATGTCCTTCCCTAAACTGCAAGCCCCAGGATTCCACAGGTTGTTGAAAGTGGACTAAGAGCACTATCACAGCGTAGTGTGGAAAGGGCCTTGGACTATGACCGTGGAAACTCAGGCCATTTCCGCACTATGCTGTTATAGTGCTATTATTCCACTTTCAACCTCCTGTGGAATTCTGGGGTTTGTAGTTTCCTGAGGTCAAAGAGCTCTCTGGCTGAGAATTCTAAAAGTCCCTCTCTAAACTACAAACCCCAGGATTCCATAGGATGCTAAAAGTGGAATAATAGCACTATAACAGTGTAGTGCAGAAATGGCTTGAGTTTCCATGGGCAAGTCATACTCTCTCAGCCTCGAAAAATGCAACCCCCACTCTGACCAATTTTTGCCAAGGAAACTTTGTGATAGGTTTGCCTTGTTGTTATTTTTGTTGTTGTTGTGTTGTGTCCCTTCCTTTCCAACCTGCAGCGATCCTAAGGTGAACCTATCACAGAGCTTTCTGGGGCTGAGAGTGTGTGACGCTCTCACACTCAAAACACAACACCATGCTAGCTGCAGAGGTTTGTCTTAGGGTCACCATGAGCTGGACATGACTCAGCCCATTTCCGCACTAGACTGTTAATGGTGCTATGATTCCACTTTCAGCATCCTATGGAATCCTGGGGTTTGCAGTTATCCCACTTTCAACCTCCTATGGAATCCTGGGGTTTGCAGTTATTCCACTTTCAACCTCCTTTGGAATCCTGGGCTTTGCAGTTATTCCACTATCAACCTCCTACAGAATCCTGGGCTTTGCAGTTATTCCACTTTCAGCATCCTATGGAATCCTGGGCTTTGCAGTTATTCCATTTGCAACATCCTATGGAATCCCGGGGTTTGCAGTTATTCCACTTTCAACATCCTATGGAATCCCGGGGTTTGCAGTTTCGGGGGGGGCGCCCGGCCCCTCCTGAAACTGCAAACCCCAGGATTCCAGAGGAGGTTGAAAGTGGAATCATTGCGCTATAACGGGCTAGTGCGGAAATGGCATCAAAGGCACACAACAACAATTCAGATCTTGTGACCGTCCCTCTTCCAAGATTTTAACATATCACTTGATTGCAACTTCAAACAAGTTGAGAAATAGACCCATTGAACATGCTAAAGAATCTGTTTTACTTCAGTATCTTGAGTTTTAATTCACGGGTAATAATATCTGTGTTGAATATAACATGTGTAGACATAATATTCATGCAGAATTCAGCTTTATTGAACCTGATGTCCCTCTCTTGGATTAGATCAGAACTCCTATCATTCCCAACCACTTCCAAACTTGCTGGAGGATGATTAGCATTGTAATAATAATAATAATAATAGTAGTAGTAGTAATAATAATAATAATAATAATAATAATAATAATAATAATAATTATTATTTATTTTCCCACCTCTCCCGATGGATCGAGGCGGTACTACAACAGTACATCAAATACATTAAAAGCAATTAAAACATATCCCATCCTCCCCACCCACTAACCCATCTAAAACCCCCTAAAACACATTAACTATTAAAAATATTGTAGTCCAACACCAATACTCAAGAAGACTTTTCTTGTACTAAACTATGGAAATGTTCCAAATTATGGCCGTTTCTGCACTAGACTGTTATAGCGCTATCATTCCACTTGCAACCTCCTATGGAGCTGCAAACCCCAGGGTTCCATAGGATGTTGAAAATGCAATAATAGTGCTATAACAGTCTAGTGTGGAAATGGTTTCTTGTAGGAAGAAGGAAGGAAGGGGGAGAAAAAGAATGGGATGCCTTCGTTCCCTCCCTTCCTCCTTTTCAATTAAGTAGCTGATACAAGATCAGGCCAAATAATTACAAATACTTTCTCCATCCTTACTGTCCACCTCCAACGCACATCCTGCGTGCACTGATTAAGTAATGCTAAAACCAAATTCTGCATCCAGGTCCTACTCTTTATGTGACAAGAATCTTATTGTGTGATCTTTTTTCCAACGCCTGGGCCTTCGCACCAGTATGACTGAATTCCAGCTTTGGTGCAAGGAGGATTTTTTTTGGGGGAAAAAAATCTCCTTCTCTGATCATGCATTTCCTTGTAGCTCAGGGGAAGCGGAATGTTCTTCTTGATTGCCTTCTCTTCTTGGTGATATTACGAAGTCCGTTATTGAATCTGCCTTAATTAAATTGCCAGGATGTTCTCATCCTCTTTACGTTTCCTTCCTCCGCTCTGCTGAAAATGCATCACTGGTTTTTACTGTCGCTAAATTCTGCATAGCTGGGTGTGCCGTGTACGAGACATCACCTTCCCACAATCCGTTTTATGCCTTATCTTGTCCGTTCATCCTCCTGTATGCTTTTTCTTTTACAGTGCTGCTCATAGATCAAAGCACTGATGGAAGTGGCTCTTTCTTTCCATAGCTGACAGCACTGCATGTGTGTGTGTGCGCATGCATAGGTGCACTGGTAAAACATTCTTCAAAAGAGACCCTAGATGCCTTCATCCATATACAATCGCATCAAGACTGCTTCTTTTGATGCCCTCTGTTCATGCATGGGCAATGCAGAATGGTTTGGAGAGACGGGGGAAGGAGATACTAATTTATCCAAGGAATCAAAAGCCGGTGATGTATTTAAGTCTTGTACTCCAAGTCTCAAGTCAAGTCTCAAGCCTTCAAGTCTCAAGTCCTTGAAGATACTTTCAAGGCAAGTCTCAAGTCTCTGCCTTCAAGTCTCAAGTCAAGTCTCAAGTCCTTGAAGATACTTTCAAGTCAAGTCTCAAGTCCTTGAAGATACTTTCAAGTCAAGTCTCAGTCTCTGCCTTCAAGTCTCAAGTCAAGTCTCAAGTCCTTGAAGATACTTTCAAGTAAAGTCAAGTCTCTGCCTTCAAGTCTCAAGTCAAGTCTCAAGTCCTTGAAGATACTTTCAAGTCAAGTCTCAGTCTCTGCCTTCAAGTCTCAAGTCAAGTCTCAAGTCCTTGAAGATACTTTCAAGTCAAGTCTCAAGTCCTTGAAGATACTTTCAAGTCAAGTCAAGTCTCTGCCTTCAAGTCTCAAGTCAAGTCTCAAGTCCTTGAAGATACTTTCAAGTCAAGTCAAGTCTCTGCCTTCAAGTCTCAAGTCAAGTCTCAAGTCCTTGAAGATACTTTCAAGTCAAGTCTCAGTCTCTGCCTTCAAGTCTCAAGTCAAGTCTCAAGTCCTTGAAGATACTTTCAAGTCAAGTCTCAAGTCCTTGAAGATACTTTCAAGTCAAGTCTCAGTCTCTGCCTTCAAGTCTCAAGTCAAGTCTCAAGTCCTTGAAGATACTTTCAAGTCAAGTCTCAAGTCTGGGAGCCAACTTTATACCCCAACCAAAATTCCAGAATTATTGGATAGAGTGAAATAAAGTCAGTTTCAACAAAGTAAGCAGAGTTGGCCCTCCACATTTGCAATTTTGCCATCTGCAGCTTCAGAAGTGGGGAATAGGATCCTTCTTACTCCCCATTACTGAAGCATCAAAAGCTTTAGAAGGAAGGATTCTTCCTCCTCAAGCCCATTGCTGAACACATTTGCTGTCCCCCTCTGAGAAATGCCCTCTGCATTCTGGGGGTGAGTCTTGCCTTCTGCTCTTAGGAAACATTTTAGAAGGTTTCTCCAACATGCAGCAGGGATGGGCTGCTGAGCAGACCTCAAGCCCCCTCAAGCCCATTGCCTCACCTGTTTACTGTTCCCCTCTGAGAAATGTACCCACACTTTGGGCTTGAGAGAGATTGTTGTGCGACCAGTAGGCAAAAGGAGATGGAGGCGTTTTTCAAAGTCGCAAGGTTTCTGGATGAATATGTTATCTTACTGAACCAAGGGCAGCAAGTGGGTCATTAAAAATATACAAGTCTCCAGTCGAGTCGAGTCAGTGCACCATTTATGGCCGATTCGAGTCACTGGAACGACTTAAGTCCGACTTGAGTCCGAGTCTATCGACTTGAGCCTACATCACTGGCAAAAGCTGTGGGGAACATTGCATGCTCCTGTTTTGGAATTCACAGTAGAGATCCTCTGTTCGTGTTGCCCAGCATGAATTCCCACAG
This sequence comes from Ctenosaura bakeri, assembly GCA_948474755.1. Taxonomy (NCBI): domain Eukaryota; kingdom Metazoa; phylum Chordata; class Lepidosauria; order Squamata; family Iguanidae; genus Ctenosaura; species Ctenosaura bakeri. The sequence continues at coordinate 772,342 of CAOLHI010000016.1, read as the reverse complement.
GTAGGTTTTCTCATTGCTCGGGATCCCTGTTGTGTTGAAGGGTGACATTTTGCAACGCCATGCATGGCCAAAGAAGCAACCAGACACGCAGCAAAAGGCATTATGGGTTGTGAAACTGGAGGAATCCTGCTGCCAATTTCAGGAGGGGCAGATGAAGCCACATCAGAAGAGAATGCCTGTGTGTATGCACAACCATGTGGCATGTGCCACTCTGCTTCTCTGAAACCTTGCGCTAAATGCAGACATTTTGGCTCATGCAAAAATGTCCAGCTGCTTCCAAAGGGAAAGCGATGCATGAGGAAGACACCAACAGGATTCCAGTCTATGGCCAATCAATCAATCACCTTTATTACGGTCACAGACCAGTATACAGCCTATGGTCATTTCTGCACTAGCTTGTTATAGCGCAATGATTCCACTTTCAACATCCTCTGGAATCCTGGGGTTTGCAGTTTCGGGAGGGGCCGGCCTCTATAGAGTTGGAAGAGACCTCAAAGGACATCCAGTCGGCCCCTCCCAAAACTGCAAACCCCAAGATTCCAGAGGATGTTGAAAGTGGAATCATTGCGCTATAACAGGCTAGTGCGGAAATGGCCTATGATCTCAGGGGAAATGGGAATCCAGAAGCAATGGAACCCTGGCCAACTGAACTTGAGGAACAATTAGAGTGGGCAACCACAAGGGGTCCAGGGGCCATTTTCTCCCAGATACCCATGCAAACCACATTCTGCCCAGAGCAAGTCCAAATACCTCCATTTGCATCTGCACTCCCTCTCAAAATGGCGATGAGAAGTGACGCTGCACTACTTCCCATTGCCATTTTGAGAGGGACCACAGAGAAAAACTGAGATATTTGGGGACAGCGTGCGGTTCTGGAGTGCTTTGGCAGAGGAAATTTCCAATATTTTCACACAAGGAGGAGTTCTGTGTAGTTTGGGTGTAAACATTGGCTGATAATTGCACTAATTTTTTAAAATCTGAGAAAGTTGGGGGCATTTGGGTACTGGTGAGGGACTCCTGAGGTCACAGAAGCCCCCAGACCACCCCTGAATTAAACAATGGTGCAGGGAACGCTCATCTGTCATAGAAAAGCAACAGCCTTTGCAGCCATGAAGTTTCCAAGCTGCCTCTACAAGACAAGTGCTCATATATCACAACAGTATAGAGAATTAATTTGCAGCATTGATCTTGAAATGGTCTTAAGAGTTTATGTGCTGGAGAAAGACTGTGCATTACTTAAGGATGTCGGCGTTGGCTTAGTTCAGTCTCTGATGCACAGTCGAATCACATTAAAAGTTTTCTCTCTGCTGGGTGTGCTGACAATATCACAAGATAAAAAGGAGAAAGGCAGAGGGAGGGGGGAAAAGGGAACATGGCAGCACCTTTAAGACTAATTGGCTTTTATTTTTGCATGGATAAAATTTCGTGGATATGAACCTACTTCTCCCATGCAGTACAGAGTGATATTAAAGCCTCAGGTTACAAAGAATATTTACACAGTTGTAAGAGTGGGATGGCATATAACAGGATCCAGAAAGATGCAGATTATTCAATCTGATTAGATTCCATCCCATTCCCACAACTGTGCAAATTATGCTTTATGCCTGAGGCCTTAATACTACTTGGTGCTGCATCGGAAGAAGTAGGATCTTATCCATGAAAGAAAATAAAAACCTGTTACTCTTAAAAGTGCTTCCATTTTCCTTTTTTTCCCTACTCCTCCTTTCCTTCTTTTTATGCTGCAAGAGACTAACATGGTTACTTCTTTAGCCAGCAAGAGCTTTTGAGGATTTTTAAGCAACTTTTGCAGAAGAAACCTCGAGTTTTGCACAAAAATAAAATTTGCACAGAAAACTAATGTTGCACAACTGACAATGCTCTGTCAAAAAGGGGTTGGGTTTTGTGCATAATGGATTTTTTTTCTTCAGGAAATAAAATTCTCATTGTATTTGCACAGACAACTCCTTCCAGCAAAAGGCACAAAATACCTCCCTGCAAAAAATATCCCAAAACTGTCTCAGTTGATCATTTTCTCAGTGGAGTTGTCCATGTATTCAGTCAGCCTTTCTCACTAAGGGCTGGAAAATTTGTGAGTATTCTTTGCATCCCACATATTACTTTGGTTGCATCAAAACATGGTCAGACACTGCATGCTTTTGTGTTCATTCATCCTTGGGCTTGTTTCCCAAAGTCCTGCTTTAGCAGCATTTCTGATTTTGGAAAAAACACGAGTCCCTTCCGCACAACTCATTTAGAGTGCTATGGTTCCTTTTTGACTGCCATGGAAATTTCCTATGGAATCCTGTGGCTTGTAATCTGTGGAGACACTAGAGCTTTCTGACTGAGAATTCTAAACTACAAGTCCCAGGATTCAATAGAGTGGAATCATAGTATCATAGAATCATAGAAATGTAGAGTTGGAAGAGACCCCAGGGGCCATCCAGTCCAACCCCCTGCCATGCAGGAACACCCTCAAAGCACTCCCTTTTACAGATGGCCATCCAGCCTCTGCTTAAAAACCTCCAAGGAAGGAGACTCCACTACACTCCGAGGCAGCAGATTCCACTGTCGGACAGCCCTGACCGTCCAGAAGTTCTTCCTGAGGTTCAGGTGGAATCTCCTCTCCTGCAGCTTGAATCCACTGCTCCTTGTCCTGGTCTCTGGAGCAGCAGAAAACAAGCCCTCTCCCTCCTCTACGTGGCATCCCTCCTCAAATATTTAAACATGGCTATCCTGTCCCCTCTTCACCTTCTCTTCTGCAGACTAAACATACCCAGCTCTCTAAGTCTATCCTCATAGGGCATTGTTTCCAGGCCTCTCACCATTTTGGTCGCCCTCCTCTGGACTTGCTCCAGCTTGACCATGTCCTTCTTGAATTGGGGTGCCGAGAACTGGACACAGTATTCAAGGTGGGGTCTAACCAAGGCAGAGTAGAGTGGTACCAGTACCTCCCTCGATCTAGACACCATACTTCTATGGATGCAGCCAAGAATTGCATTGGTTTTATTGGCTGCCGCATCACACTGCTGACTCATGTTCAGCTTGTGGTCTATGAAGACTCCTAGATCCCTTTCACACGTACTGCTATCCAGCCACGTGTCCCCCATCCTATATTTCCGTATTCAATTTTTTCTACCTAAGTGTAGGACCTTACACTCCTCTCTGTTGAATTTCATTTTGTTAGCCTTGGCCCAGCTCTCCAACCTGACACAAGTTCTTAAACTACAAGTCCCAGGATTCCATAGGATGGAACCATGCCAGTCCAAGTGGAATTGCAGCACTACAATGGTATGGAAGGAGAGGGCCCGTGGAAGGAGTTGCCCATTGCTTCCCTGCCGGAGTCACTGTCCTGGCATGTTTCATTCCATACAGGAGCTGTGACTGGTGGAGGAAGATACAGGAATGGGTCTAAGCTCTTCACATGATGGGAAATGGTCCTGAAAAAATATAATGACAACTGGGAGCATAGCCTAATGCCTGGAGGTCAAGGCACAAGAAGCACAACTAGACCTCTTGAATGTGACCATTGCTGCCATCGTGCCTGTCGAAACAGAGTCCAAGGGCAGGGCAAGTTGTGGTAGGACGATCCCATTGGTTGAAGGCCTAAGGACACTTCCTCTCCAAGTCCAGCGGTAACCACATACTCTTCAACTTTTCCAATTTGGCAAGCCCTGATTAATCCTCTGCCATCCCACTTTTTCAGCTGCTTTTAAAACGTCCCAGCTTCTCTCTCTTCCTCCCACTTTCCCCCTTGGTCCTCCTGTCAGTTGCTGCAAACTTTATTCAAAGTGCAAAAGTAGTTTGCATGCAATTCACTCTGGGGTCGGGAGAAGAGGGGCGGGAAATGAATCTTGCTGGTCCCAGTGGACTCCAGCAAAAGCACACTCCAGCAGCCTGTCCTAGCTTGTCTCTTCTTCCTCATTCATAACTTTCTCCATCTTGACCACATTCTGATGTTGCTTGGCCATCTGCGTCTATGCTGAAGGGGACACAAGAGAGCCAGCATGGTGGTGTAGTGATTTGAACATTGGATTACCACCTTGGAGAGCAGGATTTGATTCCCTGCTTGGCCATGGAAACCCATTGGGTGCCCTTGGGTGAGTCGCACACTCTCAGCCCCAGAAAACCCCATGGTAGGTTCACCTTAGGGTTGCCAGAAGTCAGAAGCAACTGCAAGGAGCACAATAACAGAACAACAATGCAACCACGCTTTCAAAGGAAGGAAATGGCCAATCCCCTCTGAACAAATCTTGCCATTTAAATCCCATGATAGGGTCGCTATAGGTCGGAAAGGACTTGAAGTCACATAACAATGACATTGCCACTATGCCGCTGACAGCAGGGTCTGTTTTTGCAACCAGCCAGTGCATTGGGTAGGGAGAAGAGGAAAAATCACCTAGAGAAAATGGCCAGGATTAGACAAGGAAGTGACAAAAGAAAGGCAGAAAGGAAAAGCCTGAAAGATCCCATCCAAAGCTCAGAAGAGGTCCACGGGGAGAAGTTTCTGTCCAAAGGTGGCCAAGAGCGAAAGGAAAGTAAGCAGAGCCTGCCCCTTAGTGGCCATGCGGGGGGACTTCGTCTTCCTCTTTCACCACGGGCAAGTTGCTGAGAGGACGGGACTCGACTTGGCCAGAAAGAGTTGGGAGGCTTTCCGTGGAGCCTGGAAGGGCCAGAGAATCAGGAGAGGCATTGAGTAAAGAGAAGAAGGAAAGCAAAGTTGAGGCAACAAGGAGGAAAGGAAACCAAGCAAAGCCTTTGAGGACTAGCAGCATGCTTAGCTTTTAGGGAAAGCAGTAGTTCCTGCAGCTAGTTTTGGAGCTCCCTCCTTCCAGAAGAAATAAAAGGTCACTTAAATATCAAACAAATGGTAAAGTTATTGATCCAAATGGTCCGCCACAGGTCTCCTGTCAAGTGTAGCCGAATCAGCGAGAAGGACACGTGGCTGCCAACCTTGTCTTTTGGGACAAGGACTGGGAACAGGGAACGTTGCAATGTGTTCAATGGAAGATATGCCCCTAACTACCCATATTTAACTCATAATCTTTTGCTGAAACAGCTTGGTTTTTCAGAAAAAGACTCGGGAGGTTGTTTCCTCCACTCTCACGGGTGCAAAAAGCACAGAAGACTCAGAGCAACCTGAAAGAGTCTTCGGGCCTTTCTGTACTACACTGGTCATTTCCGCACTAGACAGTTATAGCGCTATGATTCCACTTTCAACATCCTATGGAATCCTGGGGTTTGCAGTTTCGGGAGGGGCCAGGATTCCATAGGATGTTGAAAGTGGAATAAATGCAAACCCCAGGATTTCATAGGATATTGAAAGTGGAATAAATGCAAACCCCAGGATTCCATAGGATGTCGAAAGTGGAATAAATGCAAACCCCAGGATTCCATAGGATGTTGAAAGTGGAATAAATGCAAACCCCAGGATTTCATAGGATATTGAAAGTGGAATAAATGCAAACCCCAGGATTCCATAGGATGTCGAAAGTGGAATAAATGCAAACCCCAGGATTCCATAGGATGTTGAAAGTGGAATAAATGCAAACCCCAGGATTCCATAGGATGTCGAAAGTGGAATAAATGCAAACCCCAGGATTCCATAGGATGTTGAAAGTGGAATAAATGCAAACCCCAGGATTCCATAGGATGTTGAAAGAACCCCAGGATTCCATAGGATGTCGAAAGTGGAATAAATGCAAACCCCAGGATTCCATAGGATGTCGAAAGTGGAATAAATGCAAACCCCAGGATTCCATAGGATGTCGAAAGTGGAATAAATGCAAACCCCAGGATTCCATAGGATGTCGAAAGTGGAATAAATGCAAACCCCAGGATTCCATAGGATGTCGAAAGTGGAATAAATGCAAACCCCAGGATTCCATAGGATGTCGAAAGTGGAATAAATGCAAACCCCAGGATTCCATAGGATGTTGAAAGTGGAATAATGCAAACCCCAGGATTCCATAGGATGTTGAAAGTGGAATAAATGCAAACCCCAGGATTTCATAGGATATCGAAAGTGGAATAAATGCAAACCCCAGGATTCCATAGGATGTCGAAAGTGGAATAAATGCAAACCCCAGGATTCCATAGGATGTTGAAAGTGGAATAAATGCAAACCCCAGGATTTCATAGGATATTGAAAGTGGAATAAATGTAAACCCCAGGATTCCATAGGATGTTGAAAGTGGAATCATAGTGCTATAACACTCTAGTGCAGAAATGGCCACTGCTGTAGTGCTATTATTCCACTTCCAACATTCTTTGGAATTCTGGGGTTTGTGGTTTACTGAGCCCAAAGAGTTCTCTGGCTGGGAATCCTAAAGGCCCTTCCCTAAACTGCAAACCCTGGGATTCCATAGGATGTTGAAAGTGGAATAAGAGTGCTATAACAGTCTAGTGCAGAAAGGCCCTTCATGTCTGCTCCAAGATCCCACATCAGAACATGTAGCTGCAGTGACAGAGCCCCATCATCACAGCCATGTCCCCCAGCAAGACTGACGCATGCACAGAAATGGAAAAGTACCATATGAACGAGGATTGGTTGCTGAAATGGACTAACCCAGCTGAAATGACAAACTATCCACATTGGTTAGAGAAAAATCATTGGGGTCATTTTTGAAAGACTGCGAATTTTTGTGTTTTGGCAAAACAAGGAGAATAGCATGTTAACTGTGGGACTAGAATATTGCTAGGTTTGGTTAACTTGAAGTGCATGAATAGTATATAACTGGGGGAGTTATCTTACATAGAAAAATGCATAACCACCATTAGGGAATTTGGACATCCATGTTAATTGTCCTTTTTTCCCCTCTGGGGGGTGTTTCTTTTTCCCCTGCTTTTCTTTTCTTTGAACATTTCTGCACAACACTCTTATAGCGCGATGATTCCACTTTCAACCTCTTATGGAATCCTGGGGTTTGCAGTTCCGGCTGCAAACCCCAGGATTCCACAGGAGGTTGAAAGTGGAATCAATACGCTAAAAGAGTGTCGTGTGGAAAAGATGTCAGTTTCTCTGTGCCATGCAATAACTGCGGCCCCCCCACCCCAACATCTCTGCCCCCGTCCCCAAGAAGAGGAAGAGGAAGTACCTCCCGGGATCTCTGTGAGCTCATTGAGAGGTGGCACCGACTCCAACTTGTCCGCATACGTCTTGGCAGCCTGCCGCTTGGCGTAGCGCGCTTCTATCTCCTTCTTGGTCCTCGGGATGCGGCATTTGAAGATGCAGCACAGGGTGATGACTAAAGAGATGGAAAAGGACAGGACAAATGGACATTTGGGCTGGACACCCCACAAGTTCCTCCTAGAAGCTCAGGGTGACAATCAAGTTGAGCCCCTACCAGAACAGAGTCATAGAACCAATGGCTGGAGAATTAAAAATAGCAAAGATTTGGAATGACTGTTAAGGAAGAGCGTGCAAAGCAGAGCAAACTTGGAAGCTAAGCAGAATCAGATCTGACCTGGGAAAAGACCACCAGGTGTGGTAGGCTATATTCAGAGAAAGGCAATGGCAAACCTCCTCTAAACAAAGCTGGCCGAGAAACCCTAGGGTAGGGTCACCCTAAGTCAGAGTGGGCATGGCGGCACATCACAATAACAAAATCCATGGTAAATCTCATAGATGCAGCAGCATCTCCTAGCTAGAAGTAGCCACTGGCTTTGGAGTAGGGGAGGACATGAAGCCCTCCTCAAGTTGGACTGTAACTCCTAGCATTCTTCTTTTAGCTATGTTGGCTAGGGCTTGGAGAAGGATATGGACAAGCTGAAGAGCATCCAGAGGAGGGCGACCAAAATGGTGAAGGGTCTGGAAATGATGAAACCCTCTGAGAAGCAGCTGAGGGAGCTGGGTAGGTTTAGTCTGCAGAAGGGAAGGTTAAGAGGGGACATGATAGCCATGTTTAAATATTTGAAGGGATGTCATGTTGGGGAGGGAGCGGACTTGTTTTCCACTGCTCCAGAGACCAGGTCAAGGAGCAACAGATTCAAGCTGCAGGAAAGGAGATTCCACCTGAACCTCAGGAAGAACTTCCTGATGGTCAGAGCTGTCCAGCAGTGGAATATGTGGTTGCCTCCATGGAGTGTGGTGGAGTCTCCTTCTTTGGAGGTTTTTAAGCAGAGGCTGGATGGCCATCTGCTGGGAATGCTTTGATGTGGGTTCCTGCACAACAGGGGTTGGACTGGATGGCCCCTGGGGTCTCTTCCAACTCTGTGATTCTATGATAGAAGGTGCAGTGCAATGAAGTCTGGAGGGATGTGTGATTCTCACCCAGTAGAAACCATTGAATCCCAGAATTTTAAAGGTAGAAATCTCAAAGCTCATCAATTTTAGCACCAAAGAGCTCAACCGTCCCCAACGAATGGCCACCCAGCATCTGTTGAAAACTCTCAAACTGAGGAGTGTCTGTGATCTTCTAAAGCAGCCTCTTCCACGGCCAAATAGCTCTTCATGTCAGGATGTTCCTCCTAATATTTAGTTGAAATCCCCTTCATTGGCATTACCATGACAATTACTGTTGACTAACAAGTCTCATTCATTTCAATGAGTCTACTATGGCATACTCTAGTATAGTAACTATGGCCATTTCTGCACTACACTGATATTGTGCTATTATTCCACTTTCAACATCCTGTGGGAATCCTGGGATTTGCAGCTTACTGAGGCCAAAGATCTCTCTGGCTGAGAATTCTTAAATTCCCCTCCTTCAACTGCAAACCCCAGGATTCCACAGGATGTTGGAAGTGGAATAATAGCATTATAATCGTGTAGTGTGGAAATGACCTATGCTACCATTTAAATATGGATTTAGCTCATACATTTGGGCAGTATCTCCACCGAGCACTTGACTGAAGCAGGAAATCCAGAGCTAGCACCACCACTGTTTTGAACCATAACTGGCCATGCCATGTATTCTGGGAGATGTAGTCCTTCAAAGTAACTTTCTCAAGCTCCCCAGATCCTTCTCAAGAGATGCCTGACCAGCCTCTGGTTGAAGACTACCAACCAGGAGATGGCTTCTATCCTTTTAGGTCAGACAGGCTTGTTGTCTTCTTGCTGGCTGGAGGATTCTGGGAGTTGTAGTCCGAAAGAGCCATGCTGAAAAGGCCACCCCGAAGCTGCCTTCCCTGGCACAGCAAGAGAGGAGGTTCCAGCAGCTAAAACATCTCTCCAGTCCTACTGTCCAAAACAGTGATGCTTGTTTAATGGTGTAAATCCTTCTTCCATTCCCTCTCCCTGACAATGTTCCTACGCAAATGCCAGCACCAAGCAGCGAAATATGAACCACGTAATGCTGGAAATGCAATGCACCCCGGGTGGATTTAACTGTCCGTGCAACTTAATGTTTGCAATATTTAAGCTCCCGTGGCAGGACTGAACATCCCTCCAGCCGCAAATCAAATCCCTTGCATGCTTATAAGGCTGAAACATGTTGGGGGCAAAATATGGGATTTTTCAGAAAAACAAAATCAAATGTGGAAAACCAAGGCTACGCTTGCTTGTCTGTTTCCAATCCAACCTGGAACCCTGTGTCCAGTTCTGGGCACCACAATTCAGGAAGAATATGGACAAGTTGGAACCTCTCCAGGGGACAGCAACCAAAATGGCCAAAGGCATCCATACCATGAAGTCCTGCAGGAAGCGGCTTAGCGAGGCTGGAGAAGAGAAGGTTAAGAGTGGACATGATAGCCAGGATTAAATATTTGAAGGGATGTCATGGGGAAGATGGAGCAGGCTTGTTTTCCACTGCTCCAGAGACTAGGACACGGAGCAATCTACAAGAAACGAGATTCCACCTAAACCTTAGGAAGAACTTCCTGATGGTAAGAGCAGTTTGACAGTGGAATAAAGCTGCTGGCTGGGACTGTTGTGGAGTCTCCTTCTCTGGAAGTTTTTAAAAAGAGGCTGGATGGCCGTCTGTGGGGAATGCTTTGATGGCATATTCCTGCTTGGCAGAATGCAGTCAGACTGGATGACGGATTTTATGATTATCACAGTGCTGTTGTCTCTTTCTTTATATCACCCACGGCATTAGCTTTACTCAGAGTAAGGCAATCAGGAGGATCCTTTGAGCCAATTCAAACTTGCCTTTCCTTCCTGCAACGGATTGCAGTGAAGGGTGACTCATTCTTAAGCAACATTTGATGGTGCTGCTCCTGTCTGGGCAGAAGTTTTGGGACAAAGAAAGCCACTGATTAAATTATCAGATTGAAATTGCTTATCCCTAGACTGGTCCTCAGGCTGTACTTTTATCAAGGAGACAAGCACATACCCCATTATTCTGCTAAAGGTGGAGAATGCAAAGGGTTATCCTGTTCCCTCTGAAAAACATGGGGTTCAATTCAGGTGCCTTATTTACCAGAAATGTCCCTCCATTCTGGATAAAGTAGGAAGGACCTCACTGGCAGATTTTGAATTCCAAGTCAGTGGGGCAGTAAATCCACCCTGGGTTTTAATCTAAATTTTCATAGAATTACAGACTTGGAAGAGACCCCCAAGGGTCATCCAGTCCAACCCCATTCCACCATGCAGAAAGACAAAATCACAGTCCTCCCTTTGACAGACGGCCATCAAGCTTCTGTTTAAAAACCTCCAAAGAAGGAGACTCCACCACACTCCACTGAGGCAGCAGTGGATTCTGCTGTCGAACTGCTCTTACTATCGGGAAGTTTTTCCTAACGTTTAGACGCAATGTCTTTTCCGGTAGTTGCAAAGCATTGCTCCACATCCTAGTCCCTGGAGCAGCAGAAAACAAGCTTGTTCCATCCTCCATATGACATCCCTTCAAATATTTAAACATGGTAATCATGTCCCCTCTTAATCTTCTCTTTTCCAGGCTAAACGTACTCAATCAGTTTTGTTTTAAACAACTTTGGATTGAGGCTGCAGCCCTGTGCACACTTCCGTGGAAGAAACATGATAGCAGTGGATTCAATCTACAAGAAAAGAGATTCCACCGAAACATTGGGAAGAGCTTCCTGATGGTAAGACCAGCTGGACAGTGGGATGCAATGCTGCCTCCAAGTGTGGTGGAGTCTCCTCCTTCTTTGGAGGTTCTTAAAGAGAGGCTGGGTGGCCATCTATCAAAGGGAGGGCTTTGATTGTGTATTCTTGCATGGCAGAAGGTAATTGGACTAGATGACTGGATGGGGGTGTTTTCCAAATCTATGATTCTATGACATGGCCCTAGCCTCTGGGGCAGTAGAAAACAAGCCTTTCCCCTCCTCTCTCTGACAGCCCTTGGAATATTTAAGGAGGACAATCATGTCACCCCCTCCGTCTTCTCTCCACCAAGCTGAACATGTCCAGCTCCTTCAAACTTTCCTCATCTGTTTTGTTCTCCATACCTCTTCTCATCCTTCTTGCCTTCTCTGAACCTGCTCCAACTTGTCTCTATCCTTCTTAAAATGAGGAATGTGGTCCTCCAGATTTCAAGCAAGATCTTGGTGTTGTTGTGTGCCTTCAAGATGTGTCCAACTTACGGCAACCCTAAAGTAAACCTACAACAGGGTTTTCTAGGGGTTCACAGAATCATAGAATCATAGTAATGTAGAGTTGGAAGAGACCCCAGGGGCCATCCAGTCCACCCCCCTGCCAGGCAGGAACACTCATCAAAGCCCTCCCTTTGGCAGATGGCCATCCAACCTCTGCTTAAAAACCTCCAAAGAAGGAGACTCCACCACACTCCGAGATGGCACATTCCACTGCCGGACAGCCCTGACCGTCAGGAAGTTCTTCCTGAGGTTCAGGTGGAATCTCCTTTCCTGCAGCTTGAATCCATTGCTCCTTGTCCTGGTCTCTGGAGCAGCAGAAAACAAGCCCTCTCCCTCCTCTACATGGCATCTCTTCAAATATTTAAACATGGCTCTCCTGTCCCCTCTTAACCTTCTCCTCTGCAGACTAAACATACCCAGCTCTAAGTCTATCCTCATAGGGCATGGCTTCCAGGCCTCTCACCATTTTGGTTGCCCTCCTCTGGACTTGCTCCAGCTTGACCATATCCTTCTTGAATTGGGGTGCCCAGAACTGGACACAGGATTCAAGATGGGGTCTAACCAAAGCAGAGTAGAGTGGCGCCAGTACCTCCCTCGATCTAGACACCATACTCCTATTGATGCAGCTGAGAATTGCATTGGCTTTCTTGGCTGCCGCATCACACTGCTGACTCATGTTCAGCTTGTGGTCTATGAAGACAGAATTGGCTGAGAGTGTGTGACACACCCAAGGTCAGCAAGTGGGTCTCCATGGTCAAGTGAGGAATTGGACCTGGATCTCCAGAGTCGTAGTTCAACACTCAAACCGCTATACCATGCTGGAGAGATCTACCCTCTTGTAACTTGAAACCCTTAGACCTGGTCCGACCCTCTGCATTCAAAACATACCCCGATCAGTGGCTACAGCTGATTCCCATAGCAATGCAATCAACTCATCTTTTTTTAAAACACATAATTCTCTGTTCTTGGAGAATTAGAAAGCAAAATGAGAGACTGGTTTTCCTTATTGCAGCCTTCTGAGGTCCTTGAGCAATGGAAGGATAACGAGGCTTGGCCAGCCATGCCTGGGGGTCAGATCCTGCCCTTAAGACAACCACCAAGGATTCTTTGAAAGTAACTGAGATAAGAAGATAATTCTGTCCCCTTCAAGGGTCTCCCCTTTTATCTGTATGCTCAGAACTGAGCCTATCAAGGTGGGGTCAATCAGCCTGTTGAAAACATGAGATAAACTTGCCTTCCTCAGTCTGCTCCCAAAACTTTTCCCAGGAAGAATTGGACTAAAGGGGAACACCAGTCTTGGACAGGACAGGACCTGCACGTTGGTTTGAAAGACCTACGATTTAACCACCCTGTGGAAAACGGTACATTTCAAACTCAGAACATCCAAGACGTGATCTTCTCCTTCGCGTGGAACTGTGGTGAGTTGTGATTCTAAATATTACCGTTGCAACCGTGGAGCGTTTGGATCAAAGTGCTGGGGGGAGAAAAGCATTCAGAATTGAGAGAGGAGAATCTTTGGGTTTTTGCAAGGAAAAAGTGCCTGCATGGATCACTTACCTTAAGTGTTGGTCATCTGTAGAGCATTAGTATTAGTTTAGTGACCTTTGACTGGGGAGGGGCTGAACCACGTTGATGTTATGTGCCTTCAAGTCATGCACAACTTATGGTGAGCCTAAGGAGAACCTATCATGGGGTTTTCTGGGGCTGAGAGTGTGTGACCCACCCAAGGTCCAGTCCAATCCTCTTCTGCCATGCACAAATATACAATCCCAACAGATGGCCATCCAGGTCCTGTTTAAAAACCTCCAAGGAATGAGACTCCACCACACTCCACTGAAGCAGCAGCACGTTCCCTTGTTGATCTGGTCCCACCATCAGGAAGTTCTATCTAAGGTTTAGGTGGAGTCTCTTTTCCTGCCACTTGAAGCCATTGCTCTGTATCCTAGTCTATGGAGGAGAAGAAATGGTTACTTTGATAATTCCCTGCCCTCAGGCTTGCAGTCTAGGATGGGAGATGTTTGCTGCCTTGCACAACATGTTGGAGGACAAGTAATGTCCCCAGACAATGAGAAGCCTCTGTACCAACCTCAGGCGACCAGGAGATGACAAGAGGGACCTCCAGACAGACAAGGTGAGCTGACAGATGAGAGGAGAAGCTTCAATCCTGCAGACTAAAATGGAAGTTAGTGGGGCACCCCACCTGTTTCACAGGCTACGCTCCAGAGCTTCAAGGTCGAGACTGAAACCGTGGGTTAAGTTCACACAAAATGGAGTTGCATTGTTGGGGGGAGACACAGCTTGGTATGGTGTTTAGAGCACTGGACTACAACCCTGGAGACCAGGGTTTGATTCCCCACTCAGCCATGGAGACCCACTGGGGGATCTTGGGTGTGTCACACACTCTCAGCCCCAGAAAACTCCATGATAGACTCACCTTAGGGTTGCCTTAAGTTGGAAACAACTTGAAGGCACGCAACCACAATCGCTGAGGGGCACAACTGCCTCTTCTAATGGTGAGGGACCTGGAAGCCATGAAGCCCTCTGAGGATAGACTTAGAGAGCTGGGTATGTTTAGTCTGCAGAGGAGAAGGTGAAGAGGGGACAGGATAGCCATGTTTAAATATTTGAAGGGATGCCATGTAGAGGAAGGAGAGGGCTTGTTTTCTGCTGCTCCAGAGACCAGGACAAGGAGCCATGGATTCAAGCTGCAGGAAAGGAGATTCCACCTGAACCTCAGGAAGAACTTCCTGACGGTCAGGGCTGTCCGGCAGTGGAATCTGCTGCCTGGGAGTGTGGTGGAGTTTCCTCCTTCTTTGGAGGTTTTTAAGCAGAGGCTGGACGGCCATCTGTCGGGAATGCTTTGAGGGTGTTCCTGCATAGTAGGGTGTTGGACTGGATGGCCTCTGGGGTCTCTTCCAGCTCTACATTTCTATGATTCTATGATTCTAGTTCCAACCCAAAGCTTTTGTGTCTTCATCCAGAGATTTGAGCAGGGTCCATACGAACAGATTCATATTGACCTCACCCCACCCTCAAAATGAAGACACGGAGGGTGAGACCTGTCGCTCAATTCAGTGGGCATGATTCTACCTCTCTAGGCCCCGTCACCATCTTTCGAGGACGCAAGGCAGGAAAAACCAGCACTTACTCACGCTCAGGACAAAAATGGCAAAGATCCCAACCACTTGCCAGAGACGTAAACCCCAGATCACCACCGTCTCCGAGGTGACCGGATCTGGCTTCTTTTTGGGCGGTTCGGTGGTGGCCTGAAGTGGGAAGAGAAAAAAGAAGAAAGAAATAGAGTGAGACCAGATTGGTCACAGACAAAATGGAGTCAAATGGAGACACACCAAAAAGCAGTAGGACTTCAATGTACCCTATGAGGATAGACTTAGAGAGCTGGGTATGTTTAGTCTGCAGAAGAGAAGGCTAAGAGGGGACATGATAGCCATGTTTAAATATTTGAAGGGATGCCACGTAGAGGAAGGAGAGGGCTTGTTTTCTGCTGCTCCAGAGACCAGGACAAGGAGCAACGGATTCAAGCTGCAGGAAAGGAGATTCCACCTGAACCTCAGGAAGAACTTCCTGGCGGTCAGGGCTGTCCGGCAGTGGAATCTGCTGCTGCCTCCATGGAGTATGTGGTGGAGTCTCCTTCCTCGGAGGTTTTTAAGCAAAGGCTGGATGGCCATCTGTCGGGATTGATTTGAAGGGTGTTCCTGCATGGCAGGGGGTTGGACTGGATGGCCCCTGGGGTCTCTTCCAACTCTACATTTCTATGATTCTATGATTCTATGAACTTGGAGGGGACTGTTTTCATGACCTGGAAATGCTCACAAGGAGCTGCTGATGCCTGCAGAGGACATAGGTGTAGGGAGCAAAGGAGCAGTCCAGTATGGCCGAAAGAAAGAAGTTTGCAATTCCCAGGAAGCTCACCTGGAGTTTCCAAAAATTCATTTTGAAAAATAGACTTCAAAGCAAGCAAAGCCTTTGAAGGAAACCTGGGCTTCTCTTAGATCTTCTTCTCCTGAGTAGGGATTCAGAAGGGAATCAAGCTCAGAAGGGTCTCAACAAAATAATATGATGCAAATATATCTTCCTTACATATTGGGTCTCTGCCTATATCTCAGGGCTTTTGGAAAAAATCTGGATTCCAAACAGCAATGCATGGTGGGCACTGCCACCTGCTGTACAGAACAGGTATTACAACCATTAAAATCCTGGGTGTGTAATTCATTAAATAGCAATTTGGAGCAGGGAGGTAAAGAATACTTACAAATTTTCTCATCCTCATTGAGGAAGAGTTTTCAGACCCATCAAAACATACCTTTGAGAAAAACTCAACCTCCAAGAGATTCAGTTTCATGCAACAGAACAATATTTCTGCACAAAAATCTATAGTTTGCACAATGCACACTGTTTTGTGCACAAAGTGATGTTATTTATACACACACACACACAAACCACAAACACTTTGCTGAACTGCATGCTTGCTTTTAAAAAAGAAAAGTTCCAGCTTGCAAAATATCATACAAAAATGTGCAAAAATTCTCATAATCCCACTTGGTAGAGACCTGGATAGATTGGAGAGCTGGGCCAAGGCGAACAAAATGAAATTCAACAGAGAGAAGTGTAAGGTCCTACACTTAGGTAGAAAAAATGCAATACAGAAATATAGGATGGGGGACACGTGGCTGGATAGCAGTACGTGTGAAAGGGATCTAGGAGTCTTCATAGACCACAAGCTGAACATGAGCCAGCAGTGTGATGCGGCAACCAAGAAAGCCAATGCAATTCTCGGCTGCATCAATAGGAGTATGGTGTCTAGATCGAGGGAGGTACTGGTACCACTCTACTCTGCTTTGGTTAGACCCCATCTTGAATCCTGTGTCCAGTTCTGGGCACCCCAATTCAAGAAGGATATTGGCAAGCTGGAGCAAGTCCAGAGGAGGGCGACCTGGAAGCCATGAAGCCCTATGAGGATAGACTTAGGGAGCTGGGGATGCTTAGTCTGCAGAAGAGAAGGTTAAGAGGGGACAGGATAGCCATGTTTAAATATTTGAAGGGATGCCATGTAGAGGAGGGAGAGGGCTTGTTTTCTGCTGCTCCAGAGACCAGGATGAGGAGCAATGGATTCCAGCTGCAGGAAAGGAGATTCCACCTGAACCTCAGGAAGAACTTCCTGACGGTCAGGGCTGTCCGGCAGTGGAATCTGCTGCCTCGGAGTGTAGTGGAATCTCCTTCCTTGGAGGTTTTTAAGCAGAGGCTGGAGGGCCATCTGTTCAAGGGAGTGCTTTGAGGGTGTTCCTGCATAGCAGGGGGTTAGACTGGATGGCCCCTGGGGTCTCTTCCAACTCTACATTCCTATGGTTCTATGATTCTATGATTTCCTTTTTTTAAAAAATACTATTTGTTTTTCCATGCTGGACTCAAATGAGCAAGAATTGGCACCCCTAATTTGGAAAGAGGACAGGGAAGTATTTTTCACAGTTAAGAAATCCTCAGCCTATTCCAGTTCCCACTGACAAGTAATTTCCATAACTAATTTACTCGGGGATTAACTGGTTTAGCCTTCAAAAGGATGCCATAATGGTACAAAATAGTTGTCTGTTATAATACTCTGCCTCCCACTGTTTTCTCTTCTGTGCATATGAATATGAAACTGGAATACTGGTGGAGTGAAATACCTTCTGAATTTAAGACACCTGGGCTATTTGAAGGAGTATATTTCCCAATGCAACCCTGCTCGTGTTTAAATACTGGAAGGGAAATCATACGGAGGATGGAGCAAGCTTGTTTTATGCTGCCCCAGAGACTAGGACATGGTGCAACGGCTCCAAACTTCAGGAAAAGAGATTTCACCAAAACATGAGGGAGAACTTCCTGATGGTAAGAGCTGTTTGACAATGGAATACGCTGCGGTCTTGAAATATGGTGGAGTCTCCTTCTTTGGAAGTTTTTTTCACAGAGGTCAGCTGGCCATCTGTTAGGATGGTGTATTCTTGCATGGCAGAAAGGGGTTAGATTGGATGGCCCCTTGGGGTCTCTTCCAACTCAATGATTCTCTGATTTTAAGCCACTGAACAAAGACTAAGCTGAACAGCGTAGGTTGTGCCTGTTTTTGGTGCTGTCAAAAAGCACACCCAGACAAAGAACCACCATATCGCTTCTGTGGCTCTTTCTCTCCACCCAGTGTTTGCTTCAAAAGAGTGCAAAATCCATTTTGCAATCCAGAAATCACTGGCAGCTGGTGGCTTCCTAAGTCGATAGAGCGGAGAATCCTCTTTCAGTTTTATTCTGAACTTTAAAGGATCTAGCTGGGGGCCTTTCCACACTACACTGTAATAGTGCTATTATTCCACATTCAGCTTCCTATGGAATCCTGGGGTTTGCAGTTTAGGGAAGGGCATTGAGAATTCTCAGCCAGAGACCTCTTTGGCCTCAGGAAACTACAAACCCCAGAATTCCCCTGGAGGTTGGAAGTGGAATAATAGCACTATCACAGTGGTGTGTGGAAAGGCCCAAAGGTGCTGAACCCTTTCTCTAAAATAAGTTCAGCACTTTGGATAGTTCCTTTAACAGGGAGGATAAAAGCCAGAGCTCCTTTATTGCTCCATTGACATAGCAGCCGTCACTCACCACTGCCAGAAATCATTGCCTTCTCTCTGAATTGGCTTTGCTTGCCCTGGCTGGTGTTGTGGTTAACTATGGGATGCTGGGATTTCAATACATTTACATGCAATCCCTTATTGACCAAAATTGCTCATCTTTCTGGGAAGTTTTCCCTGGAACCTCTCCCAACATCCTTCTTTTACCCTCAGCAGAGACTGACTAAGGCCATTTCTGCACTGGGCTGTTATAGCGCTATGATTGCACTTTCAACATCCTATGGAATCCTGAGGTTTGCAGTTTCGGGAGGGGCCGGCTGCAAACCTCAGGATTCCATAGGATGTTGAAAGTGCAATCACAGCGCTATAATAGCCCAGTGTGGAAATGGCCAAAGACTTAAAAAAGCAACTATGAAGGAACTGGAAAAGATCCTCAAGTGTCGAGTTAAATAATTGAAGCAAAGTCAATTCAGAGAGAGGGCAATGATTTCTGGCAATGGCAGGTGATGGCTGAACCATCTAAGCCATCATATTTGCAGTTTGTATGCTTGTGAAAGCTGGAGAATGAAGAAAGCTGAGAGGAAGAGGTGTTTGACGGTATTACTCCTGTCTAGATGGAGGTCTAAGGTTTTGGGATAAAGAAAGCCCCTGATGAAATTACGAGATTGAAATTGCTTCTCCTTGGAAATGTGGTGCTGGAGAAAAGTTCTACTGATTCTCCGGATGGCTAAAAAGACAAATGAGTGGGTGCTACCGGAGCTCTCCCTACAAGCCAAGATGGCTAAACCAAGACTGTTGGACTTTGGACATAGGTTGAGAAGACATGACTCACTAGAAAAAAGACCATCGTGCTTGGGAAGGTAGAAGGCCGTAGGAAAAGGAGACCCCATTCCAGACGGGTAGATTCAAGGAAGACACAGCCCTGAGTCTGCAAGACCTGAACAAGGCCGTGGATAACCAGGTTTCTTGGAATTGTCCTATTCATAGGGTTTCCATAAGTCAAAGTTGACTTGGTGGCCAACCATAGGTCCTGTATCTCAGCGATTCTCAAACAGGGACCTTCCCAATGTTTTGGCCTTCAACCCCCAGAAGGCTCAGCCAGCCCAAGAAAGAGTAGGTCCAAAACATCTGAAAAGGCCCAATTTGGGAAGCCACTGTCTAATGCTATTTCAGTCTTCAGTGGGTATCGGAGACCATCTTTATTTTTTCTGCAAAACCATGAGGGCTAGAAACGTTCTGCCTTTCTTTGGAGACAAAAATGAAAACAAAGCAAAGCCCCATGCATTCTACAGGCCAGGGTCTAGATGCAGAGATAATATGGAAATCTGCCTCCTCCCTTTGCTCTCCAGGGAATTCTAATGGTTGATATTTGATCACCGGCATTGCCTTTAATTGACGCCAACTTGCTCCTGGTTCTAAAGCAACAAGAAGGTGGGGGGGATTGGAGGGGGTATCAGTTGTCTGCAAACACATAGTTCATCTCTGGGCAAAAGTAACCTGATTTCCCCCATGCAAAGTCTCTGCTCATAATCTGTCTGCCCACACATTGTTTGCTCCTGCCAGACAGTATTTACAAGCCAAGTATTGCATTTCTTGCTCCCCTGCATTTCCTTGGAAATACAGTTTCACTCACTAAGGATGGGAATTTAACGGCGGAAAAAATATCTGCTCATCTGAAATGAGTCCAATGGATATCATGCACCGTCCAACAGAAAAATGCACAGGTTTGAGAACAAGTCAAGCCTGAACTCTCCCTAGAAGCCAAGGCCATTTCCACACTAGACTGTTATAGTGCTGTTATTCCACTTGGTTGCATCAATAGGAGTCTGGTGTCCAGATCGAGAGAGGTACTGGCACCACTCTACTCTGCTTTGGTTAGACCCCATCTTGAATACTGTGTCCAGTTCTGGGCACCCCAATTCAAGAAGGACATGGTCAAGCTGGAGCAAGTCCAGAGGAGGGCGACCAAAATGGTGAGAGGCCTGGAAGTCATGAAGCCCTATGAGGATAGACTTAGAGAACTGGGTATGTTTAGTCTGCAGAAGAGAAGGTTAAGAGGGGACATGATAGCCATGTTTAAATATTTGAAGGGAAGCCACGTAGAGGAAGGAGAGGGCTTGTTTTCTGCTGCTCCAGAGACCAGAACAAGGAGCAATGGATTCAAGCTGCAGGAAAGGAGATTCCACCTGAACCTCACGAAGAACTTCCCGGCAGTCAGGGCTGTCCGGCAGTGGAATCTGCTCCCTCAATGGAGTGTAGTGGAGTCTCCTTCCTTGGAGGTTTTTAAGCAGAGGCTGGATAGCCATCTGTCGGGAGTGTTTTGAGGGTGTTCCTGCATGGCAGAATGGGGTTGGACCGGATGGCCCCTGTGGTCTCTTCCAACTCTACATTTCTATGATTCTATGATTCTATCTTATGGAATCCTGGGGTTTGCAGTTTAGGGAGGGGCCTTTGAGGATGGCCTTTGAGGCCTCTCCCGAAACTGCAAACCCCAGGATTCCATAGGATGTTGAAAGTGGAATAATACACTATAACAGTCTAGTGCGGAAATGGCCTGAATCAATGAACTCTGAGTTTGCAAGAGACCGCAAGAGACTCTGAGCTTGCAAGAGACTGGGGTTTGCAAGGCCGGCCCCTCCCAAAACTGCAAACCCCAGGATTCCACAGGATGTTGAACGTGGAATAATCGCGCTATAACAGTCTAGTGTGGAAATGACCAGGGCCTGTTGGAGATCTCTTGCCCATGGAGTTGCTGTGAACTGAAGCCGACTTGACAGCTCACACCATCACCACCACCAAGGGATGGGAGGGCAGCCCCGGGCTCCGTGCCTGTCGCTGCTTAAAATATTTCCATCTGGTGTGGCTGAATCTCTCTGACCGAAGATCAGTTTCCCTGAACCAGTGGATGACCCAAAAGGCTTGCAGATTTTGAGGGCTGTCTCTTTAACAGAAAGACGATCTCCCCCAATTAGCAGACTATCAGGTTGTCTCCAAGCGGCACTTGGCGTCTGAACAGCAAACTACAGCTGAAGGCACAAGAACAGCCCGGGGTATCCTTTTTTCCCCCTCCCTTAGAACCTTATCATGCCATTTCTTTATGCCACGCTAGTCCATTTGAATTTTGCTCCAGCCATTCTTGTGAGGGTAGCTGGTAATTGATGCTTTCTATCTCACTGGCCATTTCTGCACTAGACTTTTATAGTGCTATGATTCCACTTTCAAGATCCTATGGAATCCTGGAGTTTGCAGTTTAGGGAGGGGCCTTTGAGGATGGTCTTTGAGGCCCCTCCCTAAAATGCAAACCCCAGGATTCCCTAGGATCTTGAAAGTGGAATCATAGCACTATAACAGTCTAGTGTGGAAACGGTCACCCTTTCCAAATTTGTGCTTTAAAAGCAGCATTTGCACAGTTTGTTCATCTGCAGTAAGGCAGACTCCAATACCCCACCCCCTTGCTTCTGAGATTGGTTCTGTAGCTCTAACTGCACATGACATCACGACAACACAATGTCACGACACTACGATGCTATGGCCGTTTCTGCACTACACTCTTATAGCGCAATTATTCCACTTTCAATATCCTATGGAATCCTGGGGTTTGCAGTTCCGGGAAGGGCCGGCCTCTATAGAGTTGGAAGAGACCTCAAAGGACATCCGGCCGGCCCTTCCCGAAACTGCAAACCCCTGGATTCCAGAGGAGGTTGAAAGTGGAATCATCGTGCTATAAGAGTATAGTGTGGAAATGGCCTATGACATGATGCTATGTCTCAACACTACAAGAGAAGAAAATGTCATGAAAAAGGAACAAGAAAAAGTATATACCATCAGAAAACACAGATAAAAATTGTGCTGAATTAAGAAAACAGCTTGTCAAATAAAAAGTGTGCATGCATAAACAGTGCGTGGATTGGGAGAAATGCATCCCAAAATGCGCAGAAATTCTCATGCACACTTTAAAAAGCACCTTTGAGAGCTGGTCAGAAATGAAGTTAAAGTTGGACAAGGTCTTGAAGCTTAGAGCAAATTGAATCCGATTGGAGAAACTGAGGCCATTTCCGCACTACACTGTTCTAGGGGTCTTTTTATTCCACTTTCAACATCCTTGGGGGAATTCTGGGGTTTCTAGATTTCTGAGGCCCAAGAGCTCCCTGGCTGAGAATCCTAAAGGCCCCTCCCCAAACTGCAAAGCCCAGGATTCCATAGGAGGTTGAAAGTGGAATAACAGCACTACGGCCATTTCCGCACTAGACTGTTATAGTGCTATGACTGCACTTTCACCATCCTGTGGAATCCTGGGGTTTGTAGTTTACTGAGGCCAAAGAACTCTCTAGGTGAGAATTCTCAATGCCCCTCCCAAAACTGCAAAGCCCAGGATTCCATAGGATTTTGAAAGTGGAGTAATAGCACTAGAACAGTCTAGTGTGGAAATGGCCAAAAGGCCTTGTTGTGGTCTCTTTAAGACTAATCGATTAACTTTAGCACAAACTTCTAACAATTACAATCAGCCTCCTTTGCCCAATTGCTATTTCTGACCCCAACTGACCCATGGAATCAATTGCTAAAAGACTCGTCAACGCTTCCGTAAATCCCATTGGCACCTTGGGTTCTATTCTGCTTGGGACTAGCAATTGAATTTGGGCCAAGGACAGGACTTATGCAGTCCTCCAGATGTTGTTGGACTACGTCTCCCAGCACTCCTCCTTGCTGGTTCTTCTGACTAAGGCTGCTGGGAGTTACAGCTCGAGAGCATAAAAAGGAAGATATTGGAGCAAGCTTGCCTGGAATTAAGGGAAAAGACAAGCCTTTTTCCATGGAGAGGTTTTTTGCTTTCAGAAGGTGTGGTGGGCAAAACAGAGGCCATCAAGACTGTACCACTAAGGGGAGAAGAAAAGAGAACCCGCAGGGAGAACTTGTGAAGGTCCAACAGATTGGGGTGAGATGTTAAATAATATCCTGTGAGCGAATTAAGCGTGACTCGAATACTGTACTGTTTTGGGCAGTTGGGATACAGGAAACACCGCCTTCCTGCTTTAGACCAGTATTTTATTTTATTTTATGTGTATGTCTTTAAGATATCCATCAACTTATGGTGACCCTAAGAATGTTATAGCTTTTTTTTAGGGTGAGGAATCATCAGAAATGGTTTTGCCAATTGCTCCCCCTGTAACATAGCCTACAGCACCTGGTATCTGTGGGCGGTCTCCCATCCAAGTACTAACCAGGACTGACCCTACTTAGCTTCCAAGATCAGACAGGATCTGGCGCCTTTAAGGTATTTAGGCCCAGTTTCCTACTTCTATAAATGTCAGAGGTGTCTTTATTATTTTTATTCACCAGTTATATTTCTACCCTGTCTTTCCCACCCATGAGTTCAAGCTGGTGTACATGCTCTCCTTCTCCCCACTTTATTTTCACAACAACCCTGTGGAGTAGGCTCAGAGTCACCGAAGGAGTTTCCTAGGCATATATCAAACGGGCTAGTATTCAGAGTCAGACTTTTGAGCCATTTGGCTCAGCTCGAACCTATAAGGATGGCTCTCGAGAATTTCAAGGGGGATTCTTTCTTAGGCCTGCTTAGAAATCCTTGCTCTTCCCTTCTGGAGGTCACCCATTTCAGTCCTAACCAGGCATGACTTGGCTTAGCTTTGGCAATCAGGTGAGAGTGAGCGTGTTCAGAATAGAATAAAGGTGTTCTAATAGCCATGCATGAATTTTACAAAATGTGCAATAGATTTGTGTTGGGAGCACAGCCCTTGAAAACTGGTCCACGTTGAACCAAATTCCAATTTTTTTTCTGAATGTCTATTTGCTTCTGAAATGTGATTGTTTTTGCATTAGTGGTGGTGACTGTTGCCATTTCCGCACTAGAGTGCTATAGCGCTATGATTCCACTTTCAACATCCTATGGAATCCTGGGGTTTGCAGTTTCGGGAGGGGCCGGCCTCTATAGAGTTGGAAGAGACCCCAAAAGACATCCGACCGGCCCCTCCCGAAACGGCAAACCCCAGGATTCCATAGGATGTTGAAAGTGGAATAACTGCAAAGCCCAGGATTCCATAGGAGGTTGAAAGTGGAATAACTGCAAAGCCCAGGATTCCATAGGAGGTTGAAAGTGGAATAACTGCAAAGCCCAGGATTCCATAGGAGGTTGAAAGTGGAATAACTGCAAAGCCCAGGATTCCATAGGAGGTTGAAAGTGGAATAACTGCAAAGCCCAGGATTCCATAGGAGGTTGAAAGTGGAATAACTGCAAAGCCCAGGATTCCATAGGAGGTTGCAAGTGGAATAACTGCAAAGCCCAGGATTCCATAGGAGGTTGAAAGTGGAAGAACTGCAAACCCCGGGATTCCAGAGGAGGTTGAAAGTGGAATAAATGCAAAGCCCAGGATTCCAGAGGATGCTGAAAGTGGAATAACTGCAAACCCCAGGATTCCACAGGAGGTTGAAAGTGGAATAACTGCAAACCCCAGGATTCCATAGGAGGTTGAAAGTGGAATAACTGCAAAGCCCAGGATTCCATAGGAGGTTGAAAGTGGAATAACTGCAAAGCCCAGGATTCCATAGGAGGTTGCAAGTGGAATAACTGCAAAGCCCAGGATTCCAGAGGAGGTTGAAAGTGGAATAACTGCAAACCCCAGGATTCCATAGGAGGTTGCAAGTGGAATAACTGCAAAGCCCAGGATTCCATAGGAGGTTGAAAGTGGAATAACTGCAAAGCCCAGGATTCCATAGGAGGTTGAAAGTGGAAGAACTGCAAAGCCCAGGATTCCAGAGGATGCTGAAAGTGGAATAACTGCAAAGCCCAGGATTCCACAGGAGGTTGAAAGTGGAATAACTGCAAAGCCCAGGATTCCATAGGAGGTTGAAAGTGGAAGAACTGCAAAGCCCAGGATTCCAGAGGATGCTGAAAGTGGAATAACTGCAAAGCCCAGGATTCCACAGGAGGTTGAAAGTGGAATAACTGCAAAGCCCAGGATTCCATAGGAGGTTGCAAGTGGAATAACTGCAAAGCCCAGGATTCCATAGGAGGTTGCAAGTGGAATAACTGCAAAGCCCAGGATACCATAGGAGGTTGAAAGTGGAATAACTGCAAAGCCCAGGATTCCAGAGGATGCTGAAAGTGGAATAACTGCAAACCCCAGGATTCCACAGGAGGTTGAAAGTGGAATAACTGCAAACCCCAGGATTCCATAGGAGGTTGAAAGTGGAAGAACTGCAAAGCCCAGGATTCCAGAGGATGCTGAAAGTGGAATAACTGCAAACCCCAGGATTCCACAGGAGGTTGAAAGTGGAATAACTGCAAAGCCCAGGATTCCATAGGAGGTTGAAAGTGGAATAACTGCAAAGCCCAGGATTCCATAGGAGGTTGCAAGTGGAATAACTGCAAAGCCCAGGATTCCATAGGAGGTTGCAAGTGGAATAACTGCAAAGCCCAGGATACCATAGGAGGTTGAAAGTGGAATAACTGCAAAGCCCAGGATTCCAGAGGATGCTGAAAGTGGAATAACTGCAAACCCCAGGATTCCACAGGAGGTTGAAAGTGGAATAACTGCAAACCCCAGGATTCCATAGGAGGTTGAAAGTGGAATCATAGCGCTATAACAGTCTAGTGCGGAAATGGCATGTGTTGGGTCAACTTAAGAAACCGAGGCCACTTATACTGGCAATTGAGGGTTTGCTCGGCTTGGGAAATACTCCCAGAGTAACAAAGCCCCAGTGAATTTCCTTCGGTAATAATAAATTATGGTGCTGTTGTATTCGGGGAGGATTTTAATTTGTGGCTCAGTTCAGGCAGCCCACAGTAAGGCTGAATGCTCTTGAGAAGTCTTCCTCTTTCTTCTAAAACAATATAGCAGAAATGTCTGGACTCGCAGGGTTACAAGATTCCAAAGGAAACGTCCCCTTTTAGAAGGCATGGAAAAATTCAGCAAGTGCAGCTTTTGTGGCAAATTCCACCAACTGAAATTTGCTCTTCTACAAAACGACCAAAACTTTTAACCTGCATCTGGCCTCTCTACTCTTTGTGCGGCAGTGGTCGTCTCTGTTAAATGAGGCTTAGAAGCAAAACTTGGAAAAGTTACTCTGCAGGACTGCAGTTCCCAGAACTGCCCTGGTCATCTTGGCTGTTGGCTAAGGGTATTACTGTAGATTTAAACAAACAAACTTTTGCAAGCTCTGCTAAGACTTTCACAGTGGAACACAATGGCTTGCATTGTCCACGGGCACAAGGATAGCACTATGAGTCCACTTTAATGGCCTTGGCTGCATCCTGTGGAATTCTGGGATTTGTAGTTTAGGAAGAACTAGAGCTCTCTGGCTGAGAATTCTGAGTGATGCCTCTTAAACTCCATATCTCAGGTTTCCACAGGATGGAGCCGTGGCAGTTAAAGTGGAATCACAGTGCTATAACAATGCAGTGTGGAAAGAGCGCCGGGTGCTATGAACTGGAACACTTGCATTTCTTTTATTTATTTAAAGTTAAATCCTATGTAACCCCAACATGACTGTGGTTGTTTTGTTGCCTCAAAACAATGAGGAAGTGGAGGGTATGCTGATCAAATTTGCAGATGACACCAAATTGGGAGGGGTTGCTAATACACCAGAGGATAGGATCAAATTTCAATACGACCTTGACAGATTGGAGAGCTGGGCCAAAGCTAACAAAAGGAATTTCAATAGAGAGAAATGCAGGGTCCTGCACTTGGGCAGAATAAATGAAAGTCACAAGTATAGGATGGGGGACGTGTGGCTGGATAGCAGTACGTGTGCAAAGGATCTAGGAGTCTGGGTATATCACAAGCTGAACATGAGTCAGCAGTGTGATGCGGCAGCCAAGAAAGCCAATGCGATTCTCGGTTGCATCAATAGGAGTATGTTGTCTAGATCATGAGAGGTAATGGTACCACTCTGTTCTGCATTGGTTAGGCCTCATTTGGAATCCTGTGTCCAGTTTTGGCCACCTCAGTTAAAGAAGGATGTCGACAAGCTGGAACGTGTCCAGAGGAAGGCGACCAAAATGGTGAAGGGTCTGGAAGCCATGAAGCCCTGTGAGGAGCGGCTTAGGGAGCTGGGTATGTTTAGTCTGCAGAAGAGAAGGTTAAGAGGTGACATGATAGCCAGGTTTAAATATTTGAAGGGATGTCCTGTCGAGGAAGGAGAGGGCTTGTTTTCTGCTGCTCCAGAGACCAGGACAAGGAGCAATGGATTCAAGTTGCAGGAAAGGAGATTCTGTCTGAACCTCAGGAAGAACTTCCTGACGGTCAGAGCTGCCCGTCAGTGGAATCTGCTGCTGCCTCCATGGAGTGTGGTGGAGTCTCCTCCTTCTTTGGAGGTTTTTAAGCAGAGGCTGGATGGCCATCTGTTGTGAATGCTTTGATGGGTGCTCCTGCATAGCAGGGGGTTGGACTTGATGGCCCCGGGGGTCTCTTCCAACTCTATGATTCTATGCTTCAAGTTTCTGACTTACAGACACCCTACTGTGAAGCAATCATGGGGTTTTCTTAGCAAGCTTTCTTTGGGGGTAGGCATGGGGGAATTGCCCTTAACCTTCATCTAAGGCTGAGCAAATTTGACTTGCCCAAGGTCACCTAGTGGGTTTCCATGGCCAAGTGGGTGCCCTGGAGTCCAAGCTATGATACCACCCTGGCGACTGACATGGTGGAGACCTGCTGAAATTAATGGGAATTAAACGGGTTGTCCCAATCATTTCAGTGCCTCTGCGTATGGTAGGAATACCATTTATTTAGCACTTAGGCTGTTGGAGAGCTTTTTGGGAAGATCTCTTGCTGTTTTTGCAGCTTTTCCCATAATAGTTTGTTGGGGGTATTTAAGCACTGCAGGGCAGCCATTAGCCAGTTGTACCTGGAGATGTAGCTGGAGCCTGGGGTGTTTCCTTTTCTAGCCTACAACTCCCAGCATGCCTTGCCTTTCCTAAAATCTAGCTGTAAACTGCACTGTAGATCATTCACTCTAAAAGAAGTGGGATTGCATGATAGAGTCCCCTCTAACTCTATAATTCTCCAAACCAAAACCAAAAGGATTGTGTTGTTTTACTGTGGATGGAAACCTACTTCTTTTGTTGGATTGGCAGATTGAATTAGCCCACCCACCATTTCATGCAATTACAAATGACAAAACAATACCGTGCAATACCGTTGCAACAAAACATTGCTGTGTTGCATTTATCTTAAGGTGGCATTGAGACAAAATAATAAATATGCCATCTAGTAAACTGACATTATACCCCTTTCCACTTCTTTTTTCCCCCTGAAGTTGGCAGCCTTGGATGCAAACAGGGAAAACCTCTGGGACACACAAGGGTTAGATCCACTCAAAAAAGAAAATGGATTTCCGAAAGGGGCCCAGATAAGGCTCCCTAACTTTTGAATATAAATGGCACTCAAGTAGATAGTGTGCCAAGTCTTCTTTTGCCCATAAACAGCTTACCTGTGAGTGGAATGCCCTGGAATCTTCCCTGGAGGACCACTGTCTCCATCATCTCAAATCAGAGATGAGCAAAAGCAATACATTAATTCTTTCTCATCTTATAGCTTGTTCGATTTATTATATCATGTTTTGCTCCTTGTGCACACCCCATGGATAGCTTAATAATATGCTAGCTGACTCACAAAGAAGCCCTACAGAGTTCAATGGCAAGAGATCTTCCCCAGAATCTCTCCAACAGCCTAAGTGCTAAATAAATGATGCCAAACAAGCATGTGGAGCATTTCAGACTAACTGTGCAATGCTAGTGCATGTGTTACTCAGAGGCTGGTCCCATGGAATATCAAGTGAGCACGGAGCAAAGGCCATAATTCCTACCAAATTCCCTATCTGTTTCTTCCCTTGGATTGAGGCCTTCCAGGAAGGGGGAAGGCTTCTCTGTGTCCCACCGAGGAGCTCAATACAGTGCATGAGGATGGGGTGTGTGGCCTGCTCAGTGGTGGCACCGTACAATTTCAGAATGCTCCTCCCCTTGGAGGCCTGATTGACACCAAGGATGGTTTCGTTTGGGGTCCACATTAAAAACATGGCTGCTCACTGAGCCTTTGGGTCTCACTCATTCTTTGCAAATACCAACGCACATGCATTGTTGTTGTGCGCCTTGAGGTTGTCCCCAACCCTAAAGAGATCCTGTCACAGGGTTTTCTGGGGCTGAGAGTGTGTGACACGCCCAAGGTCTCCCAGTGGGTTTCCATAGCCGAACAGGGAACTGAACCCTTGTCTCCAGGCTCACCGTCCAAAACTCAAACATCTATATCACACTGGTTTATGCATAGATCCGTTTCCCCTTATCCACAATTTTGCTTTCTGTGGTCCAACCACTGTCAAAAAATGTCCGGAAAATGGAAGTATTTCCAGGCAGGGTCCTCCCAGCCCAGTGCCTCTGTCTTCTTCATCGTAAACCCACCTCCCTCCCACCCTTTGCCCCAATCCATCCCCTGGCATCTGGGCAATGGTACCCGTATGGTTCACCCCAGATCTTACCCCCTACACCTTGCTTGCCTGCCCAGCACTCACTTGAACCACCCCTCCACCTAGGATGCCACAGGAAATGGCTCTGGCGTCACGGGAAGTAGCTTTTTAGCTTCTCAGGGGCCACAGAGAGATGGAAAAGACCCAAGGAAGGGCTTTGGCCAAATTTGTCCTATGGGATTCAGTACTATCCCTAGTTTCAGACATGCATAAGAGGTCTTGCAACATATCCCTTGCAGACTGAGCCTGGTGCAAATGCTTTGAGGATTGGACTATGACCCTGGAGAGCAGGACTGAATTCCCTGCTCTGCCATGGAAACCATGGGTGATCTTGGGTGCATCACACACTCTCAGCCCCAGAAAACCCCACGATCGCTTCATCTTAGGGTTGCCATAAGTCAGATACGACTTGAAGGCATACAAAAACAACAAACTGTATTTTTTTTAAAAAAATTTACTTTTTAAAATATTTTTTCTCCGTCTTATGTTTGCTATGTGTTTGGCTTATTTAAATTATTTTTATGGCTTCAAATAGCTCAGTCTGTTGCTTTAACCTCAAGCTGCCTTGAGGTTTTTTGGATAGAGGAATATAGCAACAATCACAACCAGTTTTTTTTCTTACACATATCCCCGAACGTGAATAGGAAAAGTTTTGGACTGCATTTCTGAGAATCCTCCAGATACCCAGAAACTTTTCCGAGCTGTGGGGGAAAGCATGTTCATTCTTTGAAAATATAATTGCTGCACACTTGCCCATAGAAAAAGTGGGCAACCTCAGCAGCAGAATCAAGTCAAATCATATTGGTTTGTTGCTCCGGAACAAGTCCATAAAGACCAACCTGACACAAAACCCACAAGGATGGGATTCATCCCTCCGTAGCAGCCAAAGACTTGATATCTCTCCCTGTATCCAAGAATGAAAAGTGTATGGCTGTGGTAGAACAGAAAAGTTCTCTGCACATTCTCAATGATACCTTCTCTCGTATTTCAAGTATGCTTGTCTCATCCAAATTTCTGTAAGCCTCCTCCTTCCATAGCCCTGTGACCTGTTTTGCTTTCTCGTGCCACCCATGGGAGCCAGTGGCTTCGTTTCTGAATGCAAGCAAATAGCCAAAATACCACGACTGGAGAAGTGGAGAAGGCAACTCATTTTGGCTAAGCTGCTGTCCTTCCTCTTAGCACCTGGAGCCCAAACAATTTGCCCAGATGATGCCACCGGATCATTGTGGACTCTGCCATTGACCTTTCCTCTTGCTTGGATGGATTGCAGAGCCGACGCTTTCCTACCCAGCCTTCTGTCCCATTCCAGGGTCTCTCCCCCTACTTACCCGGATCAGTTGACTCAAGGCAGCCCTGGAGTAACAGAGAAGCAGGGAAGGTGAGCTTCCAAACTGGCAGAGGGGACTTCGAGTGCTCTGGTCCCACGCCATCTTATTTTTCCCCCTTTGTGTCTCTGTCTCGATGCAAACTGGATTCTCTGGGGAAGAGGAGGGGGCAGCCCGATAGATGGCCGGGGAGCTGTCTTGTCACCCCGCCCCAGAACATCTGCCGATGATGGCTGGTTTCCTTTGCTTCAGTCTCTCTGCACTCTTGCAGCATCAGTGGCTGGCTTTTGCAGGAGCCATTAATTAATTCATTAGGCCGGGTTCGCTTACACACTGCTTGGGCCTGGACAGCAGCCAGCGACGGGCAAGGAATGAGCTCCCAGGTGTGCGTGTCTGTGATGTTGCTGGCAGAGCAGGGGCTGCTCAGACTGTGCTCCCCGGAGAGCCAACTTATTCACTTAGCTCAGGTCTGTTTTCTTTCCAGTGGATGGCTGGGTTTGGATCATAGAATCATACATCTCGAAGAGACCCCAAGGGTCATCCAGTCCAACCCCCTTCTGCCACGCAAGAATGCACCGTCGAGGCATTCCTGACAGATGGCCATCCAGCCTCTGTTTAAAAACCTCCAAAGAAGGAGACTCCAGCACACTCCATGGAGGCAGCATAGTCAGCTGTCAAAATGCTCTTACCATCGAGACGTTCTTCCAATGTTTAGATGGCAACTCTTTTCCTTAAATCTGAAGCCATTGCTCCTTGTCCTAGTCTCCAGAGCAGCAGAAAACAAGCCTGCTCCATCCTCAACATGACATCCCTTCAAACATTTAAACATGGCTCTCATGTCTCCTCTTAACCTTCTCTCCTGCAGGCTAAACATACCCAGCTTCCTCAGCCTCTCCTCAGAGGGCTTCATGGTCTCCAGGCCTTTTACCATTTTGGTCACCCTCCTCTGGACACATTCCAGTTCGTCCATATTCTTCTTGAACTGTGGTGCCCAGAACCGGACACGGTTTTCTAGGTGAGGTTTGGCCAAAGCAGAACAGAGTGGTCCTATCACTCCCTTGACCTAGATACTGTACTCCTATTGATGCAGCCTAGAATCGCATTGGCTTTTGTAGCTGCTGCATCACACTGCTGACTCATGTTCAGCTTGTGGACCACTAAGGCTCCTAGATCACTCAGCATCTTCTGGCCTGCACCAAAGAGAAAATGAGAGATGTTTATATGATGGTCACTCAGCCATATTTGTGGATATTGTGTGCCTTAGCTGATTCATGGCAAACCTGTCATGGGGTTTTCTTGGCAAGATGTCTTTGGAGCAGGTTTCCTGTTGCTTTCGTCCCAGGCCGACAAAGGGACTTGGCCATGGTCACCCCATGGGATTCTGTAGCCAAAAGGGAACTCAGCCTCTGGTCACCTGGAGTCCTCATTTGACCCTCAAATGGCTACACCACATGGGTTCAAATGTGAGCTAGGCATGCACATTAGTATAGGTTGATCCAAAATACACAGTGGGCCCTCCACATTTCCAGGGGTTAGGGGAGCAAGACCTCTGTGAAAGTAGAAAAAGACAAATACAAATACAAACTACAAAGTCACAAATATAACCTGAATAAATACTTCTCCAGGAATCTCTAGGTCGTCCAGCACAATTTTATGGTCAATTTCCAGCAGAAGTTGCTGAACTGTAATTATAACCTCCAGGTTCCAAGCTGAGTCCAGGATTCTCTTTTTCTTTCTTTCTTTTTCATTTCCTCTTCTTCTTTTTTTTGCAACAGTAAACTCATGCAAAAATCCCTAAAATTTTGTGAAGAAAAATTAAGGATGTGCGTACGTCTATTTTAAACCAGGCTTGTTCCTTATTTTTCTCCCACAATCTCTCATTTCCTCCCCCTTGTCTATGTTTAGACCATTAAGGTGCTCGGAACAGGGCACCCCTTCTTGCAAAACCCGTCTCGTGCGTTGGGTCACGGCGGCAGGCTCGGCTCCGGCTTCCTGATTTCGTTGGAGACGTCATCTTGATGCATCATCCCTGGCTTTTCAAATTCCCTCCGAGAAAGTCCCAAAGGGCCAACATGGCCCCTTGCCAAAGGCCTGTCCAGTTTGGCTGCGGTTCAGCCGGTTTCCATGAGCACCGGGGCAGGAATGTGCTTGCGAGGCATCACGGGAGACGGGGATGGGCCTCATTCCTTGCTGTGGGAGTGTGGCCGTGAGTGCAACCACAAAGGTTGGCCGGTGTGGATGTGGCTTCCGTCAACAACTTTTTTTGCTGGAACATGTGAGCCAGGGAACCATGTGAGCTGCTCCAAGTGTGAGCTGGGTGTGTGCATTTTGAAGGGGGGGTGCAAAACCAAAGCCAGACCCCTGAGATGCATGCATGAAAACGATGCACCACCGACGCTGGCTTGCAAGTTGCTTTGCTAGTGATCCTCTCCAAGAAACTACTTTCTAGTTCCAGGTCAGTGAAAAAAACTTTGTTCTAGGAGCAGACAAGGAATGATTGTCTTTTCTGCAAGTGCATAAGTGCTCTTTCTGGCCTTTGGAGAAATGAACTCAAATTATTTCACCATTGATACAAAAATCGAAAGGAAGGAAGAATGATAAGATCTCGGTTTTAGGAAAATAAAAAATATGGAAATATGCACAGATTTGGAAACATTCAAGATAAGATGTGTTTTTTGATTCTTAAGCTATGTAAGATATAGAATATGAAATGAAGATTGCAGAATTAAGATTAAGATTATGTTCATGGGAGATATAGTGAAAAAGTGGTGTTTTTATTTATTTTAGATAAAATAGATTTAGATTTATAAGAGAGATTTGTAAGTAAATTTGGCACAAATGTATAAGATTATGCATAAGTGCTTCCCTTAATGATATACTGTTAATTTATCATTTATTTATCATTTATCTACAGTCTTGGATTAAGATTATGTTCATATGAGATATAGTGAAAAAGAGCTGTGTTTTTATTTATTTTAGATAAAATACATTGGCCCTTTTCGCACGGGCCTTTCTCGCGCGACAGCCCCGTGAGCCTCGCGGGAGTGGGAGCATCACTCCACACGACGCACTCCCACTTCCGCCGGGCTCACGGGGCTGAAGCGGCGCGAGCGCGAGTTTTTTGATTTTCGCTTCGAAGCGAAAATCACCTGCGCTCGCGCAATGCTCCCGGCGCCCGCGTGCACTTACCTCTCGTGCGGAGTGTCCGGGAGCCAGCCGGGTCGCGCTTCCTTCCCTCCGCCCCTGCGGAAGGAAGGGACGGGGCGGGGCGCTAGTGCGACGGACGCGGCACGTCCTGCTTCGCGCGCGCACGCACGTGGGGGAGGCGGACGGGACGAGCGCCTTTCTCTCTCGCGCGCGGGGGGGGATGGACGGACGCATGAGCCGCCTCCGCCTCCGGGAGGCTGCCGCTTCCCTGTTCGTTCCTTCGCCTGTGGAAGGAAGGAGGGGGAAGCGGCAGCCTCCCGGAGAAGACTTCTTGCGTGAGCCGCCCTCCTCCATCGCGCGAGCGCCGGAGCTGCGAAAAGGGCCATAGTTTATTTTAGATAAAATAGATTTAGACTTATGAGAGATATTTGTAAGTAAATTTGGCATAAATGTGCAAGATTATGCATAAGTGCTTTCTTTAATGATATACTGTTAATTTATCATTTATCTACAGTCTCAGATTAAGATTATGTTCGTATGAGATATAGTGAAAAAGAGTGGTGCTTTTATTTATTTTAGATAAAATAGATTTAGATTTATGGGAGATATTTGTAAGTAAATTTGGCATAAATGTGCAAGATTATGCATAAGTGCTTTCTTTGACGATATATTGTTAATTTATCATTTATCTACAGTCTCAGATTTAGATACGTTGTTGATATATTAAATAAAAAAGGGAAGAATATAAACAAATAGAAAGGAAAGGGTACGAAGGAGCTTGAGGAAGTTATTTCTCTTTTGCTATCAGAAATAGAAGGCAAAGAGGGGGAGAGAAGAGTTGGAGAAGTTGTTTCATCATTGCTATCAAAAATAGAAGAGAAAGAGAAAGAAAGTTATTTTGTCGGAGTACAGCTCCCAATAGCCACCCTGGGTGGGGACTGGGGGAATTGAAGTCCAAAATAATTGGAGTCCAAAATAATTTTTTCCCCAAAAATTCTGGAAAGAGGATAATATTGTTGAAAAGGAGGGCCATTTCCACATGAGACTGTTAATAGCGTTTTGATTCCACTTCCAACATCCTCTGGAATCCTGGGGTTTGCAGTTTCTGGAGGGGCCGCCCGTATGTCCTTTGAGGTCTCTTCCAACTCTATAGAGGCCGGCCTCTCCCGAAACCACAAACCCCAGGATTCCAGAGGAGGTTGAAAGTGGAACCATCGCGCTATAACAGTCTAGTGCGGAAATGGCTTTGGTCTACCTGGTCGCAGTCCAACACTCAAACCACTATTTTATGCTGGATCTCCCCTCTTCCAGCTCCTTCCCGGTTCATCTCTGCCTGCAATTAACCCACTTCCTTTCCTTCTGTTATCTCCTCTGTACTGAATTTCAGGTTGTAAGCTCCTTGGGGCAGAGAGCTGTCGCACTGAAATGTGCAAATTCCTGATATGTATATGTGGCAATCAAACTGAGAGTATCCCAAGGGGTGTACCTATGGGGCGGGGGGCCAGACGGCCCCTCCCGAAACTGCAAACCCCAGGATTCCAGAGGAGGTTGAAAGTGGAATCAAAGCACTATAACAGTCTCGTGCGGAAATGGTCCAGGTCTGGTACGGTTTCCCCCATCTGTTTTGAACTGTAGTGGTGGTTGGGGCTGTTGTCGGTCTTGCAACTGGAAGTTGCATCTCACGTCTAACCACAACCTGCTGCCCTGCAATTTCTAACCCTCTGTTCTGTCTTCTGCAACGAGCCGAGGAGGAACTGCTTTGCGCAAGCTCTGACCATGTAAAACAAGAAGGGAAAGTGTGTGTGGGTGGGAGGCGTGGGGAGGAGGCTCCAATTACTTCTCAAGGTTACTCTCTCATGAGTTACGTAGCTGTTCCTGTTCATTGAACTGGCCTTGCCTTCTTCAGCAGTTTTGTGCCCGAAAGTCGTCTCTCCTGCCCTTCCAGGAGGAAGCAAATGCACGGTCACTGAAGCATGGAAGATTTAGGGTTGCTTCAGGCTGTCTCAGATAGCCAGACAATCTTGCTAAGGCGGTGATTCTCAACCTTCCTAATGCCGCGACCCTTTAATACAGTTCCTCATGTCGTGGTGACCCCCAACCACAAAATTATTTATTTATTATTTACAATGTCCCCCCCACCGGCAAAGGCCACCTCGCTGGCCAGGAACGGGGGGGCAGGCAGGGAAGGAAAGAGGAGCCGCGCGTCTCCCCTGGGAAAAAACTCCGAGAACCCCCCCGGGCTCTGCTTCTGCTTCGCTCTCATTTCCACTGGGGGGGGGCAATGTGGGAAAAGTTTCCAGAGTGTCGACCCTGGTCGGGGGGGGGAAGAATCCCAGCGCCTTTGTCTTTTGCGCCGGGCGCAGCTCACCCCTCAGAAAAGTGCCGCCTTGCGGCCCCCTGGCCCTTCTACAGCGCCCCCCTCCATGGCAAGTGGGGCAGGGGCCATGGCGAGGAGGGGGCCTGCCCCCCGTGCTGCCGCCGCCCCCCCAAGATGGCCCGTCAGACGGGAGGTTCTCCCGGTAGCGGAGAAGGGGAGCGATTTCAGTCCCTTCTGAACAGGGTGCAGAAGGATGCAAGCGTGTGGCTCACGCTTGCGCACCACCACTCCTGCTGTGGCGACGCTGTGACCGCATGCGCTCCCACCAAAGGGGGCAGAAGGATACGAGCGTATGGCTCGCGCTTGAGCACCACCACCGAGGAGGGAATGGAGCCTAAGACCATCGGAAATACGTATTTTCCGATGGTCTTAGGCGACCCCTGTGAAAGGGTCGTTCGACCCCCAAAGGGGTTGCGACCCACAGGTTGAGAACCGCTGTGCTAAGGGGATAGGAAGGGAGGAAACCACCTTCCTTATGAACTTGCCTGTGGTTTGGAATCGGTTGGGGAGATCTTTGTCTCTGTTCCACTACCCTCAGAGGTACCTGCGGTGGGAATGTGGGTGAGAAGTGGCCTTCTTTGGGGTCTAGAACTCTGTTCCCAGAGAAGTTAGACTGTCTCCTTTACGGCTGTCCATAAACAGGGGAAAACCTTTCTCTTCCAGTAAGCCATTGAGGACTCAACAGGTAATTGCTCATCTTCTGAGCAGGACAGCTGAGAAATCAGTGTCTGGCAGTAGACCCTTGACCCAGTGGGTGGACAACCCAGGCCACTTGAGATGCTGTGATCTACAAATCCCATCAACCCACCTATCCTAGCTAGTGGTAATGGATGATGGGAGTTGCAACACAAGAAGTTACAGAGGTCCACAACTTTCCCACCTGTTCATTAACCTTGTTATCACCAGACGCCCTGCAAACATCTGATGTTGTCTCATCCCCCAGGAACTCTCTGTTCAAATTACAAGAGATCCTACCTAAACTTTAGGAAGAACTTTTTAATTGTAGGAGCAGTCCAACTGTGGAATAGATTGCTTCAGAGTGTGGTCGATTCTCCATCTTTGGAGGTCTTTAAACAGAGGTTGGATGGCCATCTTTCAGGAGTGTGTGGGACAAGATGGCCCTTGTGGTCCCTTCCAGACTCTATGATTCTGTGACGACTTGTGCAAGGCCCATCTTGCCTAATCAGTGGGCTGATTTTTTCTATTTGTTGTGTGGGTGTGTGTATTTAATGGTTTATCTTTATAGGCAGCCATGTTCTGTAAAGTTCTCTCTGGCTAATGACTTTAGAACAAGCCAGCAAGGTGTAGTGATTTGAGCATTGGGCCATAAACCTGGAGACCAAGGTTGGACTCCCCACTTGGCCATGGAAGCCCACCAGATGACCCTGGCCGTGTCGCATACTCTCAGCCCCCGCAAACCCTGTGATAGTTTCACCTGTGGGTCGCCTTAAGTTGGAAACAACTTGAAGGCACACAACGACACTAACAATCACGTTAGACAAGCATTGGTGCTTCTTTGCTTCCAACAAGATGCAATCTGTCAAAATGAGGGCACTGCTTCCTCAACTAAAAATTCTATCCCCCCCCCCAAAATGAAACTTTCCTTCAGTCCCCAGATTTCTAGCATTGCAGAGAATGACACACTGAAGACACAACTTCCAACAGTCCTGATTTGCCATGGACAGTCCGGGCTTTTGGTGTATTAGATATCATTTGATACCAAGAATTTGACCATCCCAAACCGTTCCTTTCCACGTGCCTGTGAGGCCCCCGGACAAGCCCGCACATGGGAATGGCTGAAAATAGCTGAACTACTCAAAACAAATCCAGGCAGGCCAGTAATTGCCGGACTGCAGCTTCAGGAGACCTCCAGGCAAGTACCCTTTTAAGATCATATTATGTATGCACGCTGTTTACCAAAGACTCCCTGCCCCAAGCAGGCAGCTTGACGAGCCGAATACTCAACTGTAGAGCACTCCGCGTTTGCATACTGTCTGCTCTATTGACAACGCTGTCATAACCCAACCATGCAAAATACTGTCCTTTCGGAGGCTTTGTCTCCAGTCCGAAACCCATTGTATTCCCCGGGAACGGACTAGCCTACAGGCACATTTTCCCCTATAAGACCCCCTGATTTTGAGCACTTCTTCGGATCGCTCTGACTTCCATCTGACCTTGCTGTCGCTCCGTCCAACAAGCCTTCCCCTCAGCTTCCACATGCTGAGAACCTCTGCTCCAACTGACTTTTCTTTTGATAAACCGGGCTTCAGGATCAGGTGTAGTAATTCCCCTGAAAACTCCCTTTCAAAAACCCTCTATCCAACTCCTACCTTACTTTTGCTAGGTCTGTGTGAGCGTTTGCCCTGGTGGCGCAGGGGTTAAATACTAGTACTGCAACCACAAGGTTGTGAGTTTGATCCTGCCCAGCTCCAAGGTTGACTCAGCCTTCCATCCTTCCGCAGGTCGGTAAAATGAGTACCCAGCTTGTTGGGGGCAATTAACTAAAAACGCATTGTAAACCGCTTAGATAACACTCAGTTGATAAGCGGTATAGAAATAAATGCTATATATATATATGTGTGTGTGTGTGTGTGTGTGTGTGTTTTGACTGTGTTTCAAAATAAAGGAAAACAATTATGATTTACTTGTTTGATTATGGACTCGGCCTGACCCCGTAAACATTGGGTCCAAGGTCTTGCTAGGTTGCCCTGCCTCTTGCATGGCTTAGCTTGTGCTCTTGCTAATTCCCATTCCCTAGTAATTGGAGCACATTGAGGTGTCCCTCAGGGGACCCCAGAAATCAGGGTAACAACAGTCCCAATAGATTCTCTGTCACCCCCACTTCTCAGCAGCTTTTAAGATGTCTCAGTTTCTCAGTTCCTCCCATTTCTCCCCCTTGGTCCTCAGCTTAATTCAGTTGCTGCCAAACCAAGTTCAGAGCATGAAAGGAGTTTGCACTGGATCAACTCTGCAGGAAGGATTGGAGATGAAGTCTTGCCCTTCCCAGTTGGCTCAGGCAAAAGCAAACTACTGTAGTCTATCCTGGAGAGGAGAGGAGAGGAGAGGAGAGGAGAGGGTGGTATTTTGTCCTTCCCAGTACACTCATGATAAAGCAAACTGCTGCAGCCTGTCCATCGTTGCCTGTTTTTCCCCACTGATAACTTTTGCCATTTTGGCCATACTCTGATGTTGCTTAGCCTCACTTTTCCAGTTGTTTAATCTGCAAAATGTTGTAGGGTTTGTGAAAACAGTTCACACCTAGAACTCTTTTATTTCCCTGGTAAAGTTTCCCTGCTCCTTTTCTTTGGATGCCAAATTTCTAAATGCTCAGCTGAGATTTTAAACTGAAATGTGTAGGCTGAAGAAAAATTTCACTGGGGGCAGATTTCTTTTGGGGGTGGCAACACCCACATTTTGCACTTCCCCATGCCTGCGGATGTGTGGGTCTCATTGAACTCAAGCCAGGCGATTTGCAGGAAAAATCTTTCCTCTAGTGCATGACTCACGCGGTGACTATGCACATGGGATGAATTCTCTCTGTTGAGTCTCTCTCTCAAAAAAAGAGAGATTTACTTAATCTGTACTTCCTGGAAACTAGTGTGGATGCAGAAGCAATTTGTGCTCAGACATCTATATCAGGGGCGGGGGGAATGACGTGTTTGGATGACATATGTGCACAGCAACATGTGAGCACTTTTAAAAGGTGCAAAGACATATTTTCCACATTCCTAAAATGCACACAGACCTGCTTTAGCTAATTGGTGCAAGCATAGAAATCAGCAAAATGTATGGGTGCAGAACACCATGTGCAAAAAATAGGTCAGGGTTTCTGCATGTAGGGGGATCAGAACTCGCAAAAGTTACTTTTTGGACTGAAGTTGCCTTAAGCCACTTTGGTGAGGTTGTCGAAGTTGTCGAAGACACTTTGGTGAGGTTGTTGTGAGAAAAAAAAAGGGGGGGGGATAATCCATGCATTCTTTTAGTTTCTTTTCATCCTGCTTAAGTGTATGTTTTTAATTGCTTTGACATTGTTAATACAAGTTGAGTATCCCTTCTCTGGAAAGCCAAAACCTGAAAACCTCCAAAACCCCAAATTTTTTGTCACCAGCGGCCCACTTCCTCCTTTGTGGCATTCCTGCTAGTTCATCTCTCAGGTCCTCAGTCTCTCTCCAGCCTTGTGTCTCATACGCAACCAACACAAGTAGTGAACAGACGAGGCACGAGGCTGGAGAGAGATGTGAGGATCTGTGAAATAACAAAAATCTAAGCGTAGTTCTCGGTGCAAAGCCATGGCTACAGCACTCCTGCTCATTCATTTGTGGGCTCCCTAGTACTGCAAAGTGCTGCATCTTATGTACAGTTGGCCCCCCACATTTGCTAGGGTTAGGGGCACAAGACCCCCATGAAAGTAGAAAAACTACGAATAGCTCTAGGCCCTCCATATTTAACACACACACAAAAAAGTATGATCACCATATCCAACCCACCGTGGAGTCCTTTGAAGCATCAGGGTTCCTTTGCAAGGCAGAAGTGGGGGGCTGGTGGGGCTTACTGCCCCCTCCACTGCTGCACCACACCATTTTTAGGGACTTACAAGCCTTATTTGCAGTTTCTCAGTCTCACGAGTCTTGCAGTCCTTATTAGAAATGGCCCAGGGAGGCAGCAGAGGGGACAGCAAATAATCCGTGAATAACCAAATCTGCAAAAATGAAACTCGCAGATGTGGAGGGCTGACTGTATATGCAAGTACAGGTATTTCGAAATACCCCGAAAATCCGAAATATGAAATTCCTCTGGTTCCAAACATTTCGGATGAGGGATATTCAATTTGTAGTTTAAGTCAGTTTTAATGCTGGTTTTTATGTGCATGGTTTTTTAAAACTCTTATCACAATCATTTGAATTTGTAAGTCATGTGCAAATTTGTAAACTGCCTGCAAATGTTGCATAGGGGAAGTTCTGAACTGCCAAGATTTACATCATGCTGGGGAATAATCTCATCAGGGTTTCTCG
The DNA here is from genome assembly GCA_948474755.1 of Ctenosaura bakeri. Classification (NCBI taxonomy): domain Eukaryota; kingdom Metazoa; phylum Chordata; class Lepidosauria; order Squamata; family Iguanidae; genus Ctenosaura; species Ctenosaura bakeri. Next base: position 730,908 of record CAOLHI010000016.1, on the reverse strand, counting down.
AAACCCAAAACACATTTCTCGACCATTTTTGAATATTTTCGTACAATCTTCCTACCCCTAGTGTGCTCTTATGTTATACTTTTTAGCTTCTTGTTGGCAACTGATTGGTCGCTGTGTGAACAGAATATCGGAGGAAGGGAAAGGTTCCACTGTGGACACTTATAGTAGTTTGATACCACATTAATTGTCATGTTTGTGTCCTAAAGCATTCGGGGATTTGTAGTTTGGTGAGGAATTTGGAATTGTCTTGCACACTTCCCTAAGCTACAATATTAGAACTTTGGGGTAAAGAATTTCAAATCCCTCCCCAAACTACAAATAATGGTATTCCAGAGATTGGGACCATGACCAGCCAAAGCGGTATCAATGTGCTCTAATCATGCAGTGTGGCCACAACCTCAGATAGCCTTTGCTTTGATCCAACGTGGCTCCTTTAGGTAGCCCCAATTGCAGCATCTCTGGGGTCCAATATTCTGTTCCAAGACACTCCAGGGGAATATATGGACTCCCTAAAATGTCAAAACCAGAAGACTACATGTAGCCAGAAATCCACTTCCATTTTTTTTTGGGGGGGAGAATTCTTTAAAACAGCGGTTGTCAACCTGTGGGTCGCGACCCCTTTGGGGGTCGAATGACCCTTTCACAGGGGTCGTCTAAGACCATCGGAAAATACGTATTTCCAATGGTCTTAGGCTCCATCCCCTCCTCGGTGGTGGTGCGCAAGCACGAGCCATGCACTCGCTTCCTCCTGCCCCCGTTCAGAAGGACTGAAATGGCTCCCCTTCTCCGCTACTGGGAGAACCTCCCATCTGATGGGCCAGCTTGGGGGGGTGGCAGCAGCACAGGGGGCAGGCCCCCTCCTCGCCACAGCCCCTGCCCCACTTGCCACAGAGGGGGGCACTGCGGAAGGGCCGGGGGGCTGCAAGGCAGCGCTTTTCCAGGGGGGGTGAGCTGCACCCGGTGCAAAAGACAAAGACGCTGGGATTCCTCCCACCCCCCGGCCAGGGTCGACACACTGGAAACTTTTCCCACACTGCCCCACCCAGTAAAAACGAGAGCGAAGCAGAAGCAGAGCCCGGGGGGGTTCTCGGAGTTTTTTCCCGGGGGAGATGCAGGAATACTCTTTTCCTCCCTGCCTGCTCCCCCATTCCTGGCCAACGAGGCAGCCTTTGCTGGTGGTGGTGGGGAGGCATTGTAAATAATAAATAAATAATTTTATGGCTGGGGGTCACCACAAGATGAGGAACTGTATTAAAGGGTCGCGGCATTGGGAAGGTTGAGAACCACTGCTTTAAAAAATGTTGAATAGTCCAGAGGGCAGTGGCTGCAACCTCTTAAGAAGATGGATTGTCAGGAAAAGGAGTCCACCTTTTGCAGGGCAAGAAAAGCACAGTCTAGGGATGGTTCAGAGCCATAAAAGAGCTTTGGGAGAGATGTTTGGCCCAACAGCACACCTTGCTCACCTTTGATGCATGCAAAGAGGCAACCTTGCAAAGAGGGACTGCTAATTTTGCAACCTGCACATCCCTCTTCCCCTTTCGCTGTGGTTCCACCACACTTCAGCTCTGGAATGTTCTCTCCCCACTCATCTGTGGGCTTTGTAGTGCAAGTGGCAGGTCATGGAAAAGAAAGGGCCTTTTGTTAGGTCTCTGGACGTCCTCCAGAACAGGAGGTAGGACGGTGGAATTCTTGCTGAGCTGCATTCTTGTCAGAGAGTTGAATGCCCGGTGGCCTCAAGCGTCTGACAAAAGAGTTTCCATTATTTGGCTAACTGTTGCTGCGGTTTGACCTCCCAAACCACAGTACAGCTTTTGTCTGGAGGGATCAGGAGCTGTGGGCAGCTTGAGAGAACCAAAATGAATTTGCGTAGGTCCCACATTCCCTGGTGAGACATTTAAATTCCATTTCTTAATTAGAGAGTTCTTCAGCTGTCAAAGCAACAGATGCCCTTAAAGGTGTTGAGGATTATGGGAATCGTAGAATCATAGAAATCTAGAGTTGGAAGGGACCCCAGGGACCATCCAGTCCACCCCCCTGCCATGCAGGAACACCCTCGAAGCATTCCCAATAGATGGCCATCCAGCCTATGCTTAAAAACCTCCAAAGAAGGGGGAGACTCCACTACACTCTGAGCAGCATATTCCACTGCCGGACAGCCCTGACTGTCAGGAAGTTCTCCCATATGCAGTGCTTTTGGTGTGTCCAGGCTTCCAAAATCTGGTGAAGGGTTATGGGAGTTGTAGTCTTCCAAAGAGAACTATGGCTTCCAAGCTCTGGCCGGGGAGTCCAATAAGGAGATTATGGGGGCTGCAATCCAAGGGGAGCTTTTGCAAGCTTTGGTTTCCAGCCTCTGGCTGGGGGTTATGGGAACTGTTGTCAAAGGGGGAACTTTGCCAAAATTTGTTTTTCCCAGGTTGGAAGGCTATATGTGGCAAAGGTCCCCTATTTGGACTATGATTCCTATGATCCCCAGCCAGGGCTTTGAAATGAGAGCTTGGACAAATTCCTTTTCAAAGCTGCATCCTGTGACTGTATCAGCTGGAATCTCCTTTGGGTCACATATTGGGGCTATGGGGATTTTATCTAAATTAAATACCAATGCAACAGGTATCTGGGGATTATGGGAACTGTAGTCCAGATGGGCATCTTTCCAAGGGTGGCACATCTGCAATGTGATCGGTATTCCCCCAGCTCTTCCTCCTAAAAATGTAAAACACTACAAATGCTCTCTCTCGGATTTGTACGCCTGTGGCCGCTCTCGAGGAGAACGCCTTGTTTGCAAACAGCAGAAAGTAATGAATGGGTTGGGACAGCTGGCTCCATGCTCGGAGAAGTTACCTAATCCCACCTCTGGGCTGTGCATGTTTTGTGTGTCTGCGTGTGTGTGTGTCATCCAGGAAGCAGGCCTGGATCCGTACTCGAGCAGAAGAGGAAATTTGGCCGTGGGAGGGGAGCTGGGAGTGGCATCAGCCGAGTCCTTAATGCAAGAGTTTGTGAAATGCTGCCCAGAATTGCTCAGAGGCTGTGAAAGGGATCGGATGGACGATGCCGGTTTGAAGCCAAGGGTAAGCCCTGCTTGGTTGGGTTTGTCTCTTTAGCTTAAATCTTTCTGGCCAGTTTGGGATTCCAGGTAGTCATGACTTAGGTGATTGTGGCTATTTTCTGCTGCTGCGGAGAAAATAGGAGCCAGTGGATTCACATGGCAAGAAAAGAGATTCCACTTAAACATAAGGAAGAATGTTTGGAGGGTGAAAGTGGTTTGATAGCGGATGGTTGGAGTCTCTTTCTTGGGAACAGAGGTTGGAAGAGCATCTCTTAGAAGAGCCTGAGTTGTGTATTCCTGGATGGCAGAATTGTTTTGGACTAGATGGCCTTTGCGATCCCTCCCCAGCTGGAAGGTGGAAACAACCTCTTTGCTCATAATTTTGGGTTTTCAAGGGCCCTTTCCGCACTACGTTGTTATAGTGGTATTATTCCGCTTTCAACCTCCTGTGGAATTCTGGGCTTTGTAGTTTACCGAGACCCACAAGCTCTCTGGCTGGGAATTTCAAATGCCCCTCTCTAAATTGCAAACCCCAGGATTCCACAGGAAGGTAAAAGTGGAATAATAGCGCTGTAACAGTCTAGTGCGGAAATGGCCAAACAGTTGGAACTGGACTCTAGTCTCGTAAGTTCTGCAAAGCAGCAGTTCTCAAACTTTAGTCTAAGGGGATTTTTGGATCTCGGCGTCCAAAAGTCTAAGGGCCTTTCCGCACTACGCTGTGATAGTGTTGTTGTTCCACTTTCAACCTCCTGTGGAATCCTGGGCTTTGCAGTTTAGGGAGGGGCATTTAGGCTTCTCAGCCAGGGAGCAATTTGGCCTCAGGAAACTACAAAGCCCAGAATTCCACAAGATGCTGAAAGTGGAATAATAGCACCGCAACAGTGTAGTGCAGAAAGGCCCTAAGTCAGGTTGGCTGGTGGCCTTAGATTCAGGGATCTGAAGTCTGGAGGGGATGGAGATTGCAAAACACGGCTACTGAGCATGTGCAGAGTGGTTTTGAACATAAGTAGGCTCAGATAGCCTCTGTGTTGTGGGAAACAGAAGCCATGGGGCAGGAAACAGACTGGTTTATTTCACCCCATTATTTCCTAAAATGATATTGTTGTTAACTGATGTCAGGCTGACTTTGACTTATGGCATGATAAACGCCTTCAGATAGTTTCCGACCTACGGCAACCCTAAGGCAAGATTTGTTCAGAGGTGATTTGGCCCCTCTGAGGCTGAGAGAGTGTGACTTGGTCGAGGTTACCCCTGGTCTCCGGGGCCATAGTCCAATGCTCAAACATCACTACACCACGCTGGCTTAACCCAGGTTGCTTTAGATCTGCAATGATATCTCTAGGCGATTGTGGGTTTTTTTTACATTATTATTGTTATTGGCTGGAGTCCTGTATGGGAATCTTTGTAAGTCGAGTAATAAATGCAGGAATTAAAGTTGGTTGGTTTCATAAAGTTCATATCCAGTGGAGGGCAGCTGTTGCATTACTCCATAGTAGGTCTGTTAGTAAATTGCAAAGATGCCCATTAAGAGACCGGCAAGGGCACCCAATGTGCTGCATTAGGTGCCCTTGCTGGTCTCTTAATGGGCACCTTTGCAATTTGCTAACAGAATTTCTTAATGCCTCTGCCCCTTAGCTAAGTACAGGCATCCTTCATTTATACAACAGAGTAGAGACCAGGCCATTTCTGAAAACCAGAAATCGTCAAAATGCAGAACCCAGGCCATTTCCACACTAGACTGTTATAGTGCTATGATTCCACTTTCAGCATCCTATGGAATCCTGGGCTTTGCAGTTTAGGGAGGGGCCCCAAAGGCCATCCTCAGAGGCCCCTCCCTAAACTGCAAATCCCGGGATTCCATAGGATGTTGAAAGTGGAATAACTGCAAAGCCCAGGATTCTATAGGAGGTTGAAAGTGGGATAACTGCAAAGCCCAGGATTCCATAGGATGCTGAAGGTGGAATAACTGCAAATCCCAGGATTCCATAGGAGGTTGAAAGCGGAATAACTGCAAAGCCCAGGATTTCATAGGATGTTCAAAGCGGAATAACTGCAGACCCCAGCATTCCATAGGACGCAGAAAGTGGAATAACTGCAAACCCCAGGATTCCATAGGAGGTTGAAAGTGGAATAACTGCAAACCCCAGGATTCCATGGGATGTTGAAAGTGGAATAACTGCAAACCCCAGGATTCCATAGGATGTTGAAAGTGGAATCATAGCACTATAACAGCCTCGTGTGGAAATGGCCCCAGTCTTTAAGGCAGCTGAGCAGCGGCAAGGCTGCTATGAGCACAAGAAACTGTGAGCGGGACAAAGTCTCGTACCCACCGTACCTGAAAGTATTGGACATGGAGCTGGGATGAGCCCTGCAACTGAGTAGGAAGTGAGGCAGCAACACAGAATGCAAAGTATGCAATGCAATAAAACGCAGAAAAGAGTTTCTTTGGCCAAAGGATCCTGCTGATAATCCGAACTGCGTTCAGTCCAACCTAATGGCAGTCGTGATCCAGAAGGATTCCTGCAAGTTTCACATTTTTATATTAGTTTCTTGATTAGGAAAGCAGGATAAAACATGCACCAGCAAGATTAGCATTTCATTTAAGAAGGAGTACTTGTTATTTCTTATCCAGCTCTTCCGTCAGCCGTCTGGAAGAACAGAACAGTGTGTCCCTATCTGTAACTATCCTAATGTTCAGAAACAAGTCTATCACCGATGCAACAAATGGACTCCCGATTTCGGCAATAACAGTTTCATACAGGAGTTAACAAAGCAGAGGTTATTCATATTATTGGCCAATAGAAGCAGCTAATCAATATTCTTGTTAATCATACTAATGAGAGGGTAATTGAGAATCTTCTAACGTCTCTCATGTATATCTTAACCCAACAAAACCAGTGCAAATGCATGTGATGGGAGAAGAGGAGGAGCAAAATATGGATGCAGGACAGACAGGATAAGGATTAAAATAGCTTCCAAATGAACTAGAAAACTCACAACGATAATAATCTATTCTTTTTTCCATGAGGACATTTCTGATTTCTGAGGTTTTGAGGGATTGGGATGGATGGAGTGGAGGAGACAAGTAATTCTGGTTACTGTCGGAAGAGTGGATCTCCAAAACGTGCACCATTGAAAAGGAGGTGGATGTCAATCTATGCAAAGTTGCATTAAGAAAAAGGTGATATAAGATTCCAGCAATGTTGGTTATGGCGATGATTTTTGACTCACAGAACCAGAGCAGGCACAAAATATATTTTTCTTTACTTGCCATGCTAAGTTATACTGCTGAATTAAAAACAAGTTGAAGTGAAACAAGGAATGGATCTCTTTGTGGAAAGAGAGGAAACTCCTTAGAGTTCTGGTCCTGAATTCCTGAGCCTCACACGGCATGGTTGCACCAGTTTCATCCCACTTTAACTGCCACGGCTCCATCCTGTGGAATCCTGGGATTTGCAGTGTGGGGATTCTTTGCTAGAGAGCTCTAGTTCCCTTGCCCTGACCACCAAAACTAGGACTGTCTAGCACAGTGGTTCCCAAACTTTGGTCCTGTAGGTGTTTTGGATTTCAGCTCCCAGAATTCCTCATTGTTGGCCAAGTTGGCCAGAGCTTCCGGGAGTTGAAGTCCAAAATACCAGGAGAACCAAAGTTTGGGAACCACTGGCCCAGCACCTCCCTGAACTACAAGTCCCAGGATTCCATAGGATACAGCTATGACAGTTACAGTGCTATTATTGTGCTGTGTGACCAGGACCATCGTGGCTCAGATTTTTTTAAAAATGCTAAGCATTATTTACTTCACATCAGACTTTGGTTTGTAGATCTTGCAAAAAACAGAACAGAAAAATAGATCTTGCAAAACTGAATTCAATCCCTCCCGGTGTCATCTGAGGTGGATTTCTCTGGATCACACATTCTGTTTCAAATGCAAATCCTGGGAAGCCAAACTCCCTTCCAAACCTTAGGCAACCAGGTGGCTGTCTTTGGCTCAAAAGCTTTCCCTTGGAACAGAACGGACCAGCTTTGTTTCTCTTGGAAGTGGATTTTTCTTTCTTTCCTTCATTCCTGTGAACTGGAATGAAACCACCCATTGTGTTTTCTTTCCTTTCCTAGAACAGTTAGATCAAGGAAACTCGTCTAAAATGCTTGCAGTGTGTTGTTAACAGATTCCAGGGCAATGAGTCAGAGCAAGGAAAGGAGTGGCAGCCCTGCAATGTAGGACTTATAAAGACGGGAGGCTGAAACACACCTTGTTGGACTAACAGGCTGAGCAATGTTTTCAGCGTAATAACTCCAGGACTTGGGGCCATTTCCACACTAGACTGTTATAGAATCATAGAATCATAGAAATGTAGAGTTGGAAGAGACCCCAGGGGCCATCCAGTCCAACCCCCTGCCATGCAGGAACACCCTCAAAGCACTCCCGACAGATGACCATCCAGCCTCTGCTTTAAAACCTCCAAGGAAGGAGACTCCACTACACTCTGAGGCAGCAGATTCCACTGCTGGACAGCCCTGACTGTCAGGAAGTTCTTCCTGAGGTTCAGGTGGAATCTCCTTTCCTGCAGCTTGAATCCATTGCTCCTTGTCCTGGTCTCTGGAGCAGCAGAAAACAAGCCCTCTCCTTCCTCTACGTGGCATCCCTTCAAATATTTAAACATGGCTATCGTGTCCCCTCTTAACCTTCTCTTCTGCAGACTAAACGTCCCCAGCCCTCTAAGTCTATCCTCATAGGGCTTCATGGCTTCCAGGCCTCTCACCATTTTGGTCGCCCTCCTCTGGACTTGCTCCAGCTTGACCATATCCTTCTTCAATTGGGGTGCCCAGAACTGGACACAGTATTCAAGATGAGGTCTAACCAAAGCAGAGCAGAGTGGTACCAGTACCTCCCTCGATCCAGACACCATACTCCTATGGATGCAGCCGAGAATTGCATTGGCTTTCTTGGCTGCCGCATCACACTGCTGACTCATGTTCAGCTTGTGGTCTATGAAGACTCCTAGATCCCTTTCACACGTACTGCTATCCAGCCACGTGTCCCCCATCCTATATTTCTGTATCCATTTCCATTTTTTCTACCTAAGTGTAGGACCTTACATTCTCTCTGTTGAATTTCATTTTGTTCGCCTTTTGTTATAGTGCTATTATTCCACTTTCAACCTCCTGTGCAATTCTGGGGTTTGTAGTTTCCGGGGGCCAAAGAGCTCTCTGGCTGAGAACCCTGAATGCCGCTCCCTAAAATGCAAACCCCAGGATTCTGTAAGAGGTTGAAAGTGGAATGATAGCACTATAACAGTGTAGGGCGGAAATGGCCCTGGTCTTGCCATATGCAGCAGAAGGGGTAAATTCTCTATAGACTGTTCCATTTTCAGGGTGCTTTGCCGGTGTGTGTTAACTTCTTAATATCTTGGGCTGCATTTCAAGGCAAAATGAGACCTATAAGGGAAAAACAAATAAGGAAAGGAAGATAAAAATAAAAACAAAAAGCCAGGTGGATCGTTTTGTGTTGCCCATGTGGATAACATAGATCATAGAATAGATCATAGAATCATAGTGTTGGAAGAGACCCCAGAGGCCATCCAGTCCAACCCCCTGCTATGCAGGAACACCCATCAAAGCGTTCCCAACAGATGGCCCTCCAGCCTCTGCTTAAAAACCTCCAAAGAAGGAGGAGACTGCACCACACTCCATGGAGGCAGCAGATTCCACTGCCGGACATCTCTGACCATCAGGAAGTTCTTCTTGAGGTTCAGGTGGAATCTCCTTTCCTGCAGCTTGAATCCATTGCTCCTTGTCCCGGTCTCTGGGACAGCGGAAAACAAGCCCTCTCCCTCCTCTACATGGCATCCCTTCAAATATTTAAACACGGCTATCGTGTCCCTTCTCAACTTTCTCTTCTGCAGACTAAACATCCCCAGCTCCCTAAGGCATTCTTCATAGGGCTTCATGGCTTCCAGACCCTCCACCATTTGGGTCGCCCTCTGGACACGTTCCAGCTTGTTGACATCCTTCGTGAATTGAGGTGCCCAGAACTGGACACAGAGTTCCAAATGAGGCCTAACCAATGCAGAATAGAGTGGTACCAGTACCTCCCTTGATCTATACACCATGGACAGGATAGCTTAGAAGATTTGTAAGGTTTTATTCAAGAAGATCAAATAAAGTAATGGTATACCCTGCAGTTGCCAAGAACGATTAGATTTGCTGTACTTTATCAGCTGTAACATTACAAATTAGCATGCGCAAGCATTCGATTTGACCGCTAATTAAAAGCAGCTCTTTTCTCAGACTTTCATTCCATCTGCCAGCTGCGTGGCCTTGCAGTTTTATCTGTCCCCTCTTACCAAGGAAAACATTCCCTCATTCCCAGCACACGGTCTCTTCCCCAGTTCCATCATACTCTGATAACATGTTTTCAAACATCAAAGGATTACGTGGCATTACGTGGCAGGGAATGCAAAGAATCCAACAAAGGGAGAGCGCTTTGCCTTTTGCTTGTTTAATTTCTATCACCTTTGTCTCATTGTTCCTTACAAAGTTGGCCCTCCACATTTGCAGGTTTGACTTTCATGGATTTGGTTAATTGTGAGTTTCTCCAACCCCCCACATCTCAAGTGCTTCTTTTCCAGGGAAATCTTCCCTCTTGGCAACTCTGATCGCAACCCACTAAAAACCCACCTTTGGTTTTCCTCGGCCCTTTCCGCACCTTACCTTCTCCCGGCGCTGGGGTGCAGGGATCGTGTGAGCAGCCTCCAGCAAGAGGCTCTCGCATCCCTGCTGCTTCGGCTCCGCACGAGCTGCCTGCTTGCGCAAGAGCCCTGCCTCTTCTTTCCGCAGTGCAGCCTGGGAGTTTCCCAGGCTGCGCTGGGGCAGGAAGTGCGACCGGCACAGCTCCAGAGGCTCCGCATGCCAGGTAAGTGCATGCGGGGCCCGGGAGCAATGCACGATCGTGCACCATTTTCAGCTTCCAGCTGAAAATGAAAAGGTGCGCAATCGGTGCCTGCTGGCCCCTGGAGCATCACGTGATTGTGAGTGCATCGTGCAGATCCCTCCTCACAATTGTGCAATGCTCCAGGCACCCTTTTGCATGGAGAATACTGTGCAGAAAGGGCCCTCTTCTTCCTTCCCCAGCTGCTGTCCTAACAGCTTGCAGCCCAATTTCTCAGCATCCCAAACCCTCTCCCAATGGCCCCCACACACACCCAAGGAAGGAAATGGTCAAGAGAGAGGAAGTCTAGGGCCACCGTGCCAAACCGCCCCTTTTCCCTCTCCTTTCCCTGACCTGATTTGGACTCTGGGTGCCCACTTTCCCCTCCATGCCTTAGCCCCCTTCCCACAGACACTCACAAACTTTGAGATTTGAGATTTTGCCATTTTTACACGGACCCTACAACCCTAACTCTAGCAAATATGGAGGGTCAACAGTGAGTTAAAACACCGTTTCTTAAAAGACTATGTAGTAGAAAAGTTTTTTAAAAATCAAACAACCTGGGCCGTTTCTGCACTAGCTTGTTATAGCGCTATGATTCCACTTTCGACATCCCATGGAATCCTGGCCCCTCCCGAAACTGCAAACCCCAGGATTCCATAGGATGTTGAAAGTGGAATCGTAGCGCTATAACAGCCTCGTGTAGAAATGGCCCTAGTATTGATGAAGGAAGAGTGGGTTGTTAGAATTGCGGACCTTGCCCAAGCTGCAAATTTGACATGGATTTTAAAAGAGAGACCAACTGAATAGTTTGTGAAAAATGGGAAATCATTTCTGAAATTTTTTTGGTGGGGGGGCGGAATCTGATCAGATAATAATCCGTGGTTATTGGTAATTCTGCAAAGTTGAATGGAGAACAATTGAATAAGACGTGGGGTATTAATTGGAATTTCTTTTTCGTTACACTTAGTATGGGGGACTCGGAGTTCTTTTGTGTGTTAATTAGTTAGGATGTGCTTAGTGCGAGAGACGAGTCTTGTAGTAATGGGTTGCGCTCTTATGTTCTAGTCTTTGTTCAATTCAGTTCAGTTTTACTTCCAGTTCCGCATTTTATTGCTTATGTGTGGTGTGTTTCTTTTTCTCTTTTCGCACAAGGTCACCCAGTGGGTTTCCATGGCCAAGCAGGGAATCGAGCACTGGTCTCCAGGCTCATAGCCCAATGCTCAAACCACTACAACACCCTAGCTTGCTTCTCCTTGAGGGGCTAATGAGTCCTCTGGAGCCCCCTCCCCATTGCTCACCTTCCCCTGCAGGATGGGATGCAAAATTGTTTAAAGGACATGACTGTGAAAATTCCCTGTTTTGTACAGCAAAGTACGTCTTTGGCTTCTTCTTGCAAACTGACGCATGCATTTCCTCTTGTGTTGTGCTTGGGTTGATGTCATTCCCCGTGATCCACGTCACAACAGACCTGAACAGGCGTTGCTAGTACACTCTTGGAGACATATATATATATATATATATATGTGTGTGTGTGTGTGTGTATATATATATATATTTGGTATTATTTCCTTCACAGAGGGTCTCTGTGCCTTAGAAGGACCTGGTGAAGATTTCTCCATCATGAATGGAAAACAACATCCTGCCTTTGGGTGTTTTTGGTTGATGGTGAAGCAAAACCAGAAGTCCGGAAGTCAAAAGCATGGTGCCTTCGTCCCTCCCTGAATTTGCATAAATGCAGGTTTTCCCTTTTTGTCAAATGTTGTTTTTTCACCACAACAGATTTCCTAAAATGCTGTCAGTAGCAGAAGTAGGGAAACAGAGGGTGATTAATCAGCAGTTTGTGGTGTCCCCAGAGCTTCCTCTTTCCAATGTTAAGTTGTCCCCTTGGTAAACCCAGTCCCGGGGTCTACAACTTTGATATAAAATTAATCTAACCCACCAGAGAGGTCACTCGGATGTGCACATAGGCAATAACGGTCGTACGATCGAAAGAACCAGATCAGGCCAGTAAACTCTCCAGTCACGTAGCCACAGGAGACCTCATGTTGTGATAACCCATGGTGGACAAAAGGTCCTTAACCTTTAAGGAGTCCACTTGAAGGGAGTAAAAGTGTTCCCGGAAAATTGGGCACCGGAAGCAATAAAACCTTATCAGATCCATCTCCATCTCCCATTTTTCCCTTGTTCAAGGTTTTTCTCATTGTTTACCGAAGACACACTACTGCAACCCAGCTCTGAAAGTCTGCTTCTCTCCAGCCCTCCTTCAAACTCCTCCTAAAGCTGATGCTGCTAAAAAAACTTGCAGCTTGATAGAGGATGGAGAGGAAAAGTAAGGGCTAGGTAGGTTGAAAAAAGCTTTGTAAAGGGAGCTTCACCACCAGAGTGTTTGTTAACGGAGAGATGCTTGTACTTGCACAAAGTGTTTGCAGTAAGTATGTCCTATCAAAAGTTCCTCTGGTCAAAATATATATCTGCAGACTGAGTTTGGAAGGGACTTTTTCTGATCTGGTATTACCAACACTGTTGTCAGCATTTGCCCAAATATGCATGGGTTACACAGCCGTGGGGAAAAAAAACCCTGTGCGGATTATTTGCTCTTGTTTGCAAGGATGAAGCATGTGATGAATTGCAGCAGCAGGTGATAGTGATAGGGAAATCTCAGATTTCACTTTCTCCTGTCTTTCAGTTTCCGCAAATGAATAATCTGCATGGTTTGGCCCCTGCTGTGTCAGCACACAAAGATTTCTGCAAAAGTTTCTTTTTTTTATTGCTGTTTACACTCTGAGAAGCCTTCCCAGGATTTCTTCTTTGGCACAGAAAAACATGCTTGCAAAGAACATGTGATACTGAAAAGGAAACGGCGAGCTGTGAGCCGTTTCCTCTGCAGAAAACAGATGTTGCAACTCCTGTCATAGCCAATGGTGAGGAATGCTGGGAGTTGCAGTTTAATTTCCTTTGGAGAGCCTCGCGTTGTTCGTCCCTAGCCCTGAGGCACAAATCTGCCAGTTTTGTTTTTCTTCCCCTATATTCATTCCTCCCAAATCTCAAGCCTTTTATATGATTATCATTATTTCATTTTGTATAGATTTCAAATGCACTACAAACATAAAACACCATGTGTGTGTCTCTGTGTGTCCTTAAGTCACCTGTCAACTTATGGCAACACCCTGTATTTCATAGGGTTTTCTTCGGCAAGGAGTACCCAGAGGTGGTTTGGCCAGTTCCTTCCTCGAGCATAGAAATTATTATGCTGTGGTCTGTGGATATCCAGGGGCCATGAGGTCCTCACAGGGGGTTTGCAAAGTCTTGAAGAAATGTTAGGAGCTTTTGCAATTAAGAAAGAAAGAAAGAAAAACGGACGGTCATACATCTCTCTCAAAGAGCAGGAGTCTTTTTCTAGTGAATAGACGTCATTTGTGCAAAGTTTCTCAAACCATTCAAAAGTTAAGAAAATACTTGTTTGATAGCAAAAGGAAAAAAAAAAGGTACTCAGCACTTGCTGCTTCTGCATGTGGTGGGAACATGCAAATAAACAATGCTGGGGGCTGAGACAAAGCACAGGACATTTCTCGCTACTTTGCACGCATCCAGAAGTCGCCTTTGTGCTTGCACCAAACTCGGCTGGGTGCAGGTATTTATTTCTCCCTTCTCTCCAAATTTAAAGGCCCTTGATGAGCAAATTTAAATCAATATCTGATGCACTTTGGGGTTTTAAATCTTGAGTTAAATCTTGGTGCTCTGCAGCAACAAAATATATTTAAAGGGGGTGTGTGGCAAAGAAAAGGCCAAGAACTGCTGCTCTAGAACTCTTATATTCACTGTGTCCAAATTCCCTGGGTTATGTTCTCTGATGTGACTCTATGAAGTTCATAGGGTTTTCTTAGACAAAGAATATTCAGAATGATTTTGCCAGTTCCCTCTTCAGAAATACAGCCTGCAGCACCTTCTATGTATTGGTGGTCTCCCATCCAAGCACCAACCAGAGCTGACCCAGCTTAACTTCAGTTTAGACTCCAGTCCCTCAGTGGCTGTGCTCTAAGTGGAGGATTCAGGGAATTCCAGGACAGAAAACTAACTTTTCCAAGCTCTGGATCAGGCTAACCAGGGCTAACAATCCAGACTTGAGTCTAGTTTTGAAAAAACAAACAAAAATGTAGATCCTGGTCTTTGCAGCTCCGTCCTGATTCAGAGTCTTCATCTTTCTTTTTGTTTTCTTGGCGTAACAGGACATGAGCATCACAGAAGTGGCTTCCTCGCTGCTTAGGACTGAAGAGAAGTTCTCCGCACGTCTTGCTCGGATCAACAGCCTCGTCCTCAAGCCCCTGTTGCAATCAGGTGAGGACGGAGGCTTTGTGGCCTTTAGATCATTATAACTTTGCATTTCTCTAATTATTTCTTTGTGGGGAGGTGAGGAGGAATAGGTTCTCTCCTGATTCATTCTTGCACAGGAAAATGAAAAGTCATTTTTTTTCCTCCTTTGCCAGTGAGACTGTATGATTATTTTTTTTTGTCTGTCTGGAGAGGTTTTGCTTTTGGGAGGACATTTAGGGGGGCAGTTTTTACAAACTACATAAACTGTATAGCTAAACTACCATAAATTCGGTGGCTAAACTACCATAGTTAAACTACCATTGGATAGCTAAACGACCTCAAATTGGGTAGCTAAACTACCGTAGTTAAAACTACCACTCCATATTGTGCTAAACAAAAACCCATGATATAACCTCTTGGTGGCTAAACTACCATAGTTAAACTACCATTGGATAGCTAAACGACCACAAATTGGGTAGCTAAACTACCATAGTTAAACTACCATTGGATAGCCAAACTACCACCATTGAGTAGCTAAACTACAACAAATTGAGTAGCTGAACTACCATAGTTAAACTACCATTGGACAGCTAAACTACCACAAATTGGGTAACTAAACTACCATAGTTAAACTACCATTGGACAGCTAAACTACCACAAATTGGGTAGCTAAACTACCGTAGTTAAACTACCACTGGATAGCTAAACGACCACAAATTGGGTAACTAAACTACCATAGTTAAACTACCATTGGACAGCTAAACTACCACAAATTGGGTAGCTAAACTACCGTAGTTAAACTACCACTGGATAGCTAAACTACCATAAATTTGTTGGCTAAACTACCATAGTTAAACTACCATTGGATAGCTAAACAACCTCAAATTGGGTAGCTGAACTACCATAGTTAAACTACCATTGGATAGCTAAACGACCACAAATTGGGTAGCTAAACTACCATAGTTAAACTACCATTGTGGATAGCCAAACTACCACCATTGAGTAGCTAAACTAAACTACACAAATTGGGTACTAAACTACCATAGTTAAACTACCATTGGACAGCTAAACTACCACAAATTGGGTAACTAAACTACCATAGTTAAACTACCATTGGACAGCTAAACTACCACAAATTGGGTAACTAAACTACCATAGTTAAACTACCATTGGACAGCTAAACTACCACAAATTGGGTAACTAAACTACCATAGTTAAACTACCATTGGACAGCTAAACAACCCAAATTGGGTAACTAACTACCATAGTTAAACTACCATTGGACAGCTAAACACCACAAATTGGGTAGCTAAACTACCATAGTTAAACTACCATTGGACAGCTAAACACCACAAATTGGGTAGCTAAACTACCATAGTTAAACTACCATTGGACAGCTAAACTACCACAAATTGGGTAACTAAACTACCATAGTTAAACTACCATTGGACAGCTAAACTACCACAAATTGGGTAGCTAAACTACCAGTTAAACTACCATGGATAGCTAAACTACCATAAATTTGTTGCTAAACTACCATAGTTAAACTACCATTGGATAGCTAAACAACCTCAAATTGGGTAGCTAACTACCATAGTTAAACTACCATTGGATAGCTAAACGACCACAAATTGGGTACTAAACTACCATAGTTAAACTACCATTGGATAGCCAAACTACCACCATTGAGTAGCTAAACTACAACAAATTGGGTAACTAAACTACCATAGTTAAACTACCATTGGACAGCTAAACTACCACAAATTGGGTAGCTAAACTACCATAGTTAAACTACCATTGGACAGCTAAACTGACCACAAATTGGGTAACTAAACTACCATAGTTAAACTACCATTGGACAGCTAAACTACCACAAATTGGGTAACTAAACTACCATATTAAACTACCATTGAAGTAAACTACCACAATTGGGTAACTAAACTACCATAGTTAAACTACCATTGGACAGCTAAACAACCTCAAATTGGGTAGCTAAACTACCATAGTTAAACTACCATTGGACAGCTAACGACACAAATTGGGTAGCTAAACTACCATGTTAAACTACCATTGGACAGCTAAACTACCACAAATTGGGTAACTAAACTACCATAGTTAAACTACCATTGGAGCTAACTACCACAAATTGGGTACTAAATACCATAGTTAAACTACCATTGGACAGCTAAACTACCACAAATTGGGTAACTAAACTACCATAGTTAAACTACCATTGGACAGCTAAACAACCTCAAATTGGGTAGCTAACTACCATAGTTAAACTACCATTGGATAGCTAAACGACCACAAATTGGGTAGCTAAACTACCATAGTTAAACTACCATTGGATAGCCAAACTACCACCATTGAGTAGCTAAACTACAACAAATTGGGTAACTAAACTACCATAGTTAAACTACCATTGGACAGCTAAACTACCACAAATTGGGTAGCTAAACTACCATAGTTAAACTACCATTGGACAGCTAAACTACCACAAATTGGGTAACTAAACTACCATAGTTAAACTACCATTGGACAGCTAAACTACCACCATTGAGTAGCTAAACTACAACAAATTGAGTAGCTGAACTACCATAGTTAAACTACCATTGGATAGCTAAACTACTATAAATTGGGTAGCTGAACTACCATAGTTAAACTACCATTGGATAGCTAAACGACCACAAATTGGGTAGCTAAACTACCATAGTTAAACTACCATTGGATAGCTAAACTACCACCATTGAGTAGCTAAACTACAACAAATTGAGTAGCTGAACTACCATAGTTAAACTACCATTGGATAGCTAAACAACCACAAATTGGGTAGCTAAACTACCATAGTTAAACTACCATTGGATAGCTAAACTACCACCATTGAGTAGCTAAACTACAACAAATTGAGTAGCTGAACTACCATAGTTAAACTACCATTGGGTAGCTAAGCTACCAGAGGATAAAGTATTATAGGCTGTGTAGCTAAACTGCCACGGTGTATGGAAACTATTCTAGCAAAACTACCATCACATAAACCACTATACATTTTCAACTCCAGTTCTTAGTCTTCGTTAGTCTTGACCATGATTGGTGTCTCCAAGTGTCCTTGTCAAATAATGTACGGATGGTGGAAGGGAAAGGACATTCTCTCCTGCAACCCTCAAGTCTCAGTTGTGAAATTCATTCCTTGGAGTGGCTGGCCAAGTTAGGTGGCCTGTTACATCTCAATCTGGAAAAAGAAAGCAGAGTACCAAAATAGAGGATCTGGTGTTTCTTCTCAGAATTCCGTCTCATCAAATTAGCACAGCTACAAAGACAGGACTGCTGGTGAATTATGTTGCTTTCCAGATGTTTGGGAGTATAGCTTTTACCATCTTTGGCCATTGGCCAAGATGGTTGAGGTTTCTGAAAGCTGAGTCTAAAACATCTGGAGGGCCCAATCTTCCTCATCCCTTCAACAGAGAATGCCTGAAAATGGAGGACTCTCCTGGATAAAGTAGGATCCATGGCCATCCTAAATCTCATCTGGGTCCTTTTGGTCTACTACCTCCACTGCAGTAATGGGGAACCATTCCTTCCTTGACTGGTCCAACCCGTGTGGAGTTGTCTGTACTTGTCCTTGGCATTTTCAAAATATTTCATCATATCACCAGTTTATTATTATTTTTTTTAGAATATTCCCTCTGGGAAGGGTGTGTTGAAAACCCTTGGTGAACATCCAACCTTCTTCAAAGTTAGACTTTAATGAATTAAAGTTATTTCATAGTTATCTCTGAAGATCTTGGGGGTGCATTCCAACTCTGTTGTTTTTTCATTCATAATTCTTCATTTCTTTGCTTCTCACCTCCAAGGTTCCTTCGAGCACGTGAAGTTCTTCTTGCTACTGAATGACCACTTCCAAGTCGTTTGGGACTTGACAGAAGAGAACTATAGAGCACTGAAGCAAACTTTGGGGGAGTCTGAATCTGCCAGTGTCCCTGATGTCTACTTAATCTGGAAGGCAGATTTATACCTTGATGCTTACATCCAGTAAGTAGTTCAAATAGTCACCCTGGGTTGAAGGGAGTCCTACTTTGCCATCTCCAACCTATTTTAATCTGCCCACTCTCCTGAGCAAACTTGGTCATGGGTCCAGGCAAGCTGTCTGGTATTGTTTAAATCCGGTATGGTTATCTGAACAACTGTATTCTCCCCATATGAACCTGCCCAGGTTTTGAAATCTTTGGAGACCCCCTTCTCTCTGTCTCACCACGGATGTATCTGATGGAAACACAGAAGAAGGCCTCCTTAGTGGTTGCTCCCAGGCTTTGGAGCTTCATTGATAGAGAGGGTATTCTCCATGGTAACCATCTGATGGGAGGTCAAAACCTCCTCCCTGGGAATGGACAGTTTGTGGCAACAAAGGTGTTTCACACTGTGCTGTATCGTCCGTCTTTGATGTTTTTCAATGGATATGCTGTTAAGACTGCTTTTAATTCTAATGACAGTTGAATTACATTTCAACTTTCTGTGTTCTGACAGATGTGAGCTTTCAATTCCAGCCCTTTTAGTTTTTGCAAGCTGTTTTGACTCCTAGGGCTCAAAAAATGGTGGAAATAACAACAACAACCAAAGCTTAGACGTGCAGTCTAATATGCGTTTCTCTTGCCTTTCAACAAATAGGTATTTTTCCACCTTTGCCAGCTGTGTCGTAGTCCAAGGTTTTGAGCATGCCGCAAGAAATAAAAGGTGAGTGGATTGAGCAGAACAGCAAACAAACAAACAAACAAACAGAAAAACCCTGAGCAGTAAGTCAGGAAGCCCCCAGTTTGAAACTGACCGTTGCCATGTACACACTACATATGCATTCAAATAGCTTCATCTGTTTAAAATTATTGCAGGCTGCGACCATTTCTGCACGGGGTAAAAAAAAATGGCACAGTGCGTCCTCCAGGGAGGACGTCTGCACCTTGGAGCGGACTGGGTCTGGACTACTTAGCATAGATCTGCGCCTCAGTCCGCTCTGGAGCGAGCGACCCCAAGTAGTACTCCAGCGTGTTTTTGAAACACCTGATTTTTCAGGTTTTTCAAAATGCCGGCGCACCCCATTACGAGCCTACTCTCCAATGCAGATTCGCAGGCTCACACCAATGCAAGCCTGTGATCTGCAGAGGGCGGACTTTAGGCTGGTAAGCTTCAGCGGTTGGTCATGACCCACGACCAGCTGGAAGCCACCATTTTGGACGCTGGAGCAGTGCAGATCTGCGATCACTGTCATCCAGTCCTATCCCCTGCTATGCAGGAACACCCATCAAAGCATTCCCAACAGATGGCCATTCAGCCTCTGCTTAAAAACCTCCAAAGAAGGAGGAGACTCCACCACACTCCATGGAGGCAGCAGCAGATTCCACTTCCGGAGAGCTCTGACCATCAGGAAGTTCTTCTGGAGGTTCAGGTGAATTTTCCTTTCCTGCAGCTTGAATCCATTGCTCCTTGTCCTGGTCTCTGGAGCAGCGGAAAACAAGCCCGCTTCCTTCGCGACATGACATACCTTCAAATATTCAAGCATGGCTCTCATGTCCCCTCTTAACCTTCTCTTCTGCAGACTAAACATACCCAGCTCTCTAAGCCGTTCCTCATAGGGCTTCATGGCTTCCAGACCCTTCACCATTTTGATCGCCCTCCTCTGGACATGTTCCAGCTTGTCGATGTCCTTCTTGAATTGAAGTGCCCAGAGCTGGACATAGTACTCCAAATGAGGTCTGACCAAAGCAGAATAGAGTGGTACCATAGCCTCCCTTGATCTAGACACCATACTCCTATTGATGCAACCAAGAATTGTGTTGGCTTTCTTGGCTGGTGCATGACACTGCTGACTCATGTTCAGCCTGTGGTCCACCAGGGCTCCTAGATCCCTTTCACACGCACTGCTATCCAGCCATGTGTCCCCCATCCTATATTTGTGCATTCCATTTTTTCTGCCTAAGTGCAGGACCTTACATCTCTCTCTGTTGAAATTCCTTTTGTTAGCATTGGCCCAGCTCTCCAATCTGTCAAGATCATTTTGAATTTTGATCCTGTCCTCTGGTGTATCAGCAATCCCTCCCAATTTGGTGTCATCTGCAAATTTGATCAGCATGCCCTCCGCTCCTTCATCCAAGTTGATGAAGATAGATTGATTCATTGATTGATTCATTGATGAGGATGTTGAATAGCACTGGGCCCAGGACAGAACCTTGCGGCGCCCCACTAATCACCAGTTCCCAAAACCCAATATTATCATGTAATTTTCTCTCTCTCTCTCTCTCTCTCTCTCTCTTTTTTTTTTTTTTTGCAAAATGTCAATCAGGGATTCTCAGTCCTTTAAAAATGTTACTAATGAATTTTCTGTAATCAAAGCAGATAGCTTATCCATTTCTGCAAAATCATTCAGTTTTAACAGCCAGTCCTCTACAGGCAATGTTGAATTCTTCAACACTAGTTGGTAGTGTTTGATTGGTAGTCTTGAATTCTTCTTTCTTTTCAAGGTATCTTTTCTGATCCAGGTAGAGAAATTTGTGTATGCACTGTACTTTCCATCCCATGCTCCATGCAGAATCAGTGGTTGCAAACCTACCTCTTGTCTAGCTGCCTGTCCTTTGACCTGTTTGTCTTGCGGATTGTGTCTCCTTACAGTGAGGTCTGGAAGTCCCACAAGCCGTCCCTCCAACAGATCCTTGAAGATTTCTCCCCGGACACTTCCATAGCCGTGGCTCTCCACACGGTGCTGCATAAACCCTTCCAGGACCACCTCCAGCAATACAGTGCTATCTTCTCCAAGCTGGAGGAAACAAAGAGCCAGGTATTCTCCTCTTCATCGTACTCTATAGCCCATCGTTCTCTCAATCTGGGACCTCGTCCATCTTGCAAAGCACACAACACCAAGTCAACCTTCAAAGCCCTGCCGCTTTGGCCACCAAGTCAACCTTCAAAGCCCTTCCGCTTGGTCGTGGAAGGGGAGAAGGAAGGGCACTAGTTTAACCTCTCTGAGAAAAAAAAGTTCCAAGAAGTGCAAACATATCTGCTTTTTGGAACTTTTTTTTCTCAGAGAGGTTAAACTAGTGCCCTTCCTGCTCTCCTTCCGTGAAGAAGTAGAGACCTTTCTGTTTCTGTTTATTATTGTCAATACAAAATATTAGTTAAAAATTTTTTTAAAAATTAAAGAAAGGAAAAAAGTTCAAGGCCAAGGGAACAGCCACTGAGAAGGCCCTGTTTTGTATTCTCACCAGATGTACCTACGAGGGTAATGGGACAGACAGAAGGGCTTCCAAAGTCCTCAGCCAACAGACTTTTTTGCAGAAGCTCCCTAGGCCACAAGCTGTAGGAAGGCATTATGCATTTTCATTTTTGTTGTAGAGTTTCATTGTGTGATCTTTTGTTTGGTCTCAGCAGCCCTTTCTCACCCATGTCATAATTCCCATAATGTGGAAACTGGTACAAACTCACCAGTTTTGGCAGTGTAGATCCAGAGGAGGGCAACCAAGATGGTGAAGGGTCTGGAAGCCATGAAGTCCTAGGAGGAGCGGCTTAGGGATCTGGGGATGTTTAGTCTGCAGAAGAGAAGGTTAAGAGGTGACAGGAGAACCATGTTTAAAGATTTGAAGGGATGTCATGTAGAGGAAGGAGAGGGCTTGTTTTCGGCTGCTCCAGAGACCAGGACAAGGAGCAATGGATTCCAGCTGCAGGAAAGGAGATTCCACCTGAACCTCAGGAAGAACTTCCTGACAGTCAGGGCTGCCCGACAGTGGAATCTGCTGCCTCCATGGAGTGTGGTGGAGTCTCCTTCTTTGGAGGTTTTTAAGCAGAGGCTGGATGGCCATCTGTCACAGGGAGTGCTTTGAGGGTGTTCCTGCATGGCAGGGGGTTGGACTGGATGGCCCCTGGGGTCTCTTCCAACTCTATGATTCTATGATTCAATGAAGGAGCAATGGATTCAAGCTGCAGGAAAGGAGATCCACCTGAACCTCAGGAAGAACTTCTTGACGATCAGAGCTGTCCGGCAGTGGAATCTGCTGCCTCCATGGAATGTGGTGGAGTCTCCTCCTTCTTTGGAGGTTTTTAAGCAGAGGCTGGATGGCCATCTGTTGGCAATGCTTTGATGGGTGTTCCTGCATAGCAGGGGGTTGGACTGGATGGCCCCCGGGGTATCTTCCAACTCTATGATTCTATGAGATCTCCATTTCTGGAGAAACAGGGACGAAGCCTTTTGCCTTTTCTCCCCTGCTCCTAACAGGCCCTGGAGAAAGAAGCAATTGCGAACGCTTCTGGGCAGTTTGCAAAGCTACGCTCCTTCGTCAGCCAAGCCTTGGATGAAGCCTGCCTGACCAGAAACCTGTGGAAATCTTTGAGCCACAAATTCACGGTGTGTTAAAGAAATGAGAATTAAGGGGGAGGGGGTGGGTTGACTCCTTTATTTAACTTACCCCAAAGGGCTGCCCTCTTTGCATCCGTGGCTTTCCACATAAGGAAAAAAAGTAGAAAGAAGGCAAGTGTTTAGTTTACTAGATGGCATATTTTTCTTTTATCTCAATGTAGCCTTGGGTTTGATTCTTTGCTCAGCCGTGGAAATCCATTCGCTGACCTTGGGCACATCACATACTCTTAGCCCAAGGAAAAAAACCCATGATAGATTCACCGTAGGGCCACCATAAGTTGGAAACAACTTGAAGGCACAAAACAACCACCACCACCTTAATGTAAATGTGACATGGCAATGTTTTTGTTGGAATTTTATTGTAGTATTTATAATTTATCGTTTGCAATTTTTTGAAATAGATGGCAGACAAATTCAATGGATTGATCTACCATTCTATCTTACTTTTAAAAAATAATCAACTACTTATTCCTTTAAAATATTTCTATACCACCTACTGGAGAGGGGGCCAAATAAGAGCCTTTCCCCCTCCCAATAAGAATTCTGCCTCCCAAAAGCAAAGTTTTCTTCATTCCCCAAATTTGTAGCATACCGATAACTTAAAACATCATTTAAGTCAGTGGTTCTCAACCTTCCTAATGCTGCCACCCTTTAATACAGTTCCTCATGTTGTGGTGACCCCCAACCATAAAATTATTTATTTATTATTTACAATGCCTCCCCCCCCCGCAAAGGCCGCCTCGCCGGCCAGGAACGGAGGGGGGTGGGCGGGGAGGGAAAGAGGAGCCGCGTGTCTCCCCTGGGAAAAAACTCCAAGACTCCCCCCCCTCGGACTCTGCTTCTGCTTCGCTCTCTTTTCTGCTGGGGGGGCAGTGTGGGAAAAGTTTCCAGAGTGTCAACCCTGGCCGGGGGGGGGAGAGGAATCCCAGCGCCTTTGTCTTTTGTGCCGGGCGCAGCTTGCCCCCCCGGAAAAGCACCACCTTGTGGCCCCCCAGCCCTTCTACAGCGCCCCCCTCCATGGCGAGTGGGGCAGGGGCCATGGCGAGGAGGGGGCCTGCACCCTGTGCTGCCGCCGCCCCCCGAGCTGGTCCATCAGACGGGAGGTTCTCCCGGTAGCGGAGAAGGGGAGCGATTTCAGTCCCTTCTGAACAGGGGGCAGGAGGACGCGAGCGCGTGGCTCACGCTTGCGCACCACCACTCCTGCTGTGGCAATACTGTGGCCACATGTGCTCCCGCTAAAGGGGGCAGGAGGATGCAAGCGCATGGCTCGCGCTTGCGCACCACCACCGAGGAGGGAAGGGAGCCTAAGACCATCAGAAATAAGTATTTTCTGATGGTCTCAGGCGACTCCTGTGAAAGGGTCATTCAACCCCCAAAGGGGTCACGACCCACAGGTTGAGAACTGCTGATTTAAGCATTTAGAAATACTGTTTAAGGCCTCCAAAGAGAAGGAGCAGGCAAAGTGAGCAAAGGAAAGAGAGTTCAGCAAATAGAATAGTTCTGCGTATGAATGATTTTCAATGTCTCGCTCTCTGCAATGTGAGAAATTTGGAGACTGAAGGGAAAATTTATTTGGAGGGACAGAAGTCTTATTCATGGCTTCATACCCCTCATGAAGCAGCCTCGGAGAGAGGGTCAGTCTAGGTAGCCACAAGACCCTATATATGCTCATAGTTGTAGAATCTAATATGAGGAATCATCTGAAAGCGTGTCACAAATCAAGGGATTTCCACATGCTGCGTTAGCAGAGATAGTGATGAGTTCTTGTTTATGGACGCAGAGTACTATCGCTATGTACTGAAATGTTCTATAACATATTGTCTGGAATGAAAACATCGGAGAAGTAAGGGGGTGTCAGAGAATATTGCACACATTGCAAAACCTCAGAGGGATGGGCAAGAAGAAATGTCTTTGTATTACGTTCCTATAACACTGTCTTGCAAACTGGTTTCTGGGCTCCTGGCTCTTTTGGAAGTTATTCCAGCCGAGTAGCCTGTATGCATAATTCAATAAATCTCTTTTTCCTTATCTTTTGGTCTCTGAGTCTCAAAATTCCTGCAACACTCACATACCTACATGTCTGCATTCCATCCCATTCCACACTTTGAAATGGCCCAAAATAGCTTCCCTTGTCCTAAACCAGCAGATAGTCTAGTTTTAGGTAGATGGCTGGATGCTTCCCAGGCTCAAAAGGGATAAAAAAATGGGGTAAGGAGTTCCCTAGACCTGCCATAGCTTCCCATGCCTGCAATGCAGTGACAAAATCAACTTTGCAACTTTTTGTTGCAGGATGTTCTTTGCATTCCTGAGAGGCGGCTGCTAGAGGACAGCCGAAATGTCTCCGTCTTTGCCAGTACGGGGAGATCGGACCGTGTCCTGCTCTTCAACGATATCCTCCTGCTTATCCAGGTGAGCAGACCAAGCAGATGTTGGGGAATCAGCCTTGTACAGATGTGACCCTGCAGCAAAATGTTGCAGTGTGGAGGGCTTCACTTTTCAGTTCTGGGGCTGGAAGATTTTTTTTAAAAAAATTATTACATATACATATATATAGATATATATATGCACAAAATTACAATATTTATAAAACAAAAAACAAACATCACAAGATCATCATATATAGATCTTAGGGATAATTTCAGTAGCCTGCAACTAAATTATAAATATGATAAATTTCATGCCTTGAAATTGGAGCTTATAACTATGTCATCAATTTACATATGTATACAAAGGATTCAAGCTGCAGGAAAGGAGATTCCATCTGAAGCTCAGGAAGAACTTCCTGACGGTGGAATCTGCTGCCTCCATGGAGTGTGGTGGAGTCTCTTCCTTCCTTGGAGGTTTTTAAGCAGAGGCTGGATGGCTGTCTGTCAGGAGTGCTTTGAGGGTGTTCCTGCATGGCAGGGGGTTGGACTGGATGGCCCCTGGGGTCTCTTCCAACTCTATGCTTCTATGATTCTCTCTTGTGGCAGCAAAGCTTTTATTTTTGTTTTAAGAGGGATATGGACAAGTTGGAGTGGGTTCAGAGATGGGCCATGAGGTTGATAAGAGAAGACAAGGTTAAGAGGGGACAGGATAGCCAGGTTTAAATATTGGAAGGGATGCCATGTAGGGGAAGGAGAGGGCTTGTTCTCTGCTGCTCCAGAGACCAGGACAAGGAGCAATGGGTTCAAGCTGCAGGAAAGGAGATTCCACCTGAACCTCAGGAAGAACTTCCTGACCGTCAGGGCTGTCCGGCAGTGGAGGATGCTGCCTGGGAGCGTGGTGGAGTCTCCTCCTTCTTTGGAGGTTTTTAAGCAGAGGCTGGATGGCCATCTGTCAAGAATGCTTTGAGGGTGTTCCTGCATGGCAGGGGGTTGGACTGGATGGCCTCTGAGGTCTCTTCCAACTCTACATTTCTATGATTCTATGATTCTATGATAAATAAAAAGAAATAAATCTATACATCTCTAACAAAAATGTACCTTCTCCCAGAATTTCAAACTTTCAGGGCAAGTCCACCACATGTGGAAGAATGTACCCGTCTTATCCTGACACTTCCAACATGCATTCTTCCCTGTTTTATACATCTCGTCCAGCTTTGCTGGGGTCAGGTTCTTTCCGTATAACATTTTCAGATAGTTTTCTTTAAGGTCTTGTGAAAGAGTGAATTTAGTAGTTCTTTTCTTTTTTTTAATATAATTTTATTAAAGTTTCAACAAATAAAACAACAATTATTTCTGTAATGTTTACATGCTGTATTATTTCTTCTTCCTTTCCTTTCTGGATTACAATGATTAATATTTCCTCTATTTTTACACGTATTGCAATAAAATGTTAGCAATCAATAATTCGTTAGTTCCGGCTATATTTCTCTACTTTACTTGTTGCATGATATTTCAATGATTATTACCCTGTATAGTAATTGATATCATGAAAAATGTATTACCTTCTGTCTACCCCCAACCCAAATCTGTAACAATCTTCCACTCTTTATTAATGGCTTCCTCTGATTTCCCTTTTAGTCTTTGTGGAAGAATGTCCGCATTTCTATTTTCCATAAAAGTTGTCCACCACTGTTCAATAGAAGGTGTAGTTTCATTTTTCCAAAGTCGTGCGCACTTAATGCGGGCCGTCGTCACCATATATAGTATTATTCTCCAATATTTCTTGACTGACGTTCCGTCTAATAAATGTGTCATGTTTAACAAGTAAAATTCGGGTGTCATCCCAATTTGAATCTTCAAAATTGAACTTATCTTCTTGTGTATTTCTTTCCAGTATTTTTGAGCTTTGGCACATGAATTTAGTAGTTCTTTTCCAAGCTATCTCACAGTACTCCAGCAGGATTTCATGCCCGATACTCTTGGCCCAAGACTTTTTTTTAATTACTAACTAATTAATTACTAACTAATTAATTTTAATTACTAATTAATTTTTTTTGATTACTAACATTTTACAGAATGAGATGGAGCTACTTATCTCACTGCAAAATCCCTAGATAACTCATATCATAGAAACCATCTTCTCCTTTTGAGCTACTTAGACCTCAAAATGAAGACCCCTGTAAGATCTTTCCGTCTTCTTGCAAATGGATCCCTGACAGCAATCTCAATTTTGGCTGGGACAGAAGGAGAGAAGGACAGATGTTTTCAGGATGTTCTGGACATTGTTACCCTGTTTTCTTAGGACTCCATTAAGAGGATTCCCAAAAGCTGTCAGAATTGTCTCTTGTGGGGAAAAAATTAGCACTGAGAGCTCCTTTTAGCTATGCAAAGAGTACAGGGTAATTCAAAGAATCTTTAACCCAATTCTAACCGAGTCAGGCCAGCCAAAAATCACACAAAGGGATACAATGAATAGCTTTATTGACTAATAATAGGTTGTACTTAAGCTAATTAGTCTGCAGAAGAGGAGGTTAAGAGGGGACATGATAGCCATGTTTAAATATTTGAAGGGATGTCATGTAGAGGAAGGAGAGGGCTTGTTTTCTGCCGCTCCAGAGACCAGGACAAGGAGCAATGGATTCAAGCTGCATGAAAGGAGATTCCACCTGAACCTCAGGAAGAACTTCCTGACGGTCAGGGCTGTCCTGCAATGGAATCTGCTGCCTCCATGGAGTGTGGTGGAGTCTCCTTCCTTGGAGGTTTTTAAGCAGAGGCTGGATGGCCATCTGTCGGGAGTGCTTTGAGGGTGTTCCTGCATGGCAGGGGGTTGGACTGGATGGCCCCTGGGGTCTCTTCCAACTCTACCTTTCTATGATTCTATGATTCTAATAAACACCCACACTCATTCAAGAGCAAATAGATTATAGAAAGTTAAAATTCATATAATCACTCACCTTCACACTCACTGCAAGCATACAAGACTATGGAAAGTTAGAAAGAGATGAAAATTAAGGCCATTTCCGCACTGGGCTGTTATAGCGCTATTATTCCACTTGCAACATCCTATGGAATCCTGGGGTTTGCAGTTTCAGGAGGGGCCGGCCGGCCCCTCCCGAAACTGCAAACCTCAGGATTCCATAGGATGTTGCAAGTGGAATAATAACGCTGCAACAGTCCAGTGCGGAAATGGCCTCCGAAAGAAAAAGAGACATAAGAATTTGATTCAATACAATACCAACCCAGAATTTTTCAGCTGGAAGAAACGATCTCTGCCACGCCTCGAAGGGCGGAGGGGAGTTTACAAGCTTCATTGTTTTGCAAATCGGAGAGAAAACTCATTACTCTCCAAAAGAATCTCTCCAACTCCAAAAAGAATCAGAAAATCCCTAGTTATATGTGAACCATGTCCTGGGAAAACCAGATGTTCCATCTTTTTAGTAAGATGGAGTATTTCCTTTTTAGTTCAAAGAAAATACAACCAGAACATCCTTGTTGTTTCCTGTAAGATCAGTATCTCTCTCCGGAGATGCAAGCATGCCTTAGGTGTCAGATTCCAGGCCATTTGCATTGTAAACAGAGAGTAATTGTCTTCCTGATGGCTGCTGACCATCCTTTCAAGTTTCCTTTGAGCCATATGCCAGATCACTCCAGGATGTATGACAGAAAACAGAGATTTCCTGCCTACATCCTTCCAGTATATCTCTATGGCTCACTATGTTTGATATAAAATAATTAGGTTCCTCAGGACATGGTTTTTGGGGGTGCCGGGGATATATAACAACATCACTTGCTGTGACTGATGCTCTTGGATTTTAGTGTTGTGCTTCTTATATTTTTTAAAAAAATCAATTTCACTCTCTAGGGAAACAGCTTCCAGAGTTTTGATCTGAAGCTCGTGTGGGTGGACGAATCCTCCAAGGAAACGGAAAAGTGAGTGAAACTTCTCTTGGCAGCGGGAGCTGTTTCTATAGCTCAGCCCAACAGTTCAATGCTCTTGACATTTATCTCCTTACTATTCCTTGCAACATATAAGGTGGGTGTATTCTTCACTCTGCCTTGCAGACAGAAAGGGCTGTGGTGGGCGTGGGGTGGAAGAAAAGTAAGAGGTAGATGCACAGTCAAGGGCAACTTGGTTGCTTGGTTGCTAGGATGGACAAGCTGGAGCAAGTCCAGAGGAGGGCGACCAACATGGTGAGAGGCCTGGAAGCCATGAAGCCCTATGAGGATAGACTTAGAGAGCTGGGTATGTTTAGTCTGCAGAAGAGAAGGTTGAGAGGGGACATGATAGCCAGGTTTAAATATCTGAAGGGGTGCCACGTAGAGGAAGGAGAGGGCTTGTTTTCTGCTGCTCCAGAGACCAGGACAAGGAGCAACGGATTCAAGCTGCAGGAAAGGAGATTCCGCCTGAACCTCAGGAAGAACTTCCTGACAGTCAGGGCTGTCCGGCAGTGGAATCTTCTGCCTCCATGGAGTGTGGTGGAGTCTCCTTCCTTGGAGGTTTTTAAGCAGAGGCTGGATGGCCATCTGTCACAGGGAGTGCTTTGAGGGTGTTCCTGCATGGCAGGGGGTTGGACTGGATGGCCCCTGGGGTCTCTTCCAACTCTACATTTCTATGATTCTATGATTCGTCTCAGTCTAGATTCTCCCTATCTCACTCTTGGTGATGGTTCGGAACTGGGGGTTTAAATTGGAGTTTACTTGTGGAAAAAAGAGGGGGTTGACCCCAATGGGGAAGGCTTCCTAGAGAGAAGAGAGGCATTTACCAACATCTCCATAACTGGTCATGTTGCTTGATGGCATGGGATGTAGTTTCCTGTACTTCCCGAATCAGGTGGCGTGGGAAAATAATAACCCGTTCCTTCCGTTACCGTTGGCCCTCCACATTGGCAGGGGTTAGGGGCACAGGACCCCCATAAAGAAATGGAAGAATTGCAAATATCAAAGAGTGTTTGTGTGTGGGAAGGGGAGATGAGGTATGCTGGAGAGAGTGGGCACCTAGAGTCCAAACCAGGTCAAGGAAGGAGAGGGAAAGGGGGGTGGGTCAAACCCACTGGGTGGCCTTGAGCAAATCACACTCTCTCAGCCTCAGAGGATGGCAAACCTGCCCTGAAGAAATCTTGCCATGAATGCCCTAGGAGACAGTTACGACAAGTCAGGGGTCAACTTGGAGAAAGTCAACCATGAAGCCGGACGTGTCTTAGCAGCATCGGGTTGGGGAAGACGGATTGAATCTCTGGCCTCCACTCCAACAGCTTCCAAACATAAACTTTTCTACTATGTATTAATAATGCTTATGTCCTTAAAGACCTGAGGCCACCAGATCCTATCTGATCTTGGAAGCAAAGCAAGCTCAGCCCTGGTTAGTACTTAGGTGGAAGACCAACCGTGCCTCCCAGGCATTGTAGGGTGTAATTTCAGAGGAAGGAACTGGTAAGGCCACTTCTGCACATTCCTTGCCTAAGAAAGCCCTATGAAATTCATGGGGTTCCCATAAGTCAGTTGGTGACTGGTGACTGGAAGGCACACACACACACACAGATAGATAGATAGATAGATAGATAGATAGATAGATAGATAGATAGATATTAATAATGATTTCTTAGGCCATTGCTGCACTAGCCGGTTATAGCGCGATGATTCCACTTTCAACATCCTCTGGAATCCTGGGGTTTGCAGTTTCGGGAGGGGCCGGCCGGATGTCCTTTGAGGTCTTTCCCTACAATATAGAGGCCGGCCCCTCCTGAAACTGCAAACCCCAGGATTCCAGAAGATGTTGAAAGTGGAATCATCGCACTATAACCGGCTAGTGCAGCAATGGCCTTAGTTAAGTTGCTAAGCCAGCTTTTTCCTCCTCTGAGCTGAAGGTAGCATGCATCTCTCTCCCCCACATTACATGGACAAAAACCCTGCAAGGAAGGTGAGGCTGAGAGAGCACAACCAGCCCAGGAACACCCAGGGAGTTTTATGGCAATGTGGAGACTAGAACTTGGAAGTCCCATGTGTCACTTCTGCGCGTCAACCATGAATCCACACTAGATTTTCAGGATAGTTGGAAAAGAATGCTATTCTCAACCCGTTCTGTCTGCTTGGTGTTTCTCCCAGGCATGCTCTTCATGTTAGGACACCAGAAGAAGAGTTCTTCCTCTTGGCCAAAGAACCA
The DNA here is from genome assembly GCA_948474755.1 of Ctenosaura bakeri. NCBI lineage: Eukaryota > Metazoa > Chordata > Lepidosauria > Squamata > Iguanidae > Ctenosaura > Ctenosaura bakeri. Next base: position 699,705 of record CAOLHI010000016.1, on the reverse strand, counting down.
GAATCACGGGTAAGTATCTGTCCGCACTGTAGGGATGTAGACAATATAGGGCAGTTTCTATGTTCTAAATGAGAAGGGTGTTTTGAGGCATAGAGACACCTAGGCTTGCCAGACTTTAGTGCACAGCCATGAGTCCCCAGTTTCTATAAACCACCTCTGGGTAACAGCTGTGGGTTCAAATTCTCCCATTTTTACTGAGAGTAGCTCTGGACGAGAAGCAAGGCTCTATTCAGACTTCCAGTCAGGCTTGGGCCCTTCATAGTGCCCTCAGCTATAGAATCATAGAATCCTGGAGTTGGAAGAGACTCCAAGGGCCATCCAGTCCAACTCCTTGCTATGCAGGAACACCCATCAAAGCATTCCGAACAGGTGGCCATCCAGCCTCTGCTTAAAAACCTCCAAAGAAGAAGACTCCACCACACTCCATGGAGGCAGCAGATTCCATGGCCGGACAGCTCTGACCATCAGAAAGTTCTTCCTGAGGTTCAGGTGGAATCTCCTTTCCTGCAGCTTGAATCCATTGCTCCTTGTCCTGGTCTCTGGAGCAGCAGAAAACAAACCCTCTCCCTCCTCTACATGACATCTCTTCAAATATTTAAACATGGCTATCCTGCCCCCTCTTAACCTTCTCTTCTGCAGACTTAAACGTACCCAGCTCCCTAAGCCGCTCCTCATGGAGCTTCATGGCTTCCAGACCCTTCACCATTTTGGTCGCCCTCCTCTGGACACGCTCCAGTTTATTGATATCCTTCTTGAATTGAGGTGCCCAGAACTGGCCACAGGATTCTAAATGAGGCCTAACCAATGCAGATATAGGATGAGCTATAGGATGAGAGGGCTGCTTTTAAAAGTGCATGCAGTTTCCTCATTTGTTAGACTTTTGCATGAAAGCCACACTCTGTGGAAACGAGGTTGATCCTTCATGTATTGCACTTAATGACATCATTGGTACTTTTCCTTGCAACATCATCCTTCAAACATCACCAGGATAAGCCCCCCTGTGACATCACACGGTGTCACCCCTAGATCTCAGATTTTGGCCCCAAACACCCAGAGCCTAGGAAGTTGTAAAGTGACAACTCTGTCCCCATGTTGGCATCCTCCCACATCTCTGACCCTCCTTCTTTTTGCTCAGGCTGTGTGGCAGTGGAAGTTAAATCAAGCTGTACGCCAGGCTTTGGATGGGAAGAGAGACTTCCCCTTGTGGGGTGAGTCTGGCGAAAGGAAAGACCCGCCCCTCTGCCGCTTCTCTGCCTTCACTTTCCAGGGCGAGGGGAAGCTCAAGAATGCTGCCTATGAAGGAGAATGGCATTTGGGGAAACCACACGGCAAGTAAGTCTTCAACCTTGTTGGCATTTTTATGTTATGGCTACAATCCATCTTTCGCTGGGTAGGCAGTGGCTGGTGGAGGAGGAGGACCAGAGGAGGGTCTCTAAGGGTCTGTGTGGCCTGATTGGACCTCCTGACAGGGAATGTTCTGCTGGAAGAGAAATGCTTGAGGTAGGAGAGCAGAGGTTGGAGAAACTCACCAATAATCAAGTGCATGAAAGTTAAACCTGCCCATGTGGAGGGCCAACTGTTCATTGTGGCTTATCTGGTGAAGATAAAGCTTTCTGTCTTTCTCCTGCTGCATGCTGGCTCAGGATGGATTCTACCCTGGGAGAGGAACCAAGGGTTTCTGCACATCTCCTGGTAGGGCCCAGCAGTAATGGGACCTCCTTTTCTTAGCAGGCCAGTTGCTGTCACCCTTAAAAACACGACACTGCTCAGCTGCACAATACAATTGTTTCTGTAGCTGTGTTTACAACCAGTCTTTGCTCTTTGCAGAGGGACGCTAACATGGCCAGACGGTCGGAACTACGTCGGATACTTCAAAGATGGCTTGGAACATGGGTGAGGAACCTTCCAGTGTTGTTTCTCCCAAGGGTATAGCATGCTGCCTAGATACCTATGGGCAAGAAATCCACATGGGATCATTGAATGCAACAGCTAGACCTCCAGCTTCTCTGTCATGGCAAGGACTGTGGATGGGGCAGGAAGGTTCCATTATCTGGAGGCTCAGTGCCTAGAGAATCGTAGAGTAAGAAGGGACATCTACCATGCAGGATGACACTATTACAGCACTCTTGAGGCAACCTGTCTTTAAAGACTTCCAGTCCCACCAGTCTGTGGGACAATCTGTTCCATGATCACACAGCTCTTACAATCAAGAAGTTCTTCCAAATGTGTTTAGGTGGAATCTCTTCTCTTGCAATTTGAATCTTGCCATTCATATCCTAGTCTCTGGAGCATCAGAAAACAAGCTTGCTCCATTTTCTACATGACATCCCTTCATGGAGATAAATGTGGTTGAAATTAAGGGGTAATGCCCTCAATCCATCCCCCATGGCTCCAACCCAGTTGATATCGGAAATAAGGAAAGGGGGCGTCTTTGTGAGTGATCAGAAATCCCCCCCCAACTCGCCTGGCTCTGCTGTGCTGTCTTGTTTCAGCCCTTTCTTATTCCTGGCTGTAGGTTTGGGATCTGCCTCGTCCCCCATGCGTCTGAGGACTGCTACGACTGTTACAAGTGCCACTGGTGGGAAGGCAGGATGAGCGGCTATGGGATCTGCGAGTAAGTCAGGTTTTCAGAAGAGCTGTTTTTGAGCATCCGTTGGCTCTTCTCCATCTTCTCTTGGATCCTAAGTTGTTTAATAATCTGGCAACAAGGGGCAGACCAGATGACCCCTGGGTCCCCCACAGAGTGCAAGCTACGGTTTGAACTCTATTGGGTATCCAAGCTAGTGTAGACCTCTTGATTCGGTTGTTGAAGAGTGAGTCAACACACTGATTCAACGCATCTTCTCTAAGAGAGATTAACAACTGGATTCAGACCTCTTTCTATTATCTTATATACTGCATAAAGATCCAGTGTGGTTTATTGATTTGAGCGTCAGGACTATGGCTATGGAGACCAAAGTTCAAATCTCCAATCAGTCATGGAAACGCATTGGATGAACCTGGGCAAGTCCACTCTCTCCGCTTCATAGGAAGGCAATGGCAAGACCCCTTCTGAACAAATCTTTCCAAGAATACCCTGTGATAGGTTTGCCTTAGTGTCACCAGAAGTCAGAAACACAACACAACAAGGTACACAACAAGTATATATAGCATATAGTATATGTTCAAAAAAAATCAAAATTTTATTACGGCAAACAGCCAGCAAATTTGAGCAGAATTAAAACAATATAATTGGAACAATAATTTATTTTGTTAAAATATTCTACAAACATCAGACATAAAATATGGCGAGATAACCTTAACATTTCAACTTAAAATGAAAATTGAAAACATAATTTCTAAATTTTTATATGTACATGTGTATATGTGTGTGTATGCTTGTGTACATTTATTTTAGTCCAACATAGCAAGTAATTAATCCAAAAAGCAAAATACAATAATAGGATACAGTACCATAATAAAAACCCTGGAAGAGACAGTTTTAGGAAAAATACCAGATTACAAGATAAAAATTTTAAAACATGAATGTAAAATATTTTATGTCTTAAATATGAAGTATATGAATTAAATTAGTGCAATAAAAAACAGAACCTAATATCATGATATGATATAGTATATGTTGGAAACCAAAGTAAGTCTTAGGACCCATTGACTGTTCCAAATGCCAAGACTCAGGAAAGGGAGAGGAAATGTCTCAAAATGCACTTCTGGTTTTGGAAAGCAGAGTTTTTAAAATGTTAGATATGTAGTTTCCATAATCCCACCTTTCCTCTGACATGTGGCCCAAAGAATCTTATGAAAAACAAAATGGAGCTTAAAAACACAGCTAAACATTCCCTTCAAAAAGTATAAAATTACTTTAAGATATAATAATTAAAGTTTTTTTAAAAAAAAAGTTTGAGGAACAATGTCCCCCTCCCCGAAACTTATTTTAAAAAGTGAACTACCATTCCTGGAGGCTTCTAGGAGCAGCTATTTAACTTTTTGGGCAGAAAATCAGAGAAATTGAGAACAATGTAAAATCCGTAGCAGCCGCACTTTTCAGTGACTGCTGTGCATCATAACATCAATTTTATGTGAATGAATCCAGTTGGGCATTTGATTCAGCAACATCGCCATGTAAAATTTTGCTCAGAACATACCTCTCTTCCAGGTACGGCAATGAGATGGTCTATAAAGGATATTTCCAAGATAACGTCCGCCAAGGGTTTGGCGTTTTGGACAACGCTTCCTCTGCTGAGCACCCGTTTAAATACACAGGGCACTGGGAGAATGACAAGAAGAGCGGCTATGGGGTCTGGGATGACAAAGAAAGGTAAGTTGGTGGCCAGTAGATTTAGAACCATGGCTTTTAAAATCTCACCTGCACAGAGTGTGCCCGCGGACACAGAAAGACCACTGCCCCTGGTCTTTCGGAGAATGGAACTTCCTGCCACTGCCTGCCCAAACCCTAGTCCCCACCCTCACAGAACAAGATGGTGGCAGTAGCAGCCATGTCCAGGACTTCCCTATGTCCTCATTTCTCTTTGGTGTCGAGGTAGTGAGCAAAGTCCCTGGGTGTGCCACAAAAAATTAGGGATGAGTGTTACCACGGTTCTGACATGCCCGGTGATAGCACCAGATATCTCTTGATATCAAACTTATTTGGCCTTCATTTGACCTTTATCTGCCACCCTGCTCCACGTGTTTGCAAGGGCCTCCGGACAGGCACGTAAACAAGCGCGGCCGTTAATGGTTGGACATTCCAATCCCCATTTAGGCAGGCAGAGTAATGCCTCTCCGTTGCTTCAGGGACCATTTCTTGCAGACACACCTTGCTTAAGCGCGACTTTGCACAAAGACGCACGGCTCTGAGCTGGCACCCTCTCAATACTGATCTATTTGCATACTGGCTACACTATTGTTATCCCGTGCTAAGCTAGATCATGTAAAACCTGACCCTTTCCAACGGTTTTGTCCCGCTCCAAATTTCCTTTGTTCTCACCGAGTATGGCATGGCCTGTGGGCACAATCCACCCTATAAAAAGTCCCCGTTTCCGAGCACATCTCGGAACACTCACCCCTTGGACACCCCGGAACGCTCTGGACTGCTATCCTGCCTTGCTGTCGGTTTGTCCAGTGAGTCGCCCTCTCAGCGAACCGCATTGAGCTCTCTTCCCTGCAATCCTCCACTGTTCTCCAGGACTACAAGATAAGGTGTCGTATCACCCATTCCCCCGAGAACTCTCATTTCTGCTTTTCCAGTTAGCTGTGTGCATGTGGTGTCTTTTCTGTTGTTTGGCCTTTAATAAAGCTATTATTATTTTTACTATTTTAATAACTTTGTCTGACTGCTCTTTTGACCTGACGCTGTATACATAAGGCTAAAAGATCCCAGCTAAAGTTACCCTGCCTCTCGCTATCTTAAGAGGGTGCTCGAGTTAATTTCCCCATCTTGTGTTTTTATTTGGTTATTTGGGCGTCCCTCCCAGGACCTCCACAATACAGGGTAACATGAGCTCTACTTTGGATTCTACATATAGCTTTTCTAGTTACTGTTGATGCAACTTAAGCCCTATCCACGTCTGGAGACGGAGCCAATGAGTGCCAAGTCATACAGCCCAGTTATGGACCTTGTTACTATCTTGCAGCCTTCACTGGCTTATTGTTCTTTCCTACAGTCAGGGAAGGGGAGCAGTAGAAAATGACAACGATTGAGGGATGGGCTGTATCCTTGTTGCAGAACTTCCTACTGGCTATGCTAGCTGGGGGACTCTGGAACGTTTGCTCTAAAAAAACATGGAGAGGGGTTTTCCAAAGCTCTAATGCAGGGTTAAAATTGTGAAGGGAGGAGTTGGCCAAGCCTGGCTGAAGGAAGCCCATCACAGCTGTGTCCAGTTCTAGGCACCCCAATTCAAGAGGGATATTGACAAGCTGGAGCAAGTCCAGAGGAGGGCGACCAAAATGGTGAGGGGCCTGGAAGCCATGAAGCCCTTTGAGGATAGACTTAGAGAGCTGGGTATGTTTAGTCTGCAGAAGAGAAGGTTAAGAGGGGAACAGGATAGCCATGTGTAAATATCTGAAGGGATGCCATGTAGAGGAAGGAGAGGGCTTGTTTTCTGCTGCTCCAGAGACCAGGACAAGGAGCAATGGATTCAAGCTGCAGGAAAGGAGATTCCACCTGAACCTCAGGAAGAACTTCCTGACAGTCAGCGCTGTCCGGCAGTGGAATCTGCTGCCTCGGAGTGTAGTGGAGTCTCCTTCTTTGGAGGCTTTTAAGCAGAGGCTGGATGGCCATCTGTCGGGAGTGCTTTGAGGGTGTTCCTGCATGGCAGGGGGTTGGACTGGATGGCCCATGTGGTCTCTTCCAACTCTACATTTCTATGATTCTATGACTCTATGAATGCTGTGGAGTGGGGCCTTCAGGGAAGGAAATGTTACAAAACTGAGGCTTGTCCCTGTCATAGGGCAGATGGGGAAAGGATGGCGTAGAAATAGGGAACAAATGGGATGGAGACAAGAGAGTCAGACAGAGGGAAGAACTGACTCTGCTTTTGGAGAGCTATGAATAATTAAGATGTTCAAGGATTAACATGTTATTTTCTATGTCTTAATAAACTTCCACTTGTTATTCTTTGTTTAAACTGTCTCTAGGTGTCTTTATCAAGCCTGACAGAGGGTCAAGTTGTGCTCTGCACTTTCTCAGTTGATCCTCTGGAAAACAAGGACCATTTCTGCACTAGATTGTTATAGTGCTGCTATTCTACTTTCAACATCCTATGGAATCCTGGGTTTTGCAGTTTAGGGAGGGGCCTCAAAGGCCACCCTCAAAGGCCCCTCCCTAAACTGCAAACCCCAGGGTTCCATAGGATGTTGAAAGTGGAATAATAGCACTATAACGGTCTATTGCGGAAATGGCCAAGGTTGCAGTTGCACAGAGAAATGACCTTATCTTCTGCATTTGCCATTTCAGAGGGGAGAGGTATATTGGGATGTGGCACGAAGACCAGAGACATGGCACAGGGATTGTGGTCATGCAGTCTGGGGTGTGCTATCGAAGGTCGTTCCACCTGGATAAAATGGTGGTAAGTGGAGGGAAGAGGGGTTTTTGGGAGAAGTTTCTCAGTGGAAGAAGTGAAGGACTCCTGGGTCTTTTTCACGACACACAGTTTGCAGTATTTTTAAGTGCCATGGCTACATTCCATGGAATCCTGGGATTTATAGTTTTGTCAGATAATTCTAAACAGCTCACTAACCCACAAATAGCCAGGATCCTGTAGCCTTGGCACTTTAAGGTGGCATAAAAGTGCTGTAATTGTGTAGCATGAAAGGGAGCTTGGTATTTATCTAGCATCTGTCTGGTGCTTTCAGTGTTTGAAGCAGGGGACATAAGCAATGCTTGAGACATTGTTAAGTAGTACAATATTATTATTGCATTGCTTACTGCTGAGGAATCATAATGATGACTTATCGTGATTGTAGGGACCATCATCCATGTGCTATCTTTGTGCAGTGCCTTATATGTGCACTTTCTCTGCCATGTAGACATTGCATGCTGCCATCTATCTACAATGCCCTTTTCAAAGGCCAGGTATGCCAGGTCCTTCCAGTCTAAGACAGACACAATGAGGCCACTAAGGCCATTTTCGCACTAGACTGTTATAGTGCTATTATCCCATTTTCAACATCCTATGGAATCCTGGTGTTTGCAATTTAGGAGGCTCCTCTAAACTGTCTCCTTCTTTGGAGGTTTTTAAGAAGAGGCTGGGTGGCCATCTGTTGGGAGTGCTTTGATGGGTGTTCCTGCATAGCAGGGGGTTGGACTGGATGGCCTCTGGGGTCTCTTCCAACTCTACGATTCTATGATTTGCAAACTCCAGGATTCCATAGGATGTTGAAAGTGGAATAATAGCACTATAACAGTCTAGTGCAGAAATGGCCCAAGAGGGAAATGGAGGCCGTGATAATCAGGGGAAGGATACACATTTAACTTGGTGCAAAAGTTAAATATACAAATCAGACTTGAGCAGAATACAATAAATTGGGTAGTATACTGCAAATGGCAAAATAATTTAAGCTGCATGCAAATTTGCTTGCTATTTTTTGTAATTTATCCAGGCCGTAATCGCTAGAAAAGACAACAATACTTGGTAAGGTAGAAAGCAGTAGCAGAAAGAGGAAGACTCCATTACAGATTGGTAGATTCAATCAAGGAAGCCATGGCCCTGAATCTGTAAGACCTGAGCAATGCAGTTGGGGATAGGGTCCTAGGGCCACCAACTTAACAAAAACAATGAAGCTGCTTCTCTTTTAGCTGTTCAGCCCAGAATCTTTCAAACTTTTCTGAAAAGCAAAGAATTGGTTGGTTGGTTGGTTGGTTGGTTGGTTGGTTCATTCATTCATTCATTCATTCATTCATTCATTCATTCATTCATTATTTTTGCTGCCACCTATAGGGATCTGGTATTCTCCTCCTAGAAGATGATTCCGTCTATGAGGGAATCTTCACAAGAGACTTGACGTTTGTTGGAAAGGTGAGTGTGGGTTTGGGGTATCCAAGGTCTTGGTGAATTCAGGATCGGAGGCTGGAGTTTGTCAAAGTATATCCTGGTCTGGACCCCATTTTGTTACTTGTAAATATGGATGGAAAGAAAAGTCAAATTTCAATGATAGATGAAAAATGGGCTTCTTTCTATTTATTTATTTTATTTATTTGTATCCCGCCTTTCCATATGGATCGAGGCAGCGAACAACTTACAAATAGCATGTATTTCGAAACATTTCTATACATGCCCCCAACAAGCTGGGTACTCATTTTACCGACCTGCGGAAGGATGGAAGGCTGAGTCAACCTTGGAGCCCGGCAGGATTGAACTCACAACCTTGTGGCTTGCAGGACTGGCATTTAACCACTGCGCCACCAGGGCTCCTTCAGTTATTCTTCACATTTGGAAACTCTAACAAGGAGAACACTAGAGGGATGAGAATCTTTGCAGTTCAGCACATAATTATGCAGGGAGGGGATATATTTTTTGTGCACAATGTTGGCTGTACCTATTGTACCAGGCAGAAGGTAAAGTTCATTTAGTTCAGGTTTAGTTTCGTTTAGTTTAGGTTTCTTTTATAAAACCTTGACCACACTCACAAATTTCTCCATAAGCGTGAGAGAAAGAGCTTGGGATTTAAAATAATTTGATTGTCGGAAAACAAAATGGGCAGATCCACCCATTCCTAGGGTTAACCTGTGCTGTACGGTTGGTTTTAGGGAAAACTGACCTTCCCCAATGGCTTCACTCTGGAGGGGACGTTCACCAACAAGTCCAGCCAAGGGCTACAAACCCAAGGAATCCTTAACACCTCTGGAGAAGAGCCAGATGGTACAATAACCAAACTGTAAGTGGAGGTTAAGTATAACCTAAGTGCGTAGAAGGCTCACTTGGCATCACATCTGCAGTTGCTCTCCCAGTGCAGCAGTTTCCAGCTTCCTATGAGAACTGCAAAATCCTGTGTTCAGGTTCTTCCTCAGTCCTTAAGGTGGCCTTCAGCTAGTTATTTCCTCTACCTTCAAGTCTACCTGATTCTGGGCTATTTCAATAGGAATATGGTGTCTGGGTCAAGGGAAGTGATAGTACCACTCTATGGAATACAGAAATATAGGATGGGGGACACGTGGCTGGATAGCAGTACGTGTGAAAGGGATCTAGGAGTCTTCATAGACCACAAGCTGAACATGAGTCAGCAGTGTGATGCGGTAGCCAAGAAAGCCAATGCAATTCTCAGCTGCATCAATAGGAGTATGGTGTCTAGATTGAGGGAGGTACTGGTACCACTCTACTCTGCTTTGGTTAGACCTCATCTTGAATCCTGTGAACAGTTCTGGGCACCCCGATTCAGGAAGGACATGGTCAAGCTGGAGCAAGTCCAGAGGAGGGCAGCCAAAATGGTGAGAGGCCTGGAAGCCATGAAGCCCTGTGAGGATAGACTTAGAGAGCTGGGGATGTCTAGTCTGCAGAAGAGAAGGTTAAGAGGGGACAGGAGAGCCATGTTTAAATATCTGAAGGGATGCCACACAGAGGAAGGAGAGGGCTTGTTCTCTACCGCTCCAGAGACTAGGACAAGGAGCAATGGATTCAAGCTGCAGGAAAGGAGATTCCACCTGAACCTCAGGAAGAACTTCCTGACAGTCAGAGCTGCCCAGCAATGGAATCTGCTGCCTCCATGGAGTGTGGTGGAGTCTCCTCCTTCTTTGGAGGTTTTTAAGCAGAGGTTGGATGGCCATCTGTCGGGAGTGCTTTGATGTGGGTTCCAGCATAGCAGGGGGTTGGACTGGATGGCCCCCGGCGTCTCTTCCCACTGTATGATTCTATGACTCTATGAAATATAACAAATATGCCTTCATGGTAAAGGTGTGCTTGAGCAAATCTTTACATGCGTAGCATTTCAGTCTATGTGTTGTTCCCATGCACAAAGTGGGCCCCTCACTTGCTTCTATGATGGAAAACACATGTGTTAACATGGTTCTTAGAGGTCAACCTGAGAAAGTAACTCTCTCCTTGTCCAGCCAGCTAGGTCAGGCAGAATTCCCAGTGGAGCAAAGATGGGAAGGTCTTTACCGCCAGTTCCTGGAGTTCATCTCCTCCGGGGCTCAAGGAGAAATGGAGGAGTCTTTCATGGGATTTCATGTGCAGACCAGCAGGGAGCTGCGCAAGTCCCAGGAGTATCTCTGTTGTGACAGGTAAGAACAGGAGAACCCACATACTGAACCAGGAGTGTGGGTCACTGAACCCAATTTCTGGAACCTTCTACATTCACCAGGGATTGCCTTTTTTTTTTTTCAAATAATATCAGAAACCAAAGCAAAAACAAAAACCTTGAGGTGTGAAAACCTTTTCATACTTGGAAACTTTTAAATGAAAAATTCATTTGCGCCTTAAAACTTTGTGCCAAATACACCATTTTGTGCACAATACAATGGTGCAAAAAAATCTAGACATCTTTGTGCAGAAAATGGCATTTTCTGCAAAGATTTTTGGGGGAACAAATGGCATTTTCTGCAAAGCTTTTTGGGGGAGCAAAGGATTTTTTTTGTTAAAAAGTCCCCAAGAGTCAAAAATGATAGAAGAAAACCAGTGAAAAGCTCTTGTAATGTCTCTTAGTGAGGAAAGAAATTTCAGAATTATTTGTTTTTGCATGTAATAATAAAAGAAGTGGAGATTTACAGTTTTATGATCAAGATTGGCAATGGGAGGGTGTTCATCATCATCCCTGAGGGCAGAAGGCTAATAAGGGTCCCCTCCATCCTCTAACCAAAGCAAAACAACCAGGAAGGTTATGAGAAAAAGTTGAGGGGGGCATTACTATTACTGCCCCAGGAATCACCCCACTCTGCTTAATGGCAGGGCCGACCCCTGAATTCCAATGTGTGGGGAACCCAAATGTTAATAATGACGGCTGTACAGAAATGCCAAGTCTGCAAATATAGTTATTGTTTCCTTTTATCTTTGTAAATGGCATGGGTTTTTAAAAATAATTTTATTAATTTTCCAAAAAAAACAAACAAAAGAGAAATAATAAATAAAAACAAGTATGTACATCTTTTAGTAATACAACATATAGTGGTAATATCTTCTTAGAACTATTTCACATATTTACAATATTTCTTCCTAGCTTTTTTTTTTGTTAGAGCTAATAAATATTATTATTCGCTTTATAACACCAACCCTCTATTTGTCATCAATTACCTCTTATATATTGATCCAGCATTCCATTTATCTTGTCAATGAACTGTATTCTTACATCTTATCATTGTGCTCCTAAATTAATCTAACTCTAGTTTTTAATTTACTTTAGAAATATTTACTTTTATTATATTTATTTGTTTGATGTTTATTTTTTGTCCTTTCATTTTTTTTCTTATTTCTTTTATGTAGATAAGATAGCTTATATTACTCACTGTCTCAGAAAATAAGAGTTTACAGGACCCCAGTCTTTTGCAATCTTCTCGTCAGTTTGCCCTCTAAGTCTCTGTGTTAAGTTATCTGCTAACCTAATTTTGTATAAGCTTTGTGTCCATTGCTCAATGTTTGGTATTTTTTCTTTCTTCCAAAGTTTTGCATACTCAACTCTAGCTATTGTTAATGGCATGGGGTTTTTTGAGGCCATCAAGGAAACATGACAAGTGTAAATGCAAACTAGCATGGCTAGATAGTCATATTCTCTTTATCTG